>OZ017739.1:373998624-374598624 GCA_963969285.1 Odontomyia ornata | reverse complement strand
ACTTCAACCGGCGGACGTGCCCCAGAGAAGGCGAAGATTGTCCTATTGGACGGAAAGATTATGGCCACCGTTTTCTGGGATTCACAAGGTGTAATCTACATTGACTACCTGGAGGGGGACAAAACGGTAACATGGCTCTAGTATGCCGAACTATTGGGCCGATTTGAAGCCAAATTTCAGAAAAAACGGCCCACTTCGCCGAAGAAAAAAGTGCTTTTTCACCACCGATGTCGCCTAGGTTAAATCGGCTGAATTGGGCTACGAACTGCTACTCCATCTACCGTATTCTCCAGATTTGGCCTTGTGGGATTTCTTTTTGTTTCCAAACTTGAAAAAGTTACTCGCCGGGCAGAAGTTTGAGTCGAATGAGGAGGTCATCGCCGACATGGAGGCCTACTTGGCCTTGAAAACAAGGCTTCGAGTTTGAGATTTTTTTTCGAAATAAACATAATGATTTCGAATTCCCAAGCCAGTTACTTCTAGTACTAAGTATTAGTTCTAATGCTGTAGCCAGATTGCATGCTTTTAGCATTTCTAAAAGCATCCTTTCAATCAAAAGTTCATTATTTCATCAATCGCCAGCTCAATCATTACCTACACAGCACACACTTTATAATTTTGTACAATGATTGATGCTAGATCATATTTCGCATATAATTTCCTATCAAATTCATCTACTTAATCGTAATCAGTGTACTTAAACGTTCCATGTAACATATTAACCACATATACCCAAGCGCCATCAAATACCACACACATCCTCCAAACAACAACCTTAAGTGGAGAATCCCATCAAAGATTTGATGAACGCTCGAGAATGAATGAATGGACCATCGACGAATGGATGAACGGGGAATATGCATTGAAAAGAAAAGCATTACGAGAACGAATGGGTGGAAAGTTTAATAATTTTTCAAAACCAACAACAACATTCGCAAATGAAATCAATAAAATACACACACATTGCCTGGTACTTCATCAAGAGCTTGTTCGCAAGCCAAAGTGTAGTTTACTTCCTCAATACTTCATGCATTCAGAGCAAATTAAAAACAATTATGTAACTTCTATCAAGAGACCACTTTGCTGCAAGCTTCAGAGCATGCACATTAATTATAGAGTGAGTAATTGAGATGAGATGGGATCAAGGTTCGCACATGATGGCATCAAATCGAGTATGAAGGCAAAGATATGTGATCAAGTATCTGATACTCAGATACTTGATAGTAAACATAGTATTGTAAATTATGAGGGATATGCGGTCATTGTACGTGAACAGATAGGAGAAAATATTCAGAGTGACTGCTATACGAGAGGTAGGTTTTACAGTTACATTGTTTGGGGTAAGGAAATGGCAAGAGTTAACATTTTTAATTGTGATTGCCTAAACTACGATCCTAGTTTTGTCACCATTGTGTTGGCCGTATAAGATCGGTCGAGGCTACTTCCTGAAAAGTGCAAGGCTTTTTGCTTTAGAAATGGTTTCCACACATGGCCCCCTACTCTAGTTAGAATTCTTTGACACCATTTTGGGAACTGAGTTTCGATCCCACATAATTCAGTATCTAAAATTAAAATTTTGCTCCTTGATCGCCGTTGAATGAAAACATGCTACAGCAAGATGGAAAATCAGAAGACCACTGGATGGAAGAATGGTTCCGCACCGAAACCTATTCTGAAGCCGCTTGGCTTGACGTATGTGTCTTGTAATGTTTTTTTGTGGTAGGGAGGGGAATGCTATTTATGCACAGAGTGTGGGACTACCATGCGCGATTGGACTACCCACTAAACACCTCCCCTTTCAACCTGAGAACCCAGCCTGGAACCGTTTGACACATTACTTCAGGCCAGGTCTCGTTTTGTTACGCCGTGGGGCGACTTCAAGCTGAGGAGTCCCTTTCCTAGCGGGAGGGGAGAGGGGAAGAGGAAATGCCAGAAGAGCGATCCCCCAGCCCCAGCGCCCCCGGCTGCTGTGAGTCCCTTTTACATTTTAGGACTGCCCGAGCATAATGTGCCACTTGGTTTGTCAACCGATTCGAGCATCACCCCAACTATATTATGCGGGGTGAGCTCTCCCGTCTCCCTGTAGAGTTCCCTTCGCAGCCTGACCCATTTTGTACACGCAAAAAATGTGTGACAGGCATTGTCCTCCTCTCTTGGGCACAGCAGACAATCGGGAGACCGTGACTTACCGATCTTGTGCAGGTAAGACTGAAAACACCCGTGCCCGCTCAAAAGCTGGGTCAGAAAGAAGTCAGTCTCACCATGCCTTCGATTTATCCACGGTCTCACATCCAGGATGAGGCACGCAATTCACCTTCCCTTCGTGCAATTCACCCAAGACTGCTGCCAATCGTTAAGCGAGCGCTGTCTCTCCTCGCGGACAACCATCTCCCTCGCATCCTCGTTTCGGCGCAGGTAAATAGCGCGGCGCTCTCTAGAAAGGAGGGCGACTGGTATCACGCCTGCAATCACTCTCACCGCCGAGTCGGAGACTGTTGGATACGAAGATGCAATTCTCAGTGCTCCTCTTCTCTGTACCTGTGCCAAACATTTTCGCTATACCTCCTTGCTGAGAGCGTCGCTCCATACCTCTGCTCCGTACAGTAGCACTGACCCTACAGCACTCATCAAGATGCGTCTTCTTGATGGGCTCGGTCCCCCTACGTTGGCTATAAGTCGACTCAGAGCCGATATTCCCGAAGCAGCCCTCTCAGCCGTTGCCCTGATTTGCTCAGAGAAATTCATCTTCGGGTCGATCAGTAGCCCCAGGTACTTCACCGCTGGCTTCGATTCGATTCGTAAGTCGCCAATACTGATCATCCTTACTCTAGGGATTCTCTTTTTTGTCAAGATGGCCACTTCAGTTTTCTCTAGAGCTAAACTCAGCCCGTGAGCAGTCATCCAGTCCCTCACTCGGCGCATTAGCATATCTAGCCGAAGTTGCGCTTGTTCAACGGTGCGTCACGCGACCAGAGCCGCAACATCATCCGCATAGCTGACTAAGCGCGACTCATCTGGCATCTCAAGTCTCAGTAACCCATCGTAAGACACGTTCCACAGGTCCGGACCAAGGATAGATCCCTGGGCAACACCCGATGTAATTTCCATCCTTCGTTGGCCCTGTGTCGTGTCGTATCGTATGTGCCTTATAATGGAACAAATATGAATTACCTTATTGGCTTGATCCTGGTGAAATCAGTAACATTTGCAAGTAGTCGTAAGAATAGAAGTCATCACCGATCTTGTCTACTTCCTAAATTGCCTCCATAAACCAAGACGTAGCTCAACCCGTGTCAAGTGGCTTAGCTGGCAGGTAACACTGGACTCCTTTCCTATAAGCTATACAAACAGACAACGGAGTCAAACCCATAGAGCAGAACGGACTGTAAAAATGTTCCCCTACTTTTAAAATTTTGCAATTTACGACGAACTCGAAGTCAATCTCGCAATCGACTAAAAATGTGGGGTCTGGACACATGCCAACGAATTGTACCTTAGAGGTCAACAATTCGGCCAGTCGCTAGTCTACTGTTGGCAGCTGCTTGTAGGCTAGCTAGCTCGGCGAAAAGTTCGCTCGTGGGTTGCACGATTAGTAGACTTATCGCTCTTTACAATTAATCAACCACCGTAAAATTTTTAAAAATTATAGCGTTACCTATTACTCTAAACTCATTTTTCAATTCAAAAACTATAAAAAAGAAACCAATCTATTCACATTCATCCGAGTCAATGATTCCGTACCGTCGCGATGCAAAAACTTATTAAACTCTAAACCAATAAGACATGCGAGTATAGTAAACTACTTTTAGAAAAATATACAATAACAAAAAAAGGCACCGCGAACCCGACCCGAACGCTCTAAAATAATTAACCCCCTACAACGGTTGAGACATACTCACCTGTATGTATATCCTACTGAAAGCAAAGAAATAGCTTCCTTCAGCAATTCATTTTAAGGGTTTTGCACTAAAATACAAAGCGCGACTGAAATCGCGAACTGTGTCTGTCTGCTCGTCCATCTGTATGTCAGAGAAACTGTATAAGCTGCATTCATGAAATTATTTTGCAAGATCAGAAGTGATGGCCTTTTAAAAGTTTTGTGTTTAGAAATATTTTCAGTGTCTTAACCGTGGTCTCTCTATATAGTGGGGGACCAACAAATATATATTTTTCATCAAATATAGTTGAGTGGGGTTTCATATGAAAGGTGTCAATCAGATCTTTTTAGACCAATTATATAATATTTGTCAAAGCAGATAGGAGAAGAAGGAATGATTTTAGCAATGCTCGTATTACAACAAAATGTTGGCCGATTAAAAAGGAGTAGCACTGTTGTGCATACCATTCAAGTTTTTCTTGAGTTTAATCATTCGATGTGGCTCCATATTATAGGTTAAATACAAAAAACATCTGATATGAGCTTAGTTCTGTCTATCCAACATGTTATTTTTTGGTTTAGTCTTTTAAAGATTGTTCTTGAATCCTACCATACAACTCTGCATATAACATTAGCCAAATTTGTCGTATACGGGTACAATAACAAGATGCAACTGCAACTTGCAGTGGTTTTCAGCGATATGAAGATGGACGACGGAGGAAGTTTCACGGACAGTGGTGACCAGGAACTGGCTGTTACTAAGCTAGCTAGAAAGAGGCAAAATGGGGTTCTAACTCAGGAGTCTACTTCAAAGGTGTCCAAGAACCTTGCCGTGTGCGAGCGGGATTTTCATCGGCTCAAAAAGGTGGTAAAATTAGCTTCCGCCTGTTTTTCAGGGGTCATACCCAAGCCGAGTGTAAGGCCAAACCTTGAGAGCAATAAAGCTAAATCTGAGCCCCAGAAGCCAAGAGTGGCTGCTACAAAAAAGATAGGGTGCTTTCTATTGTGTACTATATGTTGACTTGACTTGTAGACTTTCAGAGATAGCGTTAAAAGGGAATGCATACGGTATTCTACAAAAGAGCGATAGTTCAACGTAACGGTGAACAGCTCCTCACGAACTTCGCTCCACCCTAAAACGGTTGAGGATTATAGAAGCCTATTTAATTTTCTGAAGTGTGCGAAAGTGGCTTGTTACACTAACACTCTTTTAGAAGAGAGGAAATTTACCCTCCTACTCGAAGGCGTGCACAGTTCGTGTGACGAGAACGATGTCGTGGCAAAGATGTAGGAGCATCTCGGAGAAGATATCCCATCAGCAAAAAGGTTTTCGACGATAGCCTCTAGGAGGGATAAAAGAATGCTTTCTTCATTCTAAGTCCAATTCAAACCAGTCTTTGAAGTGAAGAAAGCGATGGACATAAAATTCCTACTGTATCAGAAAATCCAATGGGAACGTCTACAAAAAAGTAGCACTTCTCAGTGTTTCAATTGCCAAAGATTTGGTTAAGTCACTTCTAACTGCGGAATTGAATTAGATGCGTAAAATGCGATAAGCAACACAAGCCAATTGAATGTTCAATCTCGAACGACGAGAAAAAAGATAGGATCTTTTATGTCAGGTGCAATGCTAAGGGACACTCAGTGAGTTTCAGAGGTTGTCCTAAAGCAAACAAAGTTGAGGAGAGATGGAAGAATTTCCAGAAATTAAAGAACACTTGAACGCCCAGCGCCAAGATCTTTTGGTTATATCGGAAACAAGACTCAAAGAAAGACACAGATTTCATCTGGGAAAATTCAAGATCAGGCGTCATGATCCAGAGGAAATTTTTGGAGTTGGTATGGGTTACAAAGATAACCTGAAAGTTTAAAGGCACTGCGTTACAAGTCTGAAATGTATTGAAGCAGATATAGTAAACTTCATGCTGCGAGAGTGCATCTTTGTGTTTGTGAGGATCTATGTTCGACATGGATACCCGATGAGGGAACTTATTGACGGCTTGGAAACAGTGCTTACTCTGTCCAAAAACACCCGATTTCTATTTCACGGGAGGTGATTTCAATGCGAAGCATTCCGCGTGGGGAAATATTGAATCTAACGGCTATGAGACAGCTATTTCTAACTGGGTTCAATCAAATATGGATCTCATATTGATTATCCGGAGAGAGCTTACCTTCCGCTGTAACTCGTTTATTTTTGACTTCTTCATCGAATCTGCCAATCTGGGAAATCTCTTCTACAGTTGGAGGAATTTCGGATGTGGAGTTCTCGACGGCAAGTCTGGCCATTTTCTGTTGGAGCTGACCTTAAGAGTGAAAAAGGGTGAGAAACTTGCGGTTGCAGATCCTCAACTTTTCATTCTATACAAGCGAATCGATACTTCTTCTTCCTCTTCGGTGCACTACAGCCCCTTGTAGCAACCACGGAAGTCACCGCAGTTGCAGACATTAAGAATTAGCAGAGGGGTGTGTAGCCCGGGGTGGCATACTGAGGCCGGCTAGCGCTCAGTCGTGTCGTGGGACTTCCGGGACACCCCCTGCTCGTGCTGAGCCACCTTACATATAAATACTAGCACATAGGGAAAAGGACGGGAAAGGGGAGCTCATTTCAAGAAATGAAAAATATGGTTTCTAATAGGACATGGACGTTTATTTAATTCAAACAAAAACAAAAGAAAAAAATTCTAAAAGTGAAATCTACAAATTTTAACTCCCCGTTTTACAATTTATGCAAGCAAAATACAATTTACATACAACTAACAGTATATTTATACAAAAAAAATTCAAATAGTTACTTACACTTTTCTTGTTGAACTCCGAGCGCTCGGCGAAGAACAAAAGCAAGAAATTCGGGGCACCTGAAACTCAAACTTCAATTTAAAAATTAATGTGAACAAAGTCCAGAAATTAAAGCACTGAACGGCCACTTTTCGCAAGACGCTGATTCCACTTTCTTCACCAATTCACTACCCTTCATCCAAAAGGATACTTTTGAGTTCAACAAATTGAATGTTTTTTCACAAAGTGCTACACGGAAACTTTACTCTTCCTTTTTTTTCGTTTTTCTTCTCGTTTTTTTTTATTAAATCAAATTAGGACACTTTTATACTTTACTTTTAAATGCCCAATACTACAGTTAAAATTTTAATCCACAGTTTAAGTTTTTTCCTTTCTTATTTTTTTGATTTTATTTTCTACACGATTTCGGATTTGAGCCGTTTTGGACCATTTTTATTCCCGATTCACTACACAAACTAAGTTTTTATTTCCTCTTAAATTCACATTTAGCTCCACTCGCATACGCCACAAGCAAAATTTATTAGTTTTTATCTTGAATTTCCCACGTTTATAATTGAATTCAAATTCAAAATCACACGTCTTCACACAATCAAAATTTAGTCCTCTTCTTCTTTGTAAACTCCAAAACCGAATCTTTTTCTCCTCGAATTCACAATTCCGCACCGCCAAACACAATTCCTCTTATCTCCTAGTCAAAGACTAACTCCTTTTTTCCCCAATTTTAACACCTCCAAAAATCAACTTTACCGCGCACCGGAAACACCCTTCTCTTCTCCAAATCAAAATCTGACTCCTCAATTCCAACCACTTAATTTTCACCTTCCACGTTCATCCCATTCGATCCCGCAATCCCCTTTTTCCAATTACCGCTGCCGCATCTGGGTAACGTAATCGAAGTTCATTACACTTCGATTCCGCTACCCACACATTTATCACAGATTTGTGTACTTGGAGCTTTGTTTTACTGTGTATGCAGCTGGTCTTCAAGATCATGAATATTGAATAAAATATTTTATTTGCGAGCTGTATTCTCCGGCGTATTTCGTCTCTTTCATTACCCGTTTTCATTATTTTGGCGTCTAATTACACTAATTCACTAACATTTTCGATACTGTATTCGCCAAGTGTTATATTTGTGCATTTGAGGTATTATTCCTTGACTACGTCATGAGCTTTGTTTTATTTACATTGATTTGTAACTTTTCAGAAAAAGTTCTTTGGCAGTTGTTAACGACCGTGACAAAATGTTGATGTCTGCCGCATAGGCTACTACTTGGTTCGACTTGTATAGTAATGTACCTCGCGTATCGGCAGGTAGCTTCTGTATGACGTACTCCAGAGCCAAATTGAAGTTCGATCGTCTTTTCTGCCACGGTTCTAATAGCCGTTTTCACTTCATCCAGAGCTCGCCTAAATTCATGATTTTTTCGTTTTTTTTCGGAAGAAAGATGTCAATCGCGAGGGGGCGGGGGGGGGGGGGGGTCCGCAAAAAGTTCGTTCATTTGCCCTTCCTCTGTATCCTACGGTACTGATAAGGTAATTTTAAGATTTGTTTTGAAAAGATCTCGTTAAGACCTTTCCCATGACAACCTACTCGACTACCAATGGTGAAAATTGTTTAAGGCTCACCTTCCTGTATGAAGAGACCCCCTTTAAGCCCCTTTGACCAAATTTTCCACCCCAAAACTTTCAAGGTCACCACTTCTGACCTTTACACAAAGTTTCATGTCTGTAGCTTCCATAGTTTCGGAGAAAACTGTTGTGATATACGGACGGACGGACGAACGGACGGATCGTGATTGCAATAGGGTTTTGTATTTTGGTACAAAACCCTAAAAATGAGTAGAATGAAGCCACCATCAGAAACATGACGAAACACGAGGAAATAAAACAACGAAAAAATCAATTACAACCCTGTACCAGCAAGAGAAACAAGAACCTCCCAGGAGAAGTATAAGCATCAGGTATCATAGGGACATAACACCTCGGCTGAAACTAATGTTGAAACATAAAGATATGGAGATCGGCGCAAGCAGCAGAGCAGATCAGTTGAAATCTATACTCAGACCAAGGACATGAGGAAACTGGCATTTACAAGGTACGGTGCAACGAATGCGATAAATCATATATTAGGCATATATTGGAATAAACGAACGAAGTATCATGATACTCGTGAATAATGAATAGTTAATTAACGCGACCCAGGAACGTGAAAAATGTGAGTAGTATATGATATAGGATAAGCTTTTTGTAACAACATTTGAACTGAGTGCGTGGCGAAACGCGTTTGGGATAAAAATAAAAAATCAAAACTAAAAACGAGCTTGTTTTAATTAAAACCTTAGAATAACTGGTTTGAAAGTAAAAGATATCCAAACAAAAAAAGCGGAAAAGCCGTCACCCATCCTAACTAATGTAATCGAAATAGAAAAAATTCCAATCCCAATTACCCAGGAATTGAAATTATTTATTACTCAATTACAGTTACTTGTAATGGGGATTGTAAGGGTAATATATTACATGAGGAATGTCACAGCTCCATTCAGAACATATTTTTCGCTAGTCAAATCGCTCAAAGGAGTTATATTACGCTGCGCGTTCACGACTTTCCATAAAATCTTTGTGAGATCTTCCGTTGCCTGATCTCTCTTCTACTCTCACTTTTCATATACTCTTTTTACAATCTCAGTGTCAAAACGCTCACCGACGGTCATGATGACAAAAAAAAAAAATTTTCTAGTTTGAAATATTTTTTTTTGAATTCAAACTAAATAGTTTTCTTTTAAAGGAACCCCACTATCTGAGTGCAGGCAAAAGGATCATAACATGGTATGTATGTCAAACACGGCCTGCAGTTTTTTTTTATTTTGAATTTTCAACAAAATTTGGCAAACTTATATGCCCGGGAGTCTCCTATCGAGTTATTCTGTGCTTCGGTTGATCAAATTAAGTTTGCGTATATGTCTACCGGTGTATGATCTGGTTGCTCTTACATTTCCAGAAACGTCAGTACTAGTAATGTAGGAGCATTACGTTACCAGCAACGTCAGTTCTAGTAATGTAAGAGCAGCAAATATAAAAAGGCTCTGACTATTGCTTATCATTGTTGGCCTACTTAAAGTACTACGAGCATTGATCGTTGCTATGATTTGGGGTCCGTTTGAATTATAATAACGTCGTGCGGTGTTTTATATTTCGATTTTACCAGCCTCTTGACCGCATGAAGTGACAGTTTTTTCTTTAAAATGAGCACACATTCTCTCATAATCCGTTAAGCAGAAAACATTTCAGTTCATGCTCAATAGTTGATGTTCGACTCAATCCTTGCCACCTCATTGAATTTCTACCTCTATATTCACCCACTACAATAATCCTTTACAGCCACATCCTTAGACCATAAAATCGAAAATTTATAGATCATCTGAACATTCGATTATCATCCTAAATGCAATTAATGTCTGGCGCATAGTGTTCGTTATTATAGCTTTTGTGGTTGAGTATTTCGGTTTCGGATTCTACCTCCGTGTATCCGTTCACCTTTCGCCATCTCACTCGAATAACCAGCAATGGTAATAGAGGACATGAACAGCAACAATGTCGTCGTCAGTCTGATAAATACGAAATATTACCACAACACGTTGCAACTCTGCAATTGTATCCCATATCGTCACACCTCCGCATCTCTATTACATGAGATTCTGCCGCCCCTTCCATTCCTCACTCACAATTTCCTCGGTCTTGACTCTCTGGATTGCAATATCAAACGACAGTTACAATATATTGACTACTATTAATCTTAAAAATAACGCGTTCCTGCAACGTGTAGTACTCAGTTACGGAATTCTCATAAAGTGTGGTAGCGAACTTGATATCACATTTACTCTGTTCCTAACGACTTTGTCATCTGCCTTACCTCCAGGTGCATGCATGCAGGCGAACCTTCGTATGATATTCACGATGTGATTCAATTCTAGATACATCATACCCTCGAAATGCCCCTGACCCATACCTATCTTTCGACATGACATTCTCGTGTCCTTTCATGAGGTTTAATAACGTTGTAGTCATCCCGCTCACCGTCTCAGCCGCTATTGCCAGGATTTTTTGTAGTGGCTTGTTCTTCTGCACTCCGATGGTATTCTCACTCCTTTGGATGGGATCGAAAGCGACAAAGAAAAATCCTGAATAAGTCACACTAACTGCATCGCCATAAGAACCGAGTAGCTATGGATTAGCCTCAAAGCTTGCACATATCCTGGTGGTATTATAATTGAATAAGTGCCTCTACAATGACGATGAAGACTTCTGAAGATGTCCTTTATCCGTGCTCGTGTCTTTGCTACGAAATAAAGATAGAATTTAAAGGTGAAGGGTTACCAGATTTGAGGTCAGTTCATCAGGCTTAGGAATCTTACAATTTTTCTGCCCTACAAGTTGCCTTTTTCTTCAAAACAATTTGCATTTTAGGAATATTTTTAGGTGTTCAACCAAAGCTGCTTGTCCTAATAGGAATTTCTCATGCAGTGTTGCTGAAACTCTATTATTTGCTATTTATTCTTTGCGAAACTGTAACCTCAGCCGCTTATACTCCTGGTAACACTTTTGCATATAAAATACGAATCAGTAGGAAATGTATTAATGACCAAGGACGATGTGTGTTAAGCTCATATGATCCTTCCTTGCAACTTGGCATTACATATCGTTTCATAACATGATAATGTATATCCTGGAAAACCCAACGGATACGTCATAAGCTCCAGCCCAGACAGACGTTGGTCGCAGCCATGTACCGGTTAAGGTTTAGCAAGCATGTTCATCATTATCTATATTGGCTTGCGCTAAATCAAAAGAAATCTTTTTGTTTGATGCAGCTTTGGCTTCTCATGCCGCTTGTGGATATGTGGAAGACTTCAAAGGAGACTTCATATACTCTTGTAGTCGGTTTATGTTGGGTCGCGTTTTGAATCATAGGAAATTGCATTAGATTATACATTTTTAGTTTGATGTAGAAATATAAAATTAAAATGTATTGAGAAAACTGCAGATGAAAACTCAAGTGTAGAATTCTACAAAGAAGGAGACAGAAGAAAACTAAACAAGAAGTTAGGGGCTCTGGGTGAATGCTTCTAGGTCTAGACTTAGGTCAGTTTCAGTTTTAACTTAATTTTTCATTGATGTTGAATCTCGGATATTTTGTGTCATATTAGAAGCTATTTGGCGGATACGGAGTATATCTAGATGGTTATTTTTGAAGGACTGAATGTTGACAGACGATGACGCGGTTGCCGGCATGGCATAACTGGCAAGGACCATAAACTGCTTCGCTGTTTGCCCAGCTCGACAAAATCACATTAAAACTAGATGAGGTATTTGTTAACTCATTTCAAACGTAAGAAACGATCGAGAAAGCTGATACGGAGCTGACCGGTCAGCGGAGCAAAACTGAATTATCCTGTACATAAATACAGAACTAATCGAATTACTGATAAGATATAAGGCTAAATCTTGTAGAAAGCCTCAAGATAGTCTAAATTGAATAAAGTGAAGTTAGGATACCCGCTTCTAAAACATTTCCTGCCATTTTAAAAGATCTTGAGGAGTCAGAAACTAACAAGCAATTGACTATAAAGCTAACAAACAGGATAAGGAGTGTGACATTTTTCCTGCTCTTCCGCTATCAAAATCAACTACAACATTCACAGGTATGACCCTCAAACTGAAAACAAAATTTACACTGCCCAATAATACTTTTATAGTACCACAACCCACACCAAATACTCAAAGCAAAAAACAGTTCTAATTATTCTATTCATCTATTGCGCAACAGCCCAAGCCGGGCCTTGGCCTCCAGGATTAATCTCTTCCAATCATCCCGGTTCGACGATCTTGTCCACCCGTTGATCATTTCCAGCAAGGATCTTCTGTCCACTTCTATCGTGTCTTCCTATCGAGCCCTCCGTCTTCCTGCTGCTCGTCTATCTTGTGCTCTACCCTTTGATGTTCTTTTAGGCAGCCGGTTTTCTTCCATTCTTTTTAATGGCCCGCCCATTGCAATTTACGTAACTTTACGCAAGAGGAAACAGATGAATCGTCAAATCGTTCATATAACTCATTCTTGTAACGTAGTCTCCAATATGTTTTTTTTTTCACTGGGCCTAAGATCTTCCGAAACACTTAGCGTTCAAATATTTCCACAGCCTTTTCGGATGTTTGGAAGCACATGATTCAGAAACCAGAACGAGAGAAAATTTCGCAGCACTACCATGACGACCCAAAGACAGAGCATATGGGGGTGCAAAGGACGTGTGACAGGGTGGCAACGAACTTTTACTGGCCTAAGATGAAGGCGGACATAGGCTGCTATGTAGCGAGATGTCAGGTTTTCCAGTCCGTGAAGGTGGAAAGGAATTCCCCCTCCGGTCCTATGGCGACTTGGGTTGGACAGGCAAAGGAACCGTGGGAAGTCTTATGTGTAGATTTAATAGGTCCTTTGCCACGCTCTTCACAAGGACACAGCTATATATTGACCGCGTTAGATTATTTTAGCAAGATGCCACTTATTTTCCCCCTAAGGCAGGCAACCGCCTCAGCAGTGATGCGGATTCTGGAGGAACGCATTTTCTTGCTATTCGGGGTTCCAGCAGCGATCATATGTGATAATGGCGTCCAGTTTCAGTGTAAAGAATTTCAAAAACTGATGGCGTCCTATGGGACCGAGATTTAGTACACGGCATTCTACCATCCGCAGGCGAACCCGGCGGAACACATAAATCAGAACATTAAGCGAACGCTGCGCTCGTATGTTGGCACTAACCACAGTAAGTGGGATCAGGGCTTATCGAAAATCGGGTGTGCACTGTGAACGTTCACCCACGAAGCCATGAGAGTCACACCTTTTCGTAAATTTCGGTCGGGAAATGATTGTTTTGCGGAAGGAAACAAGAATAACCACAGAAAACAGAACCAAAGACCCATCGGAAAGAGCAAGGCTATCAGAGAAGGTAAGAGAGGACATCGCAAGGCGCCTGAGGGAGGCCGCGGAAAAGAGCGCGAAGCGATATAATCTGCGGAGGTGACTACGGCCTTTTGAGGTCAATGACATGGTCTAGCGACGAAATTTTCCAATTTCGAACGCGGCGCAGTTCTACGCAGCAAAATTGGCATCAGAACTTCTGGGACCTTTCAAGGTTGCCCAAAAGGTTTTTGCGTCAATGTATAAATTGGTAGATAGGCGCGAGGCTGGACTGTGGCACGCCAAAGATCTCAAACCAAATATAGAATGAGATGGACACAGGCCAGGAACAGGGAGAAGGGCGAAAGGAAGTGCCTTATGAAGGAAGGCATGACACAGAACATTTTGCATTTAATATTAAATGGACAACCCTACATAGAATAAGGAATACGTGAATAAACTCTGTTGTTCGGGTCGTTACTCGCGTGGAACGGTCGGTCGAATCGGTGCTATCCTGGTCGCCTAATTTTCGTTTTTATTTATGCTTTTTCTTTACTTTGGTTCATTTTTCCCCTCCCTCTCTTAAATGCATTTTTAGGGGTGTGGTGCCAGCTAAAATAGAATATAGAGAGCATTAGCATATATACGGCCCTCTCGTACTTTGAGGAACGTTTTGTTAGGCTAGCGAGTTTAATCTAAGATAGGATAAGCTGCGGATTGGTCATAAGAGTTTTAAGGATTTTAGTTTATAGTTTGGGTGAGATAAGTTGAGAATAGGTCAATCGATTTTCAGAGTTTGCGGTCTAGGTCTAGAACAGGGATAGACTATCCCTGTTCTAGACCTAGACCGGGTTACCAGACGTCCCGGATTCGGGCTTCCGTCCCGGAGTCCCGGATTTTTTCAAAAATCATCAAATCGTCCCGGATTCCGAAAAACCTGATTTTTTTCTAAAGAAAAAAAAAATTTTTTGTAAACTAGAAACGTGCTGCGATACTACGACATCTGTCGTGATTTCATTCAATTCAAATGCGTGTGACAGTGAAAGCCTCGATTTGTTTCAAATATTAGCGCGCGCAAAATTCATTAAGGTAGGTACAATATTATTATGTTTTCATCATCGACATATAGAAATGGACTACTATTGTGCTACTGCGCATCCATCCCGCAATGAAGAGAGGGCGATATCCCATAGGCGAATTCTCATTGGTTTGACAGGAACGTATATATGCATCTCTCCTTCTCTTTCCACAAGCGTGATTGTCGCGCAGCCCACGCTAGCAGTCCATTTATACATGTCGATGGTTTTCATTGTCGGCTTTTGTCTTGTCGGCTGTTGTCTTGTCAGCTGCCGAGCTGCCATTTTAACGTCCTTTCACAGAAGTATTTAATTATTAGCATTGTTCTCTTGACACGTCAAGGCATGTGAAATACAAATATACATTTGTATTTTTTTAACATGCCGAAAAGAAAAAGTACGTTCAGCGACGAGCTTGCAAAGGAATTTACTTGCTTCAGTAAAGTGTCGTCAGACAATACAAGAGCCCATTGCAATTTGTGTGTCATGAGTATTTCGATTGCTAGTGGTGGTTTCTACATCTTTATTTTTTACTTTTAAATTTTATTGTTTTATTATCTGTTTTTGGAGATGAAAAAAAAGGATTGTCTTTCCGTAACTTTTTTGGTTGATTAGGCTACTTTTGCAATACGAAAAAAATTTATGGTTGACTAATACGACATTAATATTTTGATTTATGAGGGCGATATATTAATTTTATTTCGGTGTTTAGGCGCCAAGTTACGGGTCTAGGACGTACATTACATGTTTTAAGATATTGAGCTTTCGTTTAAGACAAAAATTAAAAAAATTATTTTTTTGATCTGGTGCACGGGATTTCCCCCTTAACTCGAAAAATCATGAAGTTCGGAAAATAAAACTGTAATGAATATTGTTTGGAAATGTATTAATGACCAAGGACGATGTGTGTTAAGCTCATATGATCCTTCCTTGCAACTTGGCATTACATATCGTTTCATAACATGATAATGTATATCCTGGAAAACCCAACGGATACGTCATAAGCTCCAGCCCAGACAGACGTTGGTCGCAGCCATGTACCGGTTAAGGTTTAGCAAGCATGTTCATCATTATCTATATTGGCTTGCGCTAAATCAAAAGAAATCTTTTTGTTTGATGCAGCTTTGGCTTCTCATGCCGCTTGTGGATATGTGGAAGACTTCAAAGGAGACTTCATATACTCTTGTAGTCGGTTTATGTTGGGTCGCGTTTTGAATCATAGGAAATTGCATTAGATTATACATTTTTAGTTTGATGTAGAAATATAAAATTAAAATGTATTGAGAAAACTGCAGATGAAAACTCAAGTGTAGAATTCTACAAAGAAGGAGACAGAAGAAAACTAAACAAGAAGTTAGGGGCTCTGGGTGAATGCTTCTAGGTCTAGACTTAGGTCAGTTTCAGTTTTAACTTAATTTTTCATTGATGTTGAATCTCGGATATTTTGTGTCATATTAGAAGCTATTTGGCGGATACGGAGTATATCTAGATGGTTATTTTTGAAGGACTGAATGTTGACAGACGATGACGCGGTTGCCGGCATGGCATAACTGGCAAGGACCATAAACTGCTTCGCTGTTTGCCCAGCTCGACAAAATCACATTAAAACTAGATGAGGTATTTGTTAACTCATTTCAAACGTAAGAAACGATCGAGAAAGCTGATACGGAGCTGACCGGTCAGCGGAGCAAAACTGAATTATCCTGTACATAAATACAGAACTAATCGAATTACTGATAAGATATAAGGCTAAATCTTGTAGAAAGCCTCAAGATAGTCTAAATTGAATAAAGTGAAGTTAGGATACCCGCTTCTAAAACATTTCCTGCCATTTTAAAAGATCTTGAGGAGTCAGAAACTAACAAGCAATTGACTATAAAGCTAACAAACAGGATAAGGAGTGTGACATTTTTCCTGCTCTTCCGCTATCAAAATCAACTACAACATTCACAGGTATGACCCTCAAACTGAAAACAAAATTTACACTGCCCAATAATACTTTTATAGTACCACAACCCACACCAAATACTCAAAGCAAAAAACAGTTCTAATTATTCTATTCATCTATTGCGCAACAGCCCAAGCCGGGCCTTGGCCTCCAGGATTAATCTCTTCCAATCATCCCGGTTCGACGATCTTGTCCACCCGTTGATCATTTCCAGCAAGGATCTTCTGTCCACTTCTATCGTGTCTTCCTATCGAGCCCTCCGTCTTCCTGCTGCTCGTCTATCTTGTGCTCTACCCTTTGATGTTCTTTTAGGCAGCCGGTTTTCTTCCATTCTTTTTAATGGCCCGCCCATTGCAATTTACGTAACTTTACGCAAGAGGAAACAGATGAATCGTCAAATCGTTCATATAACTCATTCTTGTAACGTAGTCTCCAATATGTTTTTTTTTTCACTGGGCCTAAGATCTTCCGAAACACTTAGCGTTCAAATATTTCCACAGCCTTTTCGGATGTTTGGAAGCACATGATTCAGAAACCAGAACGAGAGAAAATTTCGCAGCACTACCATGACGACCCAAAGACAGAGCATATGGGGGTGCAAAGGACGTGTGACAGGGTGGCAACGAACTTTTACTGGCCTAAGATGAAGGCGGACATAGGCTGCTATGTAGCGAGATGTCAGGTTTTCCAGTCCGTGAAGGTGGAAAGGAATTCCCCCTCCGGTCCTATGGCGACTTGGGTTGGACAGGCAAAGGAACCGTGGGAAGTCTTATGTGTAGATTTAATAGGTCCTTTGCCACGCTCTTCACAAGGACACAGCTATATATTGACCGCGTTAGATTATTTTAGCAAGATGCCACTTATTTTCCCCCTAAGGCAGGCAACCGCCTCAGCAGTGATGCGGATTCTGGAGGAACGCATTTTCTTGCTATTCGGGGTTCCAGCAGCGATCATATGTGATAATGGCGTCCAGTTTCAGTGTAAAGAATTTCAAAAACTGATGGCGTCCTATGGGACCGAGATTTAGTACACGGCATTCTACCATCCGCAGGCGAACCCGGCGGAACACATAAATCAGAACATTAAGCGAACGCTGCGCTCGTATGTTGGCACTAACCACAGTAAGTGGGATCAGGGCTTATCGAAAATCGGGTGTGCACTGTGAACGTTCACCCACGAAGCCATGAGAGTCACACCTTTTCGTAAATTTCGGTCGGGAAATGATTGTTTTGCGGAAGGAAACAAGAATAACCACAGAAAACAGAACCAAAGACCCATCGGAAAGAGCAAGGCTATCAGAGAAGGTAAGAGAGGACATCGCAAGGCGCCTGAGGGAGGCCGCGGAAAAGAGCGCGAAGCGATATAATCTGCGGAGGTGACTACGGCCTTTTGAGGTCAATGACATGGTCTAGCGACGAAATTTTCCAATTTCGAACGCGGCGCAGTTCTACGCAGCAAAATTGGCATCAGAACTTCTGGGACCTTTCAAGGTTGCCCAAAAGGTTTTTGCGTCAATGTATAAATTGGTAGATAGGCGCGAGGCTGGACTGTGGCACGCCAAAGATCTCAAACCAAATATAGAATGAGATGGACACAGGCCAGGAACAGGGAGAAGGGCGAAAGGAAGTGCCTTATGAAGGAAGGCATGACACAGAACATTTTGCATTTAATATTAAATGGACAACCCTACATAGAATAAGGAATACGTGAATAAACTCTGTTGTTCGGGTCGTTACTCGCGTGGAACGGTCGGTCGAATCGGTGCTATCCTGGTCGCCTAATTTTCGTTTTTATTTATGCTTTTTCTTTACTTTGGTTCATTTTTCCCCTCCCTCTCTTAAATGCATTTTTAGGGGTGTGGTGCCAGCTAAAATAGAATATAGAGAGCATTAGCATATATACGGCCCTCTCGTACTTTGAGGAACGTTTTGTTAGGCTAGCGAGTTTAATCTAAGATAGGATAAGCTGCGGATTGGTCATAAGAGTTTTAAGGATTTTAGTTTATAGTTTGGGTGAGATAAGTTGAGAATAGGTCAATCGATTTTCAGAGTTTGCGGTCTAGGTCTAGAACAGGGATAGACTATCCCTGTTCTAGACCTAGACCGGGTTACCAGACGTCCCGGATTCGGGCTTCCGTCCCGGAGTCCCGGATTTTTTCAAAAATCATCAAATCGTCCCGGATTCCGAAAAACCTGATTTTTTTCTAAAGAAAAAAAAAATTTTTTGTAAACTAGAAACGTGCTGCGATACTACGACATCTGTCGTGATTTCATTCAATTCAAATGCGTGTGACAGTGAAAGCCTCGATTTGTTTCAAATATTAGCGCGCGCAAAATTCATTAAGGTAGGTACAATATTATTATGTTTTCATCATCGACATATAGAAATGGACTACTATTGTGCTACTGCGCATCCATCCCGCAATGAAGAGAGGGCGATATCCCATAGGCGAATTCTCATTGGTTTGACAGGAACGTATATATGCATCTCTCCTTCTCTTTCCACAAGCGTGATTGTCGCGCAGCCCACGCTAGCAGTCCATTTATACATGTCGATGGTTTTCATTGTCGGCTTTTGTCTTGTCGGCTGTTGTCTTGTCAGCTGCCGAGCTGCCATTTTAACGTCCTTTCACAGAAGTATTTAATTATTAGCATTGTTCTCTTGACACGTCAAGGCATGTGAAATACAAATATACATTTGTATTTTTTTAACATGCCGAAAAGAAAAAGTACGTTCAGCGACGAGCTTGCAAAGGAATTTACTTGCTTCAGTAAAGTGTCGTCAGACAATACAAGAGCCCATTGCAATTTGTGTGTCATGAGTATTTCGATTGCTAGTGGTGGTTTCTACATCTTTATTTTTTACTTTTAAATTTTATTGTTTTATTATCTGTTTTTGGAGATGAAAAAAAAGGATTGTCTTTCCGTAACTTTTTTGGTTGATTAGGCTACTTTTGCAATACGAAAAAAATTTATGGTTGACTAATACGACATTAATATTTTGATTTATGAGGGCGATATATTAATTTTATTTCGGTGTTTAGGCGCCAAGTTACGGGTCTAGGACGTACATTACATGTTTTAAGATATTGAGCTTTCGTTTAAGACAAAAATTAAAAAAATTATTTTTTTGATCTGGTGCACGGGATTTCCCCCTTAACTCGAAAAATCATGAAGTTCGGAAAATAAAACTGTAATGAATATTGTTTTTTTGTTTTGAATAGGGGCCAACGATTTAGAGAATCATGTCAAAAGTGATAAACACCGCAAGTCTATCCAAGCAGCATTCACGTCAAAATCGATGTCAAATTTTCTTATACCAAAATTCACTCCATTGGATAAGAAAATATGCGCTGCTGAAGGAGCTCTAGCATACCATACTGTGAGGCGCCATCACAGTTTTCTTTCTCAAGATTGCACAGCTGCTTTGTTGCGTGAATTTTTTCATGATCCGTCAATCGCAACAAAAATATCGTGTGCCAGAACGAAGACTGAAGCCATCGTATGCAAAGTCATTTCACCTCACGTACAAGACATTATTAACCAGGATCTCCAGAAAGTTCCCTTCATCGGTATAAGCACGGATGGCAGTAATCATGGACATCATAAACTATTTCCTATAGTCGTCCAATACTTTGATTACACGAAATGCTAGATCTGCAAGAGACAACAAATGAAAAAGCAGCCACTATTGCGACCCTTCTTGAAGATACACTTCGACAGCTCAAGATTGAAAAGAAATTGACGACTTTTTCTGCTGACAATACCAACTCGAATTTTGGGGGTCTGCATCGGAGAGGAGAAAATAATATCCATGCTCTTTTGAAGGAGAACATCAATTCCAATGTCCTCGGAGTTGGATGTTCGGTGCACATTCTTCACAACAGCGTTCAACATGGTCTTGGAAGATTTGTGTTATTTGATATAGACACTTTGGCCTTCAAAATTTATCAGTTTTTTTATATTTATACTGTTCGTACAAAAGAGTTGAAAGAGGTTTGCGAATTTGATGAAGTGTCTTTCAGAGAGATTTTGTATCACAGCAAGACCCGGTGGCTGAGTTTACTGCCAGTTGTACATCATATTCTACAAATGTTCCCTGCTTTGAAGGCTTATTTTCTATCTCAAGAAAAACCGCCAGCAGTTCTTGAAGCGTTTTTCAGACATGATTTCGCAGAATGCTATCTTTTATTTGTTCATTCATTAATGTAAGTTTTCGACGATAATGTGAAGAAGTCACAAAAAAAGGATATCAGCGTCATTGAAATTTTGAGCATCGTGGATGATTTAGCTCAAGCATTGAGGGATCGGATTGAAGCGAAGTTTCTTCCACTTGGCGTCAAGTCAATTCTTTCCAAATTGCGCTCAGAAAAAAAAACAGAGAATGTGACGATTTCACAGCAAGAGTTTTGATGGTTTATGTGGAGACGGAGGAGTATCTGCTGAAATGGACGGCCTCTCTTGCTGAATTTCGAGTATTTAATTTTTTTTGCATTCATTAAATTTTTGTTGCACAGTTATAAAACATTTTCCAAATCATTCCAGATATTCAAGTGGATGGATTTTCAACGCGATGTTCCATTCACCTTCGATTGCATTGAGAAGTCCGTGCTGTATTTGCAAGAGAAAGGAGTGGTTTTTGATGAATCAAAACTTTTTGACCAGGCTATGAATCTTGTGAGATACATTCAAAAGAAGCAGGAAAATAACGACCTTTATTTCAGAGAATCTTGTAACGACAAGATGTGCCAATTCTTTCACGCAAACGATTCAAAGAGCGATGCTTTTTCTGAAATTTTGAAAATTGTTGAATTTTTTTTCTCCATTTCCAATGGACTGATGAACGCAACCGACTCTTGGTGAAAACAATTCGCGACATCTTGATGATTATATTCAATTTTACCGAGATGGACTGCAAACAATTTTACAAATATCTTCTTCAGCCCGAAAATTCAAAAATCATTCATAACATTCGTGACTCTAATAAATATTGTTAATCAACCTGACTCATGAATGGCTATTTAAATTAGTCAATAAATTAGATAAATTTAAATGTGCAAAAATCAATGAACAAACTTGTTGCAATAATAAAGTCTTTTATCTTTTGATCCCTGCCTCATTTCAAATAATATAATAATCTGAGATCATAAGCTTCTAGATCTCTTACACATACAAGTTCCCCAACACACTAATATATGTACATCAGGGTCTACAGTATCTACGTATAATTCAGATATATATTTTTCCTCTTATGTAAGCAATTTTAATCAATAACGATGACACGATGAAACAAGATGTAGACCTTTTTTTAGCTCTTTTAAAAGTGTCCCGGGTTTTGAACCGACCAATCTGGTAACCCTGGGATAGTTGAAGTTGTCATTAAGTTCAATGTAAGGGATTCTGAGGAATTGGTGATTCGCTTTGAAACTGTTTGGGATTTCCGTTTTAAGTTGAATGAGTAGTATTACCTACGGGCTTTGGATCTGGTCTAGTTTTTCTTTCCTCTCTCCCCTTCATCTTAGCTCTATTAGGTCGAACTTTGTTTTTTTTTTCTCTTTTTCTTTCTTTTCTTTCTCTCCCACTCTCGGTCCTAACAACAAATCTAACAAGTTGGGTAGACAGACCTATGCTCATGTCAGAAGGGTTTTGTACTCTACTTACAAAATGCAGTAACCAGTAACGAATAAAATCAAGAAACATGTCATGTTCGAGGATCATACTATTATTAGCAAAGTTGAAAGGATTTTGACTTCTGAGGTATTTGTTATAGTTATACCCATAAATATCTCCCTTGATAATTTTTTCAGATTTTTTAGATCACGGGTGTCCATTTGCGAGGGAGGAAACACATTTTTCATGTATTCCCCCCCCCGGTGCCCCCACTGAAGCAAAAACTGTCAGTTTAAGACCTGTTTTGAAAAGCTCTCACGGAGAACTTTTAGTTGATACTCATATCGGCTACCCTTCCTGAAATCTTTTTTCAGGGGCCACTCCTCTGTTGTACTGTAACCATCGATTCATGGCCTGTTTTTTCGAATC
The DNA here is from genome assembly GCA_963969285.1 of Odontomyia ornata. Taxonomy (NCBI): domain Eukaryota; kingdom Metazoa; phylum Arthropoda; class Insecta; order Diptera; family Stratiomyidae; genus Odontomyia; species Odontomyia ornata. The sequence goes on along the minus strand of OZ017739.1, from coordinate 374,575,934 downwards.
TTAGAATGGTTACAAAGCCCTTTTGCTAGGAGCTCTCTCCTGCCTCTTCGACTTGTTTCTATTGTATGTACTCATCTTCATGATGCCTATCATTCCTGCAATTTTCATGCAAATCCTAGCAAAGCTGTAGTGTCTAAGTCGGTAAAAAGCGCATATGGCTCCATAGCCATATGTTTCCATAGTAATACAGGGCATATTGTTCCATCGTAATACAGTAGTAATACAGAAAAATTCAAATCGCTATAACTTCGTTAAATACTATTCGATCTTTAGAAACTTTAAGAAAATATCAATCTTATAAATAGTCATCTGTTTGCTAAATTTTATTGAATTTAAGGGTACCGTTTAGATTTTATTCAAGAACACATAAAATCGATAAATCATACTATTACTAACAAAGTTGAGTGAATTTCGACTTCTCATGTATTTGTTGGTGTTGTACTCATTAAGGCCTACATTCATGATTTTTTTCAGATTTTTCGGATGGAAGGTGTCCAATCGCGAGGGGGGGTACGCGAAAAGTTCGTACATTTCCCCTTCCCCTGCCCCCCTCGGTACTCGCAAGGCAATGTTGAGACTTGTTTTGAAAAGATCTCATTGAGACCTTTCCAATGACATCCTAATCGACTACCAATGGTGAAACAATTTTTTTGAGGGTTCACCTCCCTATATAGGGAGACCCCCTTTAAACTCCTTTGAAAAATTTTTTGACCCTTGAACTTTCAAAAGTCGCCACTTCTGACCTTTTCACAAAGTTTCATGGCTGTAGCCTCTTTAGTCTCGGAGAAAAAGTGCTGTGACATACAGACGGACGGACAGACGGACACAGGTCGTGATTGCAATAGGTTTTTGTATTTTAGTACAAAACCCTAAAAGTTTAGGAGTTAGTGCGAGTGTAATTAAGTTTAAAAAATAAATTAAAGTAAGAAAATGAATTGTTTAATATGTAGATTAAGGTATAGGCTAGGAACTAAGTTTTTTATTTATCTCGAAATGAAACAAAAGCGGATGATCGTGCTCGGATTGAACGATAGATAGGATGGCGGTTAGACTGTAGATTCTAGTTACGTAAATAGCTCTCATCAAATCTTGTAATTAACCGTTTAGAAAATAACATGGTGGTGGGCATTTTAGATATAATAAGTTGAGTAAGCAGCTTCTGCTTCTACCAGAAAGTCTTTGTAAACATACTAGGGAAGAAACAAGTTTTCTAGTAGCGTCAATCGATAAGTTGAATTATTCACCCGATACTTTGATATGAAATTATTCCAATTTCTGCAAAAGACGCACAGTTTCTTTCATAAGCACAGTGCAGCCGCCACTTTGATCAAGCTAAAATAATTCTTCTGAATGCTCGGCTGGTTGAACATATTCAAGTTAAACACTTTTCCTGAAATTTTCAAGAAAACAAAGAAAATAAAAGTGCCTAAGCCAATTTGAAATATGTGTCAACCATAAACACGTGTTATTGTTGTTGTTGTTCCATAAATTGAAATAGCTATAACTCACTTGATTATGATTCGATCTGAATTAAATTTTGTGGACAGAAACATTTTACATCAGTTTATATAACCGCAAAATTCAGAAAGTTTAAAGATACCCTTTTGATTTTATGGGCGAAAATGTAAAATCTACAAATCATACTATTATTAACAAACCAATTTTTGGTTAATTTTGCCTTCCCCTGGAGCCCCTAATTCATAAAATGACTTTTCAATTTCAGATTCTAAAAGTTCTGATCAAGACCTTTCATTTGATACCCTACTTGACTACCTTTGATAAAAATAAAAATATTTAAGAGCTCATTCGTTATTAGGGGGGACCCCCTTCAAAAAATTTTAAATTTTCAGTAAGACCTAAACTTTTGAGAGACTATCACTTCTGACCATTTCACAAAGTTTGAGCATTCTAGCTTCTATAGTTTCTGAGGAAACTTGCTGTGACGCACGGGTAGATGGAAAGACGGACAGACAGGTCGCAAAACTAGCAGGTCTTTGTAAAAAAATTTTTACAAAGACTTAAAAATGATAGGTTTGCGAAGTACAGGAAAAACAAAAATATTCGCTAGGTTAGTAGGAATTATAGGAATATGGGGCCAAACAGTATTAGTCCCGAACAAGTTGATAATTACTAGCAGATTGCGGGTCGATAGTTAGGATCATTAAAATTCCCTTAGACACTGGAGATATCTTTGCTAAGTACTACCAAGTGAGTAACTATTATGAAGAAGGAAAGATTTGAGCGTAGGCAAGTAGTGTTCAGGTTATTGGCGGAATCTTTCTTTAAACGCGAAACAAAGGTAAGCCCCAGAGTTCGGACTGAAGGGGTGGATTTCGGTGAAACCCACTTGTAGCTGGGGGGTCGGAATGTTACGAGTGACCCTTGTTTCCCACCCGACCACCTGGAAAGAAATCTCGCGCAGACCGTAAGAAAATGAAGAACTTCTTTTGAGCACCGGGATACATTAGCCACCGCGAGCCAAGGTTTAAAGTTAGGAATTATTGTGAAAAAGAAAAATTCAGATAGATGTTCGAATTAAGAAAAAAACATACTGGGTAAAGTAAAGAAATCATGTATATAACTAGTGCGCAAGTCTGCAAGATAAATCCACCTCCATACCAGACAAGGAAAAGTTTCCTCTCACGGGACGCTAGAACAACAAGAAAAAATGGCCACCGATGCTATTCCTCCGACTTTGTAGCTTCAATTTATAGCGGCCTTGAACAACAGGACACAGATACTGTCATATGGTCGCTTTGCGGTGCCATGAAATTTTCGATCTGACGGGATATTGCTGTAGTGGCAGTTTGCAGGATATCCATCAAGTATCGGGTCTGCCAACAGAATGACAAGTCACCTTTATGTGCCGTGAAGTGCACAAGGGGTTGGAGCAGTTACAATCGATGAGAAAAATTCATAGCAACATAAGCCAAGCAAACATCCTGCACACGGAGATGCAAGATTGACCGATTTCGGTGTACCAGCACAGATAACGGCGACGATAACTACATCAACTGCAACTAGCACTGATGCTAGGATCAATACGACTTCAAGGAATAAATACACTCATTTTACTCACCGATCAAACTCATTCAACACTTATCAATCGAAAATATCCTATTTAAGTATGAAAAACTTACGAATATAACCGCGTTTGATGGAATATGCCACCAACTTTTCATTTTTTCTTAAAACTAAATATTCGATATTTAAATAAGTAAGCATTCACGAATGTGCTAGATGAAGGGAAATTTATATTTCGATTACCCAATATCAAAACAGTTTGAGTGCCGCTGGTAGATTGCGCACAGCTAGAACCCCGTTTGAGACGAATTGACGAGGGACCTGGGAATAATGAAATCTCTCTCTTTAGCGGAACGACCTTTGGTGGCGACGGAAGCAGAAAAAGTAAGATTGATTGATTGAGTTCCCAGCGACAATAACGGCGGAATTAAGGTTGGTGGCGGCAAGCCAGTGTGCGGAATCAGATCCACAAGAACAAGAAGTTTTAAATCGGTAGCTAGAAAAGGAGGCAAAATCACCGGAGGTAGCGAGGAAGAATCTTTGATTGACGGCGGAAATACCGGGGGCCCCCCTACGTATGTAGATTCATTAGTAAGTAAATCAAATAACTTCAATTATTGTTAAAGCATAAATATATTTTCCTCTAAATTGAAGCGTTATTTTGTAGTGAATTATGTAAAAGTTTCAGATTGTTGTGAATTATGGAACTTTGGGGAAATTTTAGTTTTGGCTGGTGTTGTTAACTTGACTCGCGGATAACGCTGAAAAGTGAGCAATATCGGTTCCAGGTGGTCCCCTATAAAATTTCGGGATACCTTCTCATAATTCTTCTTGCCTTCTAGCCTAGTGGGAATTGCCTTCGAGGATAGGTTGTGTTGGTGGGATTCCTTTAGCGGTTGATTACTGGTGCAGTTTCCATTCGTGCGTTCGAGACTCTCAGTTTAGGTGCGGCGGTGAAATTTCTCCGATAAATCGCCCACTCGGTTAACGTGAGGGTGTAGGGCTGAAGCGAGTGGCACCCACGCCCGTCTCTGACGAGCAAAACCGAGGCCCGCAGAACCCTCAATCGGAGCGCCCTCGAGGGAAGGGTAACATTTGTATTTTCAATTTAGAAATGTTACGAGTGACAACGAGGGAAGGTTAACAATCTTGAATTCAATAAGGGTTTTTAGCATAAAATTTGTATAAAATGCAATGTTAACAATCGTCACATTCTAGATATCTCAATAAGTCCGTCACTAAGAGTGGAAATATTTTATTCCATTTACAAACTTACCATATTACTGTTAATCATTCCTTTCATCTGAACTGTTTTTTTTTTATCAGAGAAAGGATTGAAATGTTTTCAATGGATGGTCCTTGACTTCTATGGACACCAAGCATTGAAGGCTTAACAAAACGATGATATTATGAGGCGCTAGGAAAGCATATGAATTGATGGAATTTTTCTGATTTATGGAAAGACAAACTGAATTTTTCAAAGCTAATTTCTGCACTTAACTTAGCTCTTCAACACTCATTTGTAACCATTTCGTTTCATATTATCAGATATTGAAAAAAATTTTCGCTTAAATTTCCAATCTATTTAGACTGTAATGAAATATGCAATTACTCGTTTTGCAAAAGGTGGCAAACCTGTGCATATAAATGAAACTTGATATGGAGATATTTTTACGTTTATATGTATGTATGTATGCTTCATGGCATGAAAAGGATTTAAGTAGAATGAAATTCAATCGTGCGAAAGGTTCAGTTGATAACTGTTGCCATTGAAAATGTTAGACTAATTTGATGTGTATTTAATCCTTTCAATGGAATGAAACGTTCTTTGGGAGTGTTGCCAAGAAAGTTGGCTTTTGAAGATTTTTTTTTTCATATTGATTAATTAGTAGCTGCAGCATTAGAAAACAGAGAATTCATTCTTATATACATAAAAAATAAATAAATACACAACAAAGGATGTGAAATTTAATTGATCACGAAATCATTAATTGGATTTGACATCCTTTACTGAATTGGTATGGTTTGTCCTGACCAATGATCATTACGTAGCCCTGAGGCTTTTTAAAACATGATGAAGCAACAAGAACACTATTATCCTTTAGTTGATTGTCCTTCAAATCAAATCAGAAACAACAGTGACTAAATCGAAAATGATAATTAACTGGAATAATGACAAAATTTCAGGGATAAAGACGACCAAGAATGAAATTGTTGATGACAGGACATCACAACAATACAATATCCTGTGGATTGTAGAATTCAATCCAATCAAAATTTACCAATGTTCTCAGTTAGCCACAAATGAAGTGAAATAATTTGAAAGCTAATTCAAGCACAATACATTGCCCCTACAAATAAATTTGAAATCTTCATTTACTCTAAGCTTTCCTACATAACTTGCTACCATTATTGCGGTTTTAAATGACATTTTAAATACTTGATCCATTAGCGAAACTTTATTTTGTGGAGTTCATGGCCCCGTAATCAAATCATTCCATTAATATTCAAATCGCGTCGTGTCGAAGGGTTTCTATTGAAATTCATTGCCGCCACTTGGGATCACGCTACCTCATGCAATTAAGGCCGGCACCGCTCCACAAACCTTACTTATTGTCAATTGCTTTCTTAGCCGTAATTAAATAATTACCGAAATAATTTAGTTCAAGTCGGTATTAACTTCTCCTTAAATTCGATTGTCTTCCAAGTCTAGTCGCCAGACACAGCAGCATCATAGTGTCGATGGTTGCGGTGAAAAAGTCGTAAAGTCTGTTTCAATTTTTCCAATAAAAACTGCTATGTACCAAATGTCTACCCAAACTTTAGGATTACCAAGGACACGACCGCTCCAGTTTAATTATGCAAATTAAGTCGATATGTATAACTTGTTGTGTATATTCGATTTCGTAGCGTTCGAGCTATATTTAAGGGGCAGTCTACATAGTCTTAATTTACACACGGTCATGATTTTAAAATAAGTCTAGGGAAACACTTGGGCCGGGGATTCTTTGGAGTTAAGATGAGTGTGGAGAAGTAATTTGGATTTGATTAGGACTAGGGGTTTGTTGTATTAATGAAGTATCGACGAGTGCTGTAAGAACAAAAATGTACTGATTATTAGGACCTTGTACTGCATTGCTTAAATATCAGCAATTTCGTAGTGAATTTCAGTGGGTAAAATATGAAGTTTACAAATTATAGTGTTGTTTGCAAATTTTGACTTTTAAGGTATTGGTTGCCCTTGTTCTCATAAGAAACTCTAGCAGTTTTTTTCAAATTTTTTGTCGGATCAAAACTTTCATAAGAAAGGGAGGGGTCCAGATTTTTACAAAATTTCACAAATTTTTTCGACGCAACAAAAGTACTGTTGAGACCATTCAGATTCCATTTGAAAACCTTTGATAGAAATAAATTATTAAGCGTCCCTCTCCTACGTTAAGGGACCACCCTTAAATACCTCTGGACATTGTTCGGGCACCAGTATTTTTAAAAAGCAACCATATGCGATCTACCTAGGAAGTTTGGCCTTTTTAGCCACTATAGTTTCAAAAAGAATTCATACTACACGTACGTAGATGGACGAGATGTGCATAAGGGTCGATATGTTACCTTTTCAATAGGGCTTCAATTATTACAAAGCCATTAAAACTTTTTTCTTTCTCCTATGTGCTGGACAATTCAAAAAGCTATTGTGGGGTCATATAATAGTAACATACCATCCATATCAAGAAATGATGGAGATCGGTCAAGGTATTTGCTCATTTACTTAAGCAGGTGAATAAGTTATAAGGCAGACTCCTCTGGATGTTTCCGGCGAAGTCTTACCTAGGCAGTCGAGAGCCCACTCTAAAACTAAAGTTAAAAATATCGCTACGACCGCAACAGAAAGCAGATTACGAAATTGGTGTGGACTTCTTATTCCCTGTTTTTCAGTAGAGCAAGCCCTTCTTCCTTTTTTTGTACAATGCAACAGGAGCTTTGGCTTCTTCTTTTCAGTTTGCCAGTGGAACAAGCTTTTCTCTTCTGGATCTGCTATGGGACATAATCATTGGTCGTTTCTCTTCAGTTTACCTGTGGAGCCGGTCTTTGTTTCTTAATATGGAGCGATATCCTCAACTACTTTTCTCTGTTTTTCATTGCAGCAGGCAAATCTTCTCCTTGTTCCATATCTGGCGTTCGCATCCCGAAATATTGTATCCTGAACTCTGTTGGGTGAGCCATGCAGCTAACGTATTTGGACAGAGGTACAGCTTAAGCGCTATTCCTCAGTTTCCTTTTATGTTTTTCAGCAAAGCAAGCCCTATATTTACTTACCTACTAAGATTGTAGGCTCGATTAAAAAAGAATTTATGATCATATATCATTATTTCACAATGGTGTTGTCTAGTACGGACGCGCGCGATATCACTTCCGATAATCCCAAATTAGTTTGACATGAAAACAGAAAATGTAGTATTGTTATCTTTCTTTTGCGTGTCGGCGGTTTTTGCAGATCAGACTTTAATATCAAAGTCACAGCTAGAAAAGGGTTTTATATTACTAAAAACTTTATAGTTGGTGAAGCGCATGGTCACAAAGCCTATAATTTACTAGGAGTTGCGCAAGCAAGTGATAATGTGCAAGTTATGACAATAGCTAAAAATTGTTACTGTCCACGAAGCAGATTGAATGCATTAAGGAGGGAACTCTTTGTTTTCCCAACCCATATCTTCCATGATTCCTCATCCCAATGCTCTCGGGGTCGCACATTGGGTTTACTGGTTCCCCAATAACGTGACATTAAATGCCGAGAAATGCGAATAACTGTAAATACATCCACAGCTCTGCTACTAAATCCTAGTTACACCTCCTTTGTGAAGGCGTAAGAGGGTGAAGGCGAATCTTCCACGCCTGATAATGGGGAACCGACGTAATAACCATGCTACCGGAATGGAGGTTGGGCGACGGGCTAACTCCCCGTCTCTGGAAAATCCTAAAGTGTTTCGAAGCCTGCAGATGGGCCTCGGAATGGATTGGACTCACGGCAACGACCTCGCAAACGAAAAAAGGACTATGGCATTGGATCCTCGAATGTCAGATCACTCAATTACCCTGGCGCTGTTAAGGACCTTTTACAACAGGCCAGTCAATATCAATTAAAAATACTGGCAGTCCAGGAAACGAATTGGACTGGAAACGATATTCAAGACATTAGATCGCACAGAATATTCAAAAGTGGGAAGCCTACTGGAAAACGGGAATTCGGAGTGGCCGTCATTGTGGAGATAGGGAGTTCAAATCGCACATTATTGATTTTAACGGCAATAAACTAACGGTTGTGAGCGATCCGTATAAAAGCGACATTCTTTAAAATCTGGCTGATTAATGTTTACGCCCCGACCGAAGAAACGGAGGAAACGATCTAAAATCACCTAGAAAGACTAGTCCGCGCATTGCCTACAAACGGCACAAAAATAATTCTGGGTGATTTCAACGCTAAGGTTGGTAATGAGATACCTCATCGGGGAACAACAGGAGGAAGCAGCCTCCACGATGAAACAAATGACAACGGCCAGCGCCTGATTGACTTTGCTTGTAGCAGAAATCTAGTCATACTTTCGGCTTGCTTCCCACATCGACACATGCGTAAAATGACCTGAGTATCACCGGATGGCAACACACAAAACCAGATCGATCATGTTCTGATCCAACAACATTGGGCATCGAGCATACTTGACGTCCGTACATACCGAGGAGCCAATTGTAACTCAGATCATTACTTGATCAAATTAACCTTTCGATGTCGTATGTCAAAGGCATATTCGGCGCGATCAGCCATACTCCGGACCTCATCGCGTCGTCAGAAGGAACAACGCTCACACTTACGTCATAGAAGTAAACGGCGTCACCAAAACCCTCTCCACCGAGCAACTCAAACCAGCCTACCTGGAGCAAGCCGATGCCTATATAGCGACACAGCAGCCAAACTCAACAGCTCCACAGGCGCCTACAATACCACCCCTGGTGCCCTCGGAAACGGCTCAATCGGCGCAAATTTTGCCGGAACAACCACTCCAGCCATCCAAGAAAAGAGTCACGTTTTCACTCCCTTCGACGCATGCGAAGATCATTGGAGAGGGAGTGACTGTGGCGCTTCAGAACGTCCCAACGTCAACGCACGCTTCACGGTGCAAACAGACCCTCGTCCTACGAGAAATCTTCGCCTGCCAGCAGATTCCACATATCAGCGGCGCAAGCAATTTCCTTGTGAAAAAGTGAAATTTGCTTTAGCCGCTCTTGTCGCTTCTCATGAATTAACATACATGAGAGAGCCTAGGTAAACGCCTCTACTGGATCGTAGTCAACATTGTTATCAACATCGACCACAGTAGCAACATCATTGACATCAACAACGACGACATGAACAGTCATCATTAACAACAACGACATCATCATTCATCTTCATTGTCGTAGCCGCCTACCTCGTCGTAAACAAAAGGGAGTAATAAATTCTATCGTTTCCAAAGAGTAAAAGATAAATACAGAGTAAAAGCTAACGACTAGAATTTTTACTTCCAAATATATAATGACTCCTTGGAAAGATAATTTAAAATCAAAAGCTCAAATTTAAAATGGTAGCCACTCAAGGTACGGGAAAGAAGCGAAATTCATCATTTTAGTAGCTACTATTGTGCTTCCTATTTTCAAAGAAATTTAAAAATTTATTAGATTCACTGAAGATTTTATTTCCGACCCGCTACTAAATTCTATTTCGGTCGAATCTTCCGCACCTGATGACTGAATTGAAGTAATAACCGTACCGCCGGAATGGAGTTTGGGCGACGGGCTAACTTTCCGCCCCAGGAAAACCCTAAAATTCTTCGAAATCTGCAGAGGAGTCTCGGACTGAATTGGGCTCACGCCGACGACCTCGTAAACGGAAAAAGGACGATGGCATTGGATCCCAAAATGTCAGATCACTCGATTACCCTGGCGCTGTTAAAGATTTTTATAACAGGCCAGTCAATATAAATTAAAAATAACGGCAATCTAGGAAACAAACTGCACTGTAAATAATTTTCAACGGATGAGATCGCACACAATATTCAAAAGTGGGAGGCCTACTGGAAAACGAGAATTCGGAATAGCCTTTATTGTTGATAGGGAGTTCAAATCGTACGTTATTGACTTCAAGGCAGTTAAGGCAGTTGTGTGCGATCTGTATTGAAGCGAAATCTGGCTGATCAATGTTCACGCCCCGACCAAAGAAAAAGACGAAGAAACGGAGGAAACGTTCTACAATCACCTAGAAAGACTATTCCGCGCATTGCCTACAAACGGCACAAAAACAATTCTGGGTGATTTCGACGCTAAGGTTGGCAATGAGCTATCTCATCGGGGAACGATAGGAAGAAACAGCCTCCACGATGAAACAAATGACAACGGCCAGCGCCTGATTGACTTTGCTTGTAGCAGAAATCTAGTCATACCTTCGACTTGCTTTCCACATCGACGCAATCAAAAAATTACCTGGATATCACCGGATGGCAACACACAAAACCAGATCGATCATGTTCTGATCCAACAACATTGGGCATCGAGCATACTTGACTTCCGTACATACCGAGGAGCCAATTGTAACTCAGATCATTACTTGATCAAATTAACCTATCGATGTCGTATATCAAAGGCATATTCGGCGAAGACCAGCCCGCTACAAAAATTTGAGATCGAAAGGCTCCAAACGGCTTCTGTGGCCAAAAATTTCACGGAGTCCCTCGACAAACAGCTGGCTGTCATCTTATCAGACGCATCGCTAAAGACAAGCAACGAGCTCTGCATGGAAGTGATAGCGACTATTAAGACCGTGGCAGAACAGAGAAATGATGAGTTCGATAATGAATGCCAGAATGCGTTAGATAAAAAGAATCAGGCGAACAAAGATTACGTAGGTTGGAAAACCAGAACGAAGAAAGGACACTATGGAAATCTCAGAATAGTAGCGAATAGGATGATTAGAATTAAGAAAAGAAAATACTATGACGACCAATTGAGAAGTATAGATGTAAGTCTAGCGAGCAACAGCACAAGACAAGTATACAAAGTATTGGAAAGCCTGAAACGTGGTTATCAGCCCAAAACCACGCTCTGTCGTGATGACATCGGCAATATCATCGCTGGTGAAACAAAGATTAAGGAAAGATGGGCATCATATTCCGAGAACCTCTTCAAACCCCCACATGGCTCCACCAACTCTGGATGAAGTTTGTTCCACCAGCAAGCCCAAAAGAATAAGAAAGCGCCGGGCATTGATGAGATTCCAGTGGAGCTCACCAAATAAGGTGGCAGCAGTATTCATAAAACTATTCACAAAGTCATCCAGCACATTTGGCAATAAGAACATATGCCGACAGAGTCAAGCCAATCAATTGTAATCCTTATCCACAAAAAAGGTGACAAGCTACAGTTCGAAAACTATAGAGGCATATCACTGCTTTGTACGGCGTACAAAATATTTCTAAAGACCTTAGAAAATAAAATTGGATCATACGCCAACAGTATTATTGGGGAGTATCAAGGTGGTTTTAGAGCAGCTAGATCGACAATAGACCAATTGTTCACAGTCAAGTAGGTGCTTGAAAAATGCTGGGAGTTCAACATAGACGTACACCAAATTTTCGTTGACTTTAAGCAAGCATACGACAGTATTGATCGTAACGTTCTGTACCAAATAATGCTTTCCTTTGGCAACCCAGCCAAATTAGTTCGTCTCACCAAAATGACAATGACGTGGACGACCTCCCAGGTCCACATCAATAACCAACTCACCGATGCCTTTGGCACAAGTATCGGACTAAAGCAGGGAGATAGGCTGGCCACATTGCTATTCAATTTGGATCTGGAGTACGTCGTAAGGAAGCTACCAGTCGATACACGAGTAACACTTCTGTGCAAGTCGAGCCAAGTAGTTGTCTATGCGGACGACATCAACATTTGGTCACGGTTGTTAACAACTGCCAAAGAACTCTTCGTGAAACCCGACAGAGAAGCAAAACTAGTAGGGCTACAAATCAATGAAAATCGAGTACAGAAAATATCACACTTGGCGAATATAACACAAAATAATTGTCACAGTACTGAGAACGTGCAGTTTTCTCGAAAATATGGTACCTAAGTTTGGTGCCCCCCATAAATCTTTCGTTATTTTTAAGGTGGGTGATTATGGAAAGGTTGCTGCTTGGAAGAACTATTAGCGAATTCCAACATCAAGGAAAGGAATGAAGCATTTGAGAGACCCAATGAGAAAGCTAACTTTAAAGGGGGACAGGCCCACTAAGCGAGTAGATGAACTGCTACGTTTTTGCCGATGCAATTGTACCACCAATACTTCGAGGAAAATCACTTTGGAAAAAAGGGTATTAGAAGATGGTCTTGGCTGGTTGAAGAAAGTTGACAATTTTGCTGTTGAGCGTAACTCAATCGACCTTGCGCGTCCTCAAGCTTGAGAAGAACAGCTGAATATGCCTAAGAGGCTCATTATGTAGGAGTCTGATGTCATCATTAGACTGAGTTTCGGCCGCTGTTGGCTGCGGCCTCTATTTGTCTAGACCGCACTTTCATTTGTTTTTCAACAGCATATGCTTAACATGCGAGGTTACTGGGCAAATATTTCATGCAACCACAATTCATTAATAGCTGAAAATGCCAATTATGACGCTCTAACAGTCTGGAAGTTACTTGCAATGCAAACGTATTTGGGCTAAATGAATTGGACGAACAGAATTCGCAATCAACACTAACGTTCGGGTTCGCGACGCATCAACCGCGAAATTACTAAAAGTCGTCAAACTTACATTTAATGGAGATTGCCAGATATGGACGTCAAAAGATCTCATTTTTGAACGTTTAGTGGACAGCCAAGAAAACCTCAGTATTCAAAAAATGTTCTTATTAAAGTTCAGGTTCACGGGGTAAGCTGATCGCTTGGTTCAGCACTTAAAAGCATCCAAACAAAATTATGCGAAAGCATGAAATATGTTAGTCCACATAGAGAAAGTAGAGTTCAAAGCTCGGTAGCGACATTGATTTTGAGTTTTTGATGTTGCGAACACTAAGAAAAACCAAAGATTATTAATAGCAGCTTTTTTCAACAGTCAATTAAGCTTTCCAGTTGCTACTCGGGAGTGTTTTACTGATCTGAAAAAACTCCACGACACAATAAATGACCCACTGCTGCTTCGAATCAAGAACTTTGGCATCAACACCAGCAGTTGCGACCCATTAATCATGCATGTACTCCTCCACAAAGTGGACAACGAAACTCATCGGCTTTTCGAGCAGTCTTTTTCCGATACTATGAAACTGCAACGAATTGCTGCGTTTTTTGTTTCTTTAAGAGCATTTCACAAGGGGCACTTCTGTAAATCTGGTTGACTAATAACATAGGATTCATGCGCAATCAGGTAGTTGTGAAAACTTGTCCGGTTTTAAAGAAGTGAGTTTTGCTGGATCCTGTAATTTCGTGGTCGAGTCCAAAGTGCCGACATTGGAGTCCACATTATGCTGCAACCCTTCAGTGGTCAAATCAGATGATCATGGGCATATATTAAGAGCAGCTCTTCTGATGGTACATATACTTGTTTTGACATCGAGTGCTAAAGTGACACCATCTGACCTTACGTATAACTTAATAATTCTGCCAAATGACCACTTGGGAGTGGAGCATTGTTTTCTTTCAAACGGGCTAATGTTCCTTAGGGTATCTTTGCTTTTGCGGTATTTCATTTACTTCTGGTTCGAGCCTGCTGTAGATATAACCGTTTAAAACAATCTCTTTGACAGACTTGGGCGAGATTCTATCTCTGTAAAAGTTTGGTGCACTCTAGATTTGTCAACGCGTTGATATGCTCTCCAATGAAACAGTGACATGATGTTTAAGGATGCAAGTCATTCGGGTAATATGATTTTTGACGGTATATGCTAAAAATCTTGTCTGACAGTTGCAAGCAATTGCATGAACATTTTTTACGTGACAATGTTGCGCCAATATGCCTATTTTGAATACGGCAGAAGATGCTGATGCTAAGCTTCGTAACGCAAGATTGGCTTATCGAATCTCCATTTAACTAAAATTAGTCCTTTATCATCAACAAATGGCTTGAGATGGCTGGAAGCACTCCCTGTTGGCAATGTTCAATGGTTCGTTAGATATGTAAGCTTATCATTAAAAATAGTACCTAGAATTTCATCAGCAAGAAGGTATAAAGCAAAGCATGGTGAAGCTCTGAGGGAGCTATCAGTCCAGTTTACATGCCCTCATCTAGCTTCAAGCTGGGTGCAAAGCGCCACATTGAATATTTAAATGAATTTGATAGTTGCACTGGTGAAAAAGTCAAGCTTTTCCCATCCTCATCAACTCTAAGAACTAAAATAAACGAAACCAGGTATGAGAGGTCGATAAGTCACCAAGAGTTGCGCCTCGTGATAGAATAGCCTCAGAGTTCTCTGTTGTTGAGACATACCTCAAGACCCAGGCGTTATTTATAACTGGAAAAAGACGACAGCAACTGAAAAGTCCTACTGTTGACATAGAAAATATTGCGTTGTCAAGAACAACGAAATAATACGACCGACGCTTCTATATGGTAGTACAGCCTTCTACCAGACGACAGGGACCAACAAAAAGCCACTACAATCCATAAAAAACAAAACCATCTGAAAGATCTTTAGAATCCTATGGTATGTTAGAAACACGGATATATACTTGTACAAAGACTTCAGGATCGAAACTTTTGAAAAAATACATACGCGACAAAGCACTTAAATTAATCGACAAAGTAGACAGACATCCAAACACTACCCTGGGAGTCCTAAGACCTAAAGCACTCCAGAACGAAGCTTATCCAACTATCGGCGGCTCCTTTAAATAAATGTTTTATAAACAAGAACAAAATAGTACGATCTCGCTCATCACGGTGAGCAAATAATTGCTCGCAGAAAGAAGGGAACTAGAGTGCTAAATCGCATCACGTCCATGTCAAACCACTCCAAGTAAGTCGTTGGTGAGGAGATATCAAGTGTCCCCTGACAAAATAGCCTGGAACTGTTTTATATACATATAACTTCAAATTAGGGCTCATTTTCCTAAGCGTCATGACACCTTCGAGTCACAGGAATCCCTTTTCTAATAAAAAGGTAATCGGGAAGGAATTGTTAGGCGTGTGAGTAATCGCTTATTAACTATCAGGACTGCGCATACACAATGTGCCAAAGGTTTCATTAGTCAATCGATTTTTGCATCGCTCCGATTTACCTTTCCTGCGCAAAATACACATTGGGGAGACAGCGATGCCCGCTCAGGAGCTATGTCAGGTAGAAGTCAGTTTCACTATGCCTCTGATTGAGCTACGGCCTAAGGTCAGGAATTGAGCGCACGGTACATCTTGCCTGCGAGTCGCTCTCCTAGGACTGTAGCAACACAGGTCTTAGTGAGATTTTTCATAACAGGTCCTAAAATTACTTAGTTAGTGTTGAGGGTTTGTGAGGTACTCACCACCATGCCCTGTCTGAAAGTAAAACATGTATCAACAAACTGCATGACTAAACAAAATATCAAACACTATGCATAAAACAACACCAAATCGCTATTTAGCAGAAAACACATGTAATAACAAACTGCATGACTAAGAAAAATATCAAGCCTAACGCAAAGAAATCAAGACAAACCGGGGATTTCGGTCATCAGGGTTGGCGAACCTTATGGAATAATTGGATTGAGGTCCACGCAGCGTCGGAGGTATTTAACGTGCGGTGGTTGAACCTATGGAATCGGGTTTTTGTTTAGCATGCGGATTCCACAACACTTTCTTGAACGAAATTGAGATTTCGGTCAGCAGGGTTGGCGAACCTTATAGAATAATTGGATTGAGGTCTACGCATCATCGGCTTTTTTACCCAATAAAAGCAACGCTTCGTGATAGAGGAGGGGCCAATCTTTTATACAAGTTCTTTTACGCGTCGTTGTCACTAGGCATTGAGTCGAGGACACAGTGTAGTCATTTCTACCAGTCCATTATATGCGTCGGTGTCACTACGCATTGTGCCGAGGACACGTACCCGTTCCCAAGGTCTGAGGTTGTACGCACACCCGCGGAGCCGCCAAAACGCGCCCCAAGAACTCCACGCATGTTCGCACGATGGTCACCAAAGCCAGGTGAAGGCTCTCCGGAGGCGCTGGGAGGAGAACACGGCTGCTGGCGTTGACAAAAAACGAGTAGAAACATAACTGTAATTAGATTGTGAACAATTTTAATACCTTGTGAAATATGTTGTAGAATAGTTGCGTACGATTGGTGTCTCATTCCGAAAGGTGGGGGTTTAAAAACTTGGTTGTATAGGGTAAGTGGAGTCCAGGGTACCACTGGAAGAGGCCAGGGGTACACCGGGAATAGGTTGCAGGAATGGGAAATGTACGCAAGGTTTTATGTTTTAATATCAACAAAGGGAAAGGAAAGTGGCGGCTGATTTGAATAGGAATATGAGTAAATTTCTCATCATTTTCTTCAGTTGAAGTTTTATGCTATTTTGAGTGAAGATGAAAGTCTTCTCCGCAGATTTGATACAACACCCTTTTAACATGAACATACTCTCACCCACCCAACGTGTTGTATTTTGTAGAAAATCACGATTTTTCGCATCGTACTAATATCGGCTTGATTACAATTAAAATATCATAAATCAGAATATACACTCAATGTTTAATGAATATCATCCCTGCAATATTGTTCAGTCGATTCCTACTGGCAATACCTACTACCTAGTTTATTTCCATTCATTATTACGTGCCTACACAGTATCCAACGTTTTGAATACAAAGTACTAAAAGTAAATTTTCAACTAGAAAAGCGCTAGACTATGGCAATTGGCGCACCCTATTATTCGCCATGCTCGTGCGTCGTCAGGGGTGCTAATCCTAATTTACGGCATTTCAATGTGAAATTAATTATTTTTATTATCGTGTCCCGTACAACCGAGGAAATTAACAAAAAGGGAGAGTTTCATCAAGTCATCGGTGGAGTCGTGTACTTGTACATGAACTGTGCAGCTCCTCTCTCGTACTTGGCAAAAAGATATGGAGAGGACTATGGAGCTGCGACAGAAATTACCATGTGTCGAGAGTTTATTGTGCAAGTCCTTTTTTGTGCGGGAGACAAATTTTACTACGATTGAAATTTATGTCCTTGTAGATGTCATGTGGGGATGATAATGGAATGGAATAGAAAGTGGAGATAAGTAAGTTGGAGTTTATATTTTCTTTTCGAATTAAATTAGCTCGAGTTAAGGAGGACATTAGGTAAAACTGTCGGATTTGAAAGTTAATTTAGGGTAAGCTATTTTTCAAATTTGGGGGGTGTAACTAGTCTTTGCGAAAGGGATTTATATTTCAAGTTGCCAGAATGAAAATCATCCTTATTCTTCCCTCATTACTGCCAGATCAGTGAACAGCAGATGAATATCAATTATTCACTTATTTGCTTTCTTCCATGATCTGCTCCTCCACTTCATTAACTTCGCAAAATGAAACGATTTCCTCTTTCAATAAACTGTTCTGAAGTTGAAAAAAAAACTATGATAAAACCAATTCTCCAACTTCTCTATAAAACCATAACTCAAAATTCAATTGCTTGTTGTTCACTGGAAGAGTATTTTTCGTTGCAAGGAAAAAAACGCAGGCTAGAGATAACGTAAAACCTGCAACAATAAAGAGGAAGATACGAGCACAAGAAGGATGCAAGGGTTGAAAAAACGTCAGAGCTTGGGGCATGTTTAAGAATGGAAGAATGATGCATAAGCTTTCAATGCACATCAGGCGGAAAGAGGCGGAATCATCATCGGCAGGATCATGTTTGCTGCTGGTTTGCCGGTTTGCTGGATGATGCTGATTCAGTTCTCGTTCTCATTAAAATTATTGATGCTAATTAAAATGGTAAGATTTCACTTTTATTTTGCTTTCGCTTTTTGCTCTTATCCTTTGCATGGTGCATTCACTTTTACGAGATAACAGGAAGCTGAAATGTTCATTTCAATCCAGTTGATTTATATGGTTCAAAGTTGAACACGGTTGTGATTTATGATGGGAAATGGAGGATATGTCCTGTTTCCTTTGTATACTTTGATGTTTTGCTATGTAGTTGGAAATAGTAACAGTTGGAGTAAGATAATATTTAACGAGAACTGCTTTTCTTTCTGTGCATAATAAAATGTAATATTATGTTTGAGGCGATGTGGTAAAAAGGTCAACATTTAAAAAAGCAGAAGAAAGAAAGCCGAAGCTCTTATTGACGGACTCAGCGAATTTTGCTTGTTATCACATTTACAAAATACCGCTTATTTACTCGTATTTATATTTCCCAATTTTTAAAAAATTTTGTTATCAAACTTGTAAGCAGCAGGCGCCCCTGAAAAGAATTTCATTTTGACCTGAACTCGTGCAATCTTTTGGTACAAGCCTAAAAACGACGGTATATAGTATTCCAAAATTTCAATATTTGATGACAGGCTCACTTTGGGTGGACAAACTACGATATTCATATCCAGAATGATGATTCGTGCTTCAAATTGTCCAAAAATTGATTAACTTGCAATCATCCAGTTGATGTTGAGAGATTTTTTTGCGAGACACAGTCTCTACGATGCTGCATGCAGCTTGGTAAGAATTGAGGATTAAAACAACTGTTAGAATGGCATAAGTGAAGATGAATTAAACTCTGACCAACTTCTTAATTATGTTCTTTATTCACACCGACTCTATTCACGGTCAGGGATCGACTGCCTCTATCTCGGCAATTGTGACGTCATTAATTCTTATCCGGCATTCCCAGATCTCTCGGCTCTTCCTAATTTGGAATCGTCTCAGTTTCATTGGTTTCATTTTGTCGGTAGTAAAAACAGTGCTGAATTTTCGTCTTTTTCGTTCGATATCCTGCAAATCCTTAACTACGTAGCGATCATGTCTCAAAACCTTGGCCACAGCATATTGCCCAGCTTTTGAGATCGACCGGTCGCTAACGAAATATTTACCAAGCCGATCAAATTCCCTTCATTGTATGTGTACGCCTGCTTGTGTTTGGCGTCAAATCGTCGTTTCCATCGCTCTCTATGAGCTTCAATCTGGTCAGCAGCTTTTTGTCGTATCTGTATGATTGGTCATTGTGGCACGTCACTCATATCATGGTTTAGTGCTTGAATGATGCAATTGACGGTAATGTCTCGCAAACGAAAATCGTAAACAATCTGATTCGGCTTAAATCCTGTGGTAGAATTCACTTGGGTATTGAGAGACGACTGCAAATTCGGTTTAAGGTCATCCCATTTGTTTCGAACCGTTGTTGAACATCGCAAAAAGGAAAGTATGGTCTGATTTATCCGTTCAATCTGTCCATTGGCTCAAGGTGCCCGAACTGGTACTTTAATGTGTTGAATATCATATCCCTCGCAGAAGCTCACAAATACTTTTGACGTATAGGGGGTACCTCTGTTATTATTCGAGTAGGCAAGCCAAAGAAGGACGTGATATCGCTCAGCATTGCCAAGACAGGCTTAGTATGCGTTGACCTTACCGCTCGAACCATAGTGATTTTGCTGGAAGGATCTGACATTCCGATAATGTGAAGATTCCCTCGACGACTGTTGGGAAACGATCTAAGATGATCGATATGAAGAATTCTGAATGGAACTGGTTCGATTTGCTCACAAAACAAACGCCCTTCAATTTTTCCCGCAGCTATCTTGTTGTAAAACATTCAGGACATGACGCTAGATATGATTTCACATATCAACGGACACAAGAAAACCAGAACAGTTCTTTAATCCGCAGAATCGTTTTCTCGATTCCAAAGTGTCCCACGTCATCGTGATAGCTCTTGACAATTCTCCAAAGAACAGCTAAGGGTACCATAACCTTGAAATTCCCATCGACTCCACGCATGAGTCGACCGGTTTGCAAGATATAATTTTATTTAAGCTGTGAAGATAGCTCCGAAATGCGTTTTCCCGAAAGCACTTCGACTATTTCCTACGATTTCGGGGCCTGTCGTTGCATTGTAATCAACCAATCGTCTTGGTCAATTTGAGCAATCAAAATATTCTCTGTAATTGTCACCTCGTGTGGTTACTCATTTGGCTGACGGCTTAACACGTCGACGTGTTGCATCCGGATTCCGGCTCGATGCACTACTTCGAAATCATATTTCTGTAGCTTAAGCCATCAGCAAGCCATTCTGGCATTATGCGGTTTCGTTGATTTAGTCGTAGTAGTCGGTACTTACTCGAAAGTGTCTACCTAATAGGTAAAATCGGAAACCCTCCAACGTCTCAACAACTGCGAAGACCTCCAACTTATGACTACTGTATTTTCGCTTGCTTTCGGTGCAATTTCGGCTGTATTAGAACACTGGCCTTTATTTTCCGTGGAGCCGGCATCGTATGCATCTCATGATCCGCCCTTGGATCATAAAGTGCTAGTACGGGCTAATGACATAGTGGAGCTTTCAACTCGTTGACTGTCGCCTCTGCAGTTTCGTACCATGAAAAACCCGGTTGATCTTTCGTTTTTAAGAGCGTCGTCGATGGTTTTGAAATTCTAGAACATCCCTCGAAAAATTTTCGGAAGAAACCAGTTAATCCCAGAAATTGCCTTACTTCTGTGACATTTTTGGGCGGCGGAAAGTTTCTTATAGCATCGCTTTTTTCACTTCCTGGTTTGATTCGATCACAGTTTATTCTATGTTCCAAAAGTTCATTTCGGTAGCGAAGAACACGCAGTCTAAGTCCTGCTTCCTTTAGAATATGTAAAAATTGTATCAAGGTAGACATGCCTTCGGCTATATTCGTGTTCGCGATTATAACTTCGTCCGTGTAGCTTATAATTTTTCTCGATTTCATTCGACGGATTAGCTCGAGGATCATTTCTTGAAAAACCAAAGGTGCATTAATAAGACCAAATGGCATTACGTTATACTCCAAATGACCATGGTGAGTAACGAAAGCGGTGTATTGGCGGGATTCTTCCTCCAAAGGAATCTGATAGTAGTCCGATAAATGGTCAAGCGTCGTGAAATATTTGTTTAATGCGATCTGCGAAAACTGCTTTTCAATGGTGGGCATCGGAAATGGTTTCTTTTTAGTTGGAGCATTAATCGCTCTAAAGTCTACACATAGCCGATCTTCTCCATTTTGTTTCCTCAGAAAAATGATCGGTGAAGAATAGACAGAACTGCTTTTACAGATTATGTTGTTATTTATGTTATAAGTTGAGTTATAATCTCTTCAAACTTATCTCTCTTTCGCAAAGGAATACGGTAAGTACGGGCATCGACTGGTTCGTCAGAGTTTAGTTTTATATTCATCGTTTTGGTTAAGCATCAACCCATCGCTACTAAATTTTCAACAAACCAATCTCGAAATTCAGCAGCACCATTTCGAAATTTTTGGCATTCTGCAGCAGTAATAAACAAGGAGGAGACTATTAGGGATCAGCTGGTCCTCAACGACGTAAAGCTCTTTATTTTTTATAAGGTCGTCGATCTTAAGCATCGTTTGCAAAACCCTTCAGCACAATCGGCGAGCACTTCATTAAATGATACGCCAGTGACGGACAAATTAGAGATTTGCTACTTCCTGGATCTATCAATGCATCGATTGGATTAGCATCAATCAGCGTGATTAAAACGATTCTCTCCGGCGTTGATTAGGTGGTCAGCAACTGATTTATACTTCCCCGTGACGATGTGGCGGTTCTCAAGAATTGGTCATACAACAGAAGGATGTTCAAATTGAGGACATCCCTCTGTTATATGCCCAATTTTGTGACATGTCGAGCATCGATCTCGTCGCTGTTGTAATGGACACTTAACGGAGACAGGCCCGAGGTCCAAGTCATTGTAGCACAAACGTTTTGAAGGATTTTTGCGAGCTGACTCAAGCATCGGTTTCGTCGACGAAGTTGTGAAACTCGGCTGAGGATTTTTTGGCGTTAGATTTTCAGTGGAAGATTTCGGTAATAACATTATAGCTGACTTTCGGCTGTTGGCTTCGTACTGTTTTAAAGAACAGTTTATTCACAGTTGCAAAATTCAAACAAAGGTTTGCATCTTGTATTTAAAGATCATTTCATTCTTCGCGTATGTATCGCCACGTCACTTAATCCCGCTTTTCTGCCTTCCGCGCACATTTTATAATAATATTCAGTCACTATCTCACTCGGCTGTTTAATAATTTTCGTCATTCGATAGTGTACATCAGCCCCATTTTCCACAGACACAAACTCCGATTCAAAACAACGGGGGAACTCAACAAAATTTTCAAATACGTGATGCATCTAGTCCATCCGCAGCTTGGCTGGGCCACCAACCTTAGCCTCAACAGCAAACAAGACGATAATTCGTACTAGGTACACTCATACTATCCGTCAAAACGAGTATTTTTGCGGTTCTCTTTGTCCCTTACACGAAAAGTACATGCACCAACACATCGCACGCATACACACAGGTATATTATGAATAATGCATTTGTTTTTTCACAGAGAAATGTAGGCATGCATCGGCATGTCACGCATCCACACACAAATGAAAAAAAGGAGCCAACTGATTCGTTCGATGGCGATACTTTTCACGATTTTCCTGATATTTTATTTTGATCATCATCCCATTTCTGAGCTGTTGGAATGGCATAAGTGAAGATAAATATAGGACTAACTTCTTAATTATATTCTTTATTCACACCGACTCTATTCATAATCAGGGATCGACTGCCTCCATCACGGCAATCGTGACGTCATTAACTCTTATCCGGCATCGCCAGATCCCTCAATAACTTGACACAATTAACCATACGGCTGGATAAATCGAACAAGCCCACCATGGAAGGGATGCGCAGGCAATAATCACGAAATTTCACCCCAGACAGACGGCAAGTGAACACCTTCAAGACTTACAGACCGGCGTTCCCGTGTAAAGGGCTTAAGTGGTTCTTGGTGACACAAGTGTGTTACACTTCTGAGAGCTATCCAACGAGCGACACCCCAGCAACTTAATCCTTCTAGCCAAAAAAGAAACAGCCTATCCACTAAAATGCTTGTGTACTAGATAACGCAGAGTTCTGCTAGGTTGATAATCCGGGACGGGCCAGTTGAACTAATAACTCTCCGGATGCAAAGATCCAAAAACGATCGTTTCCTGATTGATTGTTCTTTAGAGTCCCACCATAAGCCCCATCATGGTGGGCTGAAAGAACTGAAGGATTTAGCGATACTCTTAACCTCCTATCTTGAATGCAAAAGGCCAGGATCGGACCTGTAGTCTGGCGTCCTGTACATATTTTCGGATTGATTAAGTAACGCTAAACTCGTAATTTATCATATGGTTCAAGCGCGACTACATGCTTTCCTAAATTGCCAGAGCAACTGATATGATTTGCCGTGTAAGATTATACGAGGTGTGTTCAAAAAATATCGCGAATTTTGTTTTTTTTCAAAAATTATTTATTTATTCATGAATATCTATTTTGTCCCCTTTAAAGTAGTCCCCATGAGATATTATACACTTGTGCCAACGGTTTTTCCAATCTTCGAAGCACTTCAAAAAATCATTTTTTTTAATCTTGTTCAGCTCCTCCTTCGATGCCGTCTTTATCTCGTCAAGCGTAGCGTAACGTCGTCCTTTCATGGGCCTCTTCAGTTTAGGAAACAAGAAAAAGTCACAGGGGGCCAGATCTGGGGAATACGGTGGCTGGGGCATCATTAGTGTGTTGTTTTTGGCCAAAAAGTCGCGCACAAGCAACGATGTGTGAGCAGGGGCGTTATCGTGGTGCAAAAGCCAATTTTTGTTCTCCCACAAATCCGGGCGTTTCTGGCGGATTGCTTCGCGCAAATTGCGCATAACTTGCAGGTAATATTCCTTATTGACCGTTCTTCCCTGTGGCAAGAATTCATGATGCACCACGCCCCTGCAATCGAAGAAAACTGTCAGCAAAACTTTCACATTCGACCGAACTTGGCGCGCTTTTTTCGGTCTTGGTTCATGCGGCAGCTTCCATTGAGATGATTGAGCTTTGGTTTCCACGTCATAATCATAAACCCACGATTCGTTACCAGTTATGACCCTCTGGAGCAAATTTTGTTCGTCGCGGACAGAGTTTAACATCTCATTAGCAATGTTCATGCGTTGCTGTTTTTGGTCGCAATTGAGCAATTTTAGTACGAATTTCGCGGCGACCCGTCTCATGCCAAAATCGTTGATAAAAATCGAATGGCACGAGCCAATCGATATGTTTAGGTCCTCAGCAACTTCTCTAACGGTGATTCGACGATTGGCCAATACCATTTTCTCCACTTCATTAATTTTTTCGTCTGTTGTTGAAGTGCTCGGGCGTCCGGCACGCTCTTCGTCGTTCACATCTTCTCGGCCTTCTAAAAACATTTTGTACCACCGATAAACATTGCTTCGGTCCAAGGTAGCTTCTCCGTATGCCACAGTCAACATTCGGAATGCATCCGCGCACTTAATTTCGTTTTTCACAAAAAATTTGATACACGTTCTTTGATCCATTTTTTTGAATAAGTAAAAATCGAAGACGATTGAAAACACGTGCAAGTAAAGCAGCTATCACCAATTAAGTGAACATTCAAAATGGCCGAGCTTGTCGGCATAAGTGACAGACATGAGTACCAACATAACGCCACAAAAAAAATCGAAATTCGAATATACGTAACCCGCGAAAATTCAAAATTCGCGATACTTTTTGAACACACACGTATACTGGCAGAATGTGCCAAAGTAAGATGAGATGTCTATTGCCGAATTGTAGGAATAACGCAGAGCACACCTGAAAGCAGGCAATTCGCGATCCCAGTACTTCTGACCCAGGTGGATATAGACACATAAAGCAACTAAAAATGTGTTATTTGGTCGTTTAGAGGCATTGGCTTGTGGCAAATAGATCGCAGTTAGCTGATGTGCAATACTACACTAGATGATATATTCTGGTACTCCAAACGTGTGAAAGGCGTGTTTTTCTAAGTCCACTATAAGGACTGTATGGGACTTACGAATTGGTTTAATCAGACAGAACTTTAACAGGTGGTCCAAGACAACTCAAGCTCTGTACCCTTAGAAGGCTAATGGAAAAAGCCCCATCTGACCAAGGTATAACTAATGAAATACGCGCTCTAATATATCTAGTTTACCTATCGGTGATCGTAGAATGGTGTTTGGCGCATAGATTTCTTAGGTGAGGTTGTGGAAGATGGGAGCATAGCTAGTATTTGCTTAAGCTCGTCGAATGTATTATAGCTGTCTCCAGCTCAGACGAATTTACCCTCCGGCTGCATATTCTACAGAGGTGTTAAAATCGTCGCATAGGTTGAGATGAACCTCCTATATTATCCGCATAACACCTTGATCATTTTAGGCAAGAGGAACTGATCAATATCCTTTGTTTTCTACGGATCAGTCATAAGGGTGCTTTGTCTAATAATGTGGCGTTGATGGTGACGACCATCTTACGAATGCGAAATGGCACTTCTTGGAGTAAGACCAAGTGTTCATTGAAAGTTTCGATAATCAGCAACAATTCGGCCAAATATACAAACTTGATGACTTGGTGTCTATTAGACATGTCATCGTGTGGGGTGCGTTGCAGTCCAAAGGGCATGTGATTAATTGGTATAGCGGCCACCCGCTTACCCGAATAGACGTCTTATCTTTCGATACCGGGTGCAGTGTAATTTGCTAGACGATGTCTTTCAAATTAATGCTGGTGATATAGTGAGCTTTTGGCTGCCAACTTAGTATTCCGTCGATTAAAGGAAGCGAATATGCGTCCCTAATAGTGATCGCATTAATATGCCGCACATCCAGGCACAATTGTCTGATTTAACTACCAGCGTTACTGCCAACGTCCAATCACTTTGAGACTCCTCAGTAACACCTAAGACTAGATTAGAGTCTACACAGGTGAGATGGCAAAGTGCTTTTGCTTAATTGATTTAGCATCTACTACATCGATAACATAAGACACTAGAGTGGTCCTACCGGGGTCTTCATTTTTCTACAACGAAAAAGCCGATATAGCCACGCCTAACCGTCATTGTCGTTGAGTCATCTAAATCGTGATATGTTGAGTGTAACATGTGTGTTGCATCGCTGTCAATGCTGAGTGATGCACATGTAAATAACTGTGGTATGGTGCAAATATCATGACCTTTAAAGTAACATATTTTGTTAGCTTTCCCATAATGGGGCGACGTATTCCATTCACGGTGCCCCTATCCTCATGCTTCTTTAGGTCTTCCCCTACATAGTCAGATGATATGCAGCTGACACTAGCACTAGTGTCAACTAGGCCCCTCATCTGTTTTGCAAGGAAGCCTATCGAAGCACAAAGATGAACAACATCTTTAGCCATCTCTTGTATATTTGCTCTGCAAAAAAATCTTGCACCCGCCGAACACACCACATGCTCGTCGGAGATGGTACGGGCATAAATCTTTCTGTAAAGATTCTCTGCTGTACAATGAAGCAGTACCCCAGTCGGACATGATATGTTTCACGGTACTGTGAAATTTCTTTTGTGTGTCTCGACTGAAAAGGACTGAAAAGGACTTCGACACAATGGTGGGTGCCAAATTTGGACAGAATTGTAGTCTTTGGATCGGTCTGACGAACTGGTTAGCATAAAAGGCTAGCAGGATGTTAATTTGGTTACCGATTATTTATTTCGTGATCTTGGAACGCTCCCTGCTAGCATGTTATTTTTTTCATTTTTCATAGTGCATACAATCGGGACCGTAGACATCTACCAACAGATAAGAGAAAATTGTTCGTTCTGCTGCGCATGCGTCTTGACCATGTTAAGCGAGCCACAGTGCCCATATGAATCGATCCATGCCCCGCGTTTTTCTATGTGAGCTGCGAATGGCGACAATTACGGAAAGCTGCAACAATTGCTGGGGACGAGTGACCATGGCCTCATTGAAATCGTGATGACTTCTAACGAGATGATGGATGCTCGTTAACCTTCTAGATTGACCTGGGGTCTGGTTCCAGAGTGTGAGAAGGTGAGATACGAGGCAATGATGCAAGAGCAGGTCGAAGGCCTGGCCGGTTTGTCCGGACTTCGCATTTTTCAGAATGCGACACCAACATGGAGTGAATGTGTTGAGTACTTGCTGGGAGAATTATTTCCCAGAGCGGAATATGAGACACAGTATCTTGAAAGTGCTACAGAGCAGGAGCATACTCCCCCTCTGCAGCGCTGGGAGAAAGGCGCTGGTGTCAAAAGATTACGCTGTAGGAAGTTACCTATATGGGATGGAATAGCTGGCGAGATATGTAAAAGCATGTGGCGAGCAGTGCCGGACGATATTCAATGCCTTTTCTCCAAGTGCTTTGAACAAGCAGTTGTGCTGCTTAAGTCGCCAGACAAGGGTCCCAGCTTGCCAAGCTCGTATAGGGGCATCTCCCTATTGCCATCACTTACGAAAGTGATGGAAAGGGTTATGGTCTAGAGATTGGAGGAGCTGGTTTCTCAAACTCTATCGGATAGACAGTGCGGCTTCCGCATGGGGCGTGGCACTAACGATGCATGGCTAAATGTTATGTCTGCGGTACGAGCAAGTGAGCAGAAGTATGTCTTGGGAATCTTCATTGATTTAAAGGGTGCTATTGACCATCTGAGACGGCCGGCAGTCCTTGCTAAACTAACTTCGGTTGGTTGCAATGAATAAGGGCTTTGGGGAAGCTATTTCCGCATTTGTACCGGGGTTGTGGGACAAAGTGGAAATGTCAGTGCAGGGGGATGTCCTCAGGGGTCCATAGCTGGTCGATTTATATGGAACCTTGTTATGGATGGCTTGTTGGCTGACCCTTCTCCTGCTTGCAATCAATCAGCATATGCTGATGACTTGTTGTTGTTGGTTGAAGGTCGAAGTCGACTGGAACTGGAAGACAAAGCCACGCGGTATATGCGCATAGTGGGCTGACTGTCTCAGTGGAGAAAACATCGATGATGCTTTTGAAAGGTGTGCTCAGTCTGAGTCCTTCGCCGCAGGTGCGACACGAGGGACAATCTCTCAAGTATGAGACAGGCGTCACATACTTGGGAATTCGTGTGAGTAAGAGACTGTCCTTCTGACCCCATTTTAGGGGCATGAAGGGATGTTCCACGCTCCTAGCCTCGATGCTGTGACGTGTGTGTAAGAAGGACTGAGGGCTTCGTCGGAGTGCAATCAAGAGAATACTGGTTGGCCTGTTTGTCACCTGTGCGGCCTAGGGGGCATTTTTATTTATTGAGAGCGTAATGAGCGCAACTGTCAGAAGACTTAACTCGATATGTCAGAGAGTAGCTTTGCTGGCATGCCTTTCTGTATGTCGTACACTCTCGACTGATGCCATGTGCAGTCTCGACTGACTAATGGAACTTCTGCCGCTTGATTTGGAGATAATCCAGAGAGGATTGTCATTCATGTTGGGGAGGGGATTGCCTATTATTGAACATGACTGTTTACAAGGTGCTGACCCTGGACGTTAGAGTCTTACCAGCATTATGACCACGCTGGAGGATCGAATGATTTCAGGCGGACTCCACACCTGGACTTTTGTCGTGGTCTGGGGTTCCTGCTTACAGGACATGGAAGTTTGAATGAATAGTTGCTTAGTCGTGGTTTAGTGGATGATGCATGTTGTAAAATCTGCGGGCTGAAGGTGAGTTTTGGCAACATGTACTACTCGGGTGTCCGGCATACGCCAAGCTCCGTGGTCCATGTGGCACAGACTCACTCAGATCCCCCGCAGAAGTCCATGACGTTCTACGAGGATCATTCAACAAGCACTTAGCCTCACCTCCTATGGCGCTGCTATTACAAAAGAGTTTTACCATCGTGCAGTACATTCTTTAAGTAGCCTACTGTCATAGTTTCAGTCAATTCCCTTCATCAATTTTGTTGAACGTACGTACTGCACAATTGTAAAACTCTTTTGTAATAGCAGCGCCATCGGGCGGCGAGGCTAAGTACTTGTTGAATGACCCTCGTTATGGATGAGAAACGATTCTCGGAGATAAACTCGTATGCCCGCCTTGTCGTGATCGTCCTGTTGTGATTGTGTATGGTGTTGGAAGGTGGTGGTTCCTGGTGTCAGATAGTCTAAGGAAGGTGTTGGGTAATAAAGTAGGTAACCACCAGAGGATGGTCCAGTACTGGGAAACCAGATCTGCTAATCCTTGTGCAGTGCCGACCCCGAGGACTCGAGGCTGGGGCACCAACCCATCGCCGTTGAGAGCGAAAATCTGATAGCGATACTCTGATAGAATGCCGCCAAAACTTGAGTAGAGGTTTGATCTGTACCACGGGTTAGCGGGGTTACTGTCACCTCCTACGGGGTGAGGAGCATATCCTGGCTGAAACGTGGTTGTTTGTGGTTTTTATTCTGTGGCTTGAAAGGAGATTAGCGTGCCAAACCAGTGTATAGTGGGTTCTCAACTGGGTTTACTGGATTTTGTGCTTTGGATGAGGGGCGTTTGTCGACGCTTGATTCGACCTTGCCTGTAGAGACCGTGAGGTTAGGCCTATTGGTGGCAGGTACTCAGATTAAACTTTAGCCACAGACGCCGTTCGGAGCCTTTCGATGTCAAATTTTTGTAGCGTGCTGGTCTTCGCCGAATATAACTTTAACATACGACATCGATAGCTTAACTTAATCAAGTAATGATCTGAGTTACAAGTGGCTCCTCGGTATGTACGGACGTCAAGTATGCTCGAGGCTCACCGTTGTTGCATCAGAACATGGTCGATCTTGTTTTGTGTGTTGCCATCCGGTGATACCCAGGTCATTTTATGAATGCGTCGATGTGGAAAGCAAGTCGAACATATGAATAGATGTTTGCTACATGCCAAGTCGATCAGGCACTGGCTGTTGTCATTTGCTTCATCGTGGAGACTATATCCACCAGTCCTTCCCCGATGAGATATCTCATTGCCAACCTTAGCGTTGAAATCACCCAGAATGATTTTTGTGTCGTTTGTATGAAATCAGTCGACCAGTCTTTCCAGGTGATTGTAGAACGTTTCCTTCATTTCTGTGTCCTTTTCTGCGGTTGGGGTGTGAACTTTTATCGGCCAGATTTTGAAGAAATTTGCTTTTATACAGATCGCACACAACCGCTCGTTTATCACCTTGAAATCAGTAACATGCGATTTGAACTCCCTATTCACAATGAAGGCCACTCCGAATTCTCGTTTTCCAGTAGGCTTCCCACTTTTGAATATTGTGTGCGATCTCATGTCTTGAATATCATTTCTGCTCCAGTTTGTTTCCTGGATTGCCAGTATGTTTAATTTATATTGACTGGCCTGTTGTAAAAGTTTCTTAACAGCGCCAGGGTAATTGAGTGATATGAAATTCCACGATCCAATTGCATAATCCCTTTTCTGATTGCGAGGTCGTTGGCGTAAGTCCAATATATTCCGAGGCTCACAGGGGGAATGCTGGCTGACAGGAATAATCTTGGAGACTAGTATTCTTTGGGGAGCTCCACCCCCACGTACCCGAGGAAATTAGCTCAGTGGAAAAGCCGGTCGACAAGAGCACTCTTGGAGGCTTGCATTCTTTGGGGAGTGTCCCCCCGCGGACCCAAGGAAATGGGGGCTGCCGTGAGGCTCCCTCCTGGGGTGACAGGTAACGACCCTGACTGGATCTGGACTACGCCTTGGACAACAAACTGGAATTCATGCTTTGGGCTGGCGGATATGAAGGTTTTGACCTAGTTGCTTTGCACGGTAGCGCCGAGGTGACACTCATGTGTCAACGGCTCCCATTCAACTATCATACCGTCTCCGTCCCGGTAAAAGCTTGGCAGGCCTCAGAGTACGTTCGAAGTTCGCGCCATTGGGCTGGTGATGTAGGTTCGGATGAGACGGACTTTCGGTTAGCGCTGGTCTAGCTCTGAGCACTTGTCGCTATAAGGGCTTGTGCCAACCCTCGCATGGCCTCCCGGCCCCGCAAATCTAGCCATTGGACCAAAAAGGCGACTACACATACGAACGGAGATAGCCACTCCGAGGAGGGACCCAATAAAACTGGAAGAACCAAAAACTCATAAAAAGATAAAAAAACTCAAAAAAACAATGCAAAAATTACAATAACGACGACGCAAACAGCGGTTGCAGCCACGATGTTAACAGCACATCAGGAGCGGTACTAACGACGATTAAAACAATGACAGTAAAGACGGACGAAAAACGGAGATTAACAGACAGTCTGGTATAGACTGAGATTCCTGTGGCATTCGGGCGCAGCAAAAAATGATGCGAACGCCAGAGCGTCCTATGAAGGAAACGCGGGAAATTCTGCAGGGCGCACCAGATGTTCGAGCGTTTGAGGAAAATATAAGAAACCCGAGAGTTCGATGGTCACTGCTTCGATCACTACCGAAGCGATTAAAGCAAGAGTCTTAAACCCCGAATTAGTAAAGAACCATCCTGAAGTCAATGAGGAGATTACGGCACGAGACAAATCAAGCGACGATGTGTGGTTTCATCGCCAACGTCGAAAAGGTGGCGGAAGTACTGTACTCGGAAACGGAAGCCGCAAAGTACAATTGCCGCTCAGCGATACGAAGAAGAAATCTAGAGGGCACGTGCAGATAGCTCCACAATTAAAAATTAATAAAAGAATGGCGTCCAGCCCAATCGAGGGAGATCGGGATAAAAGAAGGAAGGAAGAGGCACTTGATGTGGGCGGAACACCAGATGAGGAGTTCCAGACAGTGCTCACAAAAGGGGCGAAGAAAGCCGCTCAGAAACCCCTTCAAAAAGTTCCAGCAAGTAAAGTTTTCACGGACGCCCAAGAAGGAAAAAGACCCGATGCAAAACAGGAGAGAAAGAAGCCCCAACGAAGACCCTGGCAGCAGGCACTGCTCGTGAAACCCCCATATGGTCGTTCCTACGCGGAGGTGGTGCGGGACATCAGGGGAAACGTGAGGCTCGAAGACACTAACACTGCCATTAAAGCAGTACGACCAACGCGGCCGGGCCACATACTCGTCGAATTTGGAGCAGAGGCCGAGAATAGGGAAGCATTCTGCGACGCAGTAAAGAAAGTCCTTGGCAATGGCGCGGCGATAGCCTCGCTTGAGCCGATGGCAACGATCGAAATGAGAGATATTGACTGCGTCACGGGACTGGCCGAGGTGGAAGAGGCCATTAACAGGGAGTTCCTTAGCGTGGGCGGGATCAAGGCGAGGCTGACACCAGAAAACCATAGGGAACAACGGCTGGCCATAATTGACTTGACCGAAAAAGACGCCGAAAAATTTCTGAATAAGGGCAAAGTACGAGTAGGGTGGGTTGTCTGTAGGATACGGCGAAGAGCAACGCCTCTTCAATGTTTCAAGTGCCTTAGCTATGGTCACACCGCACAAGTATGCAAAGGACCCGATAGGAGTACTTTATTTCACAAATGCGGAGAAATGGGACACAAAAGAAAAGAGTGTACGATTCTTTGCAAGGATGCTGATTCAAGATATGATTTTGGACACGTCTTGGGATCAGGAAAATGCCGAATTTCCCAGGAAGCTCTAGCCAAGGCAAAATGAGAACTTCGATGACCCGCATCCTGCAGGTAAACCTACACCGCAGTTCAACCGCACAAAACCTGCTTGAGAAGTTTGCGAGGGACATGAAAGCGGACTTTTTGCTGCTGAGTGAGCGACACCATGATAAAAGTTCAGCATCATGGTATCCTGATGAAACTGGTACTGCAGCCATCTGGGTCCGAAAAAGTGATTTCCAGGCGGAGAGCTGTAGACGTGGGGATGGTATCGTGTGGGTTCGGTTCTCAGGGACCACTTTCTTTAGTGTGTTCCTAACGCCGAACGAATTGATATTATATTTTCAAGCCAAGCTTAATGGTTTGGAGGGCGCTGTCTCGAACGCAGACGGGAACGTGCTTGTTGCAGGAGACTTCAACGCGAAAGCAATTTCATGGGACATGCCTCAAACAGATCTGCGGGGAAATGGGGGCCAGGACGGCGCTCGTCGACTTTCCGCCGTATTGGCTGTGAAGGCACCATACCAGACATGACATTCGCCTCGGAGTCCTTAGTACGGAGGATACACAACTGGAGACTGGCAGAAGACTACTCAGCCAGTGGTCATCAGTGCAGTTTGCTTGAGATAAGCGATGTTGTCTCCCGACGTTCGTGCTCTGGGCTTTCTATCATTGGATGGAACATTGGAAGGATGGACGTCGAGAGGTTCGTCGAGGTTCTCAGATCAGGTGCTACGCTACAGGGAGATCCGGAGGGGACGGAAGAACATGCAGCTCAAGACGTGGTGAACTCTACTATGAGCATCATCACGACTGCTTGCAGTACTTCTATGCCCCGTCAAAAACCCTGGCACGGTAAGCTCCTAGTGTACTGGTAGTCAACTGAATTCGCTGAAAAACGAAGGGAATGTCATAAGCTTCGGTGTGAGGCCCAACGGGCACGGAACCGTGACCATGCAAGCAACCGCGCAGCTGCATATAAGTCGGCCAGGAAATGCCTTCGCGAATTGATCAACAACAGCAAGGCTCTCTGCTGGCTAGATCTAGTGGACAATGTGAACAAGGATCCGTGGTGCCTTGGCTACAAGCTAGTTATGCGGAAGCTTGGTGCCCTACGGAAACCTTGTATAGATAACGCAAAAAGATGGACGAGATAGTGCGGGCACTCTATCCCGTCTGGGTTGACGCTGTCCATGGTGAAGCATTAGTCGAGTGACCAATCTTCACACAGCGGGAACTGGAAAGGCAGTCCTTTTGTTGAAAGTGAGGAAGCTTCCAGGTCCAGATGGTGTTCCAGCTGAGGTGTTGCGGCTTGTCTATCACCATTTTCCTGACTTGTTGCTCAGCACATTCAACAATTGCCTACGGGACGGGGTTTATCCGGTACGATAGAAGGTAGCGAGGCTCGTGCTGATCAGCAAGGGGTAGGGAAGTCCCGAATCGCTGCATGCTGGACACGGCTTTAGAGCAGGACGTTCTACTATTGATGCGATTGCAGAGATAGTGAATGCGGTCCAAAAGGCAGAGGCATATAGTCGAACCAAGCGACGGATAGTCCTGCTGGTGACACTCGATGTCAGGAACGCCTTCAACTCCGCTAGATGGGTGGATATTCTGGAAACGCTGGAAAGCCCTTTGTAAGTTCCAGAATATCTTATGCGGCTTCTGAGGAACTACTTAAAGGACTGAAGTTTGCTCTACGACACAACACAGGGCCAACGAAGGATGGAAAGTACATCGGGTGTTGCCCAGGGATCTATCCTTGGTCCGGACCTGTGGAACGTGTCTTACGATGGGCTACTGAGACTGGAGATGCCACATGAGTTGGGTTTGGTCGGCTATGCGGATAATGTTGCGGCTCTGGTCGCTGGACGCACCGTTAAACAGGCGGAACTTGGGCTAGGTATGCTAATGCGCCGAGTGATGGACTGGATGACTGCTCGCGTGTTCAGTTTAGCACTGGAGAAAACGGAAGAGGTCATCTTGACCAAAAAGAGAATCCCTAGAAAAAGGATGATCAGTACTAGAGATATACGAATCGTATCAAAGCCATCGGTGAAGTACCTGAAGCAACTGATCGACTCGAAAATTAGTTTCTCTGAGCAAATCAGGGCAACGGCTGAGAAGGCTACTTCGGGAATATCGGCTCTGAGTCGACTTACAGCCAACGTAGGGGGGCCCAACCCATCAAGACGACGCCTCTTGATGGGTGCTGTAGACTCAGTGCTACTGTACGGAGCACAAATATGGGGCGACACTCTCAGTAAGAAGGTATACCGAAAACGTTTGGCACAGGTACAGAGAAGAGGAGCACTGAGAATTGCATCTTCGTATCCGACAGTCTCTGATCCGGCAGTGAGAGTGATTGCAGGCGTGATACCTGCCGCTTTCCTTGCTAGAGAGCGCCACGCTATTTACCTGCGCCGAAATGAGGACGCGAGGGAGATGGTTGTCCGCGAGGAGAGACAGCGCTCGCTCAACGATTGGCAGCAGTCTTGGGTCAATTGCACGAAGGGAAGGTGGACTGCGCACCTCATCCCGTATGTGAGACAGTGGCTAAATCGAAGGCATATTGAGACTGACTTCTATTTGAAGCAGCTTTTGAGCGGGCATGGGTGTTTTCAGTTTTCCCTGCACAAGATTGGTAAGTTCCGGTCCCCCGATTTTCGGTTTTGCCCAGGAGAGGAGGACAATGCCTGCCACACATTTTTTGCGTGCACAAAATGGGCCAGGCTGCGAAGGGCTCTCTACAGGGAAACGGGAGAGCTCACCCCGGATAATATAGTTGCGGTGATGCTCGAGGTGGTTGACAAATGTAACCAGGTGGCACATTATGTTCAGTTAGTCCTAAAATATAAAAGGAAATCACTACAGCCGGGGGCATTTGGGCTGGAGGATCGCTTGCCTGGCACTCCCTCTTCCCCTCTTCTCTCCCGCTAGGAAAGGGATCCCCAGCTTGAAAGCGCTCCACGGCGTAACAAAACGAGACCTGGCCCGAAGTAATGTGTCAAACGGTTCCAGGCTGGGTTCTCAGGTTGACAGGGGAGGTTTCTGGTGGGTAGTCCAATCGCCTTCTTGCGAGCATAGGAGTCCCAGACTCTGTGCGTTAATGGCATTCACTACCCAAATTAAAAAAAAATTCGTTCCGAGGCCTGTCTGCAGGTTTCGAAACATTTTAGTGTTTTCCGGGGGCGGGGAGTTAGCCCGTCGCCCAACTTCTATTTCGGCGGCAGGATTATTACTTCGATTACGTTATCAGGTGCGGAAGATTCGCCTTGACTTTCTTATGGGGAGGTGTAAGTAGGATTTAGTAGCAGATGTATTGACAGTTATCAGCATTTCTCAGCATTTAATGTCCCATTATTGGGGAACCAGTAAACCTCATGTGCGACCCCTAGAACATTTGGTACCATTTAATTGGGGGATTTTGGATGAGGAATCGTGGAAGCTGTGGGTTGGGCAAACAAGGGGGTTCCCTCCTCCTTTCTCAAACAGGCTGGGGACCGTCTACGGCGTAATTTGCAGCATCAACTGGTGGATATCACGTTCTTGCTTGGTTCGTACGGCGTGCCGAGCAATATGTTATTATCAGGCCTTGTTGCCCGCGGTGTATTTTGAGCGGACATGCTCTGTGTTAAATCCTCAGTCGACATTGTAATTGTAGCAAAAAGTTTGTGATCGCGAAAATTTCACGATACACTCGGGTGGTATTGTCCTCAAAAAGTAAGACTTTGAGGACGGGCAAACACATTATGAAGAATGTCTTCCTGAAACATGCGACATTTGAGGTTATGTTTGGGTGCTCCCTAGCTCCCGGCGACGATAGGGTCACCAGTTGGGCGAACATAACGCAATGTTAAGACTCACTTAATGTGATAACAAAACAATTTATTAGGAAATCAAATATACTATAAAGTTCAACAAAGAAACTATAACTTGTTAATTCTTCTTCAAGTCGCGACCAAAAGTGAGAGAAAGAGCAGCTGATTGTCAGTTCGCTCGTTGCCAGATAATTGGTTGACAGATATGGATTGTTCGATTTCCTCAAGACGATGTCAGCGCCACTCAATGGTGAAAATGGTGTTCACCATCGCCACAGACCGAAAGTTTTATGATCATATATACTTAAATTCGCTTTATGTTTTTTAATTGTTAAGGATGATTTAAATAAAGCATATTTTCATCACTATTTAATATCATTCAGACTAAAGATAGGTTTTAGTTACATGCAACTTTTAATAGAGTTGGTTTGTCTTTTGCAATTAATTGATAATAGCGACCCTCATTTGATAACACATGATATAGTTACTTCATACCTTATTTTTTAACTGAATATTGTTTGAATTTAGAGAGCCATTTAGTTTCTGAGTATTTTAATGTTTTAAAGCTTGCTTTATATTTTTATAAAATTTATAACGATTTGAATTTGACTGCAGATGGGCATAAGTGCAACAGAATATTCAAAATTCTGCGATACCTTGGCAGACATTTCAAAAGCACCTTGGCCTTAACCAGTATTCAAAATTACTGCAGAAATTGGAATTTGAGATAATCCAGAATATGCATCAAACATCATTTCTTACTACGTCAAATATTAAAAGCTTTCAATGTAGTAAGGGTAACAAACTGTCAATCAATATGCCCATTTTCGACTGCGAAGAAAAAAATCTATGGAATTAAATTTTTTTCGCAGCGAACAAAAAATTGACTACCTAAGAAGAATTGTTGGAAAAATCTGAAATCGCTTTTCCACAAATCGTTTGTTTCTGATCCGGATTCACAAGACATTGAACTTTCGGAAGAATTGAAATGTTTTTACAAATGCTCAAGAAATTTATCATGTTACCATTTTTATTTTTTCTTCTTCGTGCTACTGTAGGTACCCAGTACAATGTGCAGAAGCAACGGTATCATTGCGAATCCTCTTCAACTTTTATACATATCCACCGAGGTACGAATAAAAGAAACGGACTACCTTCTCAAGCTCTTAAATCTTCGTATTACAGACGCTTTTTACCCAGTTGCTTGTTCCAACGTTACACCATCTTGAATCATATTCAATAGCTGCCGACGATGCCGTGCGACTGGGAAATTGGGAAATGGGAAGGAGATCAGACGAATTCACGGGCAACTTGTCGATTTAAGCTTCCTCGGGAGTTTGGATGTGCCATTCTATAAATGGCATTGCAATCGGCATAACAGAGCAAAAATAATGTTATTGATGAAAAACGACAACCGACATGGATCGCGCAAACCAGGAAACTTCTCTACGTCGTGGTTGTTGTCTTCATCGTCTTTTACTTTCCGTCTTTTTTGCAAACAAAGCTTCTTTTTATTGTATTATCCCTGCCAATGTCGTCCTCCTCGTGAACCTCCTTTTCGGACTAACTCATTTTTTCTTTAATTTTTCAAATGGGCATACATATAACTTTTTATTGGGAAGTAAAACTGGTAGGTGGTTGGACTTTGTGGCTACCGTCATCGTCGTCGGCCTTTGTGTGCGTCGTAATCGAATGAGTTTTTTCGGGGAAGATGAAAAACGGTTTGCCGACGATATCTGCAGGCCATTTCTTGTTGACTCAGGAGCGCGCTCCTGTTAATTCAGACGAAGTCAACGAGTACTCGTCGACATCTTTTGTGCCAAAGTGACTGGTTCTTTTTTGCTGAGTGCTCCGGTTCCTTTTGTCTCATCAATGTTCCTCATTCTTTATAAATTGGGCATCTGCGAGCGAAGGAACAGCGGCCATGGTCATGTAGGAACGATTATTTAAGTCGGTCCTTTATCTTGCTTAAGCAGTGTTTAACACCGCAAAAAGGAATTATGGAACATAAAAAAGCCTTTAAATTATCAAAAGAGTAAGATTGCAAGCGGAATGCATTTTACGCGGAAGGTATTTGTGCAATGCTACAATGTTGCAGCGCTGCAGATTTAAAGATTACAAGTTGAACGTTTTTTTTCGGGTTCTTGTATTGCTCCCATTTCATTCAAAAGCGAGTCAAAGTGTCCAAACTCTTGCATTGCCATCAGCTAAACAGAAAGTGCAATATCTGCTCGCATTCGCGACGACTACACCGAACAAATTACAAACAACTGAAATCCAATAGGAGTGCACTTGACTGACATCCAACCAAGCGCGAATAAATTAAAATCCAATTCGACAATAGCGAAAACAAACATGCGAGAAAAATACTAGAATAAATACAAGTACAAACTTTCACTTACCCGAAACTTAAGTTGTTTGCATAGGGTGAAGGGTTCACATTATTCGCATCGATTTTGTAGACCAAACACCTCAGCAACAAGACGGTTCGACTCCTCCAGTTCTTGCAACGCCACCAACTCTATTTGCACTCCGCACTGACGAACTACTGACAAACGGACCCACAGATGACTATGATTGCTTATTCTTCACCTTTGCACCTCACCAGCTTCGCATGAGCACCACTCGAAATTTTCACTTGATCTAACACTGACGCGGGAAGACAATGGCGCAATAAGCGAGTATTAAACTATTTATTGAAGATAGTTGTAAAGCACACTTGTTGAGCACCACCTGCAAAAGACGAAGGAAACATGCATTACCTTTTGCCGAGCGTGTTGGCTTTAATGAGTTTCGTGATGGGAGAAAGGTTTTGGGTGTCAGTAAGACAAGACGTTAAACGGTTTCAAATGCAAGGAAGCAGAAACCCCGAGGAGACACAAACGTGAGATGTTCTTTTTGCACTTTTTCAAGCTTTAATTCAAAATCTACTAATTGACTGAAACACGAATTGAAAGTTTTGAAAATTTGATTAATACTCGTACTTGGCATTTGCTCCAGACTCCTTCATTCCTGAGAGAAGGTACGATAGTCAATTCTATCATATTTCACTCACAACAAAGTGAGTTAGTTGAAAATGACAAATGCTCCACATTAGTGAATGTATGTGAACTGAATTATTTCAGCTATTTCACCCATTCATCTATGAAGAGCTAAAAAAGGAAGCCATTTAATCCTTAATTAATCCTGGAAAGTTAATAATATCCTTCGTGGAATCATAAAATTTAATATACTCCTCTTTACATTTTTGGTTTATTATCTAAATTTAAATGCCTCCTTTCAGGTCGTTATCCTCACAGCCTGCTAATGATGATGGAACCATTGAATCACTTTCGCTGCAAATGAAGTGCGTGCGTGTAATTAATAGCCTCCCTCAGGCGCATTACGCTCTCTCATCAAATGATTATTATTGTGAATACAAGATTGTGGTTCGACAATACGAAGCTTAAGTTCTAAGCTCATTCACAGCAAATAAGGCGGTAGATTATAATTCCATACGATGCTTACTTATCAGGCCTCAAGTGAATTGGGAAATAATTATGTTTCAATTTGTTTAAAAGGCTACCGGCTCATGAATCTAAGCTAACAAGCTTTATGGGGTTTCTCTAATTTGAGTGTTTGTAAACTTGAACTCTTTTAGGAAAATTAATAGTTTTATATTTCAAAGTGGTATATGAAGCATTCTGATTAATGATGAAATTTTTCTTGGCATGGCGTCGCCAAAATTTCCAAGTATGAATTACAAGGTGCTTTCCAATATAAAAGAGACTGAGCTAAAATACAAAGTCGTGCCATAAATTCTGTCCCTAATGTAAATGCGTCTAATTTAAAGGCAAAATGAATAAAATACAAGGATGTGTGCTCATTTTATTTGACACTTGCTAAACAATTGTAAAAATATAAAAATTATTCAAAATGTCCACCTTTTGCTTTCACACACTTTTTTAAACGGTCCGGCCACACGTCTATCGCTGCACGCACCACTTCTAAAGGTATCGAGGCTGCTGTTTGCACCAAATTAATTTTTAATGCCTCAATATTTCGATGATGTTTAGCGCAGGCCCTCTCCTCTAAAATGTTCCATAAACGGTAATCCAAAGGGTTTAGGACTGGGCTTCCCGAAGGCCAATCTTCAGCAGCAATAAACTCCGGTAAATTAGCTGCCAGCCAGCGCTGTGTTGTCTTCGCCTTGTACCCGCACACAAGGCTGAAATGTTTGCTGAAATATCCAGTGCTTTCTCGCGAACATGGTATCACTTAAAGGCTTAACTACCTGTTCTAAAATGTCGTTTTGGTAATTAGCTGCCCGAGTTTTGACCCCCTGTTCACAAAATGCAAGCGAGTAACGCCATCGTACGCCACTCCCCACCAAACCATCACAGATGCTGGGTGATGTCCTCTTTGTACTTTTGAAATTTTCTCAGCAGCTTCTCGAGAGCTGTGAGCGTAAACTCTATCATTTTGGCGATTAAATTTCTCTTCCACAGTGAAAATTTTTTCATCCGTAAACAGAATTTGGCGGTAACTACCACTTGCGTCTTGTTCGAATAACTTTTTTGATCTTGTTGCCCTGATGTGACGTAAAGCCGCTGTCAAACGCTGACCGGTAGTTCTTCGATAAGCACCAAGCCCAAGGTCTTCGTTTATGATGCGAGACACGGTCCGTCGCGGGATTTTCATCTCCCGTGCCATGATTTTTTGCTTGCGGAGAGGATTTTTGCGAATTCTCTCAGCTACAGCTTTAATGGCTGCTTTCGTTCTTGTGACACGTGGGCGACCTCTTCTTGGTCTGTCATCGGAAGAGAACGTCTCATTGTATCGCTTTATAGAGCAATAAACAAATTTTGAAGTTATTTTTAAAGGTTTTAAGATGTCGAAAATCTCCTTAGGTGTTTTCTTACACTTGTGTAAAGCGATCACTGCAATACGGTTCTCTTTATACCCCACTCCATGTTTACTGTTAGACGTATTGTGTTGAAATGTTTTGTTTGTAATATTCACCGAATTTCTAAAGCTTTATCATCTAAACAAACTAAACAGCACTACTTAAAATATTTTTTCATGACGCACTTATAAGAGGGACAGAACTTATGGCACGACTGTGTAGAAACGAAAGCAGCTTTGTTCTGATAAATTCGAGTTTATTTATTCAAAATAGTGTCCTCCGGCCTCGATACACTGTTTTGCGTGATCCAAAAGCTTTTGGAAAGAGTGTTTCAGGTTATTAACCAGAATGTCGTTCAGAATGTCGTAACAAGCCTTTTGGATGCCTTCTACGGACGCAAAACGTTTTCCTTTCATGGCCAAATGTGATTTTCCGAATAGGTAGAAGTCACAGGGAGCCATATCAGGCGAATACGGTGAGTGATTGATGGTTAAAATCCAATTTCTAGTCATAAAATCCGTCACAAGAGTGGATCGATGAGATGGTGCGTTATCATGCAATAAGCGCCAGCTTCCTCCTTCGCGGCATTCAGGCCGAATTCAACGAATGCGATGCAAGAAACGCTTCAAAACGCCAAGATGCAAAATTGCATTCACGGTGTGGCCCTTCGACACGAACTCCTTGTGGAATCGTAAAAACAAATGAGCATCGACTTGATTTTTGACTTCTCCAAACTCGATTTTTTGGGTGATGGCTCGTCTGGGGCCGAATGGAAATTCGGCACTTTGACGCTCGTTTTCGGGTTCATATTGGAAACACCACGTTTCATCACCAGTTACAAAATGTTGTAAAGGAAGTTCTCGTTTTTTCTCGCCTCTTTAATTATGTCTTTCGTCATCAGTTAAGTTTTGGTCATCAGTTAACTTGTGCGGAACAAAACGTGCACAGACCTTTCGTAAGCCCGAATGATCGGTTAAAATGCGATAAATCGATGTTTTGGAGATATTCAACTCCGATTCCATGAATTTCAACGATGATTTCGGCTCATTTTTGACAAATCCACGCACAATTTCGATGGAGTTTTCGATGATCACTAATTTTGGGCGGCCCGTATGTTCATCGTCATTTATGTCCTCACGACCATCTCTGAAATGTGTAAACCACTTATGAACTCTGGCACAAGATAGACAATCATCGCCATAAACTTTTTTCATCAATTCAAATGTTTCGGTAAACGTTTTACCGATTTTAAAACAAAATTTGATATTAGCTCTTTGTTCGAAACTCATTTTAGTACCGATGACACAAATAAACTGTCACTTTAGACGCAATAACTTCGCTTCCACTGAACCGAATGTTAGCAAACTTTCACTGGAAGTCAGGTAGGGATGTAACTTTCCAACGCACTATCT
Organism: Odontomyia ornata; assembly: GCA_963969285.1. Lineage (NCBI taxonomy): Eukaryota > Metazoa > Arthropoda > Insecta > Diptera > Stratiomyidae > Odontomyia > Odontomyia ornata. The sequence goes on along the minus strand of OZ017739.1, from coordinate 374,533,210 downwards.
CATTCACAAATGGCGCCGCCACCAAAAAAAATTTTTACTGACAAATGTCTCGTTTATTTTTGAACGCACCTTGTAGTAGGTTGCGTAATTTGGAAAGGACCACAATACGAGTAATAATGTTTTTGTTGACTCTATCAAAAGGTAACGATCCCGTCTCAATCACGGATGGTGCCACCAAATATTTTTATGACAAAAGTCTCGTTTATTTATTTATTTTTTTTTAATTTATTTATTGATCCATTTTACAGACTAAGAAGTCCAATTACAAAATAGACTTAATAACTTAATAAATTTGAAGAAAGTAAGTGCAAAATTGAGTGGAAATGTTATTCCTTGCAAAGAAACAATATGAAAATAGAATATAATAATTTAAAATTTAAAAGTTACATAGAGTATTATTATTAATTAAATGGAATTCGTAATTACCAAAGTTCGTAATCTATTTTGGAAATCAAAGTAAGATTAGGAAAAAGATCCAAGCTCGAGCTCATTATGTTTGCTGATGATTCGCGGTATTAATGAGTGAAAATATAGTTCTGTCCGAGCATACGGAACCTCAAGAAGACTACTGGAACGGGTAGTACGTGCAATCTGCCTGAAGTGCAAATCGTCGCTAAGAGCGGATGCAATATGATGGTGGTACAGTTTGTATAGGAAACATTGATCTTAAAAACTTTCTACGTGACGACAAAGAAGGAAGACGAAGTATAGACAACCGACGATCATAGGATTCATACGGCAAATTAAATTTATAGAACAAAACCCTGGTGAATTTTCGCTGGACAGTTTCTAGTGAGGTCACTAAATACTGTTGTCGAGGAGACTACACAACTGAACAGTACTCAAGAAGAGGGCGAACAAGGCAAGCGAATAAACGAACAGCGGTAGGAATGCTTACAAATTTATGGAGATGTCACAGAATAAATCCGGAAGTCTTCGATGCTCTGGCAGTTATACTAAGGATATGGATATCGAATTTGAGCTTGGTATCAAAAATTACACAAAGCTCTTTGCATGAGTCCACTGAAGAGAGAATAACATCACAAAGGGAGTAGTTGTATGTTAAAGTAACTGTTTCGAGAGTAAAGCTCATCTTAAAACATTTTGAGACATTTAAACAAAGGGAATTTGACAAACACCAGCTACACAGATTTAGTAGACGATCGTCAAGAGTCTTAATTATACGAAACACTTTGAAATCATCAGCATATAGGAGGCAGGGAGAGGATATTACAGAGGGGAGATCATTAATAAACAGTAGGAAAAGGAGAGGCCCGAGGATTGACCTTTGAGGGACACCGGAAGATGGGGAAAAAGGAGAGGAAACTGTTCCATTAAGAACAACACGGCACAAACGATTGGAAAGATATGACGAGATCCAGGCGAGTAGGGAACCGGAGATACCAAGCATGGCTAGCTTTTGGCAAAGAATGCAATGGTTCACACAATCAAAAGCTTTGGAGAAGTCAGTAAAGATGGCATCCACTTGGTACTGTTTGTCCAGAGCTTTTGCGATATAGTCTGTGAATTCAGCTAAGTTTGATGAAGTGGAACGGCCTTTCAGGAAGCCATGTTGCTGCGGATTTACCACTGAGCTCAATGATTCTGAAAGTCTGTTGTGTACAAGGCGTTCAAGCAGTTTAGGGAAACAGGAGAGCAGAGATATGGGACGATAGTTAGAAATAATAGACGGATCACCATTTTTAAAGATTGGAACAACGTTTGCATCTTTCCAATAATTGGGAAAGATACCAGAGCTAAGGCTGAGGTTGAAAATAAGGGATAAGGGAAAACATATAGAGGAACTGAGTGATTTCACAAATATATTTGGCAATCCATCGAGTAAATTAATAAGGGATTCGACTTCAAGAGGATTGGTAGAGTAGGATGCGATAAGGATTCGACTGGCTTCATTTGAGTTGGTGGAAGAATATATTGTGTCATGAGGTAAAAATGTTGAGGAAAAGAATGATGCTCCCTGTCTTTTGCTTTCAAAGCACATATAACTCTGTTAGTGAGCCAAGGCTTCGTTTTAGCCTTGCGAGAAGATTGCGGAGGAGTATATTTGGTAATCAAATTATTGAGGTATTCGTAGAATTTACCTATGGCACTATCGCAGTCAAGACCAGAGAAGAAGGCACACCAGTCCACAGAGTCCATATTAGTTTTAATCGCCTCATAATTAGCTCTGAAAAAGTTGAACCGAAAGGCAGTGGCATATCTCGGGTTGGAAGGTTTCAATCGCTAGATCTAGAGACAAAGGTGGATGATGAAGGTCTGGCTTTATATAAGGAAACAAGGCATAAGAGACAGAGATACAATGAGCTTGGACATTTGAAAGCGCAAGGTCAAGTAGACGGCCATTAGGGTTACGGATATGGTTAAATTGTGAACAAGAACAGAGGGAAAGAAAAGAAGAAAGCAGCAAAGATATATTATTTGTAGAAGAAATAGAAGTAATTGTGTGAGTGTCCCATTTAACGGAGGGTAGATTGAAATCCCCACAAACTACGATTTTTGAATGAGGATGACGAACAAGAAGATATGAGGAAAGTTCATCAAAGAAGGATTCATACACAACTAAAGGAGAATTGCAGGGAATGTACACTGTACAAATTAATAAGGATGTATTATGCGGAAGGGAAATTTTCACAATTACACATTCAACAGCACGAGCAAACGGAAGTCAGCACATAGTGAGCTTACAAAGGATAATTTGTTATTTTGGAAAGCATCCGGTATATTTGACTTAACTTTGGTAATAGGCGTGATCTATTAAAGTATGCACTCTCTTTCGTTTCCATAGTTTTGATATTCAACGGAAAATAGAAGCGGGAGGTAAGTATGCCGCCTAAAGGGTAGGGTTTTTTTTACAATCTGCGACTGCTCGGTTTAGTCATTCGGGTCGGTAAGCGCTGCTCTAAACGGGGTTGGTGGTTTTTAGTTACCGTAGAGTGTGTCGTGTTTGTATTTGAGTAGAGCATTTCTAGCACCACGTCGGTAAGTATTCGATAACACGTATTTTGTTTTTGGAGTTTGTGATTTTGCAATGTCGGACAGTTCGGAAGAGAACAGTAGAAGTTAGTAGATATCGAGTTGAAGAAGATGATTGACGCGTTTTTAAATGGGTATTTGATCGGTGGGTGGAGATTGTATTCAAGCGTAGTCTACTCGCGTTAGACGTGCAACCGAAATCCATCTCCGAACCAGCTGGCCCACAAGCAGCCACCTCGGAGGAGACTGCGAGATTCCGAACTTGTGTTACCCTCCATTTGCCCTCGGCGTGGGAGTCCCTTCGGCTGTGGACCTCGAACCCGGCTTGCCGTCGGAGATTTACTCTTACTCCCGAACACACCCGAGCCAGGTGTACACTTTAACTTCGTGGCGATCCTAGTTTTCTTTTAAATAACCAAAAATATTTTCTCTATTTAATCATATATTTCATGGTAAAGTGCAAAGAAAATTCAAGATGGAACTGTAATTAATTTAAATATCAAACTTAACTTACTCTACCTAGTTGGGGGCCTCCCGAAGTAATCTGCGTTGCAAAGCTCTCCTACCAGCGCACTTATTGTTGAGTTTATGTCGCCAATCTCCCTAGATTGAGTCGTTGCTGCTGTTGTGATTTTCCCTGTCGCAAATTTCTTCCCTCGATGAATTTCCAAAAATCTCGGTTCGCTATCTATACTTGGTCCTCGGATGTTGATCCTGACTCGCCAGAAAAGTGAAATTGGCGACATCAACTGAACGATAAGCGCGCTGGTAGGAGAGCTTTGCAACGCAGATTACTTAGGGGGCCCCCAACTAGGTAGAGTAAGTTAAGTTTGATATTTAAATTAATTAAAGTTCCATCTTGAATTTTCTTTGCACTTTACCATGAAATATATGATTAAATAGAGAAAATATTTTTGGTTATTTAAAAGAAAACTAGGATTGCCACGAATTTAAAGTGTACACCTGGCTTGGGTGTGTTCGGGAGTAAGTTTTCATTGCGATTTATTCGGGGATTTCTTTTTGCGCAGGTGTTTTTCTTAGATTTTCGCTCGTGCGAGTTACAGGGTGCGATCGAGAGTAAATTTCCAGTGCGAATTATTCCAGGATTTTTTAGCGCGGGTGTTTTCCTTAGATTTTCACTCGCCGCGAGTTACGCCGGAAAATCTGAGCACGGCAAGCTGTGCAAGTGGTCACCTGGTGAGTCTAATCCTCCCCTGTTAGGAAAAAAATTAGTGAGTGGTAGTTCGGGCTGTGTGAGGGATGTTCGGCGGCTGCGTTCTTGCTTGGCTGCTTTTTAGGACCAGGGGTTAAGCGAGTGGTGCCTCCTACAACCGTCTCTGACGGCAAGCCGGGTACGAGGTCCTTAGCCGAAGGAACTCCCACGCCGAGGGCAACTGAAGGGTAACAATTTGGCGCCCAACGTGGGGCGAAATCAACGTTTTCTCTTCTCGGCTGTTGACTCGCGGGCAGGTAAAGTTAAGTTTACGTTTGCAAGGAGTGTAAAGTGAATGTGTTTAAAGTGCAAAGTGTATTGATTGCGGGAGTGTTAATACAGTGAAGTGTGGGTGGACAAATGCTGCGGTGACTTTCTGGGAAAATAAAGGGCCCCTTCATTTGGGAGACGGAAATTTGGGCTAATCAAAAGCGATTGGATTTGTAAGGAGGACGGAGTAGAGTTCTAGTCTAGTCTTCTTCCCTGCTGAAACTCAGTTTCTTTTTCGCCAGGAGTTGACAGAGCCATTTAGGAATTAAGACTGAAGTGTAATATTAATATTTTGTGTGGGAGCGTTCACGTGTTTTATTTAGTAAGAGTGCGCCTTAGTTTAGAATTAAATTTAGGAGTGAAATAGTGTTATAGTTTATGAATTCAGCACAGACGAATTAATTTACGTATTGCAGGTGAGAGGACAGCAAGCTCCAACGGTGGAAGAGATGAGAAAGGTGCTGCGGACGGCGTTAAAGGCAGAGAAGGCGATGGAGGTGTCGATGGTAGAGGGCAGGATTTACCCGTTTTCCCCGAAGGAGGATCTGGTGGCAGTTCGGGTGAAGATAGAAGAAATCCATGTGTTGCTAAACGAATTCGATGGGAACTTGGAAAGTGGCGATTTTCCAAAACTGAGGACAAAGATTGATTTTGGGCTGCGAACTTTGGACAAAATTCACTCAGAAGACTTGGAGGAACAAAACGAAGCGACGAGATTGAAGGGTCAACTTTTACTAGCGATGGGGGAGTTAAAGGCGGAAAGCGAGAAGAGTGATTGGGAAGAGGTGGACTTAGTGGGAGTTGGTACACGAGCACCAAGAAGTTCGAACTTTGTGGCGCCGGTATCTTCTACTTCCACGCCAAGAGTTGGAAAGGAGTTCAACAAGTTACCCAATATTTCTAAATGGGACGTGAAATTCTCCAGTGTCGGTTCAGGCTCAGTGAACGCTTTTCTGGAAAGAGTCGAGGAGTCACGCATATCTTAAGGGGTTCCCAAGTCTCAACTGTTCCGTTTGGCTGCCGAGTTATTCGACGGAAAGGCTCTGGTGTGGTTTCGCTCGGCTTCCGCGAGGGTTGGTAGTTTGGACGGACTATGCCATGAGCTCCGAAGGGGATTTTTACCTCCGGACTACAATATCAAACTCTGGGAGGAAATTAAACGTCGTATTCAGGGTAAGGAGGAATCCATTGGACTATACGTTTCGGTAATGGAAGGTCTATTTCGCCAATTATTAGAACCGTGTTAAGAAGTGGAAATCGCTCCATTTTACCAGAAAAAGCTATCAAAACAATCGATCACATCGGTGGCGGAGTTAGTTACACTGGGACGTGACTTGGAAGAAACCCGAGCATCAGTGGCCGCATTTGTACGTTCTCCGAGCAGAGGATCTATGAAGTTCTTGGAGCCGGACCTTGCCTACGAGGGTGTGCCTGCAGTCAATGAGCTGAGGGTAGCAAGCAGGACTGAAGGGATGAGGTGTTGGAACTGTAAAGAGGCAGGCCATCTATCTCGTGAATGCCGTCAACCGAGAAGTTGCTTTGGATGTGGAAGACTAGGGGTCCCGAAAGGCGTATGCCCTACTTGTCCTCCAGGAGTGAAGGAACCCTGTCGGGATCAGGGGCAAATACCAAGAGGGAGGAGAAAGCAGGGCCGTCGGAAAACGCAAGTCATGTTCATTAGGGGGCGTAATGAGCACCGAGAATACAGAAGGGCAAGGAGCCATATGTACGGTAAGCTATTTGTTTAGCCCAAACTACGGGGATAAGCGGCCACACTTAAACGTTTGGGTGCTGGGCAGACGGTCTAAAGGCCTGGTGGACTCAGGCGCTTCCAATACGATAGTTTGTCGAGATGGGGGGCTGGAATGCAGGAGCTGGGAGTCGAGTATGTCACTGCAGAGCAGCAAGCAGTTCGTTTAGCCGATAATGGAAAGTGCCAAGTGGAGTGGTAGGCGTGGCTACCATTTCGGTTAAAGGGCAGAACCAAGTGGCTTGAGGTGTTAGTGGTACCAGCCCTGGCCCATAAATTGATCTTGGGGGTGGACTTTTTGAGACTGTTCGGAGTGATGTTGAATATGCGAGAGAACCGATGGGATTTTGTGTGTAACGAGATAATGCCAGCAGGAGGGCATCTGGAAAGTTGAACAGTTTTAACCAGAGCCGAGCATGGGATCAGGACAGATTCACCCCCCATCAAGCAAAGGTATTATCCAGTTTCTCCTGCCTTACAGAAGCTCATCAATGGGGAGTTGGATGAAATGCTGACGCAAGGGGTAGTCGAGCCTTCGTCAAGCGCATGGTCTTCTCCTATTCTAACGGCTAAGAAAAAAGATGGCTCGTACCGGTTTTGTGTAGATTTTAGGAAAGTAAACAAGGTGACAACCCGGAATCCCTACCCCCTGCCGTACATTTCGGCCACTTTGGATAAATTACGGGACGCGAAATGCTTGTCCACGTTGGAGATTAAGTCAGCTTATTGGCAGGTACCAGTGGCAGCGGAGTATCGGCCGTACATAGCATTCACTATCTCAGGTAGGGGTTTGTTTCAGTTCAAGAGAATGCCATTCGGCTTATCAAATGCACCGGCTACCTGGCAACGGCTGATCGAGAGGGTGTTGGGACCGGAGATGGAGCCCTTCGTTTTCACCTACTTAGATGACATTATCATAGTCACTCCGACATATAGACAACATCTACAGATCCTAGCCGAAGTATTCAGCTTGAGGAAGGCTGGGCTGAAGCTATCATACGAAAAATGCCGCTTTTGCTTAGCTCAGCTGAAAAACCTTGGCTACGTCGACGACGAGAACGGGTTGAATGTGGATCCTGAAAAGGTAGAGTGTATGATAAATATACCCCGGCCACGTTCTGTAGAGCAGATCCGGCAATTCCTTGAGATGGTGTCGTGGTATCGGCGGTTCATACCGGACCATGCATCTTTGGTAGCCACATTTATGGACTTGTTGCGGAAAAACCGTAAATTTGACTGGACGACACAATGCGAGCAAGCCTTTGAGCGCTGTAAAATGAAGGTGTCGACAGGTCCAATTTTGACTTGTCTAGATTTCAATCTTTCGTTCAACGTGCATACGGACGCCTCGGATCTGGGGCTTGGAGCAGTGTTAAGCCAGACGTTTCCTGAGGGGGAGAAGGTCATCTGTTACTTTAGTCACGCTTTGGCTAAGGCAGAGCGTAAATATTCTACCATCGAAAAGGAATTTTTGGCAGTTGTCTGGGCGGTGGAGAAACTCCGGCCATATATTGAGGGCTCTGATTTCCGGGTGATTACGGACCATCACTCCCTGGTCTGGCTCGAAAGCTTAAAGGACCCACCGGGGAGATTAACCCGATGGGCTGTTCGTCTGCAACAGTTTGATTATGAGGTGATTCATCGACGTGCTAAGGAGCATTTGCTGCCAGATGCGTGGTCGAGGGCGGTAGTCATAGACTCAGTTTGGGTGGTAGAGAAGGCCATGGATGCCTGGTATGGGCGGATGCAAGCTAGAGTCTGCGGCAACGGACAATTATATGCGAACTGGAGGGTAAAAGATAGCACTCTGTGGAAACATATACCAGGGCGGAATTCCGAGTTGGAGGGAGTAGAAGCGTGGAAAGAAGTGTTGCCCAAATCAGAAAGGCAGAAGGCTCTGCAGCGTTGCCATGACCACCCAACGGCGGGGCACATGGGGATTGACCGGACAATTTATCGGTTGATGCAGTCCTATTATTGGCCAGAGTTAGCAGTAGACGCTCGTAATTATGTGCGAAAATCCAAAGTCTGCCAAGCGGTTAAATTAGAAAGAAGGGCCCAGGCTGGGCTCATGGTTTCATGCAATGGAGAGGCGTCCTAGCCTTGGGAAATGATATGCGTTGATTTAGTGGAGCCGTTGCCGCGGTCCACCCGTGGACACTGCTACATTCTAACGGTACTGGATTACGTCAGCAAGTTTTCATTGCTGTTTCTACTGCGGAAGGCGACGGCAGGAGAGATTTGCCGTTTATTGGAGGAGCAAGTGTTTTTGCTCTTTGGATTGCCTCGATGGTTGGTCTGTGATAATGGGGTCCAGTTTCGGGGAAGAGAATTGCAGCGGTTGACCATATAGAGCGCTGTATCATTCACAGGCAAATCCAGCAGAACGCCGAAATCAAGACAACAAGCAGATGTTGCGTTCGTACATGACAGAAAATCAGCGTGCTTGGGACCAAAATTTAGCCCGTACTGCTTGCGCTTCGCAGACCTATAAGCACGAAGTAATGAAGGTCTCCCCATATTTTTATAATTTCGGAAGGGAGGTGATAACCTTTCGTGTTGGTATCGAAGCGCCGGGAGATCGCAATGCGGAGTTGAGTCCAGAATCCAGTGCGGAGATGCTGGAAAAAATACGTGTGGAGGTAGGGAAACGGATGTAGGCAGCTGCAAAGCAAAGTGGTGAAAGATACAATCTCCGTAAGCGTAACGTAGCCTATCGAGTGGGAAATCGCGTCTGGAGGAAGAATTACCCAATTTCTGATGCGGCCAGATACTTCTCCGCTAAACTAGCCCCTGAGTATCTGGGTCCTTATCGTATTGAGGAAAAGTTGTCTGGGTGGACATATCATCTCCGAGATGAGAAGGGAAGAGACGGATGGGTCTAGCATGTCAAGGACCTTAGGGCCTACATAGAGTAAGGCACGTATTAAGGGAAGTTAGACTTAAGCGTGTTAATATTGGTGTGGAGGGAAATAGTTTTTAAGTTCTTCGTCGAGCTGGTGGTGGATTGTAGAATTATAATACATTTTAAATTGAATTTAGAGTAAAGCACGTATTAAAACCGGTCGGTATCACAAACAGCGATTTACGTCATCATCGGGAAGGCTGGCGTTTTGTTACGACCGGAATCTGCATGACGGGTTCGCGGTGGTCTTGGAACCATGAAACCATCGGTCGCACAAGGGTTTAAATAAAGGGGAATGGGTGCGTGGATGTGTAGTAAATTAAATATTGGACAGCACTACACACAACTAATTTCGTTCAACTTAAATCATTACCTAATCCTGGTGTTGAGGCTCCGTGGTTCCTTGTTTTTTTTGTTCTTTTTTTCCCTTAGACCTTTTCCTTTTTGTTTTTGTTTCCTTCCTTTGTTTTTCTCCTCCCTATTTTATTCTTTCTCGTTTTTCTCCTCACTGTTTTTTTTCCTTCCGAGATGGGAGGGAGGTTAGGATAGCTAAAAGGCAAAAAACAAATCAGAGTCAGTGATTGGAACTATTGTGAACACTGAAATATGGGATGTAGGTTACGAACTCACAAGAAGTTAGTAAATAAATAGGACGTTGCGGAATGAAGTATGGACTAAGCTAAGACTTTGAGTGAATTTCAGGAAAATTCACTTAAAGGTGGGGGGAATTGTCACGAAAGCCATTTGCACTTTGTTTTTTTTTTTTGCTATCCATTAATCTCTACCAAAAGTGGAACTTCCACATTGTTTCCGTCGAGAATAACTAAACTGCATCTAGTTGCCCGTTCATTTCAATTAGCAGGAAAACTGTAAGACAACAGTCAATTTCCTTCTCATCTCCAGGTTTTCAATCCATTCGCAGTCATTCATTCCGACTAGCTCTACTAGTGCAAATGGCTTCCGTGACACTTGTAGGCCATAAGGAGCACAGTTCGTTGTTGTGACTCAAGACTTCAAGTTTTAAATCTTGAGAGGTCGGTTAAGGTTTCCTTCGGGAAATCTCGAACGAAAGGTTGGAGTGAAATCTTCGGTCGCCGAGGCAACAGATCATCCATGCAGTCCTTATTGGACAATGAACATTCTGCAATTCACTACAACGGTCAAAGTTACGATGCTAAACACAGAGTCCCAGGTCAAGGTAAACGGCGAACTGACGGACAGCTTCACAATTGAATCAGGCTTAAAACAAGGGGATAAGCTTAAATCAATGATCTTTAATATTATATTGCAACATGTCATCAGGAAGACATCAGCTGAAAACTTGGGTACGTTAGTTTTCAAGTTCACGCAATCGGTAGCATATGCTGGTGACGTCAATATTAAGGCACGTCTAATCTTACATGCCAAAGGAGCATTTCTGAGCCTAGAATCTGAAGCAAACCAAAGAGGCCGGCAAATTAATAAAACCAAAACAAAACTCATGACTCAAACGCGGAAGAACACTCTAGTCGATAAACTCTGACCGTAGGAGAGTATAACCTTCAAAGTGTGGATAATTTTGTTTATTTTGGGGCCAACATAAAAGACGCACCGAAAAGGACGAGATTGGACGCCGCATAAACGCGGCGAATAAAGCCTATTCCTCCGTATTTCACATGCTAAGGTCAAGACTTGTGTACAGGTAAAATAAGCTTCGTATTTAGAAATCACTAGTCAAACCTGTGTTGTTATATAGAAATGAAACATCGACCCTGACGAGCGAATTTGAAAAGGCAGTTGGCATATTTGAACACAAAGTGCTCCGACAAATCTACGGTCCAGTGAAGTAGGGAACAGAATGCAAACTGCGGTACAATGATGATTTGTATGATTTCCTTGACGATACACTTATATCGGCTTGTTTAGGAATAGGTAAGCCACGTAAAAAGAATGGAAGAAAACTGGCTCCCCAAAAGAACATTGAAGGGTAGAGCACAAGGTAGACGTATAGCGGGAAGAAGAAGGACTCGATGGGACGACACGATAGAAGCTGACAGCGAATCCTTGCTGGGAGTGAACAACTGGCGAACGAGGTTGCAGAACCGCGTTGATTTGATGATGTTCATCCTGAACGCTAAACCCTTCTTGGGCTTTCGCGCCACAGATGGTGAATACGAATAAGTTACTCTAACCTTAAATTAACAACATCAATTGATATATAGCGTTGTTAAATACTTGATGCGCACTAAACATCATTTTAATTACTTTTCGACATTTCTGTGTTAGGAGAATGCGAAAGAATTATGTACTGTAACTACTGTGACCACAAGTTTTATTTGACGGTCGAAATTTTGGTGTCATCGATTGTGTAGTTTCTTTCAAGTACAAATTTGTAATACTTTGCATGAGAATACTATTTTTATGGTGTCTAAGAGGCATGGATGTGGATTTTCCTAAAACGTGTCGATTTTCTCGGCTGATCTTTTGCTTTCATCGGCCACTGGGACTATAATGCATGAAATGAATAAATTCATGCCGGCACATCGGCAGGATTATCTTTCGGTAGGGGCTACCTCTAAAGAAAAATTTAGAGAGAAGAAAATTGTTTTGCTATAACTTGTGGTCTATAACTATGAAAATATCTTTGTCTTTATAGTCTCTACTTCTACACCTCTATAGTTCCTCACAGAAAATGTTATAAAAGTAAAGTATAAAATTTTTTATTAATTTTGTCTAACAAAGCAAGGTTTTTACCGTTTTCACCTGATATGGCTCCCTGTGACTTCTACCTATTCGAAAAATTGCATTTGGCCATGAAAGGAAAACGCTTTGCGTCCGTAGAGGGCATCCAAAAGGCTTGTACCGATAACCTGAAGGACATTTCATACAATGACCTGAAACACTCTTCCGAAAAGCTTTTGGATTGCGCAAAACAGAATCGAGGCCAGAGGAGACTTTTTTGAATAAATAAACTCGAATTTATCAGAACAAAGCTTATTTCGTTTCTATTTTAGCTCAGTCTCGTTTATTTTGGAAAGCACCTTGTGTTAGTAACAACAACTGACTAAAATTATAGAAAATTCTATTAAAATATTATTTTCCATCATGAAAGCTAGATCATAGCTTTTACTGACTTGAAAACTGAAAAAGAAATTGTAACCACTCAGTAAATACGAATTGACAGCGAATCGCCAAATTAATTTCAACATACCAAGCTGTTTCTACCACTGTCTCATTTCAGTTTTATCGATGGACAAGTTTTATCGACTGGACAAGAGTTTGATAAATTCACTTCAAAATTACTGGATGGATATTGAAAGTGTTAATGTTAATGTTGAAATAATCATTTTAGGATTTTTATTATTTTCTATGTTTATTTATCATTTTCTACGATTTTTATTATTACGTGATTACTCAAAAATTAAACATCACTTTTCAACGTCTTCGTTCAATAATTACTTACAGTTACAGTCGCCTTTTCTTCTGAGCTGCCATTCGGTGGAAATTTTTTCTGGTTTAATATTTATTTGATGATGGATATATATCATGGCTAGAGCACTGAGTCGTTAAACCTCTAGACACACTTTTCACTCTTTTCATGGTAGAAAAAGATCATTCTACGCTGCCTGTGGTATCTGGTAGTGTAGTCAGTACACTCAAAAAAGAATGAACATTGCCCGAAGACTTTTAAGACCTCGTCATCTTTCTTCATTGTTGATGTTACATTACACCACATTGCATATTCAGCTTTAACAGCATCAAGTGAAGTGTCACTTTCAAAATATATTGAAAGTATTTCCAAATGGTTCATTTTCTCCAGACTTGTAAATCCAGGTAGGAGAATGGGAAAGTTGGCTAAAATGTTTCTATTTTGCTTGAACTTTTCTGTTATATTCTGTTTGAACTTTTCTGTTATATTCTGCAGAAATGAGTCTAAGCATGTTAAAACTATGGTGATTCTTAAATAATCCTCAGCCAAGTTAGTCTTTGGGTTTGCTCGATGCTTTTGCTTTGAGTTAAGCCTAAGAATTTTAAAATCACAATGGAATATTTCTTCAGATACTGACTTTGCTGAACCAAACATTTCTGTAAATATTTTGCTTGCATCTTTTCTCCGAACTTCCAAAGACTTAAATAATGTTTTACCATGGTTCATTGCTGCTGACATATCTGAACTTTTCTCCTGAAGAAAAATTGGTAGGGGCAAAGTAAGGTTGTAGGGGCGAAGTAAGTATCAAGGTGGTTTCAGGGCAGGTAGATCAACAACAGACCAATTGTTCACTGTCAAGCAGGTACTTGAAAAATGCTGGGAGTTCAACGTAGACGTAGACCAAATTTTCGTTGACTTCAAGCAAGCATACGACAGTATTGATCATAACATACTGTACCAAATAATGATTTGCTATTGCATACCAGCCAAATTAGTCCGTCTTACCAAAATGACAATGACGTCGACAACCTCCCAAGTCCGCATCAATAACCAACTCACCGATGCCTTTGACACAAATATCGGACTAAAGTAGGGAGGTGGGCTGGCCCCATTGCTATTCAAGTTGGCTCTGGAGTACGTGATACGGAAGCTACCTGTCGATACGAGAGGTACATTACTATACAAGTCGAGCCAAGTAGTAGCCTATGCGGGCGACATCAACATTCTGTCACGGTCATTAACAACTGCCAAAGAACTTTTCCTGAAACTCGACAGCGAAGCAAAAGTAGTAGGGCTACAAATCAATGAAAATAAAACAAAGCTCATGACGCAGTCTAGGAAAAATACCTCAAATACACAAAATATCACATTTGGCGTATACAGTATCGAAAATGTTAGCGAATTTGTGTATTTAGGCACCAAAATAAGAAAACGAGCAATGAAAGTGACGAAATACGCCGAAGAATACAGCTCGTAAATAAAATATTTTATTCAATATTGGCGATCTTGAAGACCAACTGCATACACAGAAAAACAAAGCTGCAAGTATACAAATCTGTGATAAGACTTGTGTTATGCTATGGGTGTGAAACATGGACCCTAACCCAAGCATCCGCAAATATACTGAACGCCTTTGAGCGACAGGTCCTGAGGCGAATAATCGAAGCGAAGCTTGATCGGGACCAATGGCGAATTCGATACAACCATGGGCTGTATGAAATTTTTGACGAACCGGAGGTCTCAAGGATTGTAAGACTGCGGAAGCTGCAATGCGCTGGACACATGAACTGTATGGACGAACAATGGATACCCAAGAAGGTATTCATTGGGAGAACTGAAGGCCGGCGGCCATTGGGGAAACCGAGGAAACGCTGGTCTGACTCGGTCGACGAAGACAGTTCATCGCTACTCGGATTTTGGAAGTGGAAGACGCGGCCAACGGACCGAGACAGTTGGAGGCGCCGTTGCAGGAAGCGAAGGCCCGAAAGAGGCTGTAGTGCTAGAAAAAGTAGAAGCTAGCGAGCGAAGTCGGCCTACAAGTGATCATGTGTGTGGTAGTAAGCACTGCTGCCATATGGCTTTCTATCTTACATGAGTTTTGGCTATCTCTATAGAACCTTCACATGCTAGTCTTCCGGCGTTTGGTTTACCAGGAAGATAGGTCTGGATCTTAAAATTAGGGATGCGCTTCATTATTGATTTATGTAGTTTTTTTTCTAAGGAACTGATTATGCATTTTTAAATTTCACATTATGTTTTGTCGTGTTTTCTTCTTCTTCTTATTACTACAGCCCCTCTCGGGCTTTCGCTTCAAGTACCTGCTTGATTGTGAACAATTGTCTGTTGTTGATCTACCTGTTCTAAAACCACCTTGATACTTCCCAATAATACTGTTGGCGTATGATCCAATTTTATTTTCTAAGATTTTAGAAAATATTTGGTACGCCGCGCAAAGTAGTGATATGCCTCTATCATTTTCGCACTGTAGCTTGTCACATTTTTTTTGTGGATGGGGAATAAATTGATTGGCTCCACTCTTTCTACATATGTTCTTGTTATATTTATACTTACTTATTTATTCCATCTTACAGACTGAACAATCCAATCACGAAATGGAACGCAAAGAACAATTACAGCAAAATTTAAATGAAAAAGAATACTAAAACGTCGATGGTTAAAAGTTAAACTAGTAGTAAGTCTCTTAGTTTTTTCTTAAATGCTATGTAAGAAGAGGGGAAAGGACCAAACTCAAGATTATTATGATTTCGTACGATTCTTAAGATTGGTGAATAGAAATATAAATCAGTTCTAGCATATGGTGTAACGAAATAAGAATTCATCCGAGATGAACGAGATGTTTGTCGGAAACGCAGCTCAGAGAAAATATTTAACGGGACTTGATAGTAGCAGAGTTTGTACAAAAAACATTGGTCTAAATAAGTTCGTCGGCATATTAGGGATGGAAGAGATAGGAAAGATAAACGACTTTCATAAGGCTGATACGGCAAATTAAACTTAAGGAAAAGAAAACGCGTGAACTTTCTTTGGACAGTTTCTAAAGAAGTCACGAGATAGGAATATCGGGGGGACCAGATAACAGAACAGCATTCAAGCAAAGGGCGGACAAGACAAACAAATAGGCGGACAGAAGAAGATATGCTATTGAATTTATGTGCATGTCTAAGGATAAACCCGGAAACTCTAGACGCTTTAGTAATCACATTTAAAATATGTGCATCAAATTTGAGTTTTGGATCAAAAGTTACTCCAAGGTCTTTATGACTGAACACTTCAGAGAGCAAAGCATCATTTAATATATAATTAAAATTTATAGGAGAGTCCTTAAGAGGAAAAGTCATTTTATGACATTTAGTAGTGTTAAGACATAAATAGTTTGAAGCACACCATTCATTTAGAGCATTCAAATCATTTTGGAGGAGCTGACAGCCCAAATGGGATTTGACTGCTCGAAATACTTTGAAGTCATCTGCATACAAAATGCACGAGGAATTAATTACAAAGGGAAGATCATTTATGAACAACAGAAAGAGAAGAGGCCCAAGAATTGAACCTTGTGGAACGCCAGATGAAGGACAAAAAGGACTAGACGTAGTACCAGAGAGACTTACTCGACAGGGACGACACGATAGATAAGATGACATCCAAGATAGAAGAGTACCCGAGATGCCAAGAGCTTCAAGCTTACGACAAAGAAGTAAATGATTCACAGTGTCAAAGGCCTTGGAGAAATCTGTGTAGATCACATCAACATGCAGTTGGTTATCCAAAGCTCTTGCAATACTGTTTGTGAACTCCATTAAATTAGAGGTAGTGGAGTATCCTTTGAGAAAGCCATGCTGCTCTGGAGCAATAATAGGAGCTTATGAGTTTGAGAGTCGATTATGAACCAACCGTTCAAGTAACTTTGGAAAGCAGGACAGTAAAGAAATAGGGCGATAATTGGAAACTGACGTAGGATCAACACTTTTAAAAATAGGCACAATATTAGCTGTTTTCCAAGGGTTTGGGAATGCACCAGTACTCAAACTTAGATTGAAGAGGAGAGATAAAGGAAAACCAAGCAATGAGGCTAACGACTTTACAAATATGTTTGGCAAACCATCCGGCCCAGGGCTAATATTAGGATCAAGAGCATTGATCAGAGCTTCGACTTCAGATGCATCTGTACAAATAAAGGAAATTGGGAAGGGAAGATGATTAGGTAAGACAACAGAATGCACAGCTGCAGCGGGAGAAGAGAAAGTTGAAGAGAAAAATTGGGCAAATGAGTCAGTAACTTCTTGAGGAGAAGAAACCTCTGCACCATTCCAACGGACCTTACTAGGAATGGAAGAAGAGGATTTCAGCGACCTTATATAAGACCAAAAAGACTGCTGAAATAAGCCTTCAGAGCACGCAGCCTGCTAAAATGACATCTTGCTTCAATAGTGCCGAGTGTTTTAAAGACACGATGTGCCTTATCTTTTGCTCGTAGGGCACTAAGCACTCGCTTTGTAAGCCAAGGCTTATGATTTGCTTTACGGAATCTCTGAAGAGGCGTATAACAGCGAATAAAATTATAAATATATATGTAAAATTTATCCAAAGCAGCCTCACAATTTGAGCGTGAAAATTTTTCACCGCAGACCTTTCGCCGGCGAAAAACCAATCAGTTAATCGCTCACAGGTGAAAAAAATTATTTCCCAGCCCTAATTCAGCCTCATCAATTGATTTCTTTCATTTCAATCATATGAGTGTGTAGGTTGAGTTGGAAATATACTCACTAGTTATCAAAATGTGAAGAATATCTCAAAATATTTGATAATTAGAGTACTGATATCGACATTCCAATTTCAAAATTCCAAGACAGAATTCATATGCTTCCGAAAGTTGAGGTGGCAGAGTGATATCGCTGCTTAACACATTTCTAATGTACTCTGCATTGTTTACTTGGAAAATTTAGGATTTAAATCCTACTGACACACAAAACAATTGAATTTCGACTTTTTTCCCAAAAGAAGTTCATTGAACTCGTAAAAGGACTAGAACTTACCACAATTGAAACTTAACTATAGAAATTGCAACGCGACAACATGCAATATTGTTCGATCGTGTACCAGACTGCAAAAACCTGTTTACATTCACTTTAGGAATCCTTTCGGTCACAGCCGACGTTCTATTGCAGTTTGCAACAATTTGCAATTCGCACTACGCGAAACATCTGTAGCCGAGGGTCAACTGGCAACTGCACAATGCACACTCAATCCCACGCCGTCCTACAAAGGTCATTTGCGTAGTCACGCGTGCATGCGACGCGACGCGACGCACCAACGATCACAACTAAACAAAACAAATATTCCAATTCGGCGCAGATTTAGCGTCCGCGAAATGCACTAACGTCGTTGTGGGAGTCGTGAAGTGAATTCAAACTCAGTCGAACCCGTGGCACCCAAAGGGGGACCGCAATCGTCTCAAGAACTTTCAACTTGGGCCCGCTAAGCCAAACCGGTTCGCGAGAACCCTACGAAGCGCGGCCCCGAGACCAAACACGGACACGGTTGACCGCGGCTACGCTGAGCTTTTGTTGCCACAGGTCGTTACTGCGTTTCTACGCGGGTTTGTTTATATCCCGACCTTCCGTTTAGCGGCAAGGGTGATTCGACAGCCTCCCCTAACCCGAAGGAATTTCGGATTCAACCCGCGCGCCCCCAACTGACCGTCCCGCGAAATCCCGGCACGCCGACGGTGGGCGGAAGGCACTTGGGATGCAAATCTCCGAATATTTTCGCGCTCACGCTCCACCCCTTGCCCACATCGCACGCGGGCCAAACTTGCGAATCGTTTGAACTTACGCACAAATTCTAAATCTTAAGACTACTGAGGAAATAGAAACGTTCCTTGAGTGCTGGGTTGGGGCGCAAAGCGACGGCGGTGTCGTAATTCCACGCGTCCTCCCACTGTAAAGTCGAATATAAAACTGCTGAGGACAATTAGTGCGACGATTCGCCAAGGGAAAATGGAAAACATGTTCCGCCGGTTTGAAATTCAGTGCGGCCTGCCACAGAAGTCGGAGCTAGCCGAGTCCGGGCAGCAGCCGGCATTCGCGCTTGCAAACTTCTTGCAAACTTGCAACACGGGCCATGGCATCGCCGTCGACAAGTCGAGCAAGCAGTCAGCCGGTGGCCGATCAACCGGCTCGCGAAGAACAAGACGCTCGAGCTCCTTCGGAATCTCTCAGGGCGCCACTGAGCGCGACTTTCTTGCTCGAGAAACGTATTCACCTGCAGCACGAGAATCACGCAACTCACGAAGCGGCGCCGAGCTCCCCCTTTAGAGCGTCGTCGGCAGACCCGATGTTGCACTTTGGGTACCGAATGCATGCGGGAGTACGCGGGAGAGCATCATATGCTGTGCCGATGTCGAGCATGGAACGCGATGGACGGAGGAGCACGACGAAAATAAAAGCTCCGTTGCTGGTGGAGCAACGCATCGCAACGGAGCGAGCGTTGGGATGAGGTTTACTGGTGTTTTGCATGTACGCGCGAATCTCGTTTGGGAAGTTGAGCGGCGATTCCGCAAAAAGTTCACTCACGACACGGCAAGGAGGCATAATTTTGCATGCGAGTGGTTTGGTGGTGAGTGCGTGTGAATTCCAGATTGCATTGGCATTGCATGTGGTGACCTGGCATTTGACGAGGGACGAGGCCACGGACGGAAAGGGTTCATAGGTCAAGCGAGGCTTTTGTTTCCACGGGCACTTGTTGAAGGATAATCCGTGGCACAATGTAGCTGGGACAAATTCAAGTTGGTATTGGAACAGAAATAATGACAAAGGATGTCCACATGTGGCTGGTGAAATTTAATTGATCTCTAAATGAACAATGGTGTAGGGAGTAGGAGGTGGATGATTCTTGGAAACAATATTAAAACAAACTAATAACAAACTCAACGGAATTTGGGGATATGTTTTTATGTATTACAAAATGAATCGTAAATAATTCTGGACAAAGGACATTCCAATGAATCGGGAAGAGTTAAAAGAAAGCTAACTACATATCGAGCCATTTTCACGTTAGCGACAAAAATCAAATATGAAATTTTTCATAGAAATTGTGATTTGAAGCAATTTATGTGCAATACTTAAAATTTATGGAAAACATCATTACGTTTAGGCATTTGAGATACAACTTACGTTCAGAATTTCGATGTTAAGTTTTATCGCAAACGACAATAAAAGCTATCCTCCATAATATGAAAAAATGTTTTATTAACATATATAAACACTGAGATCAATGAAGTCGTGGAACTTATGCTAAAATAAACTTTGAATTGTTGTTTTGCAAATCATTTTTATATATCTCAGTCTCAACAACTATGTCGCTATTGATAACTATTTTCACAGAATAATATTATGCTTGTTAAATGTTGAGCAATTTAGGTCATTTCTTCATCTGTTTCAGCCAACATATCTTGTATTGTTCCATCATGCTTCATATTCAAATATTCATTACAGTATCGGTTTGGTATATTTTTTTTACATAGATCCTGTAAATCTTTGTATTTAGTAACTAAGATTTTTAGTTCTTCATGGTACAAAGGCGCAGTACTATTTTGGACAGCACTATTTGCTCTCAATCTGATGATCAAATTCAAAATTAACAATAAGAACGAAATCACCGGTTGATTTCAAGTCAAGATTTGGGGAGGTTTCACACTTCACTTATACCCCAAAAAGAGGAAAAATTAGAAAATTTTGTTGAAGGGTTTGTAGTAATCGAGCAGTCACACAAGCAAACTGCTCGAAAACCTTCCTATCTCCTATTCAAAACTTTAATGGCCAATTCAGAAAAATAATTATTTATTTCCATTCATAATCGTCATTTGTTGTTTGTTTCTCGTTATTATTATTAAATGTAACTTTATATCAATTTTCCTCTATATTAAAATTAAACGTTTTCCTTTTATTATATTTTTCTTGAGATTTAACTTTTATTACTGTTTACAATTTTTTCGTCTTTCTTTAATTCAGTCAATTTTTCCTAAAAATTTTTAAATTCATCCATTTAAATTTTGAACAGGGAAACACTGATTTAGTGCACCCCAACGGTGTATTACATTACCGAAGGAAGCTAACGAGGCTAATCGAACTCAGCTGATGGGATTTTTACCGGTTGCTATACGAAAAGAGAAATGACAAGTTTTGGACGGATCGACAAGTGGTGGAGTTCGCGAAAAACCGCAAGCACGGCGGACGTCAAAAATTTTAGTTTATATCGTCTCGATTCAGGATTAAATTCTAAGCTTTGGAAATATTAATTTTTCCATTTTCGCATTTACCGGCTAAATTCTGGATTATTGTGTCCGCTTAAAAATTTGGAGTGATTGCATAATTAGAATTCCTGAATTGTTCTTTGGAGTGTTGGAACGCACACAATGAAATAAGTGGGACGTTTTTTCGCTAGTGTTAGTTAAATTACACGTAATTCAGTAGGTTGTGCATTTTACGCAGTGATAGTTTTCCAAATTATCTAATTGTACTTCGCAATCCTTTGTATAATTAGTGAGTGGTACTGTCACCCCCTAAGCCTTTTGAGTGTCATCAGCAAAGTTAATATAGCTACTCTAGCATATTTGCAACTCGTCAAGTGAACGTTACGAGTTTGATGCCAATATGTGTGCCTTCAACTCTTTATTGTGCGGGCGTGTTACAGCTTTAAAGATAAAAGTGAAAGCAGAGTTCTGGCATCAATACGATATGATGTGCGTCATTGCTTGAAGCAAAAAGGTATACCAGTAGGTGAATACGGTGCCGTTTCAATACGTTTTCGTTTTGTATTGATATTCGCGGAAAAAAAAAACGCAAATATTTTCGTATATAAATTCCGTCGTCATGAAGGAAATATAAACTGCTAATAAAAACTGAAAATTATATGCACTGTGAGCAGAAAAGATATATTTAATTAGATAGAAAATATTTGGAACGTACGCATGTAATGGAAATGTTTTTCAATTGCGTGAGTGACGAGAACCACAGAAATTAGTCAAGCACGCGCGTGTGTGAAAAGTGCTTTAAATGTACGTAATGGACGAATACGGATCTGGTTACGGAGCATTTTATGATATTTAAGTGAACCTATGCTGATAGTGATTGCTTGCATTGTTCAGGCTTTTGGGGTGCGAATTTTTCTAAGGAAATAGCCAATTATTCAAGAACCTATACGCCTTTGTTTCAGGACATTTGGGTTTCACAATCGAATGTTCATTGTAGTTGCGAGTGGGATTGAACATGGTTGGGAATTGTTTTTGTGTGTAATGGTGTGACCAATGTCGAGCGGAATATACGGAAGTGCTCGGCGTTGTTTAATCTATGGAGACCTATTTACCGATTCCAAGGAATTTCAATCGGCCACTAAGCGTTTAAATTGGGCGAAAACTAGTGGACGAAACGTTGCAAGGTAGAAAAATAATCGCCCAATGGACAATGTCGGACGAGTTTCAGAGCTGCAGGCACAAAGAGGACATTGAAATACGGCTGACACTTCAACAACGGATGCTGGTGCAACTGTGAAAAAGCTTTCGAAGGATAAAAATGCAAAATACCAGAGTGCAAGTGCTAAGACAACAGCCTCGACTAGCAAACGCAAGGAATCAACTAAAGCGCGAAGGAAATTGCAAAAATCTAAGTTTGAAATCAAATATGAAGTGGAAACTGAAGCCCATGCAATACGCCAACACAATTAGGAGAAGAGAAACGTCAACCATACGTGTATAACCTGACAGCCAACTGCGAGGTGCAGCCTGGAAGCGCCAATACTCGCCGTTAACGATCCATACACCGGCATCACTTTTCACAAACCAGGTTGGTTTATATTGTTCAGAAGAAGCTTTTCTTGAATTATGAAAAATTCTTTTGAATTGCTTTTTATTTATTTATTTATTTAATCTATACAACAGATATAATCCAATTACATTATAGACAAACAAAAAATAAAACAAAGTTTATACATACAATCAATATATCCAAAAAGGATAATAAAAAATTCAATGAAAAAGGAAACTACGTACAAAATACAATAAATTAATTAGAAATAGAAAAATTATTCTTCGAAGTTAAACAGAAGAACCGATTCCTTAAGTTTTTTTTGAATTTAGCAAAAGACAGCGGTATTAAACAAAGACCAAGCGCGTTATGATTACGTGGGAGTCGTACAGCAGGCGAAAAAAATAAAATATCAGTGCGAGCAAAGGGAACATTGAAGACTACCGAGGATCTAGTTGGACGTCCGGTATTGAAGGAGGAAATTTCAATGCCAAGGCCTGTAGGAAGCAAATTGTGATAAAGCTTGAAAAGAAGGCATTCATCGAGAAAAACTCTGCGAGAGACTAATGAAGGAATGCGCAGAAAAGACAGGCGATCACTATAAGCGCAAAACGGGATACGGAATTTAAAAAAAGGAAACGAGTAAACCTACGTTGCACAGCTTCAATAGCATCTGTTAGGTAACGTTGATGCGGACTCCATATTTGCGAACAATACTCTAATATGCTTCGAACAAGAGAAAAGAATAAACAAACATACGATGAAATATCTTTGAAATCTTTTGTGGATCTGAAGATAAAACCTGACTAACGAGATACTTTAGATACTAGATGAGTTATATGCTGTCCAAAATGAAGCTTGGTATCAAAAAATACTCCCAAGTCATTAGCAATCGCATAGTTATAATCAAAAGAAGACTTTTTAAGGGAGTAAGTCATCTTGAAACATGTGTTTACATTTAACTTCAGCCGATTAGTTGCACTCCAGCCAGCTAGTATATCCAGGTCTTTCTGCAGAATAATACAATCATTGACAGATTCGATCACCCTGAATATTTTCAAATCATCTGCATACGTGAGTGCGCGGGAGTTGAGTAAGGAAGGAATATCATTTATAAATACGAGAAACAACAGAGGACCAAGAATGGAGCCTTGTGGAACTCCAGAACAGGGATAAAATGGAGAGGATTTATGGGCATTAATGGTCACAACACAACTCCGATCAGCAACATAAGAACAGGACCAATGTACAATAGATTACTCAATTTTTGGATAAGAATCAGGTGATCAACTGAATCAAAGGCCTTAGAGAAGTCTGTGTAGATAACGTCTACTTGGTTACCTTATCAAACTCAGCAGCAATCTTATTTGTTAAAGATAAAAGGTTGGTAAGAGTTGATCTACCTTTGATGAACCCATGCTGTTCATTGGCAAAAAACGGAAGCAACAAAGGATAAACTTGTTTGTATACAATTCTTTCCAGAACTTTGCTGAAACAGGGAAGAAGTGAAATGGGGCGGTAATTGGACACGCTTGCTTTATCTCCAGATTTGAAAATGGGAAAGACATTAGCTCTTTTCCAGCGTGCAGGAAAACAATCATCTGCGAGACTTTCGTTAAATAAGATGGACAAAGGAACACACAGCGAAGACGACAAAGATTTAGCAAATATATTGGGAATTCCATCTGAGCCACAACCAATACTGCCATCAAGACCATGTAATAGGCATTCAACTTCAACAGGGTTCACATATGCAAATGGCAAATTCATGGTTGGACCATCGATGAATGAAGGTGCTGTAGCACTTGTCTTACTATAAAAAGAAGAAAAATGTTGCCCAAAGAGTTCACAAATTTCCCCATTATCAGAAGACGTGATACCCTCAGAATTCATTGAGTAGGGCATATCGCAGGACTTTTTAAACGAGTTTATATAGGCCCAGAAAGGCTTTTTAGCACTCGACCTTATGGAGCCCTCCACGTGAACAATATAATGGCTTTTAGCACTTTTAATTAAACTATTGGCGTCAGTTCTTAGACCTTTATAACAATGTAGGTGCACCTCAGAACCCGTCAAGTGATAATTCCTGCGGGCAGCGTCCTTGGCATTTAAGACTGAAGCGATGTTGTTATTAAACCAAGGTGCATCTTTTAACCTTTCACGGGCATAGAGCGGTGTATAACTGGTTATCACGGATTCAAGAAAAATATAAAACTTTTGAAGCGCTGCATCAAAACTTAAGTTTCGAAAAAAAGAAAACCAATTAAGAGAATTTAATTCTAACTCCATATTAGAATATTTGGCTTTTAGAAAATTAAAGCTAGAAGGGATAATTTTTTTTTGGACAAGATCGCGAACCAGAACAATCAGCAAATGAAGCGGAGGATGATGAGGATCAGGTTTTACGTAGGGGGTAAGGGCAGCCTGCAGGGAGACACAAGATTTCGGTATATTAGACAGAACTAAATCCAGAACTTCACTGTTAACGTTTGGGATATCATTTAAGTGTGAAAGTGAACAAAAAGAAAGGAAGGAGTAAAGGGTAACAGAGTAATTGTCAAAAGATAGAATTTCGGAAAATGTGCTAGTCCAAACAACATGGGGTAAGTTGAAATCCCCACAAATTAAAAGCAATGAAGAGGGAAAGCTGCTTAAAAATGTATGAAGAAATTTCTGAAAAGGATGTTTCATAAACAAGAACGGAACTTCCACAGGGAATATATGCAGACAAAATCAGTGAGGTTGTAACTGAGGACAAGGTAACAGACACAGCAATGCATTCTACTGGAGTTGACGCCTTGAAATTGCATACGGAAGCTATTAAAGTCTCTTTACGAATTCCTATCAACACACCCCCTCCGTCAGGCTTGCCAGAGTTTAAATGGTTACGATCTTTACGAAACACTAAATGAGAAGAAAGAACTTCAACATCCAATATATCCTCCGTCGGCAATGATTCCGATAAATACACGATGTCATCAAGAGAAACAATAGAAGAACGTTGGAATTCATTGCTCTTGGTTCTTAGACCGCGAACATTTTGATAATATAAATTAAGAGAATTACTCATATTCTGTCTCTCCGACGAACACCCGACCGAAAATTTTTCCGCAGTTGACTTACAAACTCCTTAACAAAAACACAATGAGGCCAGAAATTAGATTTAAGCGGGGCTTTAATATCCGAACTGGTGGTGATGCGGAATGAAGCAATCGTTTGCGAGTCGAGATTTTCTGGAGTTAGCTTCTTGACTATCAGCAAAGCAGGTTCATATCCTAACTTTGCCACGATGTAACTCCTGATCAATTCTGGCTTTGTATGATAGTTCAAACGCGAGATAAAAATTTGAGTCGGTGGAGCGATAATATCGAGCGGCGGAAGACAACTGTGAGACTCAGAACTCGATGATAGTGATGTAGTTAGAGGCATTGGCGGTTGATCAAGTGTTGCAATCGATGGAACACAAATGGCACCTTGTACCTGTACCTCCGATTTTGCTAAACTCTGCCGAATTGATCCAGTTTGAAACAAGGTGGCTGGGACATCATGAGGTCCAGAATCATTGAGCGATGATGTAGGAAGGCATTGTCGGAAGTAAGAATGATATTTCCATCGTTGACAACAGCGTCGACGACTTTTGTGGGGGGTGATTTTGCAGTTTTTGCCTGCACAACAGTATTGACGACTTTTGTAGGGGGAGATTTTGCAATTTTTTCCTGCTGTTTAGCTTTTTGTTTTTGGCGCTTTTCTTCAAGACTGAAAGAAAATCAAAGTGTTAAGATGATGAGGGTATAGAAATTTATTTAAAAGGGTTTCGTACGGTGTAAAAAATACAGAAGCTTACACCTTATTGTTATCATGTTACTTTTTTCAAGCAAACCACTATCTAGTGCCGTAATATCTTCCCTATAACGGGAATCAGTCGATGCTACTCCATTGGATTTTTCATTTGAACTGCAAGGAAAATTAGACATAATGTAAAGCCTAAAATAATTTCGGTAGTTGTTTCTAATAACTTATCAACTATTCATCCTGCAGTTTTCTTACACTGGGTAGTGGCGATTTTTTAATAAATCAACTTAAAATCCACAGCCATCAATATATTCTTCATTTTAGCGTTTTTTGTTGGCTTTAAGATGGAAGCGTTTATACCATATTTCCATGTTCCATCAACCCCCAGAATCCTTTCCCGATAAGAAATAAGCTCTTTATGACTAAATTTAAAATAGACAAGCAAACAGCAAATTCGTGTCAGGCTTAGAACGTACAAAAACCCGCAAAGTGTTTTTTTTAACTAAAAATTTAAAAACAAAACAAAGATGAAAGATAGTTTTTGTTTTCTAAAATCAAAGGAAAATAAGTGAAACTAGAACAGTAAGCCGAGTAAGGAAGTGATACTACAATGGTTAGTAGCTTTTATCATACGGTAATTTAAACATCAAGTTTTTGTGGTCATTTTTTTCTTTGGTTTGAAACGATAGCAAACAAAGTTCGCCTTCGCGGTTTTTGTATTAAAAGGAAATTGTACGTGGATATTCGCTACGCGTGTAATAATAAAACAATGAATTTTTAAGCATAAAAAAAGCGGTCTTTCCATTTCGTTCTAACTGACCGGGTATAGGACCAGGAACGATGGTAGGCTCTTCCGTTAGTACGGCCATCGGGCACGCTCCTCCGTTTTTTGTTGTTCAACAGGGGCTCTTGCCGGGTAGAGTGGCCTTCCACTCGCGTGTCCTTTTATGGTATAGAGTTATGTGATCCCATCACATAATTCTATAACATAAATTGGCCACGTCTATATCTCTCATTTGATGAGAAAATTCATACAAATTAAGTTTGTATGAGTTTTTCACTCAAATGGGAATTATATGGCAACGTCTACGTTTGGATCTTGATCTGGTTGGGAAGGTGCGAGGGGGCACCACATCCATCTGGATGCCCCACTCTTATTTGTGGGCCATAAGAATCGTCGGGTAACGATATAGTCCCCTTAAGTCCATCTGTCTTCCCCAGGCCCCATTTTTCCTTTGAGTCAGCAATTTCTAACCCTTAGTTGGTTACCTGCTTTTCGACTTCGGTCGACCTTTATTTGACCTCAGGGTCCTTGTGCTGGCGGGAAAGAACCCGCTCCACGATAGCGCAACGCTAGCCTGCCAGCGTATTCAAGCGTCCCCAGACAAGGCCAATCTCAGCGGATCCCAACATCCTCTTCCGCTGAGGCAGCAGACCATTGCTGCAGTCCTTCACGGACATTTTTATCTACCCAATTCACTATAGTTCTTTATCTCCTAGCCAGAAAAGTGCACGCCCAACACCGGATTTTTTTTCGATGTATTGATTTTTGGGTATTCCTGATTTTATTCTTGAAAAAATAATTTGGTCGCGATCAGGGTGACCAGACGTTCTCCTTTTGGAGAATATGTATCATGTCCTCTGTCCTTTCTCCTTTTTGGTATTTGCTAAAATGTCATCCTTTTTCTCAAAGTTAAGGAACAAATCGTTGCGTTAAACAAATTTGCATTTGCAACGAGTATAAGTGAGTACAGATAGGTAGTATTCTGGCAACCATAAACTGTTAATATCAATATAGGCAAGAACCGATTAACCACAACTCTCTTGACTTCCAAGAGCGCCTGAAAACTTGAAGGATTCCTCATGACAAACCTCTAATGAGTACAAGCAAGAAAAAAATTGCATGCACTTTTCGCATCTAGTATTCAGTGCTGCCTAACCAACTTGGGCAACGGAAAATCGTTCTAAATGTTTTCGCATAAATACTCTAATATTAAAGCGGCAGCACTTTTATTGCATTTGCTTATTCAATTTCTATTCAATTTTTCTCAATCGGACGGATTTGGTGAAAAGCTACTAATACCACGCATTGCTTGTCCGACTTTCTATCTAATAATGAATGAATCTCTACGTTTGAAAATATTGAACTAAAGCTAAAATATTTTCATCGAAAATTAATATAATTCAAACTTCAAATCAATCAATTCAAACTGCAGCACATAATTTAATTTGAGAATTATATTGCAAAGCGCTAAGTAGTAAAAACCCGTCGCAAAGGACCAAATGGTTACAAAATATAATGTAAACAATGCCTCCTTAGCAGTTCAAAGTTGAATAGCTCTGTTATAAAGCATTTTATTTCAGAAATTTGAAAATTTCCAAATTCCTGATTTCCTGTACTCCTGGCTTCTATCCTATGTTTGGGATCGTCGTTGTCTTGTCACTGTTAACTTCTGCCTCTCCTCCACATTTTGCCCCAGCTCAGGTGTACCGCAAGGATCCATAATTGGCCCAATTTTATTCCTACTATTTGTCAATGATCTTCCCTCTGTTATCACTTCTCCCTGCCTGCTTTATGCTGACGACTTTAAGATCTTTCGGGTAATTGACTCACAATGTGATGTTGATACCTTGTAAAGTGACCTATTGCGTCTAGGTGAATGGTGCAAATCAAACCATCTCTCCTTGAATGTTTCCAGATGCCACCAGATGACATTCTCCTGTAAAAAAAATCCTTTCCTCTCCACCTACAGCCTTGTTGGAACCCCTTTATGCAGTATAATTTCTTTTAAGGGTCTTGGTGTGGTGTTCGATTGTAAATTAAAGTTTGACCTCCACATAGCCCAAGTCATCAACAAAGCTTCCCGCCTTTCAGGGTTCATTTTAAGATCCGCTTCCTCGTTTCAGCATATCGCCTCCTGTGTGTGTCTTTACCTTTCACTTGTTCGCAGTAACCTGGAGTACTGCTCCCAAATATGGAGCTCTCACCACAGGAATCATATTGATGCTATTTAGTCGGTTCAACGCAGATTCACACGGTCTCTTTTTGTCAAATTCAACCTCCCTTATGTCCCCTATAGGAGCCGTCTTCGTACTTTGAAACTCCCTTCCCTTGAATCTAGACGATGCTTTCTTGATGAATGCATCTTGTCCAAGCTTTATCACGGTCACTTACCCCAAACTCTATGCAGTTACATTCAAACATTGAACACTAGTCGCCCTAATAGATCATCCAATCAATTCCTTGTTCCCTTTGCACGCACCAACACCTTCTTCCACTCTCCCTTACTACGCTTGCCCCGTTTGCATAACCAGCTATGTCTCGGTCCTCTACCACAGTCGCTTGCCGCCTTTATAACTTGCCTTAAAAGCAAAATTTACAACTACAATTATTAATCTTGGTCATCTGTATAACTGCTCTCTCTTCATGTATTAGTTAGTAGTTAAGTAATTGCACAATTTTCTTTTATTTGCTATTTCTTGGATTCCTTTTTTTAACTTTCCTTCATATGTATATTTCCATTAATTTCACATATATATTTCCTTTAATATTAGCGCTAGTTCTAATTCATACACAACATGTAATTGGACTTCTGTCTGTTTGTTGATACTTAAATAAATAAATAGATAAATAAATAAATAAAGAATAGTAACGTTAAAAAGAATACATATGTGCCATAATTCATACGAGAATTTAAATATAGGTGGTTACTAATTTGGCTTAAGCGTGGTTTATTAATTGTGCGTGGTTAATGGGATAATCCGTAACATTTCAGAATTTTGGGAAAATTGTGTAAGTTTACTTGCCCAAAATTCTGAGAATTATGATATATGTATATTTCTAAATAAGCACCCTGATTTCAAAACAGCAAGTAAATAATTAAGGAGTTAAATAGAAGCGTTGAACTTTTTAAAGTGAGTAAAATAAGAATTGAGTAGTCTGTGTGGTCTAGTCGTTAGAGCGTGAACGCATAGGCTGAAGGTCTCAGGCTCAAATCTCGTTGGGAGCAACGTGATTTAGTTCAGGGGATTTTTCGGACAGACTATGAGTGTTCACTTAGTGGTGATATCTACTGATTTAATCAGACCATACATAGCTGAGCCGGTACACGGGAGCATGGTACTGCCCAAAGCAACTTCCGGAAAAATCAATACGGTCATGAAAATGAAATACTCTAACTATCTCTAAGCGAAGGCCCGAGAGGAACTGTAATGTTACAAAGAAGAAGAAGAAGAAAAAAAGAAATGTGTGAAAAAAGAAAGTGTACATTTGGTGACCAACGGAAATATCCTAAAATCAGCAATTTTACAAAAAGCCGGAATTATTTCGAGGCAAAATGTGACATATGTGACTGTTACATAACCGTAAAAAATAAAGAACGATTAAGTTTAGTACAGCAACACAAAAGAAATCGTCAAACCTTAGCAGGTTGTTCAAAAGTGAACAAGTTTTTGTGAAGCCAGTATCGAAAATAGATGAAAATAGAAGGGCAGCCGAAGGAACTATGGCTTTTCATATGATAAACCATCACATAAGCTTAAGATCAACGGACTGCTCATCTTCCCTGTACAGAATTATATTCAATGATTTGGATATTGCGAAATAATTTACTAGTGCTTGCACGAAAACCGAAGTAATGGTAAAAGGAATTCTCGCACCTCACTCGATAATCAATGTAGTGGAAGCCATGATGATTATTTCAAGTTTCAGCTCATCGGTAGATGGCAGTAATCATAACAATATGTAGCGTCTCTGTCGCCTCCAGTGGTGGCCGTTAACCAATTCGTTGTCGCGGCGATCGGGCTGATTGTGGTCAGAGCTTCGTGCCGTGTTGGAACTCTCTCTTGCTCGACATCCATCCACGGAGCAACACGGACGAGTATAAAACTTCCACATAAACTTTGTATATTTTTGTCAATAGAATTTAAGTTAGTAATTGAACATACCGGGTCTTTCATTTCATTGGCAACACGTTCTGTACGAAGACACATCCGTACATTAGTGACCCCAGAAGGTAGTTTTTTAAAATTGTCTTAATGGCCGAGGAAGAGTTTCGGGACGCAGACAGCGGGGCCTTGAGCCCAGTACTTAGTCAAGAAATCAGCGCCATCGCCATTAAGCTACCTCCATTTTGGCAAGACGAGCCGGATTTGTGGTTTTTGCGGATTGAAGCACAATTCCGCACCGGCAAAATCTCCACCGATGATTTCGCAGGTGGCTGATATCATCAAGTCGCCGCCAGCCGTAAATAAATCGCGGCATTAAAATCCCGGTTGTTGTCAATATTCGGTTTAAAAGAGCACGAAAGACTCAGACAGCTGCTGTACAATTTGGAGTTGGACGACCAACGTCCGTCGCGTCTATTGCGCAAGATGCAGGCAATTGCAGGTATCGACATGGCAGAGGTTTTGATCAAAGACCTGTGGCTGCAGCACCTCCCGTCGAATATACGCTCTATTTTGGCTGCCTCTGAGCAACAAACCTTGGAAAAGTTGGCCAACGCAGCGGACCGGATCGCAAGCTATGAAGCAACGGAAATGCTGGCCAATGTGCAACGTCGTCCCGAGGGTAAATCAACGGAGACCGCCGACGTCGAAGGCATGGAGTTTAAAATCGCAGAACTCCGTTCGGAGATAGGTCGAATTAAATCCAGCGCACACAATCCAAACAACGCACCATGCAACGCATGCCGCTGTTCCGGTCAACAAAATTCCTCAATTCAAAAGAAACCGACGAATAATTGGTGTAGCTACCACAAACGATTCGGTGCGAGGGCAAGACAATGCCAACCTCCTTGTGAATTCCGACTTGCGACGTCGGGAAACGTATCGAACCGCTAGCCTCATAGGCGAAAGCTAGCGGTTGCAATTCTAATCGCCTACTAGTGTCAGACCCAAGAAGTAAGCTAATATTTTTAGTCGACACAGGCGCAGACGTTTCGGTAATTCCCGCCTCATTACTAAAACGTAACAACAAATCATCATCACCGAAGCTTTTCGCTGCAAACGGTACACAAATCGACACCTTTGGAAAAACTACACTGAATCTTTCGCTCGGACTACGACGCGACTTCCGGTGGAGCTTCTACGTTGCAACTGTGTCCCGCCCTATCTTGGGAGCCGATTTTCTAAGGAATTTTGGCCTATTAGTGGACATGCAGTATAAACGCCTTTCTGATCCGCATTCGCAATCTTCTACACAAGGCCGAGTTAACCGCACGCGCTGCGAAACCGTTTCCGTGATAAATGCTAACAGCCGCTACCACGCTCTTCTAAGGAAGTTTCCAGTATTGACCGACGCAACCATTAGAATAAAGCCAACGGAACATAATATTCGTCACTTTATAGCTACGACTGGCCCACCCGTATCGGAACGCCCACGCAGGCTCAACAAAGACAAACTCGCAATCGCCAAAGCAGGGTTTAAGTATTTGTTGGAACAGGGTTTCTGTCACCTTTCGAGCAGCCCATGGGCAAGTCCGCTTCACCTCGTCCAGAAGAAAAACGGTTCGTGGCGACCCTGTGGAGATTACCGGCGCCTTAACGCAGCCACAATCCCGGATAAATATCCGATGCGCCATATACAGGACGTCACTATAGACCTAGCCGGAAAACGATATTTTTCAAAAATCGACCTATTCAAAGCTTTCCACCAAATCCCGGTAGAGGAAAACGACATACCAAAAACAGCGGTTGTGACTCCGTTTGGGTTATACGAGTTCACAGTTATGACTTTTGGCCTCCGCAACGCGGCTCAGTCGTTCCAGCGATTTATGGGCACAGTGCTCCTAGGCCTCAATTTTTGCATCTGCTATATAGATGACATATTAATCGCTTCGGAGTCAGAAGAACAACACGTGGAACACCTCCGACAGGTATTTGATAGACTGGCGAAGTTCGGTTTGAAAATAAACCCTGAAAAATGTTCCTTCGGCGTTAAGGTAATCGAATACTTGGGCCACTTGATCAACGAACATGGAATCTCACCGCCACCGTCTCGAGTCAACGCTATTCGAAACTTCAAAAAGCCGTCCAATGTAAACGAACTCCGGCGTTTTTTGGGAACGATCAATTTCTACCGTATGTTTATTAAAAACGCGGCTCAGCTTCAAGCACCGCTAAGTAAATATTTAGCTAAAGCAAAAAAAAACGATAAGACACCTATCAATTGGACACCAGAAGCAGAGGAGGCATTTTTAATTGCAAAAACAGCTTGGCGGACGCCACTATGTTGGTCCATTTTAGGTCAAACGAACCTTTAAGACTGGTGACTGATGCTTCAAACCTAGCGGTTGGAGCGGTGCTCGAGCAGAAGCAACAAGGACAATGGCGACCTCTCGCTTTCCATCAAAGGAAGCTCTCCGCATCAGAAACTAAATACAGTGTATACGACTGCGAACTCCTGGCAGTGTACGATAGCATCCGTCATTTCCGTCATTTCTTGGAGGGTGCAGAGTTTCATATATTGACCGATCACAAGCCACTGATGTTTGCATTTCAACAGCCAGCCGCTTAGGCCTCGCCTCGTCAACTGCGGCACTTAAGCTTCGTGTCACAGTTTTGCACAGACCTTCGATATATTCCGGGGTCCACTAACGACGTAGCGGACGCCTTGTTCCGAGTCGAAGAGATCACGATGCCCACGACTATCAATTCAAAGGATTTAGCGAGCAAACAGGAAAACGATACCGAAATGAAACAATTGCTTAATAAAAACGTCACATCGCTCAAACTTAAACGTGTGAAGCTGGACGGAAACCTGGAGGTAATAGTGGATGTTTCCTTATCACGTTTACGCGTTTTTGTACCGGAGTGCATGCGCCAACGAATTTTCAATACATTCCACCAACCCTCGCACCCAAGCGGTCGCATTACTGCAAGAACAATTGCCAACAAATTCGTATGGGTTAACATGAAGAAGGATTGCCGTGCATGGGCACGTTCGTGTGGGCCTTGTCAGCGCTCAAAGATTGGCCGCCACCAAAGATACATTCTTCAAGATTTTCAAGTGCCCAACGCGAGATTCCAACACGTTCATCTGGATATCATCGGCCCACTCATCCAAGTACAAGGATACAAGTACTGTCTAACGATGATTGATCGGTTTTCACGGTGGCCAGAGGCTGTCCCTTTGGCAGATCAGACAGCGCAGTCAGTGGCACGAGCATTCTTTAATAATTGGGTGGCGCGATTTGGAGTACTGCGAACCATAACCACAGACCAAAGAACCCAGTTCGAATCGTCTCTGTTTAAAGCATTATCCGGGTTCATCGGCTGCGAAAGAAACAAAACGTCACCGTACCACCCAGCTTCAAATGGACTTATTGAGCGATGGCACCGTACACTCAAGGCTGTCATCATGTGCCACGAAAATAACCATTGCTGGCCGGACATCCTTCCAACGGTGTTGTTGGGGTTGCGAGGCACCGTCAAAGAAGATTTGGCAGTTTCATGCGCAGAAATGCTCTACGGGACAACAATCTCATTCCCAGGAGAATTGATAGCTCCCAGCAACACCAGAGCTGAACCTCACGAGTTTATCGTCCATCTTCGCAAGACGATGAGTCAACTGCAACCCGCCAACCCATTGCGGCACGAGTCAAGAGTAACATTTCACAACAAAGCCTTGCCTAACTGCACTCACGTATTTTTGAGAATCGATGCGGTTAAGAAGCCACTCACACAGCTCTACTCGGGCCCCCACAAGGTACTGCAACGAGTTTCAGAGTGGGTGTACTCCATCGACGTTAACGGTCGCAAAGTCAATGTCTCGACAGAAAGACTGAAGCCTGCGTTTCTTGAAGTTTCCCAGTCTTCTCCTATCAAGAATCACAACACTACTACAAGAAAGCCAGGCCATGAAGAAAGTTCCAGTTTCACACACGATTCCTCCACTCAACCGCAAGTAACACACGCACCAAGGTCGTCACACGCAGCAACCACAAGGAATGTATCACCCCGTACGCTCAACACTCCTGCACCGACTTGGCGCTGCATTCTTCCACCGATCAACCCTCCGCCGACATCATTAAGGACGTACCCGCCAAGTAAGAAACTCTCCCTGCTTTTACAAGAAAGCAGTAGGTCAGTTGCGGCGCCGCGAATTCATTAACGATCTTGCTCTGGGTCCTATCCACTGGTTAGGTCTTCAGATGTAAACATAGCCGGTGCGTCACATTTCAAGTAATATCGTGACATTAACTACAAGTGTCAACGCCACTCGGGAGGAAGTAATGTAGCGTCTCTATTGCCTCCAGTTGTGGCCGTTAATCAATTCGTTGTCGTGGCGATCGGGCTGAATGTGGTCAGAGCTTCGCGCCGTGTTGGAACTCTCTCTTGCTCGACATCCATCCACGGAGCAACACGGACGAGTATAAAAATTCCACATAAACTTTGTATATTTTTGTCAATAGAATTTAAGTTAGTAATTGAACATACCGGGTCTTTCATTTCATTGGCAACACGTTCTGTACGAAGACACATCCGTACAAATATAAAGCTGTTTCCAATTCTTACTCAATGTTTTGATTGGAAACCGGAAGGAATTCAAACGAAGATACTAGAGCTGCAATGCACTCCAAATGAGAATTCTGAGATGATATCTTCACATA
The DNA here is from genome assembly GCA_963969285.1 of Odontomyia ornata. NCBI lineage: Eukaryota > Metazoa > Arthropoda > Insecta > Diptera > Stratiomyidae > Odontomyia > Odontomyia ornata. The sequence goes on along the minus strand of OZ017739.1, from coordinate 374,497,445 downwards.
TTACAGATACATTGAAAAAATACGACCTCCTCCTATGGCATTTAGTGTTGACAACCCTAACGTTATGTTTGGAGGAATCAACAGAAATCCAGGATCGAATATATTGACTTTATCAAAAAGAATTGGCATAACATATGTACAGAACTTGTTGCTCTCGGATCTCCATCACATATTCTTCACAATTCTATTCATCATGTCTGTGATCAATTAAACGTGGACATGGATTCAATAGTAATGAAAATATAAAAGTATTTTTCAATTTATGCGGTGAGAACAGAAGCGTTGAAGGAATTTTGTGATGCTGCTGAAATCCAACATCAGCAGCTTTTAAGGCATTGCAAGACTCGCTGGCTAAGTTTATTTCCTACCATCAAAAGAATTCTCAAATTGTATCCGGCTTTGAAGTCATATTTTCTTGAACAAGAAAAGGCTCTTAAAATGATAGTCGATTTCTTTAACGACGAACTTTCTGAGGCATATCTCTGGCTGTTGCATTCAGTGATCTCTGTTTTTCAACCAAAAGTTGAGAAAATTCAAAAACAAGGCATTACTCTTATAGAGGTGATAAATTTGATCGATGAAGTAGAAACTTCTTTAGGTAATAGGGCAAAAAACAAATTTCTTCCATATCAAGTTAAAAGTTTATTGCAGCCTCTCAAGATTAGAGGATTTACCGAACGATGCGAATACTTTCTGAAGGAGGCCTTGCTAATCTACTCTTCTTGCGTAGAGTATATCAGGAATTAGACTCCTTCTTTAGCCGAATTAAAATGTTTTGAATGCATGGACCTTAATGAGCGTACTTTGGGATTGACATGCGATGATATTTTTCCCAGTGTTTCCTTTATTCATTCACATTATATCGCTTAGAAATTGACGATATTTTATTCAATCAATTTCAAGCTTTGCAAAGCTTCCTGAATATCCAATGTACAAATTTTGAGCTCAAGCAGCTAGTAATATATCAAAAATCAATTAAATTTTTTCAGCACAGCAACACCGAGCAACTCACGGGGCTTTTAAAATTTTGTGAACTTTTTTTCTGTCTTCTCGCAAGTACAATTTCAAGGGAATGTCATGTGAGCAATTTTAGGATTCTTGTTTGGGGTTAGGAGAAGGTGACATGAGAGGCTCAGGGGACGTTCCTTGGCGAGGTTAGCAAAGTAGACTAGGTAGAAGCACCTGATCAACCACCTGAGTACTGAGAACATTCTCATGAGCAAAAGTCCCAAACAGGTCAAGGGAAGAAGAATGGGTACAACATGCAAAGTGCGGGAGGGGCATTGAGCTCGGCAGAAACGCCAATTCAATTTTATTGCCCTTTGAATGTTGCACCCATATTGTTGGCGATTGGCCCACCCAACCCAACCATGCATCCCGTGGCACCTGGTCGAAACACCAATTGCCCAGAACAACATGACCAGACCGTTTGGACCAATCACCTTACGTGCCGGACAAGCCGGAACAACCGTGCACTCAATGGAAATCGGTAGACACACCAATTGCCAAGAGCTGCATGTTTGAACCGTGCAGTCCAACCACCAACAACCCAACAACGCCCCTGGCAGTCTCACCAGGGGTTACGACAAGGGAAACTTACGGTCCGTTGTCGGGCAACAATTGACTTTATTTTCTAACTTATTTGTTTTTTTTTTATATATACATAAAAATTGCTTACAATTCTAATTCGCTTATTGCCTAAGAATCTCAAGGAATTCTCATTTTCAATGAATCGTATCACATTTCATTCAGACGGTGATAAAATATTTAGATGATCGTGTGCACATGTGCATGAATGCCAAGTAAGGGTTCTTTCCCATGTGCAACCATGAAATTTCTTTCCACGTAAACAAATTTTAGGTAAAGCAATGGGATACGATACATGTCACATAAAAATACCGTTATAGGAAAAAAGATGAAATGTAAGAATGCATGTGATATATTTGACACTATGTATGAATGAGTTTAGATAAACAATTTTAAATGAATGTTGAATTTAAAAATTTTCGAAATGTGATATATTTGTACGAATGAGTTTAGTTAAACAATTTTGTATGAATGTTGACTTTAAGAAATTTAAAAAATGTGATATATTTGAAACAATATAAAAAGATAATGTATTGTATGAATGTGGAATGTTAAATTTTAAGAAATGATGAGCTGTGTGCATTTGATTGCATGGTACGCATAATGAATCTCCTAAGAAATACACAGACTTAATATTAAAATTACTAATAAAATGAAATAAACATTTAAAAATGATTTAAAACATATTCAGGCGCATTTTTATTTTGTTCTCCTTCTTCATTGGATCTCCTCCTTTTCTCAGCAAATTGTCCTCCGTCCAAACTTTTTCATCTGGTCACCCTGGTCACGATAGCTAAAAAGAAAATAAATTATGTCATATTTACAATGGCTCGCAGAGCAGTACTTGAGCAGCGATAATTAGTAATTCATTATTTTAAAAATGGCTAATCTTCTCGCAAAATTGTTCACATCAACAGTCCAATTATATGAAATTATACGAGTATGAAAAGTTTTCCAACAAAACCAGATTGGGAAATAAGGATAGAAATGCCCCAAACAAGTGGAACACAAATCAACGTGTTTTAAATCGCTCCTGTCAAAAGTTTTCAAAAATTTAATTTTTTAAAAACGTCAGTCCGAAGTTAATTTTTAACGGAAAAGGCTTATATTGTTATAGCAATTGACTCAGGAAATCTCTATCGAATATTATTTTACTTCGATTAGCAAAGAAAAGCGAAGAACCCAAGAAAACTTCAGGGCGGCTGATATGGGGGAGTCCAACTGTTGCCCACCGATGGAACAGCCTGGCGATAATTAATAAAAAAAAAAAAACATAACGAAGAAAACTCCGCAGATGGCGGATACAAGCTACAAATAACAGCGACCAATCAACAAATAATCCAAATGCAAAAAGAAAATGATGAACTAAATCAAGAGATACAGTCCCTCAAAGATCTTTTCAATCATGTGCAATAGGTAACATAGGCAAAGAATAGTACAAAACAAGCAATTACAGGAGAACTTTGAAGAGCTAGTAGCACCGACGAGAATCAAAACTATTTTGCAGCTCTGGAGGAGTTAACCGAAGAAATGGAAGATGAAGAAACCATCGCAGGTAATGCATGCAGTTTTCTCAGGAAAAGCCTTCAAAAAAACCGAAAAAGTTCCGCCAATCATCGTGCTTGGGCAAATTAACCGATTTCAAGATTAAAAGAGTTAATTCAATAAAATCAACTACAACAACGAAACCACTGGTTGGTTTCAGGTCAGCCAAAGATACGCTAAATTTTGGGGAGGTTCCACACTTCACCTTTTCTCCAAAAAGTGAAAAAATCAGACTTTTTTGAAGGGTCTCATCGTGCTTGGGCAAATTGACCAATTTCAAGCGTAAAAGAGTTAATTCAATAAAATCAACTACAACAACGGAACCACTGGTTAGTTTCAGGTCAACCAAAGATACGCTAAATTTTGGGGAGGTTTTACACTTCATCTTTTCTTCAAAACGTGAAAAAAATCAGACTTTTTTGAAGGGTCTGGACTTTGAAGAGGATACGATTGATCTTCTTCCGGTGCTCGAGGAAGCTGCACCAGGACTTGAATTTATTTCCGTTAATTCCTTTGCAACAAGAAGGCCAACCGTAGAAAGGAAGAATTTACCACTTTACCTGGTGCAAATTACATATAAAAGCAGTCCAATTGCCCTTCAACAAATAAGGTGCTTGAATTTCAGATTGGTGAGGTGGAAACGCCTCCAGAAAAGAGAAGTCAACCAGTGTTACCGGTGTCAAAGATTTGGTCATTCGGCTGCCAACTGTGCCATGCACTATCGATGCGTCAAATGCAAAGACGTTCATGCTCCCGGTGAGTGCAAATTGGTTCAAACGGAGCCAAAAGAAAAATTATACTTTGGTGTTTTTGTCATCCAGCATCATATCGAGGACGCTCCCGATATCAAAATCTTTGCTCCTAAGCAAACGCAACTACACCGTATGGTCACGCTTCTCAACTTCGTCAAGCTAGAAGTATCATTTGCACATGCCGCTAGAGGACCAGCAGAAAATGCTGTAAATAATGTAAGTGGCAATAATGAGCTGCTTCTCAAAATTTACGAGCAACTTAATTTTTTATTGGAGAGAATCGATGTACAAGATACGGAAATTAACTTTTCTATTCAGCGTTTAGGGCTTCTAAATGCCTCAAAATTATTTGTCATCCAGTCACATTCCCATGAATAGGCTTCGCCAACTCTCGATCAACGTCAACTTCATTGTCACTATACATCAAAGTGACGATCTCCTTGAATTTATTGTTAAGCAACAGACTGACATCATACTTCTCATTGAAACCCACCTCAGCTCATGACACTTGAAGATTTGAATTCATAAGAAACGATAGGGTAAACGGTGATGTGGAGGTGGCACCAAAATATTGGTTCAAAGAGCCTATTGTTTCCAAAATATTAAAAAAGTCTAATCCCAAAGCTTTGAATTTCTTGAAGCGTCCGTTATCAAAATTTCACTGGCAGGTGGGGATAACCTATTCGTTATCTTTGTCCATGCAACTGGTTGAAATGTTTGCAACTTTAAGGAGGAGCTCGATTCCTCGGTTGAAATATTGAATTGAACAGACTGCATGGTTATTATATTTTTGCCGGTGACCTGAGTGCCAAACATACATCATGACTGACCGCCACCAATAATCCCAGAGGTGTATTCTTGAAATGGTGAATAACAGAGAACCAAATTGAATACACGTACAATCTATATGGTTCAGAGTTCCCAACAAAGCCTAGGACACATTCATATTTGAACCTCTGTATTGCAGACGCAAGACTTGAGTTCAGCTCTAATAGTCCTTAACGGAAGCTGCAGGTGCTTCTTTACGATAGCGACTATAACGCAATCGTAATGGAAATCAATAATCAAAGGGATGATGTCTTCCTCATTCCAGTTCAACATGAAAATCATCGGCTGAATTAAAAAAAAAAAAAAACGGATTGGGGAAAGTTTAAAAAGAAGTTTAATCGGGAGTACCAGAAGCAATGTCTCCCTTCTGATTATGGCAACTCTTGCTCAACGGTTCCTAATAACAGGAATCTAATAAACCGTGAAATAGATCTCTATTTGTCGAACTTAGAGAAGCTGATGCTGGAAACGATTGAGCAAGTAGTTCCCAAGATACAACGTCGAAACAATACAGAATGATATGAAACACCAACCATCGCAACGTTGAAACGATTGAAAAGTCTTCTTCTTTCATGCTTTTACAATATTTATCGGCGATTTTTGAACTACAATCATCCCTTGTCAGCTTTGTTGAAATTCATCTGACGAATGTGTGGAACTTAATCCGGTCATACGTCAGGAGTGAGGTCAGCAATCAATGGGCGGCAACCCTGAAAGAGGAAACCAAATGCTTTCAGAGGTCGTTGACGCAAAAGTTTCCGAGGTCAAATCAAGCCTGAACGGCAAATCTCTTCGATCGAGTTGCACGTATGAAGCCGTTCAACAATAAAAGTAATCAAGAAGGCCACCTGAACTTTGCTACTGAGCATATTTCAAAGGATTTAGGGGTTTAAACGATCACCCTTTTTTACTGACGAGTCCAAATCCAACATATTTAGCTCAGATGGAATGCCGTACGTATGGTGAAAGCCAAATACAGAGCTCAAAAAGCAGAGCCCACATGGGACTGTTAGGCAAGGTGGTGGCAGCGTAGTGGCTCGGCACTGTAAGTCAACGGCTGACTCAGCAAGCGAAAATTGAGTGCTCAGCTGGAGGTGGCCATACCTGGCAACGCGTAAACATGCTGGTAGCTAGAGTTGCGGTGTCGTGGGGCACGTCCTTTTCGACGCAAAAACTGTAACCGTTAAGTTTTTGAAGTGGGTGTAACAACTGCGGGGTCACCGCTGTTGCAGGCAGCAATTTTTAAGCAGAAGGGTGAGTAACCCGGGGTGGCATACTCGCTCAGTCATGCCGTGGGTCTTCTGGGACACCCTCTGCTCATGCTGAGCCACCCTATACATAAAAACTAACACGAAGGACGGGAAAGCGGGAGATCATATTGAGAAATGAAAAAAGTTCTGTCTAAATATTTACGGGCCATTTGATTGCAAGACACAAAACAATTCAGTATACAAACATATCCAAATGAACAAAAATACAAAATTGATTACAACAAGCAAATTAAGCCCCCGTTATTCGCGAAAGGAAAAAAAAATTTCAAACGCTCATGGCCCAGTTTTCGTTGATTAATGGAAAAAAATGGAGAGTGAAAATTTATTTTGATATAACATATAATATAAGAGGATACAAAAAATTTACTCACTCACTGATGCCGAGCGCTCTGCAAATTGGCACTGAAAAATTTACTTTAAAAATTCCTGAATATGAATTAAATTTAATAAAATGAATAAAATGTCTGTGATAAATGTGATTTAAACGTTTTGTTTTTTGTAGATTTAGGTCAATAAAACACTGATACCACCTTCTCAGATTGCCAGTCATTTCAAACTTGAACTTAATGTTGTAAAAATAGCCGATGCTGTTTATTTTATTTTCTTCCCCGTTCTTGATGGGTAAATGCTTAAGAATTCTGTTTTTTTTTTGAATACCGTAATACAACAAATGAGCCACGCAATTTTTCACGTTATTGTATGAAACATCTATACAACTATAAAAGCTGACGTGCTTGGTAGTGTTTTATATCAATCAAATCATTCACAAATCATATCGACCTGACACTTTTTCAGAAAATTCACGTGATGCTCGTCTTTACTTCCTTCAGGTTTTTAGTTTTTTCCTCGTCTTTCACTTTTTCACCAAAAAAAATGCATGCACTTCACAATGCAAAATCCGTCCATCCCGCAATTGAACCACTAAGTATTTTAAAATTATTAACTCCACTTTGTCTCTTTCACCATTCAATGTCGTCATCGCCACTCCGCTTTCTTCCAAACGCAAAAATCACTTTTTCTTGTCAAAAACATAATACTGAATGCCCTCAGATCCAAAAACCGAATCCCGCAATCGTTTCATTCCCAATTACCGCTGCCGCGTCTAGGTGACGTAATCGAAGTTCATTACACTTCGATTCCGCTACCCACACATCTTTTTCATATCGATAACTGCAACAATTTCCATTTTGCATATATGGCGATTTGCATAACCATGATAGCGTTTGGTTAGAATCCATTAATATAAGGAAACAATTGCTTTCGCCAATATTCCAAAAAGAGTGTTTTCTTGCGCTTGGGGAACTTGAACCCAGGATCCCCGGTCGAGAATCCACGACGCTACCAACGGAACCACCTTCTGTTGATTTCCCATTCATTAAATTAGCAACTTCAACTATGCACGTTTCTTAATGGGCATAGATATGAAATTTGTTAGTGGGGAAACGTGAATGAATTTTCTGCTAGTATGAAAAATAAAATTTGTTAGTGGGAGCTAATAAATAAAATTAGTTAGTATGAAGGAAATAATCAGGTTTTGTTAGGGTAAATGTATCGAATTAAATTTTGTTAATGGGAAGTAATGGATGGAGTGTTGTTAGTGGGAAAATTAAAATTATTAGTATCACATTCGCTTGCAAGAATACCGTGCAGCTCGTGAACGGATCTTTGCGTCAGAAAAGGTCACCTCTCGACTGCACAGAACCAAATGGTCAACTCCTCGTAGGAGGAACTTCCATAAGAGAGTGCGCAATTGGCGTAAAACTCTGTCTCGAAGGTTTCCAACAACAACACTAGAACTTGCCCCCAATCAAAGTGTTAGGCAAAATCGCTGTTGCGTTGATCGACACAGGTCAAGTATTAGCTATCTTGCCTTAAGCCTCAGCTCAAAGGTGCTTCATCAAGACCCCACCCAGGTAAAACCTTGGCGCTCTGACATTAAACCAATCGATGGTTCAAAAAACGCTATCAAGGGTATGTTGACAACACCCGTCACGTTCAGAGGACAAAAGAAAAACGTCAAACTTTACATCGTTCCCTCACTGACCCAGAACTAACATGTATGTGGGCGCTACTCAGCTGTTATTGAGCTTGTGTATCTGGTACCTCGGAGTAACTAATGCTGATACAGCTCTTTGAGATGCGGCATCGAAACTTGACTGTTATAAGGTGGTGTTCCGAATCATAGACAGCGCGGCAGACCGAGCGCGTCTCGAGAATGCTGGTGGCCATGAATACGAGTACGTGCAGTTGAATGTGTGACCGTCTGGGGATGCCTACGTTCTCCTTTGGACGTCTCGATGTAGAAAGCGTATTAAGGTTACTGTGAAGCCTCTGAGAGTAGGAAAGTCTATCAGCCGTTGTCCATTGTCACTGGTCCCTGCAAGGGGGCTTTAGCCTCCCGTCGTTCCTCTATGTACCGTTTCTCGGCCGATTTTTGCATTGAAGTCACCCAGAAAAATTTTAATGTCGTTTGACGGCAATGCATTGACAGCGCGTTCCGGGGTGCTGTAAAATTGTTCCTTGATTGTCTCTTCCTTGTCTTCTGTGGGTGCGTGACAGTTGGCCACCCAGACATTAAATAATGTGGTCTTGTTAGGAATCGCTCAGAGCGTTTCATTAACGGGCTTAAAGGCGGTAATAATTTATTTAAATGTGCTAACAACAATGGAAGCCACTCCAAACTCATGGCTTCTTTGCAGGTTTCCATTTTAAGAACTGTATGCATTTACATGCCAAATATGTCTTCACCGTGCCATCTAGTTTCTTACACTGTGAGGACGTTGATTTTATATTTCTTTATTTCATCCAAAAGCTGTCGCAGTGCATCTGGTTTGTTCAATGATCTAACATTCCAAGTTCCGTTATACGTTGCTATAGCCGTTACCGTTTGTTCAATCCAACCCGAGACTAAGCTCCTGGTTCCGTGACAAGTAAATACTAACAGGAGCGTCAGTGCTTCGACTTAGTCGGTTTTGGTCCACGAGTGGTGCTTTATTTTCACGTATCCACTGGCTAGTCAGTTAAGGCACCCTCTATCTGCTGCCTGAGGACGCGTCCATTGGGGGAGCGAAAGCCCCACACACTTACGATGTTAGAGGTAACGAATCTTCAAGCAAGATTCAGGGACTCTAATATCACTTCGCCTTAATGGCAGTAAACTATCAATGTAAAAATCAAAAGCAAAAGCAAGTGATATTGATGTCAGAAGACAAAGCAACACTCAAAAGCTGTTTAGGGATTCCGACAAAATTTTCACAATAATCCGTTAGTTCACTTGCCTGTCGACGATACTCGACACCTGTGCGAGGTAATTAGGGATGATAGTCTGTCCCGGGCTCACGACTGGTGAAATAATTGAGCTTTTTGGAGGTTGGAAATGTGCTCTTGGTCACAGGATGAAACAGGTCAAGACGCACAGCTCATGACTCGTATTTGGCTGACAATGAAGTGGACTCACTGATACACATACATTGAAAAAATGTGTATCATACAGAAACGAGCATGGATGCAATGTGGGACCGTGTAGATTAAATACAGGGTTCAGTCAACCTGAAAGTTGAAATAGGTCGCAATCGTGTTTGCGACTACGTCTAGCTTGGCCCATTGGTGGCATTTGTTGACGATCTTATAGTTCAAAGGGCAGACCGAGAAACTTTAGCCCAAAACAATCTACAAAGATTGTTAAACATTGGCAAATGAAAGTCAATGCGCAGAAATGTGGAACAATTTTGTTTCGGATAACACTGAAGTTGGCCAGTCAAGACCTGTAACTTAATTGGAGGGACTTCCACATTATAGCTCGTGAGGATGGTTCAGAAAAGGTTCTGCATAAATTCTGTGTTCTGTATTTCTGTGATGAGCATATCAAAATCATGCGTAGTAAAGCGCAAAAAGTTGACATATCCCTTCTATGGCCGTTTCATTCCAGATACATCGCTCAAAACGTCAAACTGATCTGCTTTCAGGCTCTAATTATACCAACTTTGACATATGGATGTCAGATCTGGGATAATCAGAGTGCAAGTATAATGCAACGAACCCACCATATACAGCCACAAGTCAATGCTTTGTAATTTTTCGAGTTCCCAGCCTTCGAGTTTAATTGAAAACAAAAAACTACCTATTTTATGAATGCACCTATTTTTAACATATTTTGTATTATTTAAAATAATTCTGAATATATTTAATTTGAAATAAAATAAAAATTAAACTGGTATTATTCTGAAACTGGAAACAAGAAACATTTTCAAACTAGATAATGTTATTGCAGTTCTCAATTCAGAATTATATTTAATTTCAAAAAGGCACAACTATCGTCTAGAGCCCCTAGCAAATGACTCTTAATCGCAAGTGTTACGCAACAACTAGAAAAACTAATGAATTTGTTATTCTGAATGTTTTCCGTTACTGTACACACAAATATTTATAAGAAATTTTCCTATACTTATGTAAATATTACCAACATAACGTGACTGAGATGCATGACTCTAATATTTCCCAACTAATTTCAAATTCCAAACTCTCGTTTTTCCCACATTTCACAGAGACACCCATTCGCCGTGCCACGCCACATGTCCCTGTGAGAAATTATTTAAAAAAGGCGAAATCCATTTTGAAGAAAGGAAAATAAATTTCCAGATTTCGTGACATGTTATGACACCCAATAAGTGGCTTAAAACCAATCCACCCATCGTTGTCAACGTCTTGGTCTTATGGTCGTACCTCGGAGTCTTCAGTTTCCAACGCCATTGTTGTTACCTTGGCGTGCTTGCACTCATCGCGTTCCTTTTCCTTCAGATTACCTCCGAGCCAAAGTACCTGACAGAGCTGGATGGTGTGGTGGTGGCGTGAAGCGTTTTATTGGAGTCCCGGTGGCAATCGATTTACCTTAAATTGATTTCCTTTGTCTCGCGAAGGTGAAACTGAAACTCTAGCCCAAGTAGCTTAAATTGAAGTCGAAATGGATTTAATGTCGGGCGTGTGGATCGCGTTCTTTTTTAATTTGGGGTATCGTGTTGAAAGCGATGATTGCTTCACTTCCACTTACCATGCCAAGGAACAGAATAGATAATGTTGATAGAAGTGGCTGAACGGATTGTGCCGGAGCAGTTGTTGCTTCCACATCATAAAGCTGTCTTTAGCTTCATGGATCACGGGTTGGCAAAGTGATGATTACACGGCAGCTGGGGCGAATGTCACTGGTAATAAGCTTCGAGTTAATTATGAAGATTGCTAGGGGCTGTCCTCTGGCACGGTGGTCGTCGCTTCAGACTGGCAGACGTAATTGCCCGGGAACAATGTTTAGCTAATTGAATAAGATGAGGACGGATATCAGCAGGAGGAATAAGTTGTCCAAGATAATGCTTTGCAGATGATTGTTGCAGAAGATTGGCGCTGAATAATTTCAATTACTCAAGGGAATGCATTTATTTGTTGCAGAATTTACTTATTTTGGATTGAGTAAGTTATTATTCTAATGATTAAAGGAAGTTAAATTCATTTATGGTTGAAAGCGATTAGAAAGCAAAAAAAGCTTACTATTATAATCTATCCGACCTTTTATTGCCAGTTGGTCTTCAGACTGAACCAAGCATTTGTAGTTCAATATGCATAAGAATAGTTTAAATCTAGCAAAGCACCGAATGTCAGACTTTGTATTGGAAATTGCTTAATTTGGCCAGTAAAATATTCGTTTAATGTCTAACATGACATTTCTGGTGGGAACCACCGGATATGTGCAATAAAAAATTGAATTTTATCGTTTTTAGGGTTTTGTTAAATTTATAAAACCACATGCTATCTATGCGTTTGTTCATCTGTCCTCGCGTCACAGCAATTTCATTTTTTATTCTTTGGACAGGTCGTAACTTCTCCAAAGTTATCGTATGATCATTTTTTTTAAAGATTTTAAAAGAGGGTCTCCCCATTTACAGAAGTGACATGAAAAACGCTTTTTTTAAATAGTCAATGTGGGTGTGATCTGAAAGGCCTTAGTAAGAATTTTAAAGATAAGGCGATCGGGAGTCAAATACGCTCAAAACGAGAGTTCTCCGGCTAGGGCCTGCAGTTCCAGTCACTTGGGGCCAGAAGGGCTCCAACTGAGCCACGAAGCAAAAGTCGCGGCTCGCCTACAACAAAATTTTCCAACCTATTACCTTTCTCGCATACCGATTCTGTAGTGAAAAAGGTAATTCAGAAGTCCGTGAAGGACTGCAGCGATGGTCTGCTGCCTCGGCAGAAGAAGGTGTCGGTATGCCGAGAATGCCCTTGTCTGGGGACGCGTGAATGCGCTGGCAGGCTAGCATTGCGGTGTCGTGGGGCGGGTCCATTCCTCCAGCACAAGGACCCACTACAAAGAATTTCGCACTCACGAGTTTCTGGGGTCGAACAAAAACAAGGCGACCGAAGTAGCAAAAAGTGTAGGTAACTACACAAGGGACAACTGACTTGTTCATGGAACAAGACTAACAAGTAAAAAGAAGAGGAAGCAGGGTGACCTCGTCTTTACCCGGAGAGGCTCATGGCCCACAAATGAGAGAGGGGCAACCGGGTGGTGATGGAGCCCCTGCGCACCCACCCAACCGGATTAAAATCCATATTTGTTGCAGTGGCCACGTATTCCTCTTCTGAGTGGAAAACTCATACTACTTAACTTGCATAAGCTCTCCAATCAGAAGAGAAGTACCCCGGTGACCAATTTATGCCATAGAACTATGCAATACGATTACATAACTCTATGCGATAAAGAGGCACTCTGCTTGGGCCACTCAACCCGCGAAGTATCCTGAAACAAAGAAGGATTACCACGTACCCGGCGGCTGGCTCATTTTTTTAAGGGGACAGCCTGGCACCGTACCGGGTCCTATACCCGGTCAGAATTATGGGAAAGGAAAGACCGAATTAATAATTTAGCTTTCCATTTTTATTCCTTTTTGCTCTTTAATCCAATTTATAAAAATGTGTATAATATAATCAACAGGACTCTATTTCGTTTTTATTTCTTGAACTTTGCTTTTACAGAAGTACTATTTCAACTGCACTTTGGCAATATTTCAAAAAAAAAAAATTTCTTCCGTAAATAATACTTCTTCCGAATACAAAAAAACGTAAGTTATTTTGAATTTGGATTGCTCAAAGCAAAACAAAATTTTTCAGTCTAAAACAAGTAAATATCTAATCAAAATGTCAGAACGGAAATTTTTGTTTGGTAAGAAATCCTTTATTTTTGTTTCATGAGAAAATTTTAATCACTAAAAGGTTGTTGAAGTTAAGTGAGAATCTCAATTTCAATTTAGAATAAACCGTGCTTTCCATTTGATTTTATACGGTTCTTTCATTGCAAAGAAAAAAAATGTTTGACCAATAAAAAAGGGTACTTACCCCTAACCTCCTCCTACGAGCGCTCGTGTTCGGGGCGGGTAAGGCCTGACACTGAATGGTTAACTATTCGTTGAAATTGTTGTACCACACTTGTAAAAAAAAAAATTTTACTCGCACTAACTTCTTTAATTAAATTTTAACTCCTTATTATAACTTGAACAATAATTATTGATTTTCACTTTTACAGAAAGAATAAAATTGATTTAACTTTTTCGAGCTCTAAATTGAATTGTTTTGAAATCCAGAAATTGTAAAGGTTTCCCGAACTACTGGTCCTACACATGAAACATGAAAATCGCCAATTACGTGTGGTTTAAGCTGATCAACATCCTCAATTTTTCCCAGTTTACCAGTACCCTCCTCAGGAACATCGTCTTTCTTAACTTCTGTTGTTATATCTACAGATCTTTTGCTTTGCGCTATACCCAATTTGTCTCAATATTTCGATTTAAACACTTTGAATATCTTTATCTCGATTTCACTGTCTACAATTTTTCTCCACTTTTCTTTCAACTAACGGGTTTTCACAAAATGTACCACAATTAGGCAGAAAATTATTTTCTTTCGCAGGATAGGGACAAACTACCGTTAATTTTTCTCACGCTGAACTACTTTCCAAATAAAACTTTAAAACCAATAAGAATTTAACGGCGCAGGATCCTCGAAGAGGCACTTCAACAGTTGGCGAATGTTATTTCCCATATATATCTTTCCGCGTCTATTTTGGCATGCATTCACCGTAAATTAAGCTCTCGAAAACGATTCCACAAAATATCGTATATCCAAAACTACACCATACACCTGTTATATTCCACTGGATTTTCATTTAGATATCATAAATTTTTCCTGATTGCCGTTATTATAGCTAAAATGAAAACCTGAATAACGATTGGAAATCACAATTTCAATACATTTCTATTCTTTATGCACGCGGCGTCCGCGCTGTGTCGTGGTTTTGAGCGGACTCCTCGAATCTCCCGGCAACAGCACCAGCAACACCAACCGGTCACACTCCCGCTACCGCCACCGCTATCGATCATCGTGAAAATCTCGGTGGAAACAGACTGCCCTTGATTACAAACATTCGCCAGTCTCCTCCAAATCCTCTCAAATAGTTGAACACAATGGGAACCACCACATTCAAACATACAATTGCTATGTATGGCACGAATTCATGAAAAAGATTCAGCAATTGCATTTCCACTGTTTGCGGGGTCGCGGTTACTACATTGCTATTGTTGTTATTTACATTTTGATCTACTATTTCCGAGTTATTATTATTGTTGTTATTAAAGTTATGTACATATTTCGGCACAGTGTCGGTCTGAACAATATGATCTTGGACGTGAATATAACCTATTGTCACTGGAACTGTATGTTGAACTCAAGCTGGCACTTCGCTAATAAGCTGTTCATTATCGTTCATACTTTGGGCAAGCATGTTTGGTTCCATGTGAGCGTGCATTTGTTGATGATGATGATGTCCCTCTTGTTCATCGATCATTTTCTCCATCTCATCCACCTGAATAGGTCCATTTTTAACCATTTGTTCGTGTGGCATCATATGATATAACGCTGGGCCATGTCCTGCTGGTGGTAGGAAAACCCCGCCTGCATGTACAAAATGGCCTGCATGTTGTTGATTTGCACCATAATTATTATCCTGCGGAGTAATAGCTGATTGACCGGCACCTGGCTGCTGTGCTGGCTGCATTTGAACCGATGCACCCACTAATTGTTGCCCACTCACTACAGAAGGTTGTTGCCCAGTTTGCGTTTGTTGTTGTTGAGCTTGCGTTTGTGACTGCTGTTGTTGCGAATGATGCAACGACGAATTGTGCTGGGCCATCGTTGAATTTTGATTTGTCGGTTTATGATTTACCTTTGGTTTTGACGATTGCGATTCTACAGGTTTTGCATTATTTGTTGTTACATGCGGTTGTAGATTAATTGCCGCTATATTCTTACGATGAAATGTTTGATTGAGGTGTATAATGTCGATGCCATTGATTAATCCGATATCCAAATTTCGCTTTAAATGAGCAGAATCAGATATTTCACTAGGCAATTCAAAGTATTTCGATCCGCTTGAAGTAATGTTTAAGTAGTTTTGATTTTGTGCCAAAGAATCTGCTGCAATATTGCTTATATCAACTCCAGATAGATCGTATTCATTCAAACTGAATTGGAACTCGGGGAGAGCTTTAAATTTGACTTTAGTGACAATTTCTTGCTCGAGTGCGTGTCTTATAGCAAAATTAACGAGCCCATCGTAGTCTATGGTATTTAGTGCAGCAGAACTTGGCCATTTTGCTTTAGATGCATCTTGATTTGATGGACCAACAGATGCATTTAACTTGCTTTATGAGAAATTTAAGCTTGATGCCTCGATAAGCGGATGGCAACTGTTTGGACTTAGCTGTGGTGGGCTTTTATTATTTATGACGCTGACACGCTCCGTGCTCAATTACTACAATTCTCCGCTGCAAACACTACTTCCTTCGCCAAACGAAATTTTCTTGTTCTGACACACTTGTTCGGACATTACTATCCTTCCTCAATCAATATTCCTAAAAACACAAATTATTTTCCCCTACATACTTTTCGGGTAGCTTTGTGTTCGGGCAGGAAAACTCAGCAGAACGTGCCCCTCCCCCGACCCGAACTTTACATTCACTGAAAACCGAAAGTAAATGAAAGAAAAATAAAACTTATGGTCACCTATACATACATACATATAGTCGCGTGTTATGGCTCGCAGCCGATAAGTTTAATGTCCCGGGAAAGTGAAAACGCAAATTGAGTCAAAAGAGTTTATTTATTAAGAATGAACAATAATTAATTTTCCTATTTTACAAATCGCATTTTAATTTACTTTTCACTGTCTATCAATTTATATTCCAAATGTCTTCAAATACATTTCACTATCAATCAATACCGCCTTTAATTCGCGCGCTACTCCTATCGCCGTTCCACTATCGCAGTTTTTACTACTCCTATGTCCCCCATTCATTCAGCTCGGCTTTCTATAGGGTCTCTAGTCGTTCAATTCATTTCTCGTATATTGGCGAATGTTCCGACGGGAACTACCTGGAATCTTCGAGCAATTCTGAATACGCGCAGCGACGTCACTTTCAAATACTGATCATGGATCGTTCTTGTGCTTTCGAGTACATTCGTTTACTTTTCAATCAATATTGATCATGATGTTATTAATATTTGCGACAACAATTGCGACAGTAGCTCGCAGAATCTTTTGGTCATGTAGAACTGCCCTACCTCAGCTCTTTTCGCCCCGAAAAGATTTGTCGCTAGTTCCAGTTAAGTCTTCCTGGATCTAATATGGGGTAAAATGGTCCGGGTGAACGATTTTCATTTTGGCTCTCGGCTTACGGTGTTCCTGCATGCGATATACGACGTCGTTGATAAGCTTTGCAACTCGGAATGGTCCCTCCTAATTATGCTGCAACTTCAGAGACGTACCCTTCCACCGTTGTAGGTTATATAGCCACACAAAGTCATCTTGCTGGAAGCCAGTGGAATTTGCATTCAGATCGTACCGGGTCTTCATGCGGTCAGTAGCCAATTCAAGGTGTTTTCGAACCATCCGATGTATCTGGTTCAACCATTGCCTGAGCTCACTTGCGTACTCTGAGATCGTTTGGGGTTTTCTCAGGGGGTATTCCGAACTTTATATCAGCCGGCAGACGAATAGTCTTTCCAAAAATGACTTTGGCTGGGGCTTGGCCCGTCGATGCATATTTGGCAGCTCTATACACCATCAAGAATTTATTTATTTATTTATTTAGGCCCAGAACAACAGGAGTAATCCCAATTACAGAGTTGGTACAAAAAATAAAATATTAAAAAGTTAGGAATACATTAATTCGCAACCAAAAGAGACTAATACGAATACAATTCTAAAACGAATTAACCAGTAGCAAAAAAAATAATTAAGAAAATCCAAAAAGCAAAGATTTAAGTAAGTTCTTAAAAATAAGAAAGCTAGAAGGAAAAGAACCAAGCCTAAGTTCATTGTGTACCCGGAGCAGACGCAACATAGTTGAATTATAGTATAATTCCGTTCTTGCAAAAGGTATACAAAGTCGAGAAGGAAGACGATTTAGTCTATCAGATTCCCTCCATTGTATATCATTTTCTAGTGGAGAATAAATCAGACGGTGGTGAAGTTTAAATAACAAACACTCATCTAAAAACGTACGTCGAGCTTCAAGGGAAGGAAGTTTTAATAGGACAAGACGTTCATTATAAACTCTTTAAGGCAGATTGAATTTGTAAAGCAAGCACCTTGTGAATTTTCGCTGAATACTTTCAAGATCTGCAACTAAGTAAGCATGGTGCGGATACCAAATCTGAACACAGTACTCCAGAATACTCCTGACCAGAGAAGTATATAATAGCAAGGCAGAGGATATTTCGCTAAAAATATTAATATGACGGAGAATGAATCCATACAACCTAGCCGCTTTAGAAGTGACATGCGATACATGTTTATCAAACTTGAGTTTGGAATCAAAAACGACTCCCAGATCTTTCATTTCAGACACCAATAGCTGAGGATGATTATTTATAGTATACGTAAAGGGAAGGAAATGAGGCTTGAGAGAATAACTCATAGCTTTACACTTGGAAACATTTAAGGGTAGTTTATTTGACTCACACCAGTTCCTTAGGACTACGAGGTTATCTTGCAAGGATCCACAATCTGATTGTGTATTAATACACCTATACAATTTTAAGTCATCCGCATAAAGAAGTGAGTTAGACTCAAATCGATGCGGAAGATCATTAATAAATATGATAAATAGAAGCGGGCCTAAAATGGAGCCTTGTGGTACACCTGACGTTGGATAAAATGGTGGTGACACCTCATTATGGAGGGATACAGAGCAAGACCGATTTGATAGAAAAGAGAAAATCCAGGATACAATGCGACAAGGGAAACCATAACATTTCAGCTTATTACAGAGAATATCATGCGGGACCATATCAAATGCCCTACTAAAGTCGGTGTATATAACATCAACTTGCGAGCGAGCATCAAATGATTTGGCGATAAAGTTAGAGAGTTCCAACAAGTTACTAGTCGTCGAACGCTGAGGAAGGAGTCCGTGCTGCGATTGAGAACAAAACGGTAAAAAACAATTAAGGAGTCTAACATACATGATTTTTTCAAAGATTTTGGAGAAGCACGAAATAATGGAAATAGGGCGATAGTTTTTCAAAGATCACCATCTTTCAGTATCGGTGTAATAAACGCAGACTTCCGTGCGAATGGGAATGAGGCCTCTTCTAAGCTTATATTGAAGAGAATAGCAAGAGAAAGGGAAATGGCAGGAGCTAGTGATTTTATAAAAAAGCTAGAAACCCCATCAGGACCCGGACCCAAGCTTGCATCAAAATTAGAGATCACAAACTCAACATCACTAGGACAAATGGAAAAGGAAGACATGCACTGTGAATATGAAAAATCAGACTGGAACGAATTTGATACATTGGCGTTGTGGTAAGTAGACGCGAAATATTGAGCAAAGAGCCCTACGATATCAACTGGTGTATCAGCACTAGAACCTTCATAATGCATCACATCAGGAACAGTGGACGATGTCCTCAAAGAGGGAATGTAAGACTAAAAAGGCTTCGGCATGTTAACTTTCAATGATTTCTCAATGGAAAAGTAATAGTTTTTCATCGCAGTCTGAATCTCAAGTTTAGCCAAAGCTCGGAGTCTTGAAAATTCTGCATATGCTTCATTAGAGCCAGTCAATTTAAAAAATCGATGGGCTCTACCTTTAGATTTCAACGCAGCAAGAGCTCTACAAGTGAACCAAGGTGGTTGCAAAGACTCTGATCGACAGTAGACTGGAGTATTTCTGGCGATAAGACAATTCAAATAAGAGTAGAACTCATCAAGAGCAGAGTTAACGTCCAAATTAAGGAAAAATGAACACCAATCAATAGAAGACAGACCCTCAGCAATGGCAGCATAACTTGCCTTACGAAAGTTATATTTACGAGGGAGCGCATCATGCCTACGTTTCAACAAAGGGGAGCAGAACTCCATGCGCAGTGGTGGACGATGACTGTCTGCAGTCACATAGACATTCACGGATGGAAATGACAGTGAAATAGATGCAGCACTATTCGTAAAAACTAAGTCGAGAATGTGGTTGTTACTATTCAAAATTTGATTTAGTTGGAAAAGGGAACAATGGGACATAAAGGAGGAAAAAATAAATGAAAGACGATTGGAACTAATGATTTGTGCATAGTTAAGAGGATCCCAGTCAATCTGAGGGGCATTAAAATCACCGCAAAGCAGAACTTAATCTGAAGGGTATTTTGATAGCATAAAAACAGACAGCTCGTCAAGAATAGTTTCAAAGAGAGCAAGTGAAGATTGACATGGTATATAAATAAATGCAATAAGCAGAAATGAGTTATGCGTTATACGAAGTCTAACAATGACACATTCTACAGGAACAGATGGAAGAAAGTCATAACAAGGCACACTGAAAAATGATTTCTTTACACCAATAAGAACTCCACCACCAACTGATTTGCAACTAGAAAGCGAACAACGATCTTGTCTATAAATGTTATGAATTGGGGAGATAAAAATATTGGAAACAGATTCATTCAACCATGTTTCCGTAAGGCAAAAAACATCATCATTAGCGGTAATTATTGAAGCAGAAAGATCTTTAAGCTTGGTTCTCAATCCTCTTACATTTTGATAATAAATTGAGAAATGACTGTTCACATTTATCAACGGCGAAGACGCTTCTCTGGGCGCTCCAGCTCTAAAAAATTACGACGATCTCTGGCAACAAATGGATTAACAAGCAATCCAGGAGGCCAAAACTCCGGGCTCTTTAGTTGACTCATGAACGCAGGCACAATATGCTTAAAAGAAGCAAGGAGTTTGTTAGGTAATTTCTACTTGGTTAGCTTCTTGCAGCTGATGATGTATGAAGATAACCCCAGCTTCGATTCGATATAATCAGCAATATCATCGGGAGTAGTGTCATAATCCAAGCGAGAAATAAATACACTGAGAGGCGGTGATATTACGACCAAACGCCCCTTTTCTTTGGGATTATAATTCGATGCAGTCACAAGACTCGAGCGCTGACCATCAGACTCCTTTCTAGTACCTGGAAAGATATTTGATGGCGCATCACATGAATTTATACCTTTTAGTTGCATAATCACAGGCGATGACAGATTGGAAGATGAGGCAGTATCTGATGCAGGATTTAATAAAAGGTTCCCATTAGTAGAACCATCTGCGGCTAATGAGCCAGCAACTCCGGAACCGTAAGCAATGGGACTAACAACCAAGTTCGGGTCTGATGAAATGCTCGAAGCCAAAGGAGAAGCAATTACAGCATCAACTAAAATGCATTCACTCTGCTGTTGATTATCTACAGGAGTGTTAACTCTAGCAGCCGAAGGAGGTGGATTTTGCAATACTCTAGAATTTTTCTTACTTCTAGTGATAACTGACGGCACACACGGCACTCGCTCTATCAGGTTAGATAAATCTTCGGAGACATGCAACGACTGCAATAACTTGGCAATGTCTTTTTTTGCATCTTTGAACTTTTTCCAATGGATCATATATTAGATGTGTTAATTTTTAAAGATTCACCCTTCGTTGTTGTTGTTCCTGCACTTGTCACCGTTGTAACGGCATCAGCACAGCAATAGCTGCTATCTTATTTTCAATTGTTGGTGAATAATTTCACGTCCTCGCACCGGCGTAAGGTAAAGTCTTATTCAGTCACGTGAGTGCCGTCGAGCTCATGCAATACCGCAACCACCAATCACACAATCTTGATGACAGAATTATAAATAAGTGCTAAACACCGCAACAGATACTTGCACCATCTAGACAGCGGAACAACAGCTCATCGACGGGCATTGACGGAGATAGTTTAAGATATTGATTCACTTTTTCGTACGTATTGTTCTCTAGTTTCACACTTTAGCTTGTACAATTCCCTTCTTTTACATAATCGCGCAAAGGAATACAAAAAATCTCTTACAACTCAATAAACTATTCCTGCGGCATCCGTGAAAACGTACGGCAAACAATTATAAACATGCAACATATGATTGAAATATGTGAATACCACTGAGGAATTTGCTAAAGATTAAGATATTCGTAGGAATTTCACTTGGGGTGCGAACCATCCCCGACACGTAATTTGTAGAGGAGCGACACACACGTTCAGACATTTTCGCACATTGGTAGTGGACTCGACCTCCCGAGACGGACTTATGACACACAACCGCGCGTATTCCTCCACATTTAATGTGACCTTTACCGCTCACTGTTCAAAATAGAGTCCCACTTCGTATCAATTCTGCTTGAATCGATGAGCCTTTTCATGACGCTTACGGCATATTCTCATTGCAACAATCTAGCAATTACTTTGCTAGATTGTCGCAATGGGGTTACCATGATTGATTTTTATTTATTTGTTTCTTTGGAAAAACTTTTTATTGATAATGGTAGCGGTGGTAGCAGCGGGGTTTATTGCGAGTTAGTAATGAAAATGATGATAAGTTGCATATCGAATTCTTCTGCACTTATTGCGTTGTTATTTTTCTGAGATGGTGTTCTCTTCACAAAGGCCCTTCGAGCAGTTTGCCTAGGTGTGCTGCTCGATTACTACACCTTTCTCACATCGTCGGTAGTCCTGTGTTTCGTAACAACTCACGACGATTTCGCGCAGATTTCTCCTCATCACTGATGTCGTCCGATATCTGCTAATCACAATACACACACTTGCGCAATGAATGAATCCAACCGTAGCCAAAACGCACTATTAACCGCAGTATACTCGTCCAAGATATACGCTATGGATTGCAATCAAACTTCTGATTCTGTTAAAAGTTCTTCCTCTTTATTTCTAGCCACTCAAATCAATTTCACCCATCAACTTGACTTTTCAACCGTTTTGTTATATTATCAAAAAGTGGGTTACATAAAGAATTCACAGATGGGTTAGAATAACACCAACGTAAGTGTAACAAGCCTTCCAGTAATTGCATTTGCAGTAGTCAGCCTACTTTTGGCCAGCTAGCTTTAGCTGTCAGCCTACTTCGACAGAATGCAAATGCTTGTACGGCGTAATATATTCGATGTTTCACATAAAAAAGGTGCAAATAACATTCCTCGCATGCAAAAAATTCATCTTGCGCTGTCCACTGGGCACCTACACCATTTAAAATACCAAATGAAATACACGGTCAACTCCTTCTACTTACAGCTAGCTTGAGGAAGTAAACAAAATCCTTTTCTTTTGACTTTTAACATAAATAAAACGTGAACGTATGTATGAACTTAAACGAAATTCACTACAAAAGAAACGCTACGATATTCTCCACGAACCATCTGGATTTCACAATTGAAATCCATCTCGAGACCAGACTTGGCATGAATCGATTAATTTTATTAATTGATTAGTCAATCGATTGAAAATTTAATCTATTATTTTAATCCCGATTAAAACCTGCATAGTTTGGTTTTCTGTCTGGGTTTCCGTTCCCATAGCATTTTACCTACTGCCAGGATATATGGATAATTGATGACGCCATATATTTCGTCATGTCACAGTGAAGATCATTGACACTCAGGTATTTGTCCTGAGCATAGTATACTCAAATAGTAGCCACACCTTTCATTTACCCTGTGTTGCACACTTTTTGAATTTTCCCAGGGGCACGTCAGCTGATCCGGGGCATGACAGCTGATCCCATGTTTCGCGCGCTCAAGAAACAAAGCAAAATGCAAATAAAATTTCCGACGCACGTGTTCTTTTACGCATTTCAGAACATAGGGAGTGCTGCCACATCCTAACAAAAACCTAAAAGATTGC
Source organism: Odontomyia ornata (assembly GCA_963969285.1). NCBI lineage: Eukaryota > Metazoa > Arthropoda > Insecta > Diptera > Stratiomyidae > Odontomyia > Odontomyia ornata. The sequence continues at coordinate 374,474,171 of OZ017739.1, read as the reverse complement.
ATGGAACGAATTTGTTTTTCTGCAATGTTATTGATTTTTTAGCTCTGGTAGCCCTGAAATCTCTCATCGAAGCATATGTTTATATTCGCGCCATTCCTCGCATCAGCGTTTACCATCTACCTGCTACCGAAGATTTATGGCTCGCTGTTCGGCTTGTGTTCGAATTTTTCCGGAGGGTTGATGGAGTGTGGTTACTAGTTGAGTATACTATGGTCCTGAGACTCTCCCTTCACTGCCGACCATTGTCCGCGGCTGCTTATTGGTTATTCGCAGCGAACCTTTCGAGAAAGGTCTTCCCCTATCCGCAACCCTGGGGACGCGTTTGGTTCCCCGGTCTGAGGGCACTATCGATAAATCGATAACCAAAAAATTAATCGAGATTAAGATAATTAATCGTAATCGCGATTAGTTTTATTAATCATCAATCGTTAATTTGCTTAAAGATTGTTTTATGAGACCCACTGTATTTATAGTATTATAATATAAAATAGTATGTTCGCGTAAATTAACGTGAACTCAAAAGCAGATTAAATTTATCCAGGATTCCTGAGTTTGTGAGCGCATTACTGAAAATTTAAGGTATTATTTTTTCACCTGCATACTACAATTGCAATACAATTAACTCAGCGGGACTTTGAAAGACGGATTTCTAGATTATTTCTTAATGGATTTTTTGAGGGAAGCGCTTCCATTGTCGTCACTTCCGGACAAATTAGGTTTTTATCTCCTTCTTACTGTTGAATTGGTAGCTTTTTAATGTCATTGACTTAAAGTTAGAGACTTGAACCTGGAACCTGCGGCTTATGCAACTAGTGCTCTAACCCGGAGACAATAAACAAATCATCATAGGGCTATTTCATTTCCCTATTATAATGCAATGCAGGAAGTGGACTATTTGCATACGTTGATGACAACCTTATTCTTTTTTCATCGACAAATGTAATAACTCTCATTTCTGCATGACATTATCATCGATTATTCATTTATTGAAGTTGATGAAAAAGGAACAACCTTATGATCAATGCATACACATGAAAAATTTGAGCAGGTGTATATACATTGACTTTGTTCCTTATTCATCAGAGAATTTTTTATCATCTTAAATAATTGAATAAACCATAATAATGTCATGCAGAGAGTGGAGTAATTACATTTGCCGATGAAAATCATGTAAAATTTCTATGGATTCGAAATTAATTTGTTTACGTTGATGGAATGTTTTATGTCATTTACTCACAAACCAATCGCAAAATGCGCTTATCTTTTTGTTTGAACCTTTAACCCGGTCCAGACACTACGTCTTTCACATTTTGCCTGCACAAACCAAAACGTTGCAGACAAAATGTTGCGTATGGACGGGAAAAATGCAACGTTTTAGAACTGCATAGAGAACTGTGCAGTTGCAGCGATATTTGAGCTGGTAGGGCTTAAATATCCGTGAGCTGCGCAAAAAAGTTGGTAAAGTCCGGTCCAGACGCTACGTCTTGCATAACGTTTTGCCTGCGCAGTCATATTTAAGCCCTACCAGCTCAAACATCGCTGCAACTGCACAGTTCTATGCCCAGTTCTAAAACGTTGCATTTTTCTCGTCCACACACAACATTTTGCCTGCAACGTTTTAGTTTGCGCAGGCAAAACGTTGTGCAAGACGTAGCGTCTGGACCGGGCTTAAGATGTGCACCATCTGGACGCTCTTTCAATTTTGCTACGTTTTGACTGCGTAGCCTGGACTGGGCTTTACGTGAAAAATAGGAAGAACCGTTCTTTTTGGTGGGTATACGTAGGTTTTGGATCTACGTGCATTTTGCAATGATGTGTCTGTAGTATTATTTGGCACACTGAGAGTTTAGTAAACAAAATATATCTTTTTCGTGCGCACGTCAGAATGATTAATTTGTGTCAAGTAAAAGTTCCTACGGTATTAAAAATGGTTAAAGACGTTGGAGCCCGACATCGATATCGAAGATAGTATTATTGATTGTGTAAATTCTAGTGGACGGCAATGAAAATCGAGTTGCATCTTCAACGGAAGACACGAGAAAAAATCTAACACGAGAATCATCTTTTTCATCTTCTGTTTTATTTGACGACACCTTCTTCAAACTAGTTCCTGACGAGCCTTTTGACAAGATTCTTTCTGCAACATGTATGAACTGTTCATCAGAAAAAACGGTGATTAAAGGATACAGGACAACAATGTCGAATTTTGTTGGCACTTGAAAAGAAACTTGGTTCAGATGTACTAAAAGATTATAAAAAGCATATGAAGAATAACAAGACTAAGAAAACAACTAATGTCAAAACAACCGACAGCACTCTTTCAATGGAAAAGGATATGGTAACACAAGAACAATTTGAAGTTAGTATTACTAATTATTTCGTTCATCCCTTAAGACCTTTACAAGCCATAGAGGATCCCTATTTTACAAAAATGATGGAAGACTTAAATATTAAAAATATTGGACTGAAGTTGTTTGGAAGGCGATCACTAAGAAAAAAATTGCCAAACAGTTTTATAGTCAAATGTCTGCAATTAAAGAAAAACTTGCATCAGTTAATTACCTTTGTACTACCGCCGATATTTGGTCGGGCAAAAAATGAAGTTTTCTCGGCATAGCTGCGCATTGGATTGATGCAGATTTGGAAAGATACTCAGCTGCTATAGCTTGTCGACGATTTAGAGGAGCACATACGCATGACCGAATAAAAGAAATCTTATTGGAAATATTTTCAGAATTCAATCTTCACCCTTCCAAAGTTATATCAATGCTGACTGACAACGGTGCAAATTTTGTCAAGGCGTTTAAAGAATTTGGCATAAACCAAACATCTTTAGAATTCGATGCCAATGAATAGTATGATGAAAACAGCGAAAGTGACGATGCGACAGATCATGATGAAGACCAGATTTGTATGGAAAATGAAGACATGCATGCAATGAACCAAATATTAGAAAATACTTCGCTACTGTTTCACATGCGTTGCAATAAGCACTTTTCAATTTGATTGCAAGTTCTGATGTGCAAAAAATATTATCTAATAAATTTACATTATTTGGGAAAACATACATAATGTAGTGAACTCTGGAGTCCAGCTGGGCGACCGAAATCTGCAAAGATTATGCAAGACATTCTCGGGCATGCACTTACTCATCCAGGAGCTACAAGATGGAACAGTCTTTATGATGCAATTAAATATATTTCGAAAATAAGAAGCAAAAGCTTTCCACTATCCAAGGCACTCGAGATTCAAAACCCACTTAAAGATGCTGATTTCCAGTATATCGAAGAATATTTGCAATGTGCAGCGCCATCGGTGAATGCTTTGGATATACTGCAGGGTGATACATTTTATGGAATTGTTACTCCATATTTAACACTAGAAGGGTCACGTACCTTGACATACCTTCAAAGACCACGACCGTCAAATTGACGGCATACGATATTCGGATAGATAATATGGCTGTTTCTGAATCAAACGAATTTAATAATTTTAATTACAATGATTTATTATTTTGAATGCTTACATAGAACTACATTTATAACAAATATTTTTTTGTAGACTTGTTTTACGCATTTTCCACAAACAGCTTTTTGGCAAACAGTGCAAAGTACACAGGTTCGATTTTTTTTACAATGCACATTAATTTGACATTGACGTCTTTTGTTTGTTGTGGACATAGAAGGCTGCTCTTCAGTAGTGGTTATATTATCTAAGCGTTGGGTGACATCTGAACTATTTCTTTTTTTCACGTACTCTGCTCGAAGTTCACTCACGAGTTGAAGAATGTAATTATGGCGCGAAATGTTTTCACCTGTAATTTTTCGGTATAAGACGCATGAATTTATTGCAGCTAAGCCTAAAATATTGTAGAAGACATGGACTGGCCATCTTCGAGTTCCAGCTCTTACGGTGTATTTTCTTGACATTTGATCAATTATGTCCACACTTACTTTAGTTTCGTTATAAAACTGGACAGTCTCGGGAAGCTTTTTTGAGTCAGTATCAATATAAATATTTTGATGTAGCGTACTCAAGATAATGAAATTTTTTCCAGGTTTACCCTGATAAACAGTTAAGGTTGCGTTGGTCTCCGATTTCAAGATAAACGTTTCATATCTTTGTGTGCGGATATTTCTACAAATTGGCGGTACTTCTCGCCTTCCTCGTCGCATCGTTCCAACTATGCTCGTATTCTCAGATCCTAGCTTTTCCGCCAGTTTCAATGATGTGAAAAAATTATCCGTTGTAATGTTTCGACCTTTCTTGAAGTAAGATTGCATCAATTTCATAACTACATGTTCTGGTAATGGAACATTACTTAGGCGCTCGTCATCTTTTCCTAAATAAGGAAAGCCACCACATAAATATTTGGTCTCCACGTCCACTAACAACCAAAACTTTATTTCAAATTTATCGGGTTTATTTGTAATGTATTGCAAAAAGGGACAACGTGTTTTGGATGGAAACAACTGTTCGTCAACAGTCAAATTTTCTCCAGGGGTAAAACACATTTGGCAATTTTCTATAAATTTATTCCAAATATCAGAAATCATTGCAAATTTGTCAGTAGATAAACGTGTATGACGTGTGCTTCTCAAATCAAACCGTAAGTATTTCATTATTTCCTTGAACCTATGTTTACTCATTGTATTTTTGAAAACTGGAGGACCCCACTCTTGTGACCACAAAATGTCTAAGTCCAAGTGGCTCATGTTGTGAGCCCCACGTGCGTAAATCAAGGCAATGAAGGCATCTAACTCTTCCAAAGAAATTTCCCAAGAATCATTTTGACATTTGTCACGAGCTTCCGTTTCAGTGCATAGTTTTATGCGTCGTAGTATTTATTCGTGGATAAAAAGACGCCACGAGGAAACAATTTGTCCGTTTTCTACATACCGTTTAGCATACGGAGTAGGTCCTGCAGCTTCTCTCATAACATTTTGCCGGCTTCGACGGCCCGCTACACCAGCACTCGAAATACACGTCCACTCAGTTCCGTCGCTAGCTACTTGCCTCATATCCAGTTCTGGCAATGATGATGTTCTAACCAGCCTTCCACCACGAGATAAACGTCCTGGTTGTTCTGATCTTCTGCCATGCCCAGGTCTGGTGGGATGAATTCTTCGTACACTATGCTCAAGATCGGAAACACTTGGAGTTGGAATATCCATTTCAGAATCCTCCGATGTCGAGCTTTCTGGCTCTAGCTGTGGCTGAAAGTCCGGGTCTTCAGTTTCACAAGGCTCATCGCTGTCATCACCTAAGGCATCTTCTTCTATTGAACAAAGTCGCAATAACTCTTGCTCTGTTTCTGAACTTGTCAGCCGTCGGTTCGAATTCATTGTGAGATTATTCTCAGTTGAAACTGCAAGAAATATCAAGTATCACAAAATATCACTTTTTATTTGTAATTGCTCTTCTGGGCACTTTAATTTCACGAAATTGCAAACACTCACCTGGTCGTAAATTTTTGTTTTGGGATTCTTGTAAAGAACAATTTGGTGGAGAAAAAACTTCTAAGCGGCTAGAACGGCACTGCACTTCCAAACAATTTTTTTTTTGTAGCCACAACTGTATCAACCACTAGCTCGAATTCAAATGACCAATCACAGTGGACTTCTAAAACTCAGTTGAAATTTCACGTAATGTCAAGTGGTATTTTTGAAACAAAACCCTTATTTATGTCTATGGGTATTTCTGAATGATATACATTGTACGAGTATATCTGAGCATATTATAACGCAGTCTCAAGTAGTGTTATTGGAACAAAACCGTAGTTTATGTTTACGAGTACTTTTGTATTGTATACATTGAAATATCTATGTCTGTGCGTATAACTCAAATCTGTTTCATATGCCGTCAAATTGACGACGTCGGTCTTAATAGGTATGAATGAGCAATTCTTGCATACTGAATCAATATTTTTTTTATTTTTATCAACTTAAAACATATATAACCATAAGTTAGGAAAAGTCAGGAAAAATGAAAATAAACTGATAGTTACGTAAAAAACTATTAACGATCAAATTCGCGTTGCCGTCAAATTGACGGCTTTGACCCTTCTAGTGTTAAGTTACAGAAGCTGGAACGTCAAAATGTGAAGTATTGCAAGCCTCTGGTACGAGAGTATTTGGAAAGTGTGGAAAAGCGTTATGAAGAATTTTTAAGTTTCTCTAATGAAAGTGCAAAAAATGCTGCTATTGCATACTTAGTTCATCCCAAGTTCAAGAAGCGATGGTTGACATGTGTTGACCCTGACACCCAACAAAAAAAAATGTTTAAGATGGCTGAAAACAACTTTATGTTAAAATTATCTAAACAAGATCAATTAATTGAAAATCAAAGTAGGGGAGATAGAAATAAACAGAAAGAGGATAATTTTTTTATTTTAACTTAGATTCTGGCAGTGGGTTTGAAGCTGTTAGTTGTCGACAGAGGTCCGATTTAATAGTTTCAAATTTTTTCTCTGAAAAAGTCGTCAATTAAGCCTTTTAAATCGCTACCCACTTTTGAACAATTTATTTATAATATACAATGCACATATGCTATCATCGGGTTCTGTAGAGAGGATGTTTTCATTTGCGACCTGGTGAATGCACATACTCGTAGATCACACAGAATTTCAGTTGATTTATTCGAAGAAAAAAGAATTATGACATGTAATTTAAATTACGGCAAAAAATGATGATAAATTTTGTAATTAATACTAAGAACATTTATGTACATATCCTATAAGAAAGTATTTTCTTTCTTATGTACGTTTTTTTTTGATTATGTTTAATTTTTGTTCAACTATCGAAAAATTCGAAATATCGTTTATCGTGATTTAATAAATGATTTGCAAACAAATTATGTACGTTTTCTTTCTTCTTTTACAAAACCCTTCTAAAATCGCGTCCTGTCTGTCCGTCTGTCCGTCTGTCTGTCCGTCCGTCTGTCTGTCCGTCCGTCCGTCCGTGTGTCACAGCAGTTTTTCTCGGAAACTACTTAAGCTAGAAGCATCAAATTTTGTATGTAGGTGTAAAGTGATGCTCTCTTCAAAGTTCATTTGCAAAAAAATTTTATAAGGTATTTAAGGGGGGTCTCCCCATGTAGGGGAGTGACCCCCGAAAAAAAAATTTCATTGACGGTAGCCGATATGGGTATCAAATGAAAGGTCTTGATGAGGACTTTTTAAAACAGGTCTTAATTTGGCAAAGTTTGCTTCGACGGGCGCACAGGGAGGGGAAATACACGAAAAATTTGTGTCCCCCCCTCGCGATTGGACACCTTCCATCGGAAAAATCTGAAAAAAATCAAGAATGTAGGCCTTGATAAGGACAACAACAACAAATACGTGAGAAGTCGCAACTCACTCTACTTTGTTAGTAATAGTATGATTTATCGATTTTATGTTTTCATGAATAAAATCTTAACGATACCTTTAAATTCAATGAAATTCGGTACACTGATGACTATTCATAAGATTGATTAAGTTTGCTTCGAGGGGCGCACAGGGAGGGGAAATACACTAAACATTTGTGTCCCCCCCTCGCGATTGGACACCTGTGATCCGAAAAATCTGAAAAAATCAGGAATGTAGGCCTTGGTGAGTACAACAACAACAAATACGTAAGAAGTCGCAATTCACTCAACTTTGTTAGTAATAGTATGATTTATCGATTTTATGTTTTCTTGAATAAAATCTTAACGGTACCCTTAAATTCAATGAAATTCAGTACGTAGATGTCTATTTATAAGATTGATCTATCCTGAAAGTTTCATAATCATCATATTTAGCGAAGTAATAGCGGTTTGAATATTCCTGCATTACTATGGATCAATATGCGCCGCATGTATTACTATGGCAACATATGGCTATGGAACAACATGCGCTTTTTACCGACTCAGACACTACAGTTTTACTAGGATTTGCATGAAAATTTCAGGAATGATAGTTGTCATGAATACCTTCGAGAACCAGTTCAGCTAGAGGTGTCAGTAATCGTAAAACAAAATAGTGGCTGTTTTAAATGCGAAGATTGAATAATTTTGAGTTATTTTTTCTCAACTTCAACGTTTAAGGTGCATGCTTTGAACACTTGATTCAATTTAATGAATGACTGAAGATGAGTACTTACAATTAATACTCATAAGTGAAACAAGTCAAGGAGGCGGGAGGGAGCTTCTAGCAAACGGGCTTTGTAACAACTCTAGGATTCGAAAAAAAGGCTATTTATCAATGTTAACAGTACAGGAGAGTGGCCCCTGAAAAAAAATTCATCAAACGTAGCCGATATGAGTATGAAATGAAAGTTTTCATGGGAGCTTTTCAAAACAGTTCTTAAACTGTCAGTTTTTGCTTCAGTGGGGCACAGGGGGGAAATACATGAAAAATGTGTTTCCTCCCTCGCGAATGGACATCCGAAATAATTATCAAGGGAGGTATTTATGAGTATAACAATAACAAAAACCTCAGAAGTCGAAATTCGTTCAACTTTGTTAATAATAGTATGATCTTCGAATTTCATAGTTTCTCCAATAAAATCGGCATTGACATGCTTCTTGACTTTATTCAATCTGGTGACTGCATTTTGAAAATTGAATACAAAACCCTTTTGACATGAGCGTAGGTCTGTTTACCCAACTTGTTTTTGATTAAAATATGCAAAAAAATTCAATCATTCGAATCGAGATGAAACCTAACCTCCACTTTCTTGAAATCATTTAAAAATAAGCAAATTTAGCTTTTTTAAACTAAATAATAGTTTAAACGATGAAAATTAGTGACTTAATCTTAATCATGATTAACGATTTGATTAAATTAATCGTTAATCGATGATTGACGATTGAAAGTATTCATCCTTAATCATCAATCTCGGATAGCTTTTTAATCGTTAATTTTTAATCGCCAATCGGATTAAATTTTTACCAACACTACTCGAAACCATACAAAACCTTGAATTTTCGTCGGCGCTTCCAGATTTCTCCATATACCTTCATATAAACTAGCAAGCAAAGTCAACCTATGGCTGGGCGCAAACGTTCGGATTCCGGATTAGGTTTCCTGATCAGGAATTCAGATTCGGAATTCCATGAGACTAGCGCAAATGTCCGGTATTTTTATTCGGAATTTTATGCCGCCAGTTTCTCTAGTGACACGCTTGTAAAAACACGTAAGCATGGACGATGACGACGAATTAATTGCTGGTGCACTTTTACTAGCCCTTAACAAGGAGAAGAGGAATCGTCGTTACTGGGTACACCCGCTGAATACTTGGAGATTAACAGACAGTCAATTTTATTTCAAAAGAGCAAAATTACGAGCACACCCAGATGAATTCTTCAAATATTATAGGATGTCAATGAAATCCTTTGATGAGCTTCATAATGGCATACGAGAGAAAATAAAAAAGCAAAATACATGCATGAGATTGTGTTTGGACACGGAAGAAAAGTTAACAATAACATTAATTTATTTTAAATCAAACTGTTGTATGTATAAACATTACACATTACAATTTACTTATTTAAATTTTAAATAATTATTAATATTTTCTGTATTATCATGAGAACCTTCAGACTGGAGAATTAAAAACTGCGCAGCCTCGTTATCTTCAACACTATTATCTGGTACAGAACACTCGGGATAGTCTTGCACGGGATTTTGCTGAGTATTTAAATGGGCAGGTGTGACATTAGTAATTGAGCGAATAACAAGCTTAGGTTTAGAGGTACTCGTCTGTTGGGAGGATGAATCAATGTTTTTTTCAGGTTCAGATGGAGATGGACTTTTATAATATATAGGTGAATTTCGAGGTACATATACGTTTCGTGAAGATGGTATGTAAGTTGGTGATGGAGATGAAATGTTATAAGGCGAGGTTTGCGGTACAGGAGTATATGAGTGGACAGAACGAGGGCTTGAAAATGACCCTGAAGAGTTATGACAGTACGTGTACTGAGACTGCGGTGACGGTTCTTCCCCATAGTGACTTTTTTAACCAATTGCAGCATTCCTAGTTGAAAATGATGGTGCGTCATTTTTGCCATATATCTTCTGAAGCTTAACAAAAATTTGGTGTCATCATCTTCTTCTTCATTCTTCGTTCTGGATGAATTTGAATTAGATCTTGCCTTTCCTGCAATATACGTAGTATCTGGGTTGTGACATCCTTTTTTCTTTTCTGTGTAACCACAGGTACAGGTGAAGTCAGTACTGGTGAGTAGGGGTAGTTTGTATGTTCTGGCTCACTTTTTCCATACGAATTGAGATTGATTTTGCGCGCCACCTAGTGGTGAAAATTGGAACTAATGGCGCTTGAAGCGGCCGGGAATGAAACTAATGGTTTGTGTCTCGGATATATGGGTGTGTGTCTTGGGTGTGTTGGTGTGTGTATTAGGGTGGTATACGTAGGTGCCTGAGATAAGAAGGTGTGAGTCCGGAATAGGTGTGGATCTTTTGGGTGGTTGCCAGGGGAGGATGTGTGTCTTGGATGTGTGGGTGAGTGTATTAGGGTGGTATAGGTAAGTGCCTGGGATAAGAAGGTATGAGTCCGGAATATGTGTGGATGTTATGGATGGTTGCGGCGAGGGTGTGTCTAGGGTATGTGGATAGGTGTATCAGATTAGTGTAGGTGCGAGCTAGATGGCGCTCTGGGCGGTTGTTCGCAGGGCTTGAGATCCTTTAGTGTGACTTATTGAAGGCGTTTGGTTCGAGCGATTTACTGGGTCACGATAGGCGGGCTGGATTTTTCTATGATGCGAGTGGCTGCGTGGGGACGAAGGGAGTGGCTGCGTGGGTGACTACGTTATTGACGGGTGATGGGTCTGCTCGTCAGCGAGTGCTCTAAGGCATGGGAATTTGCTTCGTGGGTGCTTGTTTAAGGAGCGCATTGCTCATCGATTGGATTGGCGAGTAAACGTCATGCGTGTCGATTGTTCGAAGATGTAATTTGAGGTGTAGTTTTTATGGCGCGAATGGTTGCATGGTGACGGAGGGCGCTGCTGTAGATGGGTGACTTTGCATTATGGATGGGCGATGGGTTTGCCTTTCGACGGGTATTCTAAAGCGTTACAATTTGCTCCGTGGGTGCTTGCTTAAGGTGCGCGTTGCTCTTCGATGAGCGTCGGTGGATAAGGCGTGTGGAAATCACCGATTTGCTTGATCATGTTAGGCGTGCTGGACGTTTTTCATGGTGCGAGTGGTTGCATGGTGAAGGAGGGCGCTGCTGTAGATGGGTAACTTTGTATTATGGATAGACGATGGGTTTGCCTTTCGACGGGTATTCTAAGGCGTTACAATTTGCTTCATGGGTGCTTGGTTAAGGAGCGCGTTGCTCATCGATTGGTGTCTTTGGCTAAGGATCAACGGCCGCGTGTGGAAATGACCGATTCGCTTGATCATGCTAGGCGTGCCAGAAGTTTTTATGACTCGGTCAGTTGCATGGTGATGGAGGGCGCTGCTGTAGATGGGTAACTTTGTATTATGGATGGGCGACGGGCTTGCCTTTCGACGGGTGTTCTAAGGCGTGAGAATTTCCTTCATGGGTGCTTGCTTAAGGTACGTTTTGCTCCTCGTTTGATGTCTCTGGTTAAAGATGGATGGTATTGTAGATGTGATGCGCGTCGCTTGTTGAAGGAAGTAATCTGAGGTGTATGTTTCCACCGAGCCGTAGAAATTTGTATCGTGAGCGTTTGGTTAAGTTTCCACGTTTCTCATCAAAGGATGCCTGTCTTTAAGTATGGACGTCCTTGTCGGCGATTCGGAATGATTTGCGTCGCTTTTTGGAGGATCGTGATTGGGGTGTAGATTTGTTCGGCGGTGAATGCTGTAAGGCATGGAAATTGTCCTCGGGGATGCGTGGCATGTGCAAGTGAGTTTGCTTGCTAAGTGTAGTGTTTCGTTCGCATAAACTTCTCTGTTGGCGGGAGTTTTAGGGCATCGGAATCTACAGCGTGGAAGAGAAGTGGCGTGGCATACACTGCATTGCAATATGGTTTTGCTTGATGGAGGCGGATTTTTTGTTGTATTGGTCGTGGGCAGCGGGTAACGTGATGTACGGCATTGAGACGTGTTTTCATAAATGTCCATTCAAAGATGCGCCTGTTATAGTTTGCTGATTATTATTTACATTGATCGTTTTCAGTTTCTTTTTGCTTGGATACGTCGTTTCTTTGTTTTGTGACTCATTGCTATTGTATATTATTGCTTTTATCGGTTTCATTGTAATAGTACTTTAAGAATCGTCTTCAATGTATTTTGTTCGGTTAGACTACTATGTTGATTGTTCAAATCTATGGATGCAGGGAAAAAGATCTTAATGTTTGTTGTAATGCGTTCTTGATATTTAGTGTAGTTTTAAATTTCAGTTTGCTTGTAGCAGCATTTTGTTTGTCTGCATCATCATCACTTATTTCTTAAAGCAGTTTCTATACTTCATTCTCTGATTGTACTATTATGTAGAAGTATGGCACTATATTCATTCAATTTTTTTCTTTACTATAGGATGCTCATTGGTTTTGTTCAAAAATTCTAATAAGTTCTTCCAAGACGAGTTATTTTTTCAAATTAATGACCTTTTAGTGCATGAGATGGTGATAATTTTGTTCGTACATCATATGATTTGTCCTTTTTGATAAGTGCTTGGGTCTATTTTTTAGATCACTATGTTGAGATGTATGTTTTGGGTATCTATTCTAAATTTGAGATTATTTATGGATGTTGTATAAGAAAGATATTACGGTTTATGGCTTCTGGAATGCTACTTTTTTATGGAGTTTATGTATGATGGATGTAGAAATCATCGTGGTGGTCCTAATGAGTAGGAATATAGACGCATTTTCATTGATTAATTTTGGGTACGTACTGAAAGGAAGAACCTAATATAGAAAAAAAGTGAATGCGCTAGGTCATTGACATTAGGGGTTTGTTGGTATTATGGTATTATTCTTTGTTTATGCTCATAATGCATGGGAAAATATTTTTGGTCCTATATGATGGCATTATAGGCATGCACTAGATTGAATAAATTTTTATATTTATTCTGAATTAGGTGCTGTTATTATGGATCTGTATTATTTAGTTTAAGTAGTTTCATGAGTGTCAGTATAATATAGAGTAAAACTGTTATTTTATGCTTGTCTCATATTCTACACAGTATGTATGATTTTTTGACATTTCCGAGTTTCTCTAGGTATATTTTCATTTAGAACTTGTTGATGTTTTTTGAGTATGATAATTTTTAATTTGTTATCTCCTTAGGAATGCTTGCATGCATGGATGATGCCATTTAGCTGATACTTTTCGGATGCATATGATCGCTTTTAGTGCCTTTATGATTGCATGAGAATTTACAAACCTCATACTTTGTGTGCTTGTATTAAGCGTAAAGTCACTTCAGCTATAGTCATATACATTTTCAATATTTGAGCATTGTAAAATACGTATTTCCTACATTTTAAATATGCTAGATTTATCATCATAGGGATTGTCGGGTATGCTCATTGACATATTCAAGTATTATTTTCACATAAGTAAAATATATTCTTGTTGAGTTTTTTCTTATCAGAATTTTTTATGCTGGATGCTTGGTTGATTTTTTATAGGTTTGAAGAAGATCTAATTAGTTTTCAACATAAAGGGTATGTTTTGGGTTGGCGCACTGCTACTATAGATCACTTAGGCTAATGTTTATGTAAGATAGTTCGGTATAGATAACGATGTGTGGTAGCATATGAGTTTATGGTAGGCTATTTTTAGATCGATCTCATCGCATCTTGTATAGACAAGTAGCATATGTTATGAAGTGTTCTTGATAAGGATGGTCACGAGTCATTGTAGGATGTTAAGATATGATCATTACTTTCAGGAGGTGTTTGGCTGCTGGTAATTTGGATGAACAGATGTATACTTGAGTTGAATGAACTAATGAGGGGGTTTTTTTTTTTGTCTCTCATTAGATATTTTTGAATGGTAGAATTGAGTGTTTGATACTTGGGAGTTTCGGATATGCTAGGAATGTTTAGGTTTTTTTTGGTTTACTGTTTGAGGTATTTGTTTACTTGAGCAATGTTAGATTAGTTGTTAAAATAAAAAGATTGTGTTTTTTTCAAATAGAAATAATTTATTGAGTAATGCTATTTTTTGTTATATATATAAATAAATTTTCATACAATTTATAGGACATCTAGTATATGGGTTGATATATTTATGAATTCTATAGCATATTGAAGGTTTATTCAGCTGCACTATTTCTGCTTTAGGACCATACAAATGTATAGTAAGTCCTCTCACGTCTTTTTTAATGTTTATTATACAATTTATATAGCAATCCAATATCCTCAACATATAATTGTAGCTTATGTCCCCTTCACTCTAGTGCAAACTGTTGATGTTTCAATTCGAATTTCGTTTTGGTTGCATTTTATGAGAATAGTATGTTCCTTGATGAATTACTGGTGAGGATTCCCCGATACATTCTAATAACGCTGGCCAACAGTTGGCTCTAATTTTGTTTGGACTATTTATACTACCCGATGCTATGAATTATTACTTTGTCGTATGTATGCGAGACTGCAGGAGTATGTTCTGTTTTATTAGTTTAAAAATATTTCTTGTCTCTTGATCGTATGAATGACAAATGCATGTATCAGTGCCTGATGTTGTATTAGAGTTGGACCATTCAAATATTTGATAGTGTATTCCATGTTTATTAGATACTTTCTCACCCACATTACCATATTTAAGCATATAATTCTCGATTCGTATTCGGTGTTCAGGAAAAATATCACGGTACACTTCCATGAAGTATAGGATAACCATTGTAATAGATCTTATAGCGGTGAAAGTGTATTGACCTCTGTTTTCCTAGTTTTCTTGACGTCGTTTACGTTGGTTTGCTGAATTTTAAAAACCTCATAATAATCCGTAGAATTATATGTAGTCTAGTGATAGAAAAAACGACGTGCTGCCTTTAAGTTAACATACATTCATGTCCTAGTTTGTACAGTGCAGCTAAGATGAGGGTCTGTTTCTCAATATTAAATTTCAGTATTTTATAGACTCAAGAGATTATTCTTGATTTCAAAGCCTTTCACAATAGTTTGTAGATTACAAAGTCTCAATTTCCAATTTCCTTATGAATAATTCCTTTAAGTGAAGTAAAACATTGTTTATAGGGTTTTTAGTATTTTATTTCATCACATGGAAAATTAGATCGTTACATAGTACTGGTATTTCATAAAAAAGCCTAGAGTAGTTTATATTTACAAATGATGTTTGAGTTGGAGTGAAGAAGTCGCTGATTTGCAGGGAACTCATCTACTCTATCCTTGAGATCAATGAGGTATTGGCGAAGTGAAGTCCATTGACTGTTATCTAACTCCAACTGATTTTGTCCACTGCATCGGAAGATTATTTTCGCTTGAAATGTCAGCGGGTCAAATCCAAGTATTACTTTGCTTTTGTGGAAGCCTTCATCAAGATAGTATGTATAGTTCAGCAAGAGGTTTTTCTCATAGATTCGCTGTTTCTCTCGATTCTTTTTTAGTTTCTTCTCTTTCTTGTTCACTTTTCTGGCTGAAGTAGCCTTATCAGTCTGGCTGGCCTTTTCATGCTTCTGACTGACTGACGAAGTTATTGGATCTGCTCCGTTCATTTTAAATGACTGCTTCTAGTAGTAAAACTAAAGATGTATATTTGTTACACCAGCATATATATTCACTTCTCTGCATTTACGGATGGAGTGGGGGGCAAGTTCAATATGTGTTGATAATTCTATTGCATAAGTAAACATGTTTAGCCCTTGAATGCTGTAATGTTGCTTACGCTCATGATTTGAATTCAAAGATAAGAAAGTGCTATGGAGTTAAGATTTGAACCACCAAGCTAACAGGAGTAGGAGTCAGTAACAGGAAATGACACTTTGCTCCGTATTTCCTTTAGAATTTTTAGGAGTACTGCTGGGCTACAATAGATTGCTTCTAGGCTAATTAGCTGTCTTTTTATCTATTAAACTATCTAATTAGCTGTCAGTTTTGCTGATGAGCTGTCTATCTTATGTGTAATGCTGTCTTTTAAGCCGATTCCCTGTCTGTTTAGCTGATATGCTATCCTCTTGAGCTGTCTATTTAGCTGTCACTTTCGCTGATGAGCTGTCTATTATATGTATAATGCTGTCTATGCAGCTGTCTATTTAGCTGATGCCCTGTCTGTTTAGTTGTTATGCTGTCTGCTGAGCTAACCGTTTAGCTGATAAACCCGTCTATTTAGCTGGTAAGTGGTCTATGTAGCTTTCTTTTTAGCTGATGCCCTGTCTGCTTAGTTGATATGCTATCTCTTTAGCTGTCTGTATAGCTATCTTTAGTTAATAAGTTGAGCGTTTGACCTTACGTGCTATCTGCCATTCAGTAAATTCATTTGATTGTTGGTAATTATCTACCCATAAAAAATTCTTACTTTCCATACAGTTGCAGTCAGCTTCTTTTTACATTTACTTTAAATGTCATATGCACATCACGATTTACGTTAGGCCTATTGGTTACCAAGACTGCATGTTGATCATCTTCCAAGTTATTCGTAGGCATACATGGGTCAGACAAGAATCTTCACGTCTATGTTGCTCTTCTGGTGAACAAATCTTGATTAGGAGCAAACCATTGTTATTTGCTCGAGAGTTAATTGATCTTATTTCACACTGATGCATTCTTCATAAGAACATTCTTTTTTATCTGCGTCAGTTTTTCTCTGGACCTCTGTCTATCTAATCTATAGGATCCTCTTTCTACAGCAATTCGATTTCAGTTCTCTAGGTTTTCATGTCTTCATAGGATTTGCGACCTATGGGACCCTTATTGCCCACTATAATGTTCCATTGCATTGAAATTATGTTGCTACACTTATGAACTCATCCAATATGCCCAAAAATTATATGATCCCATGGATCAGCCATTTGAATCATTTTGTAAAGCACAAACTTGTTGAATAAATCTCTACTTCATGCAAACCATTGCTAGGGCCTTAACATGAATTAGTTCAGCCTGTTGCTTAGTCGATGTATTAAGGGTTTATAGTGGAACTTATTAAGTATATTGAATCATCTTGGCGTTCTCATGTATGATCAACCCTTTTGGATTATCCGGGATATGCTATGACTGGAACGATTTTCTCCCTATCATTGAACAATTGAGTAAAATTTTGATACCTCCAACTGACTAAAAATCTGTCATTGATCCATTTTCAGAAGATGTTTGAATGGTCTGGAAGACTTGAAGCTGCAACATTACTCACAACCTGTGAAATGATTAAATATCATGGACAAATGTGTCTACATATGTACATTATAGTAGCTATCAAATGTCTATGTATTAGTATCATATGATCGACTGGTCTCTTTATCATGCAAAGAGGGTTATCCACAATCACCGATCAGTTGAGCCGTCTGATACGATCACGAGTTGCCTGTTCAGCAGTTGAACTTTGGTCAGCTTCACACCAATATGTTTTCTCTTTCGCACCTGCTAACCCAATTGCCTGACGAACTTAAGGTAGCCTTCTCTTTCTCACCTACAACTCGAGTTGATTGGTGAGCAGAAGGTGGTGAAGGGCCTTACAGGGCTTCTTCCCAGCCTGCCCCGTGGCATGCATGCATGATGATCCACGCAGAGATGCAGAATAACCTTCTACCCAGCCTACCTCATTGCCACGCAGGCATCAATGACCGGTAATCATGCGTTATGACGCGTCATAATGCATGATTACCGGTCATCATGCCTGCATGGCAATGGGGTAGGCTGGGTAGAAGGTTATTCTGCATCTCTGCGTGGATCATCATGCATGCATGCCACGGGGCAGGCTGGGAAGAAGCCCTGTAAGGCCCTTCACCACCTTCTGCTCACCAATCAACTCGAGTTGTAGGTGAGAAAGAGAAGGCTACCTTAAGTTCGTCAGGCAATTGGGTTAGCAGGTGCGAAAGAGAAAACATATTGGTGTGAAGCTGACCAAAGTTCAACTGCTGAACAGGCAACTCGTGATCGTATCAGACGGCTCAACTGATCGGTGATTGTGGATAACCCTCTTTGCATGATAAAGAGACCAGTCGATCATATGATACTAATACATAGACATTTGATAGCTACTATAATGTACATATGTAGACACATTTGTCCATGATATTTAATCATTTCACAGGTTGTGAGTAATGTTGCAGCTTCAAGTCTTCCAGACCATTCAAACATCTTCTGAAAATGGATCAATGACAGATTTTTAGTCAGTTGGAGGTATCAAAATTTTACTCAATTGTTCAATGATTGGGAGAAAATCGTTCCAGTCATAGCATATCCCGGATAATCCAAAAGGGTTGATCATACATGAGAACGCCAAGATGATTCAATATACTTAATAAGTTCCACTATAAACCCTTAATACATCGACTAAGCAACAGGCTGAACTAATTCATGTTAAGGCCCTAGCAATGGTTTGCATGAAGTAGAGATTTATTCAACAAGTTTGTGCTTTACAAAATGATTCAAATGGCTGATCCATGGGATCATATAATTTTTGGGCATATTGGATGAGTTCATAAGTGTAGCAACATAATTTCAATGCAATGGAACATTATAGTGGGCAATAAGGGTCCCATAGGTCGCAAATCCTATGAAGACATGAAAACCTAGAGAACTGAAATCGAATTGCTGTAGAAAGAGGATCCTATAGATTAGATAGACAGAGGTCCAGAGAAAAACTGACGCAGATAAAAAAGAATGTTCTTATGAAGAATGCATCAGTGTGAAATAAGATCAATTAACTCTCGAGCAAATAACAATGGTTTGCTCCTAATCAAGATTTGTTCACCAGAAGAGCAACATAGACGTGAAGATTCTTGTCTGACCCATGTATGCCTACGAATAACTTGGAAGATGATCAACATGCAGTCTTGGTAACCAATAGGCCTAACGTAAATCGTGATGTGCATATGACATTTAAAGTAAATGTAAAAAAAAGTTGACTGCAACTGTATGGAAAGTAAGAATTTTTTATGGGTAGATAATTACCAACAATCAAATGAATTTACTGAATGGCAGATAGCACGTAAGGTCAAACGCTCAACTTATTAACTAAAGATAGCTATACAGACAGCTAAAGAGATAGCATATCAACTAAGCAGACAGGGCATCAGCTAAAAAGAAAGCTACATAGACCACTTACCAGCTAAATAGACGGGTTTATCAGCTAAACGGTTAGCTCAGCAGACAGCATAACAACTAAACAGACAGGGCATCAGCTAAATAGACAGCTGCATAGACAGCATTATACATATAATAGACAGCTCATCAGCGAAAGTGACAGCTAAATAGACAGCTCAAGAGGATAGCATATCAGCTAAACAGACAGGGAATCGGCTTAAAAGACAGCATTACACATAAGATAGACAGCTCATCAGCAAAACTGACAGCTAATTAGATAGTTTAATAGATAAAAAGACAGCTAATTAGCCTAGAAGCAATCTATTGTAGCCCAGCAGTACTCCTAAAAATTCTAAAGGAAATACGGAGCAAAGTGTCATTTCCTGTTACTGACTCCTACTCCTGTTAGCTTGGTGGTTCAAATCTTAACTCCATAGCACTTTCTTATCTTTGAATTCAAATCATGAGCGTAAGCAACATTACAGCATTCAAGGGCTAAACATGTTTACTTATGCAATAGAATTATCAACACATATTGAACTTGCCCCCCACTCCATCCGTAAATGCAGAGAAGTGAATATATATGCTGGTGTAACAAATATACATCTTTAGTTTTACTACTAGAAGCAGTCATTTAAAATGAACGGAGCAGATCCAATAACTTCGTCAGTCAGTCAGAAGCATGAAAAGGCCAGCCAGACTGATAAGGCTACTTCAGCCAGAAAAGTGAACAAGAAAGAGAAGAAACTAAAAAAGAATCGAGAGAAACAGCGAATCTATGAGAAAAACCTCTTGCTGAACTATACATACTATCTTGATGAAGGCTTCCACAAAAGCAAAGTAATACTTGGATTTGACCCGCTGACATTTCAAGCGAAAATAATCTTCCGATGCAGTGGACAAAATCAGTTGGAGTTAGATAACAGTCAATGGACTTCACTTCGCCAATACCTCATTGATCTCAAGGATAGAGTAGATGAGTTCCCTGCAAATCAGCTTGGACTTCTTGAACTCTTCTACATACCTATTGGAGGAGAGAGACTAATACTTAAACATCCCGAGCTCTTCACGCTTTTCATCTTGATGGATTTTTTCAACATTGTCATGCAATACAACAATTTGCTTACCGATTGTGTGAAGGAATACTATGACCAATATTGTGCAAGATGCAGAGAAAAAAGCGTACTTAAACTGGATATCAACGACTTCTTCACTCCAACTCAAACATCATTTGTAAATATAAACTACTCTAGGCTTTTTTATGAAATACCAGTACTATGTAACGATCTAATTTTCCATGTGATGAAATAAAATACTAAAAACCCTATAAACAATGTTTTACTTCACTTAAAGGAATTATTCATAAGGAAATTGGAAATTGAGACTTTGTAATCTACAAACTATTGTGAAAGGCTTTGAAATCAAGAATAATCTCTTGAGTCTATAAAATACTGAAATTTAATATTGAGAAACAGACCCTCATCTTAGCTGCACTGTACAAACTAGGACATGAATGTATGTTAACTTAAAGGCAGCACGTCGTTTTTTCTATCACTAGACTACATATAATTCTACGGATTATTATGAGGTTTTTAAAATTCAGCAAACCAACGTAAACGACGTCAAGAAAACTAGGAAAACAGAGGTCAATACACTTTCACCGCTATAAGATCTATTACAATGGTTATCCTATACTTCATGGAAGTGTACCGTGATATTTTTCCTGAACACCGAATACGAATCGAGAATTATATGCTTAAATATGGTAATGTGGGTGAGAAAGTATCTAATAAACATGGAATACACTATCAAATATTTGAATGGTCCAACTCTAATACAACATCAGGCACTGATACATGCATTTGTCATTCATACGATCAAGAGACAAGAAATATTTTTAAACTAATAAAACAGAACATACTCCTGCAGTCTCGCATACATACGACAAAGTAATAATTCATAGCATCGGGTAGTATAAATAGTCCAAACAAAATTAGA
Source organism: Odontomyia ornata (assembly GCA_963969285.1). NCBI lineage: Eukaryota > Metazoa > Arthropoda > Insecta > Diptera > Stratiomyidae > Odontomyia > Odontomyia ornata. The sequence continues at coordinate 374,453,006 of OZ017739.1, read as the reverse complement.
GCCAACTGTTGGCCAGCGTTATTAGAATGTATCGGGGAATCCTCACCAGTAATTCATCAAGGAACATACTATTCTCATAAAATGCAACCAAAACGAAATTCGAATTGAAACATCAACAGTTTGCACTAGAGTGAAGGGGACATAAGCTACAATTATATGTTGAGGATATTGGATTGCTATATAAATTGTATAATAAACATTAAAAAAGACGTGAGAGGACTTACTATACATTTGTATGGTCCTAAAGCAGAAATAGTGCAGCTGAATAAACCTTCAATATGCTATAGAATTCATAAATATATCAACCCATATACTAGATGTCCTATAAATTGTATGAAAATTTATTTATATATATAACAAAAAATAGCATTACTCAATAAATTATTTCTATTTGAAAAAAACACAATCTTTTTATTTTAACAACTAATCTAACATTGCTCAAGTAAACAAATACCTCAAACAGTAAACCAAAAAAAACCTAAACATTCCTAGCATATCCGAAACTCCCAAGTATCAAACACTCAATTCTACCATTCAAAAATATCTAATGAGAGACAAAAAAAAAAACCCCCTCATTAGTTCATTCAACTCAAGTATACATCTGTTCATCCAAATTACCAGCAGCCAAACACCTCCTGAAAGTAATGATCATATCTTAACATCCTACAATGACTCGTGACCATCCTTATCAAGAACACTTCATAACATATGCTACTTGTCTATACAAGATGCGATGAGATCGATCTAAAAATAGCCTACCATAAACTCATATGCTACCACACATCGTTATCTATACCGAACTATCTTACATAAACATTAGCCTAAGTGATCTATAGTAGCAGTGCGCCAACCCAAAACATACCCTTTATGTTGAAAACTAATTAGATCTTCTTCAAACCTATAAAAAATCAACCAAGCATCCAGCATAAAAAATTCTGATAAGAAAAAACTCAACAAGAATATATTTTACTTATGTGAAAATAATACTTGAATATGTCAATGAGCATACCCGACAATCCCTATGATGATAAATCTAGCATATTTAAAATGTAGGAAATACGTATTTTACAATGCTCAAATATTGAAAATGTATATGACTATAGCTGAAGTGACTTTACGCTTAATACAAGCACACAAAGTATGAGGTTTGTAAATTCTCATGCAATCATAAAGGCACTAAAAGCGATCATATGCATCCGAAAAGTATCAGCTAAATGGCATCATCCATGCATGCAAGCATTCCTAAGGAGATAACAAATTAAAAATTATCATACTCAAAAAACATCAACAAGTTCTAAATGAAAATATACCTAGAGAAACTCGGAAATGTCAAAAAATCATACATACTGTGTAGAATATGAGACAAGCATAAAATAACAGTTTTACTCTATATTATACTGACACTCATGAAACTACTTAAACTAAACAATACAGATCCATAATAACAGCACCTAATTCAGAATAAATATAAAAATTTATTCAATCTAGTGCATGCCTATAATGCCATCATATAGGACCAAAAATATTTTCCCATGCATTATGAGCATAAACAAAGAATAATACCATAATACCAACAAACCCCTAATGTCAATGACCTAGCGCATTCACTTTTTTTCTATATTAGGTTCTTCCTTTCAGTACGTACCCAAAATTAATCAATGAAAATGCGTCTATATTCCTACTCATTAGGACCACCACGATGATTTCTACATCCATCATACATAAACTCCATAAAAAAGTAGCATTCCAGAAGCCATAAACCGTAATATCTTTCTTATACAACATCCATAAATAATCTCAAATTTAGAATAGATACCCAAAACATACATCTCAACATAGTGATCTAAAAAATAGACCCAAGCACTTATCAAAAAGGACAAATCATATGATGTACGAACAAAATTATCACCATCTCATGCACTAAAAGGTCATTAATTTGAAAAAATAACTCGTCTTGGAAGAACTTATTAGAATTTTTGAACAAAACCAATGAGCATCCTATAGTAAAGAAAAAAATTGAATGAATATAGTGCCATACTTCTACATAATAGTACAATCAGAGAATGAAGTATAGAAACTGCTTTAAGAAATAAGTGATGATGATGCAGACAAACAAAATGCTGCTACAAGCAAACTGAAATTTAAAACTACACTAAATATCAAGAACGCATTACAACAAACATTAAGATCTTTTTCCCTGCATCCATAGATTTGAACAATCAACATAGTAGTCTAACCGAACAAAATACATTGAAGACGATTCTTAAAGTACTATTACAATGAAACCGATAAAAGCAATAATATACAATAGCAATGAGTCACAAAACAAAGAAACGACGTATCCAAGCAAAAAGAAACTGAAAACGATCAATGTAAATAATAATCAGCAAACTATAACAGGCGCATCTTTGAATGGACATTTATGAAAACACGTCTCAATGCCGTACATCACGTTACCCGCTGCCCACGACCAATACAACAAAAAATCCGCCTCCATCAAGCAAAACCATATTGCAATGCAGTGTATGCCACGCCACTTCTCTTCCACGCTGTAGATTCCGATGCCCTAAAACTCCCGCCAACAGAGAAGTTTATGCGAACGAAACACTACACTTAGCAAGCAAACTCACTTGCACATGCCACGCATCCCCGAGGACAATTTCCATGCCTTACAGCATTCACCGCCGAACAAATCTACACCCCAATCACGATCCTCCAAAAAGCGACGCAAATCATTCCGAATCGCCGACAAGGACGTCCATACTTAAAGACAGGCATCCTTTGATGAGAAACGTGGAAACTTAACCAAACGCTCACGATACAAATTTCTACGGCTCGGTGGAAACATACACCTCAGATTACTTCCTTCAACAAGCGACGCGCATCACATCTACAATACCATCCATCTTTAACCAGAGACATCAAACGAGGAGCAAAACGTACCTTAAGCAAGCACCCATGAAGGAAATTCTCACGCCTTAGAACACCCGTCGAAAGGCAAGCCCGTCGCCCATCCATAATACAAAGTTACCCATCTACAGCAGCGCCCTCCATCACCATGCAACTGACCGAGTCATAAAAACTTCTGGCACGCCTAGCATGATCAAGCGAATCGGTCATTTCCACACGCGGCCGTTGATCCTTAGCCAAAGACACCAATCGATGAGCAACGCGCTCCTTAACCAAGCACCCATGAAGCAAATTGTAACGCCTTAGAATACCCGTCGAAAGGCAAACCCATCGTCTATCCATAATACAAAGTTACCCATCTACAGCAGCGCCCTCCTTCACCATGCAACCACTCGCACCATGAAAAACGTCCAGCACGCCTAACATGATCAAGCAAATCGGTGATTTCCACACGCCTTATCCACCGACGCTCATCGAAGAGCAACGTGCACCTTAAGCAAGCACCCACGGAGCAAATTGTAACGCTTTAGAATACCCGTCGAAAGGCAAACCCATCGCCCATCCATAATGCAAAGTCACCCATCTACAGCAGCGCCCTCCGTCACCATGCAACCATTCGCGCCATAAAAACTACACCTCAAATTACATCTTCGAACAATCGACACGCATGACGTTTACTCGCCAATCCAATCGATGAGCAATGCGCTCCTTAAACAAGCACCCACGAAGCAAATTCCCATGCCTTAGAGCACTCGCTGACGAGCAGACCCATCACCCGTCAATAACGTAGTCACCCACGCAGCCACTCCCTTCGTCCCCACGCAGCCACTCGCATCATAGAAAAATCCAGCCCGCCTATCGTGACCCAGTAAATCGCTCGAACCAAACGCCTTCAATAAGTCACACTAAAGGATCTCAAGCCCTGCGAACAACCGCCCAGAGCGCCATCTAGCTCGCACCTACACTAATCTGATACACCTATCCACATACCCTAGACACACCCTCGCCGCAACCATCCATAACATCCACACATATTCCGGACTCATACCTTCTTATCCCAGGCACTTACCTATACCACCCTAATACACTCACCCACACATCCAAGACACACATCCTCCCCTGGCAACCACCCAAAAGATCCACACCTATTCCGGACTCACACCTTCTTATCTCAGGACTCACACCTTCTTATCTCAGGCACCACCCTAATACACACACCAACACACCCAAGACACACACCCATATATCCGAGACACAAACCATTAGTTTCATTCCCGGCCGCTTCAAGCGCCATTAGTTCCAATTTTCACCACTAGGTGGCGCGCAAAATCAATCTAAATTCGTATGGAAAAAGTGAGCCAGAACATACAAACTACCCCTACTCTGGTGTCTCAATAGAAGTAATATCTTCTGTTTCATTATCTTCATTTACTGATTGTTGTTGTTGAGTACAGTCAGAATCATTTGGATAGTTTCCTTCTGAATCTCTTTTGGAAAATATGGGTGTGAGAAAGAACAACAAATGACTATAAATATATGTTTTGGACTTTTTAGCTGCACTGCCAGTAGAAATTTTTTTTTGATTTTTGTAGTTCTTTTTGGTAATAATCTCTAATATTGGTCCACTTCCTTTTCAAATCGGCACCTGAAATACGTTAAACATAAAATTTTAAAATCGATACAAGTAAAAAATCGGCCAAGTGAGAGTTGGAGTAGCGTACGTAGGGTTCCGTAATATTATTGTATATTATCTATAGCCCCCTTAACTAGGTAGTTATTTTATAAAATTTTTAGTATTTGTTGTTATAGCGGCCTTTGAGCCCTACCTGATAAAGTCAAAATTTTCTTACTGTATCGCCTGCTTATACAATTATCGTAAAAATTAATTTATATTTTGTTCTTTTTCAGGTTCCTGGAAACTGGTTGTAATTTTGAAGAATTAAAAACTGATTATTTGGTTGGAAGCCGAACTGTGTCTGCGCTCGTTAAGGAAACTTGTGAAGCTATTTGGGAAGTGTACCAACCCTTCGAGATGAAACCACCGTCATCAAAAGAACGTTAAATACAGTGGCGGCTCTAGCATATGTGCACAGGAGCACGTGACCCCCTGAGAAGGAAGTAGAAAAGCATAAAAATGTATTCAGCAAGAATTATTCAGAGCGCCAACCCTCAACTAAGTTATCAATAGTAATGTCTTTAAAGTGAATGACGGGCCTCCCAGATGAATTCTTCAAAGAAAATCAACTCATATGTTCACTCGCCTGATGGAATTTTCCTCCATTCTTTGTGCTCAATTTCGTTTTCCTCCTTCGCATCCGAGATAGTCTTTTGAACATGAGTATGTCGCGATCGCACATGCACCTAATTTTGGTTTTTAGGGGGTTAAAAGTATTAGGAGTGCTAACCATAATTTGTACTGCATTCGGTGCACGAATTTAGAGTGCTCCATCAGTTCAAATCTTTGTAATTCTTAGCATTACTTTGGGCTGCCAATCGAAAATTTAAAAAATTAATTATGGATTGTGAAATATGTTGCGTTAGTTTATTTAGAGAAAACTTTAAACAACTTTCCTTAGATGAAAAAATCAAGTTTAGAAATCTCGGAAGACCAATTCCTAAAATTGAAATTGTCCAAGTGACGAACTCGAAATCGAGACAGTTCAAGCGCGAATTTAAACCGGAAACATATGAAAAAATAAAGTGGATTAGTGGATGTGCAGTGACAAACAAGTTATTTTGTTTTCCGTGCGTTTTGTTCGGTAGTAAAAGCTCAGATTCTAGTTGGACAAAAACAGGTGTTGACAATTTGAGCCATCTCATATCAATGCCCAACTAGACTTCAACTGACTAGGTAAGCAAGATATTAGGCAACAACTTGACAGTGCTTATAGACGCAGTATCGAACAAAACGACGAGCAAGTGCGGAAAAATCGGTATGTTTTATCTAAAATCATAGACTGCGTAAAATTTTGTGGAGTATTTGAGCTCGCTCTTCGAGGTCATGACGAGACGCAAAAGTCACTAAGCCCAGGAGTTTTTCGTGGCCTCATAAATTTTACTGCTGAATTGGATACAGCTTTGAAAGACCACATAGAAAAAACTACCGTTTTCAAAGGTACTTCAATAACAATCCAAAATGAATTGTTGGACTGCATGTTGGAAATTATGCAAGAGACCAACAAGAAAGAAATACTCTGCGCTGACTTTGTATCTGTGATTGCTGATGAGACCACAGATGTGTCTTCCATTTTTCAAATGTCAGTAGTTTTTCGGTATGTTCTTCAAGATGGTAGTCCTGTGGAACGTTTCTGATCGTTTTTAAACCCTAATGGGCACGATGCTGTCAGTTTGGCGGAAGCTATTCATGGAGTCTTGGAAAAAGTGGTCAACAACCCCGAAAAGCTAATTTCGCAAAGCTATGATGGTGCCAACGTTATGTCTGGACAAACTGGGGGTGTTCAAAAAATTATACAAACGCATTACAAATATGCATTTTATATTCATTGCTATGCCCATCAGTTAAATTTGGTTTTATCTCAAGGTGCAAAACAAAATCAACAAGTACGCGTTTTTTTTTCTAATTTGAGTGATATAAGTAATTTTTTTCGAATTCTCCGCAACGAGTAGCCATTTTAGACGCAATTGTTGGTCGTCGAATACCACGTACTTCCAACACAAGGTAAAATTTCAAAAGTAGAGTTGTTACCACTGTATATCAAAATAGGAATTCCTTAATTGAGTGCATGGAAGAAATAAAATCAACTTCAAAGCAGACTCTAACTATCAATCAAGTATGTGCAATATCTCGTATGCTTCAAGATCCTGTCTTTCTATTTTGGCTGACCATCTTCAGTCGTATAATGCCACATTGCGATATTTTATACAATCAATTACAGAAAATTAGTATAGATGCAGTTGGAATTCAAGAATGCGTGATGAGTTTCAAACAATCTATTCAAAATGAAAGAAATAATATTGAAAATATTCAAGATGAAATCCTTACAGAAATGACTAGTGCTAATAAGCAAAGAAAAAATGACGAATCATACATTACGCTAATTGTAACAGCCAAAGAAATTTGTTATTCAATCATAAGCCATGCTATTGATGGGTTTGCTTTCACAAATGATTTAAGTGCTTCAAATCTTTTCTTAGCGAAAAATTTTCTTCAGTTCGCAACAGACTTTCCGATCAACTATTTAAATAGTTCTGTCGAAGCTTATCCATTTTTAGATGCAGTCAGGCTACGAACGGAACTTGAAATCATATATAAAAGGCCTGACTTTAGGAATTTATCAGGTGCCATTAATCTTCTCAATTTTATAAAAGAAAACTGCCTTGAGAATTTATTTTATGCCACTTCTCAGCTTTTGAAACTCATAGTGACTATCCCTATGACAACCGCTGAAGCAGAGAGGTCTTTTTCGACTCAAAAAAGAATTAAAACATTTTTAAGATCAACGATGAGCCAAGACAGACTTACTGCGTTAGCAATGCTTTCAATCGAAAAAAAATTATTGCAGGAATCGCAAAATTTTAACGACATGGTAATCGACAAATTTGCCGCTAAAAAAGAAAGAAGATTGGATTTTACGTACAAGCACTGCACTTGAATTACTTGTTCATTTGTTTTTGTACACCATTTTTTTTTTTTTGTAAAATATTATTTCACTTATTTTCAATATTTCAATTATTAAAAATTACTTATAAAGATTCATTATAATTAATAAAATAAAAATTGTGCTTAAATAGCAAAAACTGTATTTTTTCATGACATTTTATTCTAAATTAAATTCGTATTCGAACTGCTACGCAATTCTATGTATCTCGAAAAATTCGCATGTCAAAGGCAAGAAAAATGGAAGGCAAGATGAAAACGAAATAATAAGTAATATTTCATATTGACTCGGAAATATGGTAATGACTTGTGTAATGAGGTACAATTATATTGTAACGCTAACTTAGTTTAAAGCCCTTCTGATTGTAGCAACTGCTATTACTGTGAACTGTGAACCCCCCGGTTACAAACGCACGAGCCGCCACTGGTTGGATAGAAATTTCGGAAAAATTTTACAGAAACGCCAACTTCCCCAACTGTGTAGGTGCAGTTGACGGGAAGCATATCCATTTGATCTCACCTCTGCACAGTGGGTCTGCATTTTATAACTATAAAAATTACTTCTCTATTGTATTGATGGCAGTAGTAGATTCAGACTATCGGCGTATAGCTATTGACGTGGGAGCTTTTGGCAGAGACAGTGATAGTAATATTTTCAACAATTGGGTTTTTGGGAAAAGGTTAAAAGAAAATCGCCTCAATTTGCCAGAAGCAAAACCTCTGCCAGAAAGTAATGGACCAGCTCTACCATATGTGTTTCTAGGCGATGAGGCCTTTCCACTGAACAATAATTTTTTGAAACCTTATCCAAGATGTAACCTCAAGAATCAACGTCGAGCCTTTAATTATCGATTGACTCGAGCTCGCCGTATTGTAGAATGTTCCTTCGGCATTCTTTCAAACAAGTGGAGAATTTTACGTACGAGTATGACCATTCCACCAGATTTTGCTGTTCTAGTAACGAAGACAGCATGCGTTTTGCATAATTTTGTACGCAAAGGAGACGGTTATAACTTTAAAGATACATTAACGCATTACTTCGAGGACTTATCATTTAGTTCTTCACATCAATCAACAAATCGAGGCAGAACTATAAGAGATAACTTTGCTGAGTACTTCATGACGCCGGCAGGAGAAGTAACATATCAGTATAGCGAAAGAATAATTAACCCACAATAATTCAACAATAAAGAAATTTTATAATAAGTACTTACATTTGTTTGCTTTGTCTGTGTAGATTTCCAAATCATTGAAAACCATTTTGCAGATCTGCTCCCAAGCCAAGTTCTTTACGTCTCTATTATGGTAGTCCGCATTATTAATATCCCATACGCATGGATGTTGTTCCACCGCCATTATTATATTTTCGGCTTCACACATTTTGAGGACGGGGCGATAAATAAACCTCCGCTCGCTACAAAGCTCGCGCTGAACCTGTGCGCTGAACTGAATGGGAATTCCCGCGCGTGTACGGCGGACGAGGCAAAATGTACGCGAGTGCCACATTCGGGATGACGTCATTAGGTTTTTTCCGTTCTTACGATCCGAACGCACCGAACCGAACGTTAGGTTTTAATTCCGTTCGGAAAAACAAGAATAGTATGCACCTTGTTGAACATTTTGTATGTAAGCAGAGCATTTAGGTTTCCGAATCTGAATTCCTGATCAGGAAACCTAATCTGGAATCCGAACGTTTGCGCCCACCCTATAGGTGGTCATGTATATGGTAGTAGGACTGTCTGGTACATGGCTTGTGAAGCTGTAGTAAGGCTTTGGTCTAGAATAATTTGTTGTTACCACCACACACTCATTTGCGCGATTTGCATTCCAATCGTTTAAAAGAATAAATACCAAGTCAAAGTTGACTCAAAGGCATTTGTAAAACTTGAAAATTACGATCGACTCGACGCTGCGCCAAATTATTGCGTCACTAATTTTACTATCAGTATTCACATAAGTCATGGTGTAACTCTTTTTCGTGGGGCAATCTTTTTTCTCTTCATAGCCCTGTGGGTCCAATGGGGTAAAGTCACAACTAGTTGGTGATGATATTCATTTAACATATCCTTGAACGTACATGAAATAATTATTTACTAATGCGTAGTATTGTCTGCAACGACAGAACATATACTAAAGTAAATACCTGATTAGGATTTTGTATAATCGTATACAATTTTAAATATCTTCATAGACTCCTTTACGTCTGGTAATATTAATTTATTGCTCAATCCTGTCCAGTCTAGTAATCTCCAAAGAATTCAATAAATAACCTTTGATCTTCTGGTGAACAATTCAATTATTTATTTTAATTGGATAAAATAATTAATTACATTTAACGTGTAAAATATTTATTAACAACTTATCGCATTCAAAATATTTTCTCTACTTTCGATTAATAATCAATTAATTTGACATTTTATTTTTACTTCTTAAAAAGCATGATTGATCTAAATTTAAATTAGTATAATTACATATGAAAGGTGTGTGTGTGGGAAATAAATAATAATAATTAATAACAAAAAATAACTTATTAAACTTCTTAAACGAGGTGAGATGATGTCACCACACACTCCCCCACCAGCGAGCCTTTAGGCTGCGTTAAACCTTATTTTAGGTAAATTTCTCGAGAGAAATTTACCTATTGCGGAGAGCATCATATATATATATATATATATATATATATATATATATATATATATATATATATATATATATGGGATATAACGAAATTTGTGACCACGCTAGAGGTTGCAATTTTGCTTCGATTTTCACCAAATTTTCAGGAAAGGTGTATTGGGTAATTATCTCGGTTAAGTTCGTGAACCAGCTATATCGGTTTATCAAAAACAAAATGGCGGCCATTTTAGAAGAAAAATCGTGATTTCTGTTCTGACCAAAGTATAGCTCCGATTTGGATGAAATTTGGTACGAAGGTTAACTGATGTATGTGATGAATCTCACAATAAAAAATCCAAAGTCGGTACGGCAGAAACAAAATGGCGGCCGCTCAAAGGTCGAAAAACGCTCAAAATTTTGTTGTTGTAATAGTGGTCAAAGGTTTCAACAGATTTTCATGAAACTCGGCAGTTGGATAGAAATTATAAGTATCTAAAGAATTACGTAAAAAAACTGGAGGTCAGGTTGCAAAAAACAAAATGGTGGCCAGTTGAAACCCAAAACTTCAAAGGCTTCTAAAAGTCGCAATTTTGATCCGACATATATGAAACTTGGTTTCGAGATAGACATTACTTACACCTACAGTCTTTGATATTTTGGTGATCATGCATGTGCAAATTTCAAAATGGCGGCCGTTTAAATATGCGTTTTTTTCATGTCTTTGTGGCCCTCTAGCGGTCACATTTTCCAACGGATTTTGATGAAACTTGAGATTATGAATTTCTGTACTATGTTCTTGTATTTTGCAGGAAAATATTAAAATTGAATGAAAAATAAAAAAGTCGAAAATTTTAAGCCTAATATTTTTAGCTGCCATTTTCTTTAAAAATTTAATTATTTTGCCCTGTCTACACTGAAACTCCTATTTGAACGAGATAGTACATTAATTGGTGAGGTCCTTGCATACAAAGATTTAAAATAATCCAAAATCAAATGCATGCATTCAAAATGGCGGCCCCCAAAGGTCTGAAGGCAAGCGCAATTCGCTATTTTAGTGCCAACTGAAATAATGAATATTTTTCATTGAAACGTTTTAAATGACTTTAATTGAAAAAACTTATAAACCAGATCATTTTTAAGATATTGTATAATATTTTTAACAATACCCTAAAAAATTATAAAATCGCGACTTGTCTGTCTGTCCGTCCCTCCGCCCGTTTGTTCGTGCGTCATAACAAGTATTCTCGCAAACCACATGAGCTTGAATGAGGAAATTTTCTACGTAGGTCAAAAGTGGTGCCTCTTGAAATTCGCAGTGCAAGAAAATATTTTAAGGTATTTAAGGGGGGTCTCCCCATACAGGCGGATGGCATACAATTTTTTTTATTTCTGTAGCCCTCTAGCAGCCAAGATTCTCAACAGATTCCTTTGAAACTTGAAATTATAAGTTATTAAGGCAAGTTAATTTAATTTAATTATGCAAATCGAATGACAAATAAAAAAGTTAAAAATTTACAGCTTAATATTCTTAGCAGCCGATTTCAATAAAAATCGAAATGACGGCCCTCATAGTTCAGAAAAAAATTGAAAATGTATATATTAATGGCAATGCAAGTGCTGATTGAACTTTTATGGAAATCTTTTGAAATTAACTATTTGAGCTGTTAAAGCCGACAAGTTATCACCTTTGTGTGGTAGCCACTATGAAATGTATAAACAGCAAATGTGAGAAGGGCGAAACGAGTATAAATATGTTTATAACAATTTACTACCCGCCGATTTTCAATATGTGATCCATACGTGTGTAACTCAATTGAATTGGCAAAATATTTGCGCCTCTACGGGGTGTCTCCATACACAAACGGCGGCAGATCCTTTTTGTTACTAAAAACCCATGTAGTGCTACCGAAATTGCAGTAAGAAGTTAAGTAGTAGGCAAGCCAAATTTTTTTTCCGAAACCTTACGCTACATACGAGAAATTTACCTTTCCGACTGGTGCTGCCAACGGGGATTTTTTTCTTAGTAGTTTCCTCAATTCGAGCTCCTGTCATAATAAAATTTTCATTGAAATGAAAAACTGGTTTTAATCTATCTATGGAAACATTAACTGACTTTTCTTTAATATCTAAAGTAAATATTTTATCATTCCTTTCTAAAACTTTGAAAGGTCCGGAATATGGTTGAGAAAGACTGTTTTTAATTGGAGGTTTTCTAAGAAAAACATGAGAACAATTACTTAATTCTTTGAATACAAAAATCTTATGATTAGAATGATCTGATATTTTTGCTGGTCTAATATTTTTTAAACAATTTTGTAAATTAATAATGAACTCTTCTTGACTACTTTTAATATTATTATTACTTAGAAATCCAGGTAATCTTAAATTTTCCCCGTATAACATCATAGCAGGTGAAAACTTAGAATTGTCACTTAATGAAGAACGTAACCCTAATAAAATGAATGGGAGAATGTCTGACCAAGACTGATTCTCATAGCACCGAATAGCATCTTTTAAGGTCCTATGCCATCTTTCTATAAGTCCATTAGATTGTGGATGATATGCTGTTGTACGGTTACGTTTGAAACCTAAATTCTTACTTAATTCATCGAATAATCTGGATTCGAATTGAGCTCCCCGATCAGTAATTACATATCTAGGTACCCCAAATCTAGAAATCCAGTTACCACAAACTGCTTGAACTATCGACTTTGTTGAAGTATTCAATAATGGAATGGCTTCTGGCCATTTGGAAAATCTGTCTATAATTGTTAGACAATATTTAAAATTATTTGAAGTAGGTAAAGGTCCTATAATATCTAAATGATTTGTTTCAAAACGGTTCGAGTTATTTTCGAAGCTAGAAAATGGAGCAGAAACATGACGGTTAACTTTAGATCTTTGACAAGATAAACAGGCTTTAGCTCTACTTCTGATGTCTGATTTCATTTTGTTCCAAACATATTTATTTGTTAACAATTTAATTGAAGCTTTAATACCAGGATGAAATTATGTACACTTTCAAAGATCTGTTGTCTAAATTCTTTAGTAATGTAAGGTCTATTAATATTATTATTAGTATCGCAAAAAATTTCCATATTGGGGTTATCTAATTTAATTTTAATAATTTTAAATTTAGGATTTTTAATTAATTCCTGTAACTCAGGATCATTATCTTGAGCTTTAGCGATTTTTTTAAAATCGATATTAGATGAAATTTCAATTGCTTCTACTCGTGATAAATTTTCTTTTCCTGAAATATGACGGATATCCGTTGAAAATTGCGATATAAAATTTAATTGCGTCGATTGAATTGGAGAGGCTTTTTCAGGAGATTGATTAAAAGCATAAACCAATGGTTTGTGATCTGTAAAAATTATAAATGGATGACCTTCTAGAAGACAACGAAAATGTTTTATTGCAGAATAAATAGCTAACAGTTCTCTATCATAAGCACTATATCTCATTTGAGAGGCTGTTAGTTTAGCCGAGAAAAATCCTAATGGTTGTAATTCATCATTAATTTTCTGATGAACTACCCCACCTACAGCAAAATTTGATGCATCCACGACTAAAGACAGTTGAGCATTTGCTGAAGGAAAATATAATTGAGTTGATTCAGCTAATTGTTGTTTTGATTTCATAAATGCATCTTCAGCAATGTCATCCCAAATTATTTGTTTGCTACCATCTTTTTTAGAACCTATTAAAAATTTGTTTAAATGCATATGTATTTGTGAAGCTTTAGGAAGAAATGTTCTATAAAAATTTAGCATTCCTAAATATCTTCTTAACTGTTTGATGGTTTCCGGTTTCGGAAATGATTTAATAACGTTTACTCTATCTGGACATGGTCCAATTTCATTATTGGCAACTAAATGTCCAAGAAACTTTACTTCTTTTTTAAGAAATAGACATTTTTCTAAATTTATTGTAAGTCCATAAATGCTTAAATTTTTAAACAACAATTCTAAATGCTTTGAATGTTCTTCATCTGATTTAGAAGCTACCAAAATATCGTCCAGGTAAACGAAACAAAATGGTAAATCTCTTAAAACAGTATGTATGAAACGTTGAAATGTTAGTGCAGCATTACAAAGTCCGAATGTCATTCTAGGGAATTCAAACAATCCAAAAGGAATACAAATTGCTGTCTTTTCGATATCATTTGGATCAACAGGAATTTGATGGTATGCCTTCACTAAATCTATAGTGGAAAAAGTTTTGCATCCAAATAAGTGATTAGTAAAATCATGTATGTGGGGAATCGGATAATTATCTGATATTGTTATATTATTTAATCTTCTATAATCCCCACATGGTCTCCATTCACCATTTTTCTTTTTAACTAAGTGTAAAGGAGAAGACCAAGGACTTTTGGAAGGACGACAAATTCCTGCTTCTATCATTTTATTAAATTCTTTTTTGTTTCAATAAGACGTTCACCACTTAATCTGCGAACTTTTGAAATAATTGGTTGACCATTAGTTAAAATTCTATGAGTAACTGAATGTTTGATTGGTCGTAATTTACCATCATCAACGATAATGTTATTAAATTTCTTTAATAAATTTTTTAATCTCAAATCTATAGAATTATTAAAATAAATTGCTAACGATTCTAATGAAGAATTTGAAATCTTTGTTTTACTTTTCATATTTGTTAAAGGATCAACTAGATATCTATTTTTAAGGGTTTTGTACTAAAATACAAAACCCTATTGCAATCACGACCTGTGTCCGTCTGTCCGTCCGTCCGTCCGTCCGTCCGTCCGTCTGTATGTCACAGCACTTTTTCTCCGAAACTATAAAAGCTACAGCCATGAAACTTTGTGGAAAGGTCAGAAGTGGTGACTTCTTGAAAGTTCAATGGTGGAAAAATTTTTCAAAGGGGTTTAAGGGGGGTCGCCCCATATAGGGAGGTGACCCCTCAAAAAAAAATTTTCACCATTGGTAGTCGAGTAGGGTGTCATTGGAAAGGTCTCAATGAGATCTTTTCAAAACAAGTCTTAAAATTGCCTTATGAGTACCGAGGGGGGCAGGGGAAGGGGAAATGTACGAACTTTTCGCGTACCCCCCCCCCTCGCGATTGGACGCCTTCCATCCGAAAAATCTGAAAAAAATCATGGGTGTAGGCCTTTGTGAGTACAACAACAACAAATACATGAGAAGTCAAAATTCACTCAACTTTGTTAGTAATAGTATGATTTATCGATTTTACGTTTTCTTGAATAAAATCTAGACGGTACCTTTAAATTCAATAAAATTTAGCACACAGATGCCTATTTATAAGATTAATCTTTCCTGAAAGCTTCATAAAGATCGAATAGTATTTAACGAAGTTATAGCGATTTGAATTTTCCTGTATTACTATGGAACAATATGCCCTGTATTACTATGGAAACATATGGCTATGGAGCCATATGCGCTTTTACCCGACTTAGACACTACAGCTTTGCTAGGATTTGCATGAAAATTTCAGGAATGATAGGTATCATGAAGATGAGTACATACAATTGAAACAAGTCGAAAAGGCAGGAGACAGCTCCTAGCAAAAGGGCTTTGTAACCATTCTAAGATTCGAAAAAACAGGCCATGAATCGATGATTACAGTACAGAGGAGTGGCCCCTGAAAAAAAATTTCATGAAAGGTAGCCGATATGAGTATCAACTAAAGGTTCTCTATGAGAGCTTTTCAGAACAGTTCTTAAACTGACAGTTTTTGGTTCAGTGGGGGCACAGGAGGGGGAATACATGAAAAATGTGTTTCCTCCCTTGCGAATGGACACCCGTGATCTTAAAAAAAAAATTATCAAGAGAGATATTTGTGGGTATAACTATAACAAATACCTCAGAGGTCAAAATTCTTTCAACTTTGCTAATAATAGTATGATCCTCGAACATGACATGTTTCTTGATTTTATTCGTTACTGGTTACTGCATTTTGTATGTTGAGTACAAAACCCTTCTAACATGAGCATAGGTCTGTCTACCCAACTTGTTAACATCTATTATTAATCCAAAATTTTTTAAAAAATCTGCTCCCGAAATTGGTTTAATAACATCAGCTATTACAAAACTCCAAGAGAAAACTCTACGCAAACCACATTCGATTTGAATATTTTTAATCCCATAAGTTTTTATAATAGAAGAGTTAGCAGCAGTAAGGAAGAAACTTTTGTCTTCCAAAGCTCTTCTTGAATTAGGAGGTACTACTGATACCTCTGAACAAGTGTCTATCAGAAAAGTTAATTTAGACAAAGGATCAAAAATGAATGGACGACTATTAAGTTTGGAACTAACTCCTGTCGTCTTCAAAGGTAGTCCCATTAGTTTACCGATGGTTTTGATTTTAATGGAGAAGAAGAAAATGTACATGGTGAAACGCATTTAAAAGCATTATCTCCAAATCTATTATGATAATAACAAATATTTGAATTACTATTTCTATTTGAAAAATTACTTCTTATATTAGGTTTATTGAAGTTATTACTACTAGAACTTCTACTACGGTTTAAAGATGTTATGTGGTTTTTTAATAATTGAACTTCAATAGTTAATTTAGACACAGATTGTGTAAGATCTCTCAAAATTTCTAAATTTATTTGATCTTGAGATCTTTTAATTTCCGCACAATTATTTATATTTTGATTTGATGCATTTATTGCATACATTGAATTAGTTCTAGGAATTTCAATAATCCTATCTGCACAAGCAGCTAATTCATCTAAAGTTCCATTGTAGCACGCTAAAACAGTTTGCATAAAATTGGGTAATCTTTGTAACCACAAAGTTTTTATAATGTTATCACTTAATCTACTTTCAATCCTGGTATGCATATCCCTTAGTAATTGCGAAGGAGAACTATCACCTAAAGAAAGTTCAGTAAGAACTTGTTTCAATTTTTCATTTTCAGAAATTGAAAGCCTCTCAATGAGAGCTTTTTTAAAACACGAATAAGGACTAGAAGCTGGAGGATTTGTTATTAAATCACTCAAGGTTCTAAATAAATCCTGATCTAGCGCACTTAATAAGTGGCTAAATTTGCTTTGTTCAGTAGTAATTCCTGCACGAGACAATTTTGCTTCGAACTGAAGAAATCATGCCTCAGGAAATTCCTTCCAAAATGTAATGGATTTCACCGAAACAGTTTCAATTCTCTGGACTGGAGCAGTCATATCCACTCGCTGTGTGGGAGATGTGTGATCTAATTGATCACCTTCACCTCTGTCGATGATGTCCTGAAAGTCAGGCATTAGCGTGTCGCGTACACAGATTATTAAAAATAATTAAAACGAAAATAAACCGCACTTAATAAATTATAAACGCACTTAATAAATTAAAACCGCGCTTATTAATTATAAACGCACTTAATAAATTAAAATTTGTGTACATGTAAGTGTATTACATGTGTGTTATAATCAAAGTTAATAATTATTTTAAATAATCAACTTGCATGCCTTTCAGAAATTGTGAAGTAAGCAATAATATCCAATTGACTTAATTTTTCGTTAATAAATTGATATCGTTTCTTGAATATAATAATACTGAAGGCGCTTGTGCCTTTCAGAAAATATAAGGCGCTTGTGCCTTATTAGATACGGAAGGCGCTTGTGCCTTATTTCGGGATCACTAAATATGTAATCAATCGTTTATCTTGATTAATGAAAGTCGTCAATTCGTCGCGCCGTTTGTTCTTATAAAGTGCATATCCTGTTAATGGTAATTTCGGTGCACTTCACTCGCATTTCGACATTTTCCGATTCAATTGTTTGCCAACCGGTTGTTGATGTTGCTTAAACAGGAGGCGCTTGTGCCTTGTCGGGGTCACCAATTATGTGGGTCCAATGGGGTAAGGTCACAACTAGTTGGTGATGATATTCATTTAACATACCTGATTAGGATTTTGTATAATCGTATACAATTTTAAATATCTTCATAGACTCTTTTACGTCTGGTAATATTAATTTATTACTCAATCCTGTCTAGTCTGGTAATCTCCAAAGAATTCAATAAATAACCTTTGATCTTCTGGTGAACAATTCAATTATTTATTTTAATTGGATAAAATAATTAGTTACATTTAACATGTAAAATATTTATTAACAACTTATCGCATTCAAAATATTTTCTCTACTTTCAATTAATTTGACATTTTATTTTTACTTCTTAAAAAGCATGATTGATCTAAATTTAAATTAGTATAATTACATATGACAGGTGTGTGTGTGGGAAATGATGATGTGCCGACAGCCCCGAGTCCCAAATAGGAATAGTAGTTCACCTGAGAACATCTTCCCCAAAACCACCGTCCCATAAAGCTTGTAACTAAAGCTCCTAGTAATATAAATAACCAAAGCTTACGTGAGATGAAAACCATAATAGAGGCGGATGAGTAATAAGGTGCGGTGCATCTGAGATGCCCAATTACTACAAAGTTCCTAATTAGTGCAATCCTGTGGTGTAAGTTGTAGTAATTGAGAAGGGAGTACTCATCCCGAAAATAATGCGTGAACGTGCGAAAACTGAAAAATGTGTTGATGAAGTAAAAGCGTTCGAGTCCTGCTGCAAAGAAAGCAGCATACTTATGGTGATCACATGGCGAAAGGAAAATTCAGCCCTGACATCATGTTTTGAGAAGTGGTATCGGAACGAACAGTTTCAAAATGAATGCTAAGATATATACCTGGAGAAACGCGCGGAATTCCGACGTACCGGACTAACCAAAAAGAAAAGACAGGCACTTGCAGGAGAAAATAAGTAGCCGAATTATTGGGAAAACGTTTTTTTTTTGTATTAAGAGAAACAGTAGATATAATTTGTTTTGTAGCTTTGTATTTACCTTGAACATGTTGTTTAAAATCAAAACGACGAGTTATTGTTTCTGCTACTTTAAACGTGTGGATAAAGTCATATAAGATGTCGGGAGGTATCTCCTTTGGAGCAATTACGTTCAGAATTAGAACATCTTTGTTGGAAGTCTCTGCAATACGATGCATCCCTTGAAAGTCTTTTGTGTCCAAGTTCTTTTCTTCTGGTAGAACAATTACAATAAAACTTGCGTGATAGTAGCGGGTCCCAAGCTTGTAGAGCACTGAAATTAACTCATTAGTTTTCAAATGGTGTTATGAAAATTCGATCTTACAAAAATCATCGCCAAACTTGGTTCCATTCTTGATTACCCAACCTTTTGATTTGAGGTAAAAATACGCGGGTAATGTATATGCCCTCGGCTGATTGAAACACTATCAAGATCGAATGTGTCCACTACGTTTGATACAAACGCTAGAAAGAAGGCTTCCTCCAAATCGAGTACCAATATCTCTGCGGACGTCGTCGCAGTAAGCTTTGACCTGCTTTCAACACTAGACAGGGGGAAACTGCGTGAATGAGAGCCCTTTCCAAATCCTCCGTTTTCATAGAGGCCACGAATGCTGTTCTCGCTAGCTCCAGTTACCTCAAGGGAAAATCCTGTGAATGGTAATACGTCTTCTTGACTTCGCCTTGGCTACAAACTGCTTTTTATGTTGAACATATGTGGATGCAAACAACCCGCTCCATTTACTAACGCTTTGACAATGCACTTGTGCAAAGTTGGCAAGTTTTGATCGTAGTCCATCAGCTGTCACGTGCGGGGAAAATGCTTAGGCTGCGTTCAGTGCATGCAAAAATCATGTTTTTTATGATTAAAACGAATGTTTTCCAAACTTATACAGAAAAATTGTTTTAAGTTGTTCACAATGCAATTAGCGTTTATTAATGGATTTCTTTAATACCAACACTTTCTGAAATTCTTACCAATTTTCACTTATTTGAATTTTCCCACCCAACATTGGTACGCATGTGCAAAGTTGTGACACAGGGGAGTTCGCTTGGAATCGCGAAGAGCGAGAGAAAAAAGAAAAGATGGAGGACTGGCCCGAAGAAAAGTGAAGTGATCGGTGGAAGTTAAAATCGTGGCACTTTAATGTTCGATTCGAAAACGAAATAAGACTTTGATTCGAACAAAACTTGAAAACCGGGAACAAAAATAAGATCAATTAAAGAGAGTTCGGTTTCGTCGCTCGTGTGTGACTTATCATATGTGGGAAATTTAAAAAGCGTAGTGGAATATATCGTACCAATCGTGTATTTTAAGTTGAGTAAAAAGGATTAGAAAACCTTGACGCTTCGTTCCCGGTTGTACACAGCAACGAAAACTTATCGTTTTCTCCAATTTTCCTTCTTTTTGGTTTCCATCTATATTGCAAATGCAAAATTTCGCAACCAATGCAATCCACGTTGTTATCATTCATCTGAGTTGCCAGCCCTCAGAAATCTTATAGACTACAGACTAATATTCGCAGAGACTTGCGCATCAAACTTCTTTTATGCAAGCAACGCTTTTGATACGACTTTTGAACTGAGAGAGTTCTCTCAAAGAAAAAATAAAATAATCATCGCAAACTATTTGAATAAGTCGCACTAGCAATTGCGGAATGACAAACCCAAAGAAATTAATGTGTGTGCGTAAGCGTAATTGTGTACAACATCGAATGGGAAATTAGCGTCGGACCAAAGTGGGAAAGTCATTAAACTGGATGCTATAGTTAAAAGGGCTGCATCTCATCGGATACCCGGCTGTCATCTACTGTCAGAGCGCAAGTGGGATTGCATGGAGGATGCTGGAGTGCTACGCTGATCGCGTTGAATATAGATATGAAAAACGTTGAAGTTTTAGAAAATAAATCAAGATGTCAACTACGCCTGTAGCAAATTAACCGTAATTAAATAATTCAAATCGCGGGCCGTAAATCAATAAACTTTTAACCACCTGTGAATGAAATTTAAATTTAAATGCGTTTTACGTAAATGTATATTCGTGGATCATTTTATTAGAGCGAGATTTTTAAAATTTTTACGAAGCTGCAGGACCTGCCCACCTCGTTAACGAGCGCTCGTCGTCGGAAAAGGTTGGGTAAGTTTGTTTCATTCTTTACATTTCTTTTTATACATTTTATATTTGAATGTAATTTTTTTTTTATCCTTCTTATAAATTTTTATACAGATTCTTTACATTTTTTTGTATATTTTTATCTTTGAGTATAATTTTTTATATCCTACTTACAATTTTTATACATAGCTTAATTTTTTTCTCAATTAATTAATTTAGATATTCTCGGATTTAGAATGTTGGTAAATAAATGATGAATTAAATTGAACCATAGGTCTTTCCCTTCCGTTCTATCTAACCGGGTATAGGACCCGGTACAGTGGCAGGCTCCCCCCTCAAAACATGAGCCAGCCACCGGGTACTTAATAATCCCATATAATCTTTCTGTTTCAGGAGACGTCATGGGTTGAGTGGCCCAAGCAGAGCGCCTTTTTATGGCATAGATTTATGCAATTCAATTGTATAATTCTATGACATAAATTGGTCACCGGGGTACTCCCCTTCTGATGGGAAGGTTCATACAATTCAAGTTGTATGAGTTTTCCACTCAGAAGAGGAATACCTGGCCACTTCGACAAGTTATCAATGGATTTGTTCCGGTTGGGTGGGTATGAAGGGGCTCCACCACCACCCGGTTGCCCTTCTTTCATTTGTGGGCCATGAACTTCGTTGGGTAACGACGAGGTCACCCCAAGTTCGCCTTTCTTCTCAGGTTTCACTTGTTCTTGTAACAAGTACATCTCCTTCGGTGAGGTTATCTACAACTTTGCGACTTTGGTCGCCTTTTTTTGACCTGAAAGCAATTCGTGAATGCGAAATTTTTTGTAGTGGGTCCTCGTGCCGGGGAAACGAACCCGCCCCACGACACCGCAATGCTAGCCTGCCAGCGCATTCACGCGTCTCCGGACGAGGGCATTCTCGGCAGATACCTCCATCTTCCTCTGCCGAGGCAGCAGACCATCGCTGCAGTCCTTCACGGACATTGAAACTCACTTAATTCACTACAAAGTCCAGATTTTCTGTTAGTAGTGCTAAAGGATCTAGTAAATCGAAGTGACATTGTAACCATTTAATATCTATTCAATTTCGAGAAAACCCTTCAACCATAAACCATATGATTGATGTTGAGCTAATTATTTTAATTGCGCTTACAAGTATGTTCACATGACAAAACAAGAAAACACACGATGGATATCCTAAATCTTGAATCTCATCCCTCACAAACGAAATACGGTTAAAACGATATAAAATAATTTTTTTTTTAAAATTCAAATCAAAACCCGACAAATTTACAAGATAAAAAACATAAATATATAATAGTTAGTATCCAGCAATAGTACTCAAAAAGTTTTAACTTTGTCCAACATATAACTTTCGTATATGTACAAATATATCCACAAGACATTTTGTGCTTATACCTCCCCCAAATTATTTCCTTTTGAAGTCTTCCTTAATTAAACTTGCTTGTTGGTTTTGGTAGTTTATAATTCATTGGAACCTTTCAAATTATAACTCCTGTCCAGATCGTTCTTCACTCGACCATACTCAACTCAATTTCCCTGCAGCTGTAATTGTGTGGTCAAGGGTAATATAACACAAGCCACCACACACACCTGATTTGTTTCGATAATTTCCACAGATACTAGATAGCACACAAAGTCCTTCTATTCAGCTACAATATGTTTTGAGGAATTGCCATCACGATGACCTGCGGCTGTAATTTCGTAATTGGTCTCATTTCATCTTCAAAACTTTCTCAGAAATGTAAATTGGGGGCCAATTCTAAGAAATCACATTCAAAAATTACCAGTAAAAGATTCACATTCATTCAGGATGGAGAACGCTGCTCTGTTGGGAGCAGCTTTTGGTTAAAGACACACTCGTCTTATAAATGCCTTACAAATTGCTCAATTCACAAGAAGACTAAGTAACTAAAGGATCTCATAAAGGTTCATTTCATTTGCTTAAAAGCAAAAGGATTTCCTCTCACACTAGACACAACGTCGTTCCTTATGGCCTGGAGAAAGTTTCCAGTCCACTTTCAACCGGTATACAGGCATCTATGATATACACTATAAATCCAATTTCTTCACTTTGTGTCTCAACAAGTCATTTAAGGAGTCATTCCCAAATTGCCAGAAGGGTTTTAACCACCTAATTTCCATTCATTCACCCTCAAAATTGGACATATTATTCCCAGTTTGCTATCGCACGAGTTTTATTGCTCCTTTTACTCATTCACTTGAAAGTTGGAACACAAATTGCTTCTCATGGCTCTACAAAGTGTTTGGATGTTGTATAGTTCACCGTCCTCCTCAACGCTTACGTAGCCTTGAGACTGGGTGCATGTTGGTGGGGTTTTGGGGAAAATGTATCTTCGTTCGTATTCCAGTGAATAAAAACTTTGCACTATCTTGAGGGTGCTAAATTTTCATCGTCTCCTTGAATGCCTGTAGTTTCTTGAGTGTATCATTGCAATTTGCTCCTTATTTCAAGCTCATGCTCGAAGAAATCGATTGTTTTCATGATCGTAGGTGTAATAAATTTTTCTCATGCTGATTAAGTTATATCCCGATTCCAATTTGCAATTATGATGGAACCAATATAATCTTTTACGTTGCTATTTTTACTGAATTTTTGATGGAGCGATGTGATATCCAGCTGATCAGATAATGTTTCCCGGTTGTACCTCCTCCTCTCAATAATTTTTCAAAAGCTACCGGAGGCGAGTAATATTATGATTTTCACCAGCGTATATTATGAAATAACATATGCACAAGAAATGACATACTCAACACTGTAAAATATGCAAATGACTAAAGTGAATTATCGTTGCAAGTACGAGTATATTTAAGCGTTTAATTATCCCGTTCCACAGACTTAGAAGGATGATAACAGACTATGGAATTCTATCAGACGACAGGAGAACATAGAGCGCTATCACGTTTAGGCAATCAGCCAAGGAGCATCAAAATCCAAGGATGACATCGCCCCCGAGAAAGGCAGCAACGACCCAGCGAATTGCCAGAGGAATAATATCCAAGAGTTTTATCGCATCAACGAAAATGGTAGTTTTAATTCTTTAACGTCGTGTCTGAAATGTTCTCGTTAAAATCCTTCTGCTTCATACAGCGTATGTGATCCGCGCGGAAAAGGATGTAAGCACTACTATCGCCCATTTTCTTAAGCTAAGACACTTTAAACTCTTCCTACGCTTCCCTGTTAAATACGTATGTGAGAAGGAAAGTGCTTGGGTAATCTATTATGCAGATGCTCCGGAGTCTTTAAGTGACACACATTTGCCCGTAACAACTTGAAAGTTTTAATTTGTTAACATTAAAGCCCCACCGTGACTATTAAGCGGGATATGTCTTCCGGAGCAGTAATTTCAACTTGTACAAACCGCTTAATCCGTGACTATTCCACACCCTTTAGCAACATAAACACTTTATTAGTTTTTGGATTACTTTAGGCAATTTAAGGATAATTTCTGATAAGCAAGCTGTTTTATACTCGTACATATATGGGACTATGATGGTTTGTGGGCGGGTTCCCTGGTCGAGTTTTTATCTAATTATTTTGAATAAATACTAAAAGGAACAAAAACAAG
The DNA here is from genome assembly GCA_963969285.1 of Odontomyia ornata. Taxonomy (NCBI): domain Eukaryota; kingdom Metazoa; phylum Arthropoda; class Insecta; order Diptera; family Stratiomyidae; genus Odontomyia; species Odontomyia ornata. Next base: position 374,428,320 of record OZ017739.1, on the reverse strand, counting down.
GTTTCAAGAAGTGCTCCGAAAAATATCCATTAGTAGTTTTATTTTTATGTATCAATCAAAAAATGTATGTGTTTTTTAAAATTAATTTTAAGAGTTTGGGCTAGAAAATTTTACAAGACACCTATTCAAAATTGACTCCCAACCTGAAAATAAATGTTTCGAAAGCGAATCTCTCTGGCTACTAAACGATAATCAGACAGAACTCAAGCGACTCAGTCCATTTTCCATGAAAAATCAAGAAACATTTCAAATTCCTAAACAATTGGGTTGGCGATTCGGCGACCTTTATCAGGCAAACCAATTTATAATATTTGGGACTGCGAATTCAAGGAGTTGGTTGAAGAGAATTTCCTGGTCAATGCTGTCGTAAATTTGGAATATTGTAAACTTCCAGTGTTTTGTGGCTGTTGCTTTTTTGATCCCAATTCACTCGTAAACTGGACATGAGATGATCTAGGCCGCCTTCCCGTGATGCAACTGGGATAGCACTGAAAGGCCTAGAGAGCTACGATCTAGCTTTTATATCTAGAACACAATTTGATAAAGAATCAAAACTGTCAATTTGTGCTAGTGAATATGATACGCTGCTGGCAAGACCTAGTGGACAATGTGTACAAGGATCTGTGGGGCCTTGGCTACATGCTAGTTATGCGGAAGCTTGGCGCCCTACGGAAGCCTTGCATATATGATGCGGCAAAGGTGGATGAGATAGTGCGGCACTCTTCTCCGCCCATCCCGTCCATGTTGACGATATCCATGGTTAAACAGCAGTCGAGTGTCCACTCTTCACACAGCCAGAACTTGTGCAGGCAGTCCTTTAATTGAAAGCGAGGAAGGCTCCAGGTCCAGATGGTGCTCCGGGTTGTCTTTCACCATTGTCTTGACTTGCTGCTCAGCACATTCAACGCTTGCCTACTGGACGGGGCTTTCCCGGTACGAAAGAAGGTGGCGAGGCTTGTGATGATCAGTAATGAGAAGGGAAATCCCGAATCGCCGTGTGCATACCGCCCGTTATGCATGCTAGACACGGCTGGGAAAGTGCTAAAGAAACTCATCAAGGGAAGACTCACTGGCGTGATACGTGCTGCTTGGGACCTTTCTCCTCGGCAGTATGGCCTTAGAGCAGGACGTTCTACCATTGATGCGGTTGCAGAGGTGATGAACGCGGTCCAAAGGGTGTTGGTGACACTCGACGTCGGAACGCCTTCAACTCCGCTAAATGGGCGGATATTCTGTTACCCTCCGCGTGGGAGTTCCTTTGGCTAAGGGCCTCGGACCCGGCTTGCCATCGAGGACGGTCGTAGGTGGCGCCACTCGCTTATCCCCTGGTCCTAAAAAGATGCCAAGCGAGAACGCGGCCGCCGAACATCCCTCACACAACTCGGACTAACGCTTTTTAAGCTCTTCCCTAACAGGGGCAGATTATAATCACCGGGTGATCAGTTGCACACTTGCCGGGCTCAGATTTTCTGGTGTAACTCGCACCGAGCAAAAGAAACTAAATAAGGAACACTTTCGCTACAGAAATTCCTGAAAAACCCACAAGGAAATTTGCCTTCGAACACACCCGAGCCAGGTGTACAATTAAAATGCGCGGCAAACTTGCTCTTCCTGCAACACGCACACAAAAACTTCCAATATTTCACTCATTGATTGCGAAATGCAAATAAAGTTCCAAAAAATAATCCACTATTTCACTAACTACCATATATTTAATTGCGAAATGCAAATAAAGTTCTAAGATACAATGCATTTAAAAGTTCAAATTTCACTTACTCTACCCAAGCGGGGGCCCCCCGAAGTACTCTGCGTTGCAATTACTGCCAGCGCACTTATTATTGGCTGATGTCGCCAATCTCCCTTAGTTGGATCGCTGTTAAAATTTTTCTCCGCTGTTGAAAATTTTCCTTCGTCGCAATTCCTTTCCTCGATTGATTTTTCCCAAGTTTCCGAGCCTATCCTCGCTTAGTCCTCGTTCTCGTCTCGAACCCGCCAGAAAAGAGGAAAAGCCGTTCTTCCTTATTGGATTTTTCATCGGCTCGGTTTCAACCGGCGAGCCGTTAACTTTTTCCCAGGGCGATTCGATGTTCAATTCAGAACCCCCAACTGGGGTGCATCTAAATTTCCCTTTTTAGTACATTCGTCCATCAGGTGTAGAATGTCAAAGTGACTGACACTCTGTCAATTTCGGTTTTGTTTATATTGTGCCAAATGTTTGAATTTGGAAAAAAACATTAACAATCGTGGTCGCGTCTTTTTCTCTATGTGTTTGAATTCGTCGGTGATGTGTCGTTGAAACCATAACGCGGTAGTGTGAAAGTGAATGTCGTGACGCGGTTACATAGAGCAGAATATCATAACGATTGGAGGTCTCTGGCGGTTGTACTTTCGGTAGGTATAAAAGACTCTTAGATGCTACTCGTTTGTGTAAAAGTTCTTTTCCTGTTTTCTAGGCTTTTCCGGAAAGTGTACCAGCAACTAATTCAACCCGTTGGGAAACAAGGAGTGATTGAGTTTCTTCGACTCCTTGCGCTGGCCACAATGGAGTGGTATTTGGCGTTTGATTCCAACGTTCGTATCATCTCTTCCTTACAGTAGTTATTCCCAAACATTGATTACGATTTTTGCGAATATTTTCATTGATCTGCAAATTTGAACGAAAAATTGCTATTTCTCCAAGAAGTGCATTTACGGGTCTAACATTAAAAGTTGGAGATTTTGTTCTGATATCGTGCGCAGGGTAAGTAGATTCAGGTTCGGTAGAAAGTTGCAAGATCGCCAGCATCAAGAACTTGTGTGAAGTGAAAAATGTTTTTTTTCAAAGCGATGACGATCCATATCAGGCAATTGTCCAGTGTTATTCAAGGCCGTACAAAATCCCACATCGGCTTTTGATGACGACACAGTATGTATTGACTTCAATGTGGAGCTGATAGAAGATCATTGTGCATTTGATCCTGTAGTTTGTTGTGGTTCAGTTGACTCAGCCTAATCTCTGATGCCTCGTAAAAAGAGTTCATTGCATACTTCCGTTTGTCGCGATAAAATTGTAAAAGTGGTGCCATTCTTGTCCTATCGCTCAGCGATTGATTCGTTCCTTGGTAATGTTTGCGATCAGTTGTGCGTGATGGTAACCGGATTTTCTTTTCTTTTGTTTTTGCCTATTTTTTTTAATTTACATTTTTATTTTAATCTTTCAACATTTCGTTTTTGCCTATTTTTACTTTACATTTTTATTTCAATCTTTAAACAGTTCGTTTTTTTTGCCTACATTTTTCTTTTACTTTACATTTATATTCTAATCTTTTAATATTTTTATTCTATTATTTTAACATTTCGTTTTTCCCTATTTTTACGTTACATTTTTACTTTAATCTTTTCACATTTCGTTTTTTTTTTGCCTATTTTTCCTTTACTTTACATTTATATTCTAACCTTTTAATATTTTTATTCTATTATTTCAACATTTCGTTTTTCCCTATTTTCAACGTTACATTTTCACTTTAACCTTTTCACATTTCGTTTTTTTTTGCCTATTTTTCTTTTACTTTCCATTTTTATTTTAATCTTTTGACATTTTTATTTTATTATTTTAACATTTCTATTTTTAATATTAACCTTGGCTCGGGTGGTGTTTCAACAACCGCTGAGAAAAGAAAAAAACAACAAGGTGCAAATCGTTCCCATGACAATTCTGGATACGCTGAAAAACTCTTTCAAGTTCTAGAATATCTAATGCGGCTTTTGAGGGACTACCTAAAGGACCGAAGCCTAATGTATGACACGACATAGGGCCAAGGAAGGATGGCTGTCACATTGGGTGTTGCCCAGGGATCTATTCATGGCCCAGACCTGTGGAACGTGTATTACGACGGGCTACTGAGACTGGAGATCCCAGATGAGTCGCGTTTGATCGGCTATGTGGATGATGTTGCGGTTCTGGTCACTAGATGCGCCATTGAACAAGCACAACTTTGGCTAGGTATGCTAATGCGCCGAGTGAGAGACTGAATGACTGCTAGCGGGTTCAATTTAGCACTGGAGAAAACCGAAGTGGTCATCTTCACAAAAAAGAGAGTCCCTGGAGTAAGGATGATCAGTATTGGAGACAGACTAATCGAATCGAAACCAGCAATGAAGTACTGATCGACTCGAAGATGAGTTTCTCTCGGCTGTAGGGTCAGTGCTACTGTACGGAGCAGAGCTATGGGGCGATGCTCCCAGTAAGGAGGTTCACTGAAAACGCCTGGCGCAGGTTCAGAGAAAAGGAGCACTGAGAATTGCATCTTCGTATCCGACAGTCCCTGATTCGGCGGTGAAAGTCTTTGCAGGCGTGATACCTGTCAGCCTCTTTGCCAGTGAGCGCTACTCTATTTGTCTGCATCGAAACGAGGATGCGAGGGAGATGATTGTGTGCGAGGAGAAACAGCGCTCCCTCAACGATTGGCAGCAGTCTTGGGTGAATTGCACGAAGGGAAGGTGGACTGTCTGCCTCATCCCGGATGTGAGACCGTGGCCAAATCAAAGGCATGGTGAGACTGACTTCTATTTGACCCAGCTTTTGAGCGGGCATGGATGTTTTCAGTCTTACCTGCACAAGATTGGTAAGTCATGGTCCCCCGATTGCCGGTTTTACCCAGGAGAGAAGGATAATGCCTGCTTCACATTTTTTGCGTGTACGAAATGGGTCAGGCTGCGAAGGGAACTCTACAGGGAGACGGAAGCGCTCACCCCAGATAATATAGTTGCGGTGATGCTCAAATCGGTTGACAAATGGAACCAGGTGGCACATTATGCTCGGGCAGTCCTAAAATATAAAAGAGACTCACAGCAGCCGGGAGCGCTGGGGCTGGGGGATCGCTTTTCTAACACTTCCTCTTCCCCCCCTCCCGCTAGGAAAGAGATCCCCCAGCTTGAAGGCACCTCGCGGCGTAACAAAACGAGTCCTGGCCCGAAGTAATGTGTCAAACGGTTCCAGGCTGGGTTCTCAGGTTGACAGGGGAGGTTTTTAGTAGTCTAGTTGCATTCTTGTGAGCATGGGAGTCTCACACTCTGTGCATAAATGGCATTCATCTCCAAAAAAAAAAATAATATACGAGAAATGGATGCAATGACTAGAGACCCTATATAAAGCCGAGCTGAATGAATGGGGATATAGTAAAACTGCGATAAGACTAGAGCGCGAATTGAAGGCGATATTGATTGCTAGTGAAGTAAAACTTTTTCGTGATATATTTGAAGATTTGTAAAAGAATGAAATGAATTATTGTGCATTCTTAGGAAATAAGCTCTTTTGACTTAATTTAAAAGACAGTGCGTTTTCACTTTCCCGGGTCATTAAACTTATCGTCCGCGAACTGTAACATGCGACAGTGCTGTCGAGACGTGAGAAAGAAAATTTTAAAAGTGAAAACTTTGAAGCAGTTTTAAAGTGCACAGTGGTGAAATTTAACGTGGAAACTCGTGGAAAAAAGCCGTAATAAAAATGCCACGTAGCTTACATTTAAAAATTAATGAACAGACCATGTTAGAACTTAAGAAAGACTTGGAACAGTGAAGTCTGGCTACGTAAGGTACAAAGGCCACACTGATTGCACGATTGCATAACGCAATTGAATCGGCAGGTGCGTATCTGGATTTGGATTAGCTCTTAAATGCGGAAGAAGGCAGGAATACCAAAATAAAAACAAAGCAGAAACACGAAAATCAAAGGAACCAGAAAATGCGCTGATGGAAATGTTGATGCTGATGCAGCAGAGCAACGACAACAGTCACCCAGTTTAACTGCAAAGCTAAATGAACACTCAGCAAAGTCAAATGAACAATCAACAAAGCTAGACCAACAAGCAATCAAAATCAAGGCAGATATGCAAAAAATACTCAACTGATTTGAAGGCAGATTTGCAAAAACAGTCAATCGAAATAAAGCGGAGCTAGGTAGTCTGAACAACCAAATTAAATGCGTCGAGGAAACGGTTGACCAGGTCAAAAAGAAGGTAAGCCAGGTCGAGGTGAGAATCGACCTTGAGATACCAAAAATGAAAAAGGAATTGAAAGCAGCGAAGGCAGAAGTAACCACCTCACCAACCCCGCTTATAACCGACGCGCAAAGCACATCCAGAAATGTGAAAGCTCCAATATTCGGCGGACAAATGGTCTGGAGTATCTGCTAACCCCAGTTTGAAGCCACTACTAGAACAAATCACTAGAATGAGCAGGAGCAAGCAACTCTATCGATTTTGCTCTAAGAGGCCTAGCTGTCAAGCTTTTGCAGACTATTCCTGACGAGTTGCACTCAAACTCGGCTGTTATAATGAATGCGCCTGACATGCATTATGGTGGGGATAATCTGTAGTAGATTTATCGGTCACAGCTACGGCATCGGATGCAGAAGTCTGGTGAAACCCTACAGTAACTCGCCCAAGACATTGAGCGACTGGCGCTTTGGCTTACCCAGTTTACGACCCGGAATCCATCAGCACAAAAAAGGACCAGAAATTGCAACAAGTCACGCGTTTAGCTCAAAAGTAAACGGTTAAGGATGCATTGGCTTATAGTCTGAGCTTTGAGGCAGCGAAAAATGTAACTGGCACCACAGCCCGGGTTAGCGCAGTAGTGACAAACGAGTACGGATGTGAGCGCGTGAAAATTGAGTGAGAGACGCAGGTAACTGGTGCGCTTAGCTACTGGGATTGCGGTGAGAAGGGGCATCTGCAAAGAGACTGCAAGAAGTGAAAAAACCGAGCTATTGTCCAGGTTGTGCAACTAGGAGGAGATCCAGACCGAGTCAGGAGCCTAGAATGGAAGCCCTACAAACAGGGGTCGGAAAACATGTAAGAGCTAACTTCGTAGGGCAAAGGTTAGCTAGGAGGATTGACGTCCCCAGCACCACCATCACTGTGTCAAGACTACATCGTGGAGAAGCGGACTTATGCCTTCCGGATCAAGTTGACGGAGAACAATGCACCATAATAATCGACACTGGTACAATCCGATCGATTATCCCACCAGACCTAGTGAGGCAACAACTGCTTCGCAAGGCCAGGATTCTCTCACTACGGACAGATACGGAAGAAACTGCACCTGTTCATGGAGAAGTCAACCTTCAAATACAGTTAAGAGACCTTGCGTTCCGACATAATTTTCTGGTCGCGAACATTATGGACTTCGTTCTCGTAATGAATTTTCTGCAACCACATGGAACACATTGGATTTGGGCAAACGGGTATTGAAATGGCGGAATATTGAGGTATTGATGGAGGATTCCAGCGTCTGAATCCCCAAAATGAATGTGGTAGTATGTGCCAACATTGATGTACCGAAATCTTCCGAGAGCATTGTTTGGGCCAAGCTTGAAGGTGATTCTGGAGACCACCGATTTTATTTGATAGAGCCAACGAAAACGTCAGCGTTGCATACTTTGATTGTAGAATGAAGCCTTGTAAGATCTTTAAGGAACAGATACGTGCTGGTTAGAGTTCTGAACACCGCAGGCTCAACCACGAGTATCAAAGCGGGGGAAGTCATCAGCAGCTGCCAGCCTGTTTCCATCATCACCTCTTTGGTAGCTACTCACAACCATCATTGGAAACGGAGGCAAGACACAGACAAAGCCCGGGAACTCATGTCTGCAATATTGAAGCAGACCACATGCCTCTGATCTGGTCACCAAGTACAGTGATATCTTCTCAACAAGTCCGGATGACCAAGGCCGAACGAGTATGTTAACTCACGCCATTCATACACAGGGAGCGAAGCCGATTCGACAAGCACCGAGACGTCTTCCTATAGCCAAACAAGGAGAAGTGAGCGCACTGATCTCGGACATGGAAAAACAAGGTGTTATGAGCCTTCTGTCAGTACATGGATCTCGACAGTGGTTCTAGTAAAGAGACGGGATGGTAGCACTTATTTTTGTGTCGACTAAAGGCAGCTTAACGACGTCACTAACAAAGATAGTTACCAGTTTCCAGGCATTGAAGACATTATGGACATTTTGGCCGATGAAATATGGTTTTCTACCCTCGATCTGAAGAGTGACTACTGGCAAGGAAAAATCGGCAATAAAGGCCATGAGAAGATCACATTTTTAGTTGGAACTGGGTTGTGGCAGCTCGTAGTGTACCATTTGGGCTTCGTAATGCCCCAGCCATCTTTGAATGCCTGATGGAATACGTGCTACGAGGCCTAACCTAGAAGACTTGCTTGGTGTACCTAGATAACATCATTGAACTTAGCAGAGGTATTCTCCCGGTTGCAACTGGTGAATCTGCAACTTAATCGTGACAAGTGTACCCTTTTCGCAGCTAAGGTAAAATACCTGGGACACATTGTATCAGCAGAAAGGATCAAAATAGACCCTGAGAAAATTGAAGCCGTGAAAAGCTGGCCAACACCAAACAATAACACCAACTGCGAACTTTTGTGTGTCTGGCGACCTACTATTGAAAATTTTTCAAAGACTTTGCCAAAATAGGTAAGTGTCTCCATCAGCTAACCACGAAAAATCGTCCGATTATCCGGAATGAACAATGTTTGGCAGCTTTTTAGACCTTGAAGAAGAAGCTGTGTGAATGTTTGTAGTTGACATTGATGTGAGCAATGGCGGTATTTGAGCTATACTCTCCCAGCAGATTGATAGCAAAGAAAGAGTCCTCTCGTATTGCAGTCTAGTTTTCTCAAAAAGTAAGAGGAGCTACTGCGTGACCAAGAAGGAGCTATTGGCTATAATAGAGGCCACCAAGCAGTTCCACAAGTACCAATATGGCTACAAATTTGTTCTTCGAATAGATCATATATCGCAAAGATGGCTACTTAACTTCGAAAACCCCGAGGGACAAGTTGCGAGATGGATCGAAAGATTGCAGTCATACGACTACAAAAGTGTTCATCAGAAGGGCGGAGTTCATGGAAATGCTGACGTCCTATCTCGTCATCCATGTCCAGCTAACTGCAAGGATTGCTGACCGATTGAGAAAAAGGAGTCGCCCGTTGATCTGCGAGTGATAACGGCCGAATGTGATGAAGGTTGGTCGTTGGAGGTGATTTAAAATGCCCAGTTAGCTGATGAAGACATCGGACCATTACTTGTATGGAAGGAGACAACTGGGCGACCTGAGTGGAAGGACATTTCGATGCATGGCGCCACCCTGAAAAGTTATGGGCACAATGGAACTCTCTTCAGGCGAGAGTGACGTACTCAAGTGGAAATGGAAAACGGCAGATGGCAGCTCCTATAGGATGCAAACTATACTTCCCAAAAGCTGAATCCACGATTTGGTTAAGTAAATGCATAAAGGATCCTCGGGAGGCCACCTTTGTGTAACAAGAACAAGCCAAATTGTGGGGAAGATTTTTTCTTGGCTCCACCCTCGAGGATACGTAGAGGACTGGTGTCGTGGATGCACAATTTGTGCTTCCGTCAAAGGTCCAAAGCAACGACCAAGAGGACAAATTCAAACCTATAACGCGGGTGCACCGTGTGATAGGATTAATGTTGACATCGCAGGACTCTTTCCTGAATCTGAATGGGGAAATCGATACACGCTGGTTCTGGCTAAACAGCTAGTGTTAAATTGGGTCAGTAAGTACGGCGTACCTTGTGAACTTTGAGTCACTAGTTTTTGGCGAAATGTGCGAGGTATTGAAAATACGGAAAACAAGGACAGCACCGCTGCATCCCCAATCCGATGGAATGGTCGAACGTTTCAACGGCAGAATCCATAAACTTCTGGCCAAGATGAGACTGGCATATCCCATTATTCTTGACGGCGTATAGACCTGCCGAACATTCATCGACGGGCAAAGTCCCAAAGTCATTGTTGGAATGACTATTCGTCTGCCAGCTGATATAAAGTTTGGAGCACCCCCTGAGAAGCCCCAAACAATCTTGGAGTACGCAAGCTAGCTAAGGCAACGGTCGAACGAGATTCATCGAACAGTGCGAAAACACCTCGAATCGGCTACTGACCGCATGAAGACCAGGTATGATGTAAAGGTAAATTTTACTGGCTTCCAGCAAGATGACTTAGAGTGCCTATATAACCCACAACGGCGGAAGGGTAGGTCTCCGAAGTTACAGCATAATTGGGAGGAACCATACCAAGTTACAAAGCGAACCAATGACGTTGTATATTGCATATAGGAACACCGTAAGCCAAGAATTAAAATGAAAATCGTGCACCAGGACCATCTTGCCACATATTACATCCAGGGAGACTTAACTACAACTGGCGACACATCTTTTCGGGGCGAAAAGAACTGAGGTTGGGCAGTGTTACATGTCCATACAATTCTGCGAGCTACTGTCGCAATTGTTGTTGCAACTATTAATAACATCATGATTAACGTTGATTGAAAAGAAGAAACCAAGAAAAGTAAACAAATGACGTCAAAAGTGCGAAATCGAAAACACAAGAATGGACCAGGCAGATCCATGACCATCTGAAAGTAAACATGTGGCGTCAATACATGTATTCAGAATTTCTCAAACAGCCCCGGTAGTTCTAGTCAAAACATTTTGCAGTATAAGAGAAATGAATTGAATGACTAGAGACCCTATATAAAGCCAAGCTGAATGAATGGGGGATATACAAGTAGTAAAACCTCGATGAGAATAGAGCGCAAATTGAAGGCGATATTTTTATCGTGATATATTTGAAGATGGTTGAAACATAAATTGGCAGTAGGAGTGATAAATGAATTAAAGCGCGATTTGTAAAATCATGAAATTAATTATGATGCATCCTTAGTAAATAAAGTCTTTTAGCTTAATTTAAAAGACAGTGCGTTTTCACTTTCACGGGACATTAAACTTATTGGTCGCAAACCGTTACACGCGACAGTATATATTGTAAAGACCACAAGCTCCGTTTTCAGCGGGAAGGCCGAGGACTCGATGGAGAGGCACGATAGAAACTGACAACCTATTTTTGTTCGATGCGAGGTCGCAGAACCCTGATAATCGGAGGAGTTTAATCTTCGAAACTAAGGCCCGGCTTGGGCTGTTGCACCATAGATGATGGAACAAAGTTCATTTCAGTAGCTATGGAACATGGTAAAGATGGTTCAGGACACAACCCATCTTCGCTTTTCAGCAAACGTTTTTTCCACTGATATGGTCAATGAAAAGGGTCTTTGGGAAAATATATGACTTTTGGACTTAGCCGAAATATTCCTTTCGATGCAACTTAGCCAGGGTTGTCTTAACATAACGTGGAGGATGATGGATGGGATTTTCGCTCACTCTCAGAATGATGGCAAAGTCCTTCCACTAGGAGTCAGAGTTGTTACAGTAGTTATCAAAAGACCACCTTATCTTTCTAAGACTCAGCGAGCTTTAAAAAGCTTTCAAGTTTTGAGCAATCAGGACGATCTCTTGCTTTTAATGAGTTTTCCTGTTTTTTATGAAGCAGATATCGATTTATTAAGCATACTCGTATATGAACTTTTAACATTTTATCATTCATACCTTCAGGCCATCTACAAAAATCATCAAGCTCAATGCAAGCTAATGAACTCATTAACGCTAACCGGATATTTAGTCAATCTCAACTTCAAAACCTGAAGGATATCATTCTCTGCCTTCCCCGAGGTATACTTCAGATTGAAAAACTACAAAAAAAAGTCACGGATTAAAAGTACAATCAAAGCGAGCTGCATTTACCTGGAGCTTTTCTACCATTGATGGAATGGCGAAAAATCTATTCGATTTCACTCCTGAGCTACTCTGATTTATGCTAGTGGAAACTTTTCCTGTTCACTTTGATTAGAGAAAGGAAAATGCATTAAATGCAATGAGGTGTTCGATTGAATGTCATTACTCTTGGTCCGTTTTTGATTGCAATTTCTTAAAAGGATATTTGAAAATTTAATAGTTTATTTTTGATTAGTTATTAATTTCATTTATTCTATCAGATATATTTTCTTAGAGGCTGAGCATTCTTGTAGAAACACTTTTCTTTGGCCTATTCATTTAAATAAATTTTAGTAAAAGAGAAAAGATTCGTTGATAGATAGTTATGTCTTTACTTATTGCTCTAGGTAGGGACACATTATCTAATTTGAACAAGTTGGGTAGACAGACCTATGCTCATGTTAGAAGGGTTTTGTACTCAACTTACAAAATGCAGTAACCAGCAACGAATAAAATCAAGAAACATGTCAAAGATGATTTTATTGGAGAAAATGTGAAATTCGAGGATCATACTATTATTAACAAAGTTGAAAGAATTTTGACTTCTGAGGTATTTGTTTTAGTTATACCCATAGATATCTCCCTTGATAATTTTTCCAGATTTTTGAGAAACACATTTTTCATGTTTTTACACCCCCATTGTCCCCCCCCCCCCATTGGCCCCACTGAAGCAAAAACTGTCAGTTTAAGAACTGTTTTGAAAAGCTCTCATAGGGAACTTTCAGTTGATATTCATATCGGCTACATTTCATGAAATTTTTTTCCAGGGGCCACTTCTCTGTACTGTAATCATCGATTCATGGCCTATTTTTTCGAATCCTAGAATGGTTACAAAGCCCTTTTGCTAGGAGCTCTCTCCTGCCTCTTCAACTTGTTTCAATTGTATGTACTAATTTTCATGATACCTATGATTCCTGAAATTTTCATGCAAATCCTAACAAAGCTGTAGTGTCTAAATCGATAAAAAGCGCATATGGCTCCATAGCCATATGTTTCCATAGTAATACAGGGCATATTGTTCCATAGTAATACGGGAAAATTCAAATCGCTATAACTTCGTTAAATACAATTGGATCTTTATGAAACTTTCAGAAAAGATCAATCCTATAAAAAGTCATCTGTTAGCAAAATTTTATTGAATTTAAGGGTACCGTTTAGATTTTATTCAAGAAAACATAAAATCGATAAATCATACTATTACTAACAAAGTTGAGCGTATTTCGACTTTTCATGTATTTGTTGTTGTTGTACTCATTAAGGCCTACATTCATAATTTTTTTCAGAATTTTCGGATGGAAGGTTTCCAATCGCGAGGGGGGTACGCGAAAAGTTCGTACATTTCCCCTTTCCCTGCCCCCTTCGGTACTCATAAGGCAATTTTAAGACTTGTTTTGAGAAGATCTCATTGAGACCTTTCCAATGACCCCCTACTCGACTACCAATGGTGAAAATTTTTTTTTGAGGGGTCACCTCCCTATATGGGGAGACCCCCCTTAAACGCCTTTGAAAAATTTTTCCGCCCTTGAACTTTCAAGAGGTCACCACTTCTGACCTTTCCACAAAGTTTCATGCCTGTAGCCTCTATAGTTTCGGAGAAAAAGTGCTGTGACATACAGACGGACGGACGGACGGACGGACAGACGGACACAGGTCGTGATTGCAATAGGGTTTTGTATTTTAGTGCAAAACCCTAAAAACGCTTCTAAAAATTTTAATGTTTACTGCATGGAATTATGTGTGTTCGATAAATGCAGGATAAGAGTAGCTTATGCTTTGTTTAGGTGTTAACTGTCATTGGACCCAAGATGATTAACCTGAACAGCCAATTATCATCGTCAACCAATTCGTGTAAGGTCTACAAGCCCAGTGTCAATTAATTGGTAATTGTCTTCATCACATTCTTTGTGTGGCGTTGTATATAGTAAATTACGAACATGAATATGGCAAAGACAATAAGTGTGGAGCATGCATCAGCAACCGATATACCAACAAGTTCCAATGGCATGATTTGCTAAACGATAGACCATCAAAGGACCACCTGTCCAACGCATATGTTTGTATAGATGATGCCGCTCATCGCAAGTATTTATAACGATGTGCAACTCACTGGAGCCTTTAACTCTCGTGTTGCCTTTATTGGGACATTTATCCGGAGGGTAATTTACCCCAGTGTAAAAATAAGTATGGATCAAAAGGTTATATCAAAAAAAGTTTATAAAATTTTAGATATACTTCAGATGAATGACACCCATGAACTGTTTTCTATTAGTTTCTTTGAGCCGTAAGAACGCAAAGAGTGTGCTCATTCTACTTTCAGATTCGAAATTGCATTTTAAAGTTTTAAGTTAAGCTAAAGTCACTGCTCTGACTTAAAATTGCGTTTAATGTATGGATTGCACTGCAGTTCCAAGGTTTTTTGTACGGTCAAGATAGGTCAAATGATAAGTATGGAATTATCACATTAATTTGAAACATCGTTTCACTTTAAACCATTTTTTCGAGCTGTCCCAAATTTTTTGCAAGACTAAGTAATTCCTGTTAGCCTGTGATAGAATTTGTTGTTACCTGATTTTCAATTTTGGCATGCAAAACTGCACTTTAAGCCTCTACGGGAGCTTTTTCTTCTTTTCTTCTTCTTCATAGCCCTACGGCCGATTTTGGGTCTTCGCTTCGTACAACAATTACCTCCAACTGCCTCGGTCCAGTGTCACGTTCTCCAATTTCAAAATCCGAGCAGCGATGAACTGTCTACGTCCATCGAGTTAGACCAGGATTTCCTCGATTTCCCCACTGATCTCCACCCTTCAGTTCTCCCAACGAATACCTTTTTGGTATCCGTAGTTCGTCCATACGTTTCATCTAGCCAGCCCATTGCAGCTTCCGGAGTCTTACAATCGTTAAGACCTTCTGCTTGTCAAAAATTTCATACAGCTCATGGTTGAATCAAATTCACCATTGGTCCTCATGCAGCTTCTCCAATTATTCGCTTCTGGTCACGTACCTTGAAGGCGTTCAATATACTTGCAGTTGCCCGATTTAGAATTCATGTTTCACACCCATGGCAAAGTGCAGGTCTTATCACAGAGTTGTATATTTAGAGCTTTGTTTTCCTGTGTATGCAGCTGGTTTTCAAGATCGTCAAAACTGGATAAATTATTTTATTTGTGAGCTTTATTCTTCAATGTATATCGCCCCTTTCATGAAGAGTTCTTGTTATTTTGGCGCCTAAACGCACAAACTTGCCCACATTTTTATACTGTATTCGTCAAATGTGTGATATTTTGTGCATTTGAGGTATTTTGTTTTGACTGCGTCATAAGCTTTATTTTATTCTCATTGATTTGTAGTGAAGCCTGGGACTTTATTATTCTTTTGGACTTTGAGGATGGAGTAAACTTCATCTAGAGTAGGTGGAGCAAATAGAAGCTCTCCAAGAATATTTTAGGCTCTGATGTTCTGGAGCTGAGTGAAGAATTAAGGAGGATCTTGAAATATGATGCCCATCTTTCCTTAATCTATTTTCATCGGCAATGATATTTCCAAGTTATCACGGCAGAGCGTGGTCTTGTGTTGATAACCACGTTTCAGGCTTTTCACTACTTTGTATGCTTGTTTTGTGTTTTTGCTCGTTAGACTTACATCGAAACTTCTCAATTGGTCGTCATAGTATTTTCATTTCTAAGTTCTAATTATCTTATTCGTTACTCTTCTGAAATGGTCATGTTGTTCTTCCTTCCTCCTGATTTTCCTACCTATATACTTGTTTCTTTGTACGCCTGATTCTTTTTGTGTAACGCATTTTGTCGCTCATCATCGAACCAATCATTTCAGCTGTACTTTCAGAGACAGTGTAAGGGCATGATTTAGCGTCAAGAAAAGTTTACCGTTCGCATATCACCATAGTAATGATAGAAAATTTTGAGGCTTTTTAACGAAAAAAAAAAAAATTATGATGTTGCTCTCGTGACCTTTGTAGCGAGGATATATAATTTGAGGTTACATGTGAAGCGTGGGTCTCAAGATCTTTTTTCACTTGTTCTGAATTTATACTAAGTTGTTCGTGATATCTTTGGTATAAATTGCGAAGAGGTTCAAGTTCTATAAGAAGACCTTCTCTTTGTATCATTACTTTCAGATTGGCCTTCGTTTTACCATCAATGCACGTTTGTATCTGGCGCTTTATGGATGTAGGTCAGGTAGAGTCGAACAAACTTATATATTTTATGCTCTCGCAGCCTTGATAAAAGATACCTACTCTCAAGATCGTTACTGGATTTAATAGTAGCTTTTACAGCCGGAGGTAAGAGGGGGTCTAAAAAGGATTCTTTTTCCGTGAATGAATTATTTGATCCGCTAGGTAACTGAATTGTGCATTTAGTGGACGAAATCTGAAAACGATCACTCACAAAATTGGAATATTTGGCATGGGGTTTCGCAGTCTTTAACTCAGGAGTGAAAATAGAAAAAGAACGCTCTTGTGTCGAACCATCGGTGTCTCAGTTGGTTATTATCCAAAAAGAATAGTACTGCCAGCCATTAAATTACTTGGTGAAGGATCTGAAGGATTTACATTGTAGTGGGGGATATTATGAAACTATTGATGGATCTACTTGGTCGATCCTTGTTCCAAACAGCGTTTCTTGATTTTCACCTTTTGAATATAATTCCATTCCAAGCCACAACACCATTTTTACTTCGATGGTTGGAGAAAAGCCAGGCATCCGTTTGCAGAATGAAAGCTTAAATCGAACGGTTGCGTTTATTTTCCTTTGCTACGTCCTCAACTCTGCAACCTTGAAGCATGAGATCATTTTCCAAATACTTCTGAATTGCAGAGGCGTTGATATGTTTTTTTTTGTGGTTGAAAAACGTATCATATTTTTCCAGCTAACTGTTTTGGCGTTAACTGCAACTAACTTTTTAAACCAAGCATTCCATTGATCCACTGAACAGAACGGGCCTAGCTTAAAAATGCATTTTACGATTTCTGGAGGTTGAAACATTTAAGTAAGGACATCTTGATTTTAGATTGGTTGCATTACTTTCTACTGGAAATATGTTATGTGCATCTCGTTGCTCTTGTAATTTCTTCTCCTATGAATTACATTTTTTTCAATATTTGTTAGTTTTGTTAACATTTCCAAATTTTGTCATGAATCATTCTGTTCGGATAGTTTCATGGCGATGTTTGTTAACGTATTACTGAGCCTTTCATTATCTTTATCATAGCGTTCTTCCTTATGGCAATCTTCTTTACACGATGGTGCTATGCTTGAAGTTTGCTCCTTTGCAGAGATTAAACGATGAACGAACATTTCGAGGGCTTTAAATATTTTCCTTTCGCTCTTTGATTGGTTCGTAGCTAGCTCATCAAAGCTACTAGCCATTTCAATGAAGCTCTCATCGTTGGCTCGGGAGTTAGATGTTTGCCGTGCGATTTATAAGTCCTTCTCTTCCATGAGGCTATCAATGTGACCAATAACTCCGTCGTACATAAATTTTATCTTCTCCTCAAAATTCTAACAGTCAGAGCAGATGAAATGTTCCTCCAAAAAAAGGATGATGCCAATCTCTCGGTGCATCCATGCATGCACCATATAGTTTGCGGTTGCAAAAGCCCTTGCCGTTGTCGAAGGTGATGCAATTTAATAAGCTGCACTTTACACTCATTTTGATGGTTTGTATGGATGTCTCAAATTAATATTTAATGGGAAAGGTCCGTAAATTCACGTACATTATTAATTAGCAGCTATTCACATAACAATAAGCACAATAAAAAATAGTCAGCCAAAATCGAATCACACAGCTAATGCAAATTGCTGAACTCAAGAATTGGTTCGATAATCGAAAATTAATTGACTTACTGAAAAGTTATTACATCAACAAGTAGAAATATAATTGGGTCATTAATGTTAAGCACAACAGAAAATCGCAGCACGGATACGAATGGTAAAAAGATGTTCATCAAAAATATCATTTATATAAACGAAAATTCAACAAAAAGACAAGATCAGCGGCCGTAAATAGGATAAGTTATCACTTTTAATTAATAGTTTACTTTAATTCAGTTTTATTTCATGTATAGAACGGCGAAATTTACACGGAGCAATAAATAGGAACGCCCACTCGCTACTCGCGATAGAAATGATTTGTAATAGTGATGTGTTATAATGACTGATCAAGCAACGGAGTCAAAATACTTGAAGCAAAATAGTGGTGAATTTAAATACTTAATAACACGGATTTGATTTTTCGAAATCAATTTATGGAATCTGTATACTCGTACTAGTCAAGTTTTGATATACGGAACACATTGTTTGATTTTCTAATTGTTTCACAAAACCCTTCTGGCAGGAGCACTCTCCTGCTACTTCAACTTGTTTTATTTTGCAAAATTCGAAAAAGGAGGGTTGGCGATGATCAACAAGAAGAATTGTCAAGAAAGATCAAAATGAGGATTACAAGCAATTTAAGTTGTGCGGCAAGTGGAGTATCGAAGATTGGCAGAAGACAGTTCTAGCGATATACTACTGTGCCCAAAAAATAAGGTGACATTTGAATTTAAACTGCGCGCGTCGAAGCATTTGGAGAATTATTTTTTTAGGTTGATAGTACTGTCAGTGACATCTATGTCAAATTTAAATGTCAAAATATTCATTAGTGTTTGAGATACGCGTTGTTTTGTGAGCTGCTAAAAGTAGGTTTTTCGTTTTTTGCTTTGTCGGAATTTTTTAAATTCGCATTAAATTTTGTTTGCGGAATCAATTTCCTGCTACGGATACATGATGAAGTTATGTCTAAAAAAATGTTTACAAGTGGTCTAGTGAGTTCCAAGCCGGCCGTGAACGTGTCGAAGACAAAGAGCGTCCTGTGCCACCATAAACCTCTTCTCTTCTTCGATTATCGTGGTGTTTTGCATAATGAATTCCTTCCACCGGGCCAAACAGTCAACAAGGAATATTATTTGCACGTTATGCGTCGTTTGCGTAACGCTATCCGCCTAAAAAGGCCGGAATTGTCGAAAGACAATTCTTGGTTTTTACACCACGATAATGCACCATCCCATACTGCACTCGTAATTCGTTATTATTTCGCCAAACGCAACGCATATCGTTCCGCAACCACCGTATTCACCTGATCTGGCGCCGTGTGACTTTTGCCTGTTCAGCAAGCTCAAAAGACCGCTTCGGGGACACTGTTCTGATACGAGAGAGGAGATTCAAGCCACAGCAAAGACAAAACAAAAGACCATCCCGGAAACGACGCGTATCTCAAACACTAATGAATATTTTGACATGTAAATTTGACATAGATGTCACTGACAGTACTACCAACCTAAAAAAAAAATAATTCTCCAAATCCTTCGACGTGCGCCGTTTAAATTCAAATGTCACCTTATTTTTTGGTAGTAGTATATATAGAGCAGATTACTTTCGATGGAATTGGCAAAGTAGGCATGGGGCCTCGAATTAGATAGGTAGGAATTAAGTTTTCCTTTAATTTACATTGTTTTACATTAGTCAAATAGTTCTATTTAGCTTTAAGTCGCTGTAAGTGAAGGTAATGAATATTAACATCTTCATCTGCTCGGTGGTGAAAGCCCTTTTGCTGCGCAGAGGACCTCGGTGGATTGCAAGTTTTATTCCGGACACTGGGTAATCCACTGGTTAGAGAGAGTGTTTTTCAGGAATATAGTGAAGGACGAGATTCCTCTGATAATCTAGTTTGTTGTTGAAGATTCTGGCAGAAGGATTGGTGGCACCCTGGATTTAACTAGCATATGCGTGAAATCAGGGTTGAGTTCTCGTTTATTGGCTTTATTGAGGCCCATAGAGACCAGCGAGTGGTGCCTATGCCCGTCTCCAGACAAGCTTCACAGTGCTGTAGGTCCCAGCCAGGAATCTTCTGATTTTAGTGTTAATCAATGTTTTCGCCTAAGGTAAAAATCGCAGAGTAACAGTTTTCCTGAAGTGATAGCAAGAATCATTTGAAAGCCCATTTAAACTTTCCATCGCGCTGCTGCATAAGTTATTTGGGTCTTCGGCGAGTTGTACTACTTCTCAATGGCTTTTGAGGTGATGAACTGAATGACAGGTAACTACGCCCGCCGTTTGATTAGCAAAACAGGATCGTTGCTCCTGCTATAGAATCTTCAGTCGGAGGGTAACTGTGGCCCGATACGACCGAGTGCTACTCATGCTTCAATGTTATAACTAATTCAAAGACGTTTGATTAAAATATATTTTCAAGTCATCAACCACCTATATGAGCGAATTCATTATAGACATCTACAGCGTTTTTGCTATCATACACAAATGACCAATAGACAGAAAGGCTATAAATTCACAAAACCAGTCATCTTTGTGAATTGCCTTAACATAGTCCCAAAATAATATAAGCCCATCACGTGTTTATGATAATTACTTTGAATTTATTTTTCATTTCAAGGCTTTATCAAGCTCAAAGTCAAAAGCGCTTTGTTCAATACCAATCGTTATAAATTTTAAAAGACTGTAAAGCAAATTCCAAACAATAAAACTACGAAAACTTAATAGCCCAAATGGCTCTCTAAATTTATACGTTATTTGTAGGTTGGAATGGCTATGAAACCCAGGGATTTTCACTCACAGTTACAGATCTGGTATGATTCCGAAGAAGTTTCAATATGAAGATATCGACTATTGTCATTTTAGCCGTTCTATTTGATATACTTTATAGTGCTTCCAATCCGTCTCAGGCTTTCTGTGCAAACCAATACATGTACAGAGACATTTTCTTTCGAAAACTCTTAATTATTCCATAGTACTAGCGCTCTGGTTGTACCAGATCTGACATCCATATGTCAAAACTGGTCTAACCAGGGTCTTGTAACAGATAACTTTGACATTTTGATCAATGTATCTGGAATGAAAGAGTTTTCGTAGGGCCATGACTACTTGTTGTGCCTTAATGAGCATGATTTTGACATGTTCAGTATAGTACAGATACTGACCGAGATGAACGCCGAGGTATCGAGTGCAGGATTTATGTGGAACCCGTTCTGAACTATCCTCACCAGCCATGATATGGAAAACCTTCCAATTACGTTTCAGGTCTTGACTGGCCCCCTGCAGGGTTGTCTGAAATAAAATGGTTTCGCACTTCTGTGCATTGATTTTCATTCACCAATTGTCGGTGTAGAACTGCACATCATTGAACATTTTTTGGAGATTGCTCTGAACTATTGTAGCTTTTCGGTCTGCCGAATAGATGATCAGCAAAAGCTATCAATGATCGCGCTGGCGAGACGTTAAAATCAAAGCCGTTCAATAGCTTGCAAAAAAATATTAAGAAAAGCAGAGGTGCAGTAACTGTTCCCTACTGTAGACCATTCAAGACCTTGAAGTCGCGCATTGTTGTCAGATTACCATCAGTTACAACAAACGATTTCCTGTATAACAAATTGTACATTATGGCAACAAAGTGTCTGGAGGAGGGTGGAGTTTAAAAATTAGGTCATCTAACCACACTGTATACAACGTTTTCTCGATATCAATGAGACACGCTCCAACACATTCTTTGTTGTTTAGTTTCCAAAAGATGTCTGAGGTTACTTTCGTTATCGCATGTATGGTTGCATATCTGACACGAGATCCAAATTGGCAATCCGGCATCAGCTCATATTTCTCAATGTGGGCGTTTAATGGATTGCTTAGTATCATGTCAAACATTTTGCTGATGTTAGGCAGCAAGCTGATTGGGCGATAGCTTTTAGGGCTCATAGATTCTTTTCCTTTCTTCAAGATGGGAAACACCTTAGCCACACACAATATACAATAATTCCTAATAGCAACCTCAGGCAAAAATAGGGGAACTACATTCGGAATACCATCAGTACCACATGACTTCTTATTTTTTATCTTGCCAAATATGAAACACAAGTTTCCATAGCTGACAAAATAATTAATAAGATTCAAGCTCGGTACGAGGTCAGATGTTAATGTTTCATTGAAATGAATTTGGAGTCGAAAACTTTTGCTTTAACGACCTCCGAAAATATTTCATTCCCTCTCTCAGAGTTCGGTATATGAACCAATTCAAAATGTGTTCCAATCAAGGCAAGTTTATGCAATCCGTCACATATAATCCTGTTTCCATTTCTCTCTGGAGTCTTACTATCGATTTCGACACCAGCCCCATTGAGAAGATTTATCTCATCACCAGCGACCTTCACTCGAGACTTCTTACAGAATAAGCTATTCACTTTCATGGAAACGTCATCTGGGTCCTGTGGGGTAATATGTAGTAATCGAGCAGTTAAGGGTTAAAGAAAATTCAGGCATAAAATGTCCCAGATCAACTAAACGATCGAACTGGTACGATTGCAGATTGAACTGGAACGATTTCAGATTGAACTGGAACAGTTTGCGATCGAACTGGTACGATTTGAGACTGATCCGGGACGATTGAATATTTTTGACAGCAGTTGCCATTGGACGGAGGTGTGAGAAGAAAGATTTTTCTTGAAGTGCAGAAAACAGGTAACACCCGTTTGGGAAGTTGTGCCTGATATTTGATTAGCAGTTTTATTTCTTGCCTGTGTTTAATTTGTTTTGCGCATGCCCATCGAGAATTTGCAAAACTTTGACCCCTTTGCTGATGCAATGAATTGTGCTGAGGACACGGTACAGGACGGACTTGCGCACATGGGAGTTCAGCTCGCGATATACTAAGAGGTAGATCGGCCGCTCCGCTACTTGGCGAAAGTGTTTCCAAGACGATTCCAATTGAGGTTGGGTTTTCCACAGCTAAGCGGAAAATTCAAAATTTCAATACGACTTACTGAACGAACGCACAATTCGCACATATAGGACAGTTTTAAGGCTCGCATCGCGAACGGAAGTGCACGCATATAGTGTGGGAGCTAGCCAACACCCGCGCCCACAGCCCCAACGGTAGTTTGGCTGGTTGTGAAGTTACTCGCTGCTTTACGGTCTTCTACATTTCAGTTCTTCCCTGGCGGTTGACAGTTTTGAACCCTCACCGCGAGAGAGGTGATCTGACCTACGTGACTACATGCAGTAAGCATATTCCGCGCTTCCGTGGTTCCATTGAAAGGCCAAAGGGCTTGAACATCAATTCCGACCCACCTGACCATTTCGACCGGTTTCTTGGTTTCAATTTGGTTTATTTGTTTTGGCAGTGAACGATTCGCGGAATTCCTCGCGAAACGCGACTTGGAGCTTCCTGTCTTGCAAGGCCAAAATTCTAATTACTTGAAAGCGTCGATTAGTCCGCATACTAGATCCTTTATAAAGGGTTCTCTGACAGCATTCGTGGCAAGACTTGCGAACAACTTGTGCATTATATGATTTTTGCATTGAGATCAGTGCGACCGTGGAGGGGTTATTTGGATCTCGGGGGAAAAGCAGGCAAAAAATCGAGCGAATAATTCACCAACTGCTGTGTCTGCGCGCATAAACAGAGTTGACGTGAAAAAATAAGACGGGCGAGGAGAGCCCATTATATTTGCGGGCGATATATTCTAGCGTGTAACAACCAGGTGTTGACGTAAACATAGGAGTTAAGTTAAAAGTCACTACAAGCTAATCTCGTTTTCAATCAAGTTTTCTTTTGTAAGTCCTGCCTTTTTGTTATAAGGCGTGTTACACGTTAATTACCAAGCGAAACGTCGAAAGCAACATTTTACCAATATACCTATATTCTCGCCTATTCTATCAACGAATCTAATCCGCCAGTAACAGGAAGCTGTTATCCCGTTTTCAAGAGGCCTGCCACTCAAAACGTGATTTCCAAAAGTGATACGAAGTACGAAAATTTTTGAGGTTACCCGCCAGGTAAACTCAGTGGACTTTCAACGAAAACAGGGATCGGTATATCGCGAAATAGTTAGTGACAGTTGGTAAGAAGCCAAAATTCGAAGGGACTTTTTTGGCAAAACCATTGTTACATCTGCATTGATAAGGAAAAACATATGTGTGTTGTTAGTACGCTTATTACGATATCCCATAAGGTTTAGCGACACTTTCTTCACTCGTGTGTAATTGACATTAACCCCGTGCTGCCGGGGAAGTGTGTGCGCGGATACGAAGTATAATGCTGAGTTCGATCCAAGTCATAATCAAATCTGAATAAATGCAGCCAACACAGTCACCATCGCCGCAAGCTTCATAAATTCCATCCCAATCACCTCCAGACCAACAACCACAGCCATATCATATCTTACAACAACAGAATCCTTCAGCGGCTATCTTGCATCAGCAGCCTCCTCCGGGCTCGCAGTCACCCCAGGCAGGACAAGGCCAACCAGGTCCAACACCACTTTATGTGCCACAACAGGCGGGATACGCCATACCAACAGGTCAATCCATTCGCATGAAAATGGCAACAACCTAATATTGTAATAAGGCTACCCAAATTAATCAGCTCGGTTCATTAAACCAAATTCGGACTAGTAAGAAAAAGTACACAAAATAATTTTCGAGCCAAATTTTGTACGTGTCTCTTCTGTTATGTTGAAATAAACCATCTGAAAAAGGAACAATATTATTGAATGGACATAAAATCAATCAACTCATGAAAACTAATCGAAAAGGGAGGAGTAAAAGTGTGCGCGTTAATTTGGATGTTCCCCTTCCGTGTTGAACTTGAAATTTAGAGCGTATATATCGTGGAGTTAAACAAAACCAAAATAACGGAAAGGTGTAGCTTTGACCTAAATTGTGTGGAGCTGTGAAAATCTATGAACATCCCAAGGAAAAATTCCCTGAAGCAACTAGTATATGCATTTCGAAACATCAAAGAAGGCGGAGTTTTGTTGTCTTTTCATCGCATGTTGACGAAATTTACCGGAATTTTAATATATGGTGAACGCCAATTT
Source organism: Odontomyia ornata (assembly GCA_963969285.1). NCBI lineage: Eukaryota > Metazoa > Arthropoda > Insecta > Diptera > Stratiomyidae > Odontomyia > Odontomyia ornata. The sequence continues at coordinate 374,403,745 of OZ017739.1, read as the reverse complement.
TGGTTTAGCCTTTTAGCTAAGTTTGGAATCGGATGTGGAGTGGGACCCAAAGAAACAGTTGAATGTCTAATCGGGATTCGTGTAAAAGCAAAATACCATCCAGCTGAGCGAAAGACAATGCTTTTGACTAAAACCCCTCGAAAAAGCTAGATAGAAGGCAGTTTGGTTAATTTATAGATTTGTTCCGTGTCGTTTCGTGGTAAATTTTAAATTGCAGTTTGGGCTGGATTCTAGTGGGCAGAACTGTGAAGTCTCGCATTCCGAACTCGCTTCTTAGGGCCGTCGCAAGTATGAAGTGCTCGGGAACGTCGCGTTGCTCAAATTATTGTTATTGCTGAAAGCAAGCACTTATTAACATTACATAAATCTCAACAATTGAAGAAAGAACGGTACGAAGAGGCAGACGTAGTGACATTAAAATATTCTAATACACGGTGCCCCTAAATCATTTGGTAAAACTAGGAGCCAATTGCATTGTTTCTATCGATTTGCCGCTATACATCGAAGCTCCATTATATGCCCGAAATATCGGTGTCTTCAAAGGTGTAGGAAAGTCACTATTTCGCCAACTATTCCTATGGATGGAAATTAGCAAGGGCAGCAACGACCAAAGAACAGCTGTTTGTCATTAATCTCCGATAATTTTGGTTGGAATTTTTCTTATTGGAATCTCAGTATTCGTCGATGCATGTTAACGTTAGAAGTAGATTTAACGGCAGTCAAGTTGCATTACAGGACCACCCACATCACCAGCGGGCGCCCGACGAGGATGTTTGGGTGAGTACCTTTGCTTTTGTCATATACATATATATTTTTTTTACATTTTTTTACATTTTGTTATATTTACATAATTTTTTTTGCACTTTGTCACATACATATATTTTTTTTACATTTTTTACCTTTTTTATATCTACATTTTTTACATTTTTTTTATATCTACATAATTTTTTTGCACTTTGTCACATACATATTTTTTTTTCGACATTTTCTCTTATACATATATAATTTTATTTGCATTATTTTTGGCATGTTCTTGTTACATTTTTTTCACGTACATGTAATTTATTTTTAATTTTGTTAGATGTATAAAATCTTGTTTGCACATATACTTATGTTTTTTCCCTATTTGGGCACATACGTATATCTTTGCGTGGAATCAACCAGTTAAATTTTGCGAAAATAAAAAGAAAGGATGAATTGCTAAATTTTTTTTTGAAAATCGGTCTTTCCTTTCCCAACATTCTGACCGGGTATAGGCCCCGGTACGGTGGCGGGCTGCCCCCTAAAAACATGAGCCAGCCGCCGGGTACTTAATTAATACTTTTCGTTTCAGGTGACATCGCGGGTTGAGTGGCCCAAGCAGAGTTCCTCTTTATGGCATAGCGTTATGCAATCAAATTGTATAATTCTATGGCATAAATTGGTCACCGGGGTACTCCCCTTCTGATGGGAAAGTTCATACAATTCAAGCTGTATGAGTTTTCCACTCAGAAGAGGAATACCTGGCCACTGCAACAAAATATGGATTTATGCCGGTTGGGTGGGTGCGAAGGGGCTCCATCACCACCCGGTTGCCCCTCTTTCATTTGTGGGCCATGAGCTTCGTCGGGTAATGACGAGGTTACCCCAAGTCCGCCTTTCTTCTCAGGTTCCTCTTGTTTTCGTAACAAGTACTATCTCCCTCGGTGAAGTTATCTACACTTTTTGCGACTTCGGTCGCCTCGTGGGCAACATCCAATTCGTGAGTGCGAAATTTTTTGTAGTGGGTCCTCGTGCTGGGGAAATGAACCTGCCCCACGACACCGCAATGCTAGCCTGCCAGCGCATTCACGCGTCTCCAGACGAGGGCATTCTCGGCAGATATTGTCATCTTCTTTTGCCCAGGCAGCAGAACATCGCTGCAGTCCTTTACGGACATACTGAAACTTAAAAATCACTACAAATACCCCTCAGTTTTTCACCCATTGATTGCTGACCTCACTCCTGAAGTATGAACGAATTAAGCTCTGGACATTATTAATGTATAATTTCAACAAATTCAACGAGGGATAGGTGTAGCCGAAAAATTGCAGGTAAATATTGTTGGCGCGTGTGAGAAAAAGGCTTTTCAATTTTTTCAACCTTGTGATGATGGTATTTCATATCCTTCTATATTGTTTCGATGTTTAAACTTGGGAACAGCTTTCTCAACCGTTTCCAACGTCAACTTCGACAAAAAGAGATCTATTCCATCGTTGGTTAGATTGGACATTGGATATTGCTTCTGGTATTCTCGAATAAACTTCTTTTAAAAGTTTCCCCAATTCGTTTTTTTTTAAGTTCAACTAATAATTTTAATGTTGAACTAGAATGAGGAAGGAATCATAACTTTGATGATTAATTTCCATCACGATTGAGTTATGGTCGCTATCGTAAAGAAACACCTGCAGTTTAAGTTGAGGAAGCTGAATTCAAGTCTTGCGTCTACAATGCAGAGGTCCAAATATGAATTTGTCCTAGGGTATGTTGGGAGCTCCGACCCATATAGATTGCACCTGTATTTAATTTGGTTCTCTTTTATCCACGATTTCAGGAATACACCTCTTGGATTGTTGGTGGCGTTCAGCCATGATATATGCTTGGCGTTCAGGTCACCAGCAAGAATATAATAACTATGCTGCCTTATGAATTCGAATATTTCAAACAAGGAATTGACTCATCTTTGAACTTGAGGACATTTTGACCGGTTGCATAGGCAGAGATAACGACGAGGTTATTCCCACCTCGCTGTGAGATTTTGATAACGGACACTTCAAGAGATTCAAAGCTTTTGAATTCAACTTTTTCAATATTTTGGAAACAATAGGGTCTTCGAACCAATATCCCGGTGCCACCTCTCCCATCACCGTTTAACCTTATCGTTTCTTACGAATTTAAAATCTTTGAATATCATGGTGTGCCACGAACTGAGGTGGGTTTCAGTGAGAAGCATGACGACAGGCTGTTGCTTAACAATGAATTCAAGGAGTTAGTCTGGTCGATATATATGTTATGTTAGCAACGATAGAATTGACGTTGATCGATATGAGGCGAAGCCTATCCATGGGAATGTGACGTGAGGACAAGCTATTTTGAGACCTTTGAAAGACATAAACGCTGAAAAACAAAGATAATTTTTGAATCTGATTTGCCGATTCTCTCCGATAAAGAATTAAGTTGCTGGTAAATTTTGAGAAGCAGCTCATTATTACCACTTATATTATTCACATTATTTGCAGCATTTTCTGCTGGTCCTCTAGTGGCGCGCGCAAATGATACTTCGGGCTTGATGAAATTGTAAGGTATGGCACTACGGTGTACATGTGTTTGCTTTGGAGTAAATTTAACTTTTACATCTTGTTTGCCTTGATACGTTGCTGGATGACCAAAACATTGCAGTTAATGCAGTATGATTTTTCTTTAGGTTCCGTCTGAGCCAATGTGCATTCACCGGGAGCATGAGCCTGTTTGCATTTGACGCACCGGTAGTTCATGGCGCAGTTGGTAGCCGAATGACCAAAACTTAGACTCTATTGACACTGGTTGACTTCTCTTTTCTGGAGGTGTTTCCACCTTACCACTCTACAATTCGAGTATTTTATTTGTTGAAGTACACTTGGACTGCTCTTATTAGTAATTTGTTCCAGGTAAAGTGGTAATTTTTTCCTTTCTACGGTTAATCTTCTTACCGCAAAGGCTTTGACTGATATAAATTCAATTTCTGGTGCATTTCCTTAAGCACCTGAAGAAGATCGACGGTATCTTCTCCGTAGTCCAAAACCTTTAACAAAAAGGTCTGATTCTTCTCACTTTTTGGGATATAGGTGAAGTGTGGAACCTCTCCAGAATTTAGCGCATCTTTGGCTGACTTAAAATCAACCAGCAATTTCGTCCTGATATTTAATTTTTCCACATTAACTCTTTTGATCTCGAAATTGGTTAGTTTGTTTTCGGCTGCCAATAGCCGAAACATATCTTTTCTGCTTTGTCCGAACACGTTGAACGGCGGAACTTTTTCTGCCTTTTTGGAAGCCTTTTCAGAAGAACCAGCAGAACTACGGGCTGGTTTCTTCTCCTTATTTTTATTTTTTGAGTACTGAATAAAATTTAAATCATTTTCTTGGTTAGAATTACCGTCGATGTGTTCTTCAATTTCCATTTCGGTATATCCCTCCAGCGCTGCAAAATAGTTTTGAGTCTCGTTGGTGCCACCAGCACTTAGAAATTGGTCTGGATTCCCTTGGCTTGCACTTTCATTTGCCTTTGTTACATGTCGCCATTGATATGGTGACTGCGTCTTTTGATGCTTCATTCCTTTCTTAAATAGGACTTTGAAGGACTACATCTCTAGGCTTGGTTCTTCAGTTTCTTTTTCTAATTTGGTCATTTGTTGATTGTCCGCTATTATTTGCAGCTTACATCCTTCATGTGCGGATTTTTTTTCGTTATGTTTTCTCTTGGTGATTATTGCCAAGTTTGTATTTGTCGTTTCCCCAGGTTGCCCCTACGGTTGAAACCCATACCAGCGGCCATGATGTTTTCTTTGGTTCTTTGCTTTTCATTACTAATTGAAGTAAAATAATATTCGATAGAAATTCCCTGAGTCGATTACTTCGACAATATAAGCCTTTTCCGATAAAAATTAACTTCGGACTGACGTTTATTAAAAAATTAATTTAATTTTTGAAAACTTTGGACAAGAGCAATTTAAAAGACGTCCATACGCAAAGACTAGCTTTTCCATGCAATCTATGAGCATATTGTGCCTTAAGGTATTGAATTCGTAGTACACATTCTAATTAATTGAGCATAAAAATTATGAAATTTACTTTGAATCCTTCCTAAAACAATTTGATTGACCATAAAATTCCCGTCGTGGAGTACCTCCTTAGTTTCCTAATGGTAAATGCAACGATACAAAACGCTTCCACGAAAAGGGCTAATGTTCCTTAATTCTATCTTCGTAATTTCTCATCTTTCAAACGGGTTCCTGGTGGAACATGTACGAGTAATCTAGCCTATTATACGAGCATCGTCACTCGTTGTCTGGACTTAACGATTTTTTCAATCTGTTCGCTTATAGGCGCGAAGTGAAAAAAAGACATTACCACGTTGAATGGCTATCCTGCGTTCTCGCGAATCTTCACGCGAAAAATGTTGCTGTTGTGTACTTAAATAAAATTGTCATCATGCATGAGATTCTTCGCACCATAGCAGGAGCCAAGCATAAATTTTGCCATCTCTGAGGAATTTCTTTTTGCGGTCAGTGGATTGAGATTAGTGCTAAGCCGTTTGTAAGAACGGTGTGTCATTATCGTCGAATAAAACTGGTCATGGGTGTTTAATCCCTATGAAATTGATTGGAGTGCATTTTGTCTTGCATATGATAAAAAGATAATTACAAATGAGTCGTGCTACTGAATAACCAAATACGAGTACTACATTAATTACTCGCGATAGTGTGATAATCTCTCGAATTCCACTTGATTTCTAGCGGCAATTATCGCCTCATTCGCTGATTTTACATCCTGCCAAACAGTTTCTGGTGAAACGTTTTTCCTGCATCAAAAGACACTAGTTGCCATTGCTCGCCTAATCTCCAGCTCCTCCAACGCTACTACTGCAACACGTCAAGGGCTGGAGCTGCTCGCCCTTGTTAGAAGCTTAACTCGAGTGATTTGAGATGTCAAAAGGAGATCCAAAAGGAATGAAGCGATGAAAAAAGATAGTCAAGGCCCTATTTGAAAAGTTTACTTGCATATTAAGGAGCCGAGGGTGAAACTTCTCAAACAATCTCGAAATTGTTCAATGGGATACAAGAAGTTATGAAGAAAGTTCCAAGTGCTCTTCGCTGAGTGTGGCCTTCTTTTCACTCGGCAAAAACGAGTGACCGACCAGGACGACGACCACGACAGGGAACCGTCAGTCAGTATCTTTTGCCATGAATTATGCAGCGAATCAACTGACTGGTTCTACACAATTCAAATAATGAGCCAGTACTCGAAAACTTTCCCTATTCCAAGTTTCCGCCATCAAAAGTCAGTTCAGGAGGTAAAGGAATTCGCAAGGCCCCGCGCCGGAATGGGACGTGCTGTTCAACACAGAAGGACTTTTGATTCTTCTTCTTTACTCTCAAAGCACCCTTTCAAAAAGGATCCTGCATCGGACAATGCATGTAAATTTTCCGTTGTAGCAAAGAACGACAACGAACAAATTTCAATAGTTTGTTGCGCGCTGGTTACAATTCGTTTGAGGAGCATTAAGTTTCCCGTCCTGGGGTTCCGGCCAAGAAGGGTTGCATCGAGGACATGGCTTCAGTTTCTCTTTATGTACAAGTCCAATACTACTCGTACTTGAATCCTTATTTTCGTGAACTTTCATAAATGCTGCTGCTGCTTGTTGCCGCCCAGAGGCAGGCGAGGCATTGGGATGTAGTGCTCCAGCGAGAGATGACAGATAGGACATTGAACTGTTTTAATTGGAGCGAATGACATTTTAAAATGGTCCTTTCCCATCTCTGTGATTGCTCTCGAAAAGCATCTCGTGCTTAGGGAGTGCTGCCAAGGAAGCGCTGCATGTGGAACGTGAGCGAGCAACGTTACAGCGTAGTAACAGGAATCAGGTACGTGCTTGCAACATTGCACAAGGACAATGAAAGTGAAATTTCCTGAAAGGGATTTTGTTGTAAACTTTCCCGAAATATGAAAACCATGTGAGGAGCCTGAATGCTTTGGTGATTTTTTTTATAGTTTAATGGGGATATGAACTCAACGAGCAGGAACAGGAGCAGAAGCTTTAGCACTGGTTGAGTGTGCAAAAGCACTGCTCTTTGAGATTGTGTTTTTTGTTGCTTGATTAGGGCATTTGGATATGAAATGAGTTTTTTCTGCTCTGCTGTGCTACAAAATTTTTTAATTTCCAACAACTCCTTTGTTGGTTCATTTCGGATGTTGGCTTTGTTTCGAGTGCTTGGTATTCAATGAAAAAAAACTCCGAGCGAGTGAACGAACTTACATTAAATCAAGTTTATGAGCTTCCCCATTATAATGGAGTAGTTGCAACATTTAATGTAATTTTGTAGTTAAAATGTTGTGACACCTGCGTCCTGCCATGTAGAACGCCTCATAAATCTAGCCCTCATCTTGATTTTCCCTAAAAAATACATTTTTAAATGCCTACCAATTAGAAGGTGCGCCACACGTCATCCGTGATTTAACAGAGCCATTGATACTCGGGCAGGGAAAATCCCAATTTTCCCCCAAATCGTGAAAATCATTAGAAGCGCTCAGGTCTTGACATCATCTAAAATTATCAACTAATTGTTTGATCAGCAGCGTCTATTCAAGTTGTGCACAGATTTTTCACTTTTCCGTCGAAATTGTACTTATCCTGTCGTTCCGCTTGTCACGTGCTACTCAAATAAATCTTCAGATAAGTGCTCATTTTCCCCCCCGAGTTTTTCCCAATTCGTGTGGAAAATGCTCGTGCGTCTTGTTTTTCGCTGATGATGTCGCGACAACCGTACAAACGTGTCACACACGCAGTTGCATCAAAGTCAAACATTTGGCACCGAAGATTTGTTAAACGGTGAATGGATGCAAGCAACCAAGGAAGCAAGGAATGATGCTGCGAGTGGTGTTTAGTTGGGCATGGTTTGGTGCAAAAAGCAAACCAGATGGATAAGGCATTTTCTTTGCGTGGCTTTTCTTGGATCACATACGCCGTCGAAGAACATTCTTCGACCAAATTAATTGTGACACCAGGCTGAATTCTTACAAATTAACAAGCAATTTATCTCAGACTTAGTATGCTCCAATAAATTAACATTCGTGAGTCGATTTGGCTTGTTATGCAGTTTCTTGGAGGGTACGCTTATACTGAGCTTGGTGATGAAAGCGGATAGGATTTTTGTGTCGAATGAGATGATTAAAGTAGATCCTTACTATGTAATCAGATCTCATGGAATTTTCAATACAGATTTTTAATTGACTTTGACTATCCTAACATTTCAGAAAAGTACACAAAATTGGATTTGTTTCGAGTTCAAATTTGCACCGTCAATTAATTAGAACTCTACTCGTATTTGACTTCCTTCCGTTAGGTGTAATGTGATGACTTCAAGTTCAGGCGAAATGTGTCTGATCGGCTCACATTTAAGAAATACACCAAAATACTGTTGATCAGTTCAAGGCCGTAGCCAGTGGGAGTTAGGGGGTCAGAATGGCCCCCCCTTCTCCAAAAAGTTTACCAAGATTATTCATAAGGTAAATCTGTGTCGTGTTATTTATTTTATGCAAAAATTAATATGTGGTGTTCCATATAGTCCATAAAATGTAGGTTCCTCTATTCTAGAATAGAATACAAAAGACAAATAAAAATAATCCATTGATAAGAAAAACAATCTTTCTCGTTCTGTTTTTACCCCCTCACACCTGGCTGCATGGAAAAGTTTTCCATCCTTTGTAATTTCCACATATTTGCTAGAAACCTGCTTGAAATCAACTCATCTATTTGTTTGCATTAGTTTCATTATCACATTGAATTTGTCCACCAAAGAAAGGCGGAGTAAGGAAGGAAGATGTGTAGCACACGATGCAAATGAAAGCCCGACGTTTGCCCGATCCCAAGACATTGCAAAGAATACAGTGTGCCTCCTTAGTAGACTCTCTTCTTTTATGTCCCATTTCACCGCATTTGTAACACAGGGAACTCCTATCGGGTCCTTTGCATTCTTGTGCAGTGTTACCATAGCCAAGGCATTTGAAGCATTGAAGAGGCACTTCTCTTCACCGTGTCCTGGTAAAAACCCAGCCTATTCTTACTTTGCCCTTATTCAAAAATTGTTCGGCCTCCTTTTCGGTCAAGGCAATGATGGCCATGCGTTGTCCCCTATGTTTTCGTGGTGTCAACCTCGCTTTGATCTTGCTTATGCTAGGGAACTCCCCTTTGATGGCCTCTTCTACCTCGGCCAGGTCTGTGAGGAGTCAATGTCGTTACCATCGGCTCGAGCAAGGTTGTTAGTTGCGCTTTTGCGAGGACTTTCTTTACTGCGTCGCAGAATGCTTCTTTATTTTCGGTCTCTGCTCCAAATTTGATCAATATGAGGCCCGACCCGTTGGTCATAGTGCTTGGATGGCAATGTCTGTGTCTTCGGGTCTTACATTTCCTCTGATGTCCCGCTGCACCTCCGCGTAGGAGCATCCATCTTGGCGTTTTACAAGCAGTGCCTGCTGCAAGGATTTTCGTTGTGGCTCTTTTCTCTCCTGTTTCACATCAGGTCTTTCTTCTTGTTGGGCGTCCATGCGAACATTATTTTCTGGCACTTTTTAAAACAGTTTCTTTGCTGTTTACTTCGCTTCTTTTGTCAGAACTGTCTAAAACCCCATATAAGTGGTTTATATATCAACTTATATATTTATATACTTAATCAAAACTCAATTTAATTAAAACTCAATTATATATATAAATATTACACTTATTTATTAATTATATGTTCCATTCTAATCAGATTCACTGACTAACTGCATTTCAAAAATTACATGCTATTTATACTTAAAACAAATCTCCTTTAATTACAATCAAAATTTAGCGAAAATAAAAGCTAAGTATATCGAAATGTCATTTACATTATTTTTAACAGAGTGTTTTTTGTAGTGTGAATGATAAATTTTTAATTGAGTGTTTTTTGTAGTGTGAATAATAATTAGAACGTTACACCCCCTGTTCTGGTGTTCTGCGCCCATCAAGTGCCTCTGCCTTCCTTCTTGCATCCCAATCTCTTTCGATTGAGCTAGACGCCATTCTTGTATTGACGTTTGATGGTGGAGCTTTTGGCGCGTGCTCTTTAGGCTTAGCCCTCAACGCTTCTTTAGCCTTCCGCTCTTCTTCAGCCTTTTGGCCCTCTCTGGCCTTTAAACAGCTCCTCCGATAATGTCCTATGCGGTCTAGGAGGTCTTCTAAATCAAAAATCCCATTCTTTTTTTTCTTTGCTTATTTTTGGCGAGTCGGATGCAGATTTTATTCTTTTTAGAACATTTCCCGCTTTTCAGATTAGCCTTTTCTCTTCTTGTCGTTGTTCGGCAATTGTACGCTACGACAACTTTTCTTTGGAGAGGTCATCGGCTTCCATTTCTGAGTACAGTACTTCTGCCACATTTTTGATGGTGATGATGAAATCACACAACAGAGCAGTCTGCCCAATCCTTTATTTGCCTGCCTCTCTCTTTGAAGACTTGAGGACGGTTCGTTATTATTTCAGGATTGCTTCGGTAGCGGTCGAAGCAGTAACCATCGAACTCTCGATAGTTTTTTATATTTTCCCCTACCGCTCCAATATCTGGTGCGTCCTGTAAAGTTTCTCGCTTTTTCTTTTTAGGACGTGCTGGCGTTTGCATCATTTTTTGCTGCACCCGAATGCCACATGAATCTCAGTGTGGTCAAAACTGTCCGATAATCTACATTTTTCGTCGGTCTTCACTGTCATTATATTAATCGTCTTTTTTGTCATTGTAAGTCCCGTTTAGATGCGTTGTAAATATTGTGGCTGCAACCAATGGTTGCGTCATCATTGATATTATATTTAATTTTTTTAAATTTTGTTGGGCTTTTAGTTGCTCCATTTTATTGGGCCCTCCTTGGAGTCACTATCACCGTACGCGCATGTAGGCACTTTTTTGCTCCCATGGTTATATTTGCAGAGCAGGGGGGCCATGCGGGGATGGGCACATGCCTTTATGGGAACAAGTGCTCAGAGCCAGACCAGCGCTAATCGGGAGTCCGTCTCAACTAAACCTACACCAGCAACCCAATTGTGCAAACTTCGAACGTGCCCCGAGGCCTGCCAAGTTTTCACTGGGACAGAGATGATATGATAGTTGAATTGCAGTGGTTCACGCACAAGTGTCACATCGGCGCTACCGTGTAAGGCAACTAGGTCCAAACCATCATATCCGCTAGCCCAAACCATCAATTACAGTTCGTTATCCAAGCATAGTCCATATTCAGTACAGGTCGTTATCTGTCCTCCCAGGAGGGGTCCTCACGGCGTTCTCCATATCCTCGGATCCGTCGGGATGGCACTCCGCAAAGAATGCTAGCCTCCAAGAGTACTCCTGTCGACTGTCGTTCGGTCTGCGGGAATTTCCTCCAAAGAATGCTAGCCTCCGAGATCCAAGAGCCGATATTCCTCTTATGGGGAAACTCTTAGCACATTCAGAACCTGAAAAAAATAATTTGTCGCATCTTGGGGTTCAAAGGTCTTTATGAGTACAAGGGCGACAAATACCTCCAAAATCAAAATTCATTCAACTCTGTTAATGATATTATGATCATCACCATTTCAACTATGTGGAATTACTTGTATAATAAGAATAACACATGTTGATGGCTGATATATATTTCAAATCGATCAAGGCATTCTTATTTTCATGAAAATATAAGCAATAGTGTTTACTTTTAACCTTTTATATTGGCTGGGCTTTCTGTAAAATTATTAAGATGAAACAAAACGGCATCTGTTTTGTAGTTGTGAAAGAAATTTCGCATCTTTTAGATAAGTTTGAATGATTTCTTAGTAAAGTATTGGATGAATAATTCAAGTCATCAATCCTTGTCAGCAGAAAACTTTTTTCGAACCCTAAGATGGTTACAGAGCCCTTCTTGTAGAAGCCCTCTCCTACTTACAAGACTTATTTCACCTCAAAATTGTAGGTGTTTATCTTCAGCCATTCATTAAGAAATTCAATCAAGCGTTAATATCGTGTACCTTAAATGTTGAAGTTGGGGAAAAATACAAATTTATTCAATTTTCTCATTTAAAGCAGCCGCCATTCTATTTTGCAATTACTCATGTCACTAGCTGAACAAATCCTCAAAGATATGCATGATGCCTATGATTCCTGGAGCTTTCATGCAAATCCTAGCAAACCCTGTAGTGTCTGAGACGGTAAAAAGCGCATATTGTCCTGTGGGTTAAGGAGAATGCTAAGTGACGGGTAAAATCAACAACTGCGGGTGAATTTGTTTAACCTTCTATTAAATCCGACAAGCAGCGCGTCAAGTTCAATCGAAAACTGTCAGAATCTCTCTTTCCCTCTCGTATGGCGAAAATGATTCTATCTATCCGATTTTAGGGTTGTGAATTTTTCGGTTATTCATATGAGGTTATCTTTGAAATTTTCCATTTTTAGTGCAGTGATCGCTACAGTACCTCCTTGCCAGTGGGAAACCGCGATAAAATTATGAGGTGGGCGTCTACAATGTTTACTTTTTTCGGTTTGCATAGCAATTATCGAAGAGTTATAACAACAAAACATACATAATATAATAGATAATGCAAATATTAATAATTGAATAAAATCTGGAGATGCGCCGTTTGTATGTAACAATGCATCTGAGACGTTTAAATTTGTGGTGTATGCATGTTTACATATTGCTCTTAATTGGAGCCGGCCTAGTAATCGATGACGAAGATGATCTGTCGCCCTTCTTGTTCCGCTAGCCCCTGAGCTGCTGTTGACCCCCTTCCTTCTGTAGGCCATGTTTTTTTGCTCTTGTTGTTATTGTGTGTCGACCAGTTGTTGGTAGTTCAAAACCGGTGCCGTCCATTTGTGAGTGGTTACCTTACGATTATCTTGTGATAAATGCAGGTTCCAGCCTTACAATCGAGACATTGACCTCTTTGCCGCGGCTTCTTATCGAAAATTTCTTGTTGATGCATTTTACTTCCTCGTACAGACCGCCCTATGCTATCTGCTGTGCTTTTTTAGGACTTCATGTCTCAAAAAACATGTGTAGATGTTGCAAAGTCCTTGAAAAGGAATGGTGTGCATCAGCGATGACGGGTGACAGGAACTGGGCGAATCAGGTTAAAGCGTCGTCACATCCTTGATAAAATCACTGAAAAGTTCGCCTGAAAAACGTATTGGCTGGCCATAGAGTAGTTCAGCCGGTGAGTACCCCAAGTCCTCGTGATGGTTTGCGCATATACCTGTGATGACGTCTGATATGATTTTCGTCCACTGGTCATACTGAGGGCATCGAATTGCGGTGTAAAAGTGCCACCATGCCTTTCCCTTGTGGGTGGCAAGCAGTCGTGTGTAAATCTGTAGTACCTGTTAGGCTTTTCAGTGACCTGAGGAGATGTGATTCAAGCTGTTGTCTTCGGCCGGTTATAATTCGATGCGAAGAGCCATAGTGTGCGATCCATATTCCCAAGATGCTCATCGAACTGTATCTGCTTCAGGCCATCATGAGAATTGGTCGACGCATGTGAAGCAATAGCGTTTTTCTTCTAAGTACAGCATAGTGATGATGTCTATCTGCAAATGTAGATGGCGTCATGAAACTTCCGATAGGCATAGGCACATGTGGAGAAATTTTCGATTGCTGGCATAGTCGACGAGCTCAAACTCGACAATTCTTCTGGATAGAATGCCCGATGTATCGTTGCGCTACCAGTTTTGATGTTGCTGACGGGCCTGGATGAGCAAGGCAGTGGGCTGAAATAAAAGTGGCATTTCTAGAGGCTGCTGTGATGCATGGTCAAGCTTTTCCCATCGAGGTGTCACACAAGACTTGTGCGTATGTGTCTGGACTATTTACTCGTTTGAGCTGCAAGCTTGCTCTCAAAGTCAACAGTGCTTTCAACTATTCGTCGGATTCTTGTGCTTCAACCAATTTATTTTCGTCGATTGTCCGCTCGATTACTTCTATGGCCGAGAGTGCGTCGGCGACAACGTTGTCCTTACCCGAAATGCACTCAATGTTCGTCGTAAACTGGTCGATGGACTCGAGGTGTCGAGTTTGATTTGACGAAGTTTTCTTCGAGTTTTTCGATGGAAAGCGAATTTTAATGGCTTGTGATCGGTGCATACCGTGTACTCCTGTGCTTCTAGCATATGTAGAAAGTGTTTGATTGTGAAGTAGAACACCATTAGTTTTCGATTTTCGATTCTTAGAAAAAAATACAAGCAGTTCCTGGACGTTGTTCATTCGTTGTTGTAAGGTTGCTCCAATCTTTAATCAGATGGGTTGCACATGATTGTAAGCTGTGCGTCGATTAGAAGATACGAGAGCATTGTAGCTTGCGTGAAGCAATTTTTCGATGCTGGCATGTTACCCTGTAACATGTCATCTAGCGGAGCTTGTGTGTGGGCTACATCAGGAATGCCAATTCTATAAAAATTGTACATACCAATCAAATAGCATAGCTGCTTGGCTGTCTCTGACTTCGGAAAATCGACAATGTCATTAACCTTTTCTACTGGTGGTTTGATGCCTTTGTTGGTGGCGGTGTAACCAAGAAAAGCCACCTTCTAGACTCCAAACTCACATTTTTGGCCGTTGATGATGACGTCGTACTCGTTGAGTCATTTGAAAATTTGCCAGAGAGTTTTCGATGTCGCTCTTCGTTTTCAGAGGCTACGAGGATATCGTCAATATAAGCGTCGGTGGAATTCAACCCTCGCAATACCTCGCCGATGAAACACAAAGTGTAAAGTTCATGAACAAAGACTCGAAGAGGCCGAACGGTGTTGTTATTGCCGTTTTCTCAACATCCTCCTTGGCAATTGGAATCTGGGCATACACACGCACAAAATAAATTAAAAAAAAATCCTCTTCCCACGCAGTGATCGAGCAAAGTCATGAATGTGGCGTACAGGATAGCGATCGGGGATGATGCGTGCGTTGAGTGCTCTATAGTCGCCAAATGGGCGCCAATTTACGTCCTTTTTCAAGGCCATGTGTAATGGCGATGATCAGCTACTGGATGAAGCTCGCGCTGTGCCGAGCTGGACCATTGTGCCTAGTTCCTTACGAGCAACGTTATACTTTTCGGTCGGAAGGTACCTTGGTTTGCCCACTACGGGAGCTCCTGGCGGAAAATCGACAATGTCATTAACCTTTTCTACTGGTGGTTTGATGCCTTTGTTGGTGGCGGTGTAACCAAGAAAAGCCACCTTCTAGACTCCAAACTCACATTTTTGGCCGTTGATGATGACGTCGTACTCGTTGAGTCATTTGAAAATTTGCCAGAGAGTTTTCGATGTCGCTCTTCGTTTTCAGAGGCTACGAGGATATCGTCAATATAAGCGTCGGTGGAATTCAACCCTCGCAATACCTCGCCGATGAAACACAAAGTGTAAAGTTCATGAACAAAGACTCGAAGAGGCCGAACGGTGTTGTTATTGCCGTTTTCTCAACATCCTCCTTGGCAATTGGAATCTGGGCATACACACGCACAAAATAAATTAAAAAAAAATCCTCTTCCCACGCAGTGATCGAGCAAAGTCATGAATGTGGCGTACAGGATAGCGATCGGGGATGATGCGTGCGTTGAGTGCTCTATAGTCGCCAAATGGGCGCCAATTTACGTCCTTTTTCAAGGCCATGTGTAATGGCGATGATCAGCTACTGGATGAAGCTCGCGCTGTGCCGAGCTGGACCATTGTGCCTAGTTCCTTACGAGCAACGTTATACTTTTCGGTCGGAAGGTACCTTGGTTTGCCCACTACGGGAGCTCCTGGCGTTGTTTGAATGCGGCGTTCGAACGTGTGTCATGCCACTGGTGCTCTTTCATCGGGTCACCTGATGTCCGGAAACTCTGCGAGAAGCTGAGGGTATGCTGAGTTCCCCAAGATGTCGTTGATGCTGTGTGTGTTGCCTTCAAAAACCCATTCACAGGACGTGAGTTTTGCCAGTTTGTCGATGAGTCACGGAGGCCAACTAATGATCCAAAATGTGTTGGAAAATCAGCTCCATTGATTGGTTTGGGCACATTGGCAATCACAACATTCCATGGGAAACTGCACCCTAGCCCAGGGTTGAGCGTTGGTGCTGCGAATCCATATGGTGCGATGGGTATTCCATTTGCGGCCGCCAGTTTGTATGTGGTCCTCTTGATCGGGGCGCGCACGAACAAATGCGGAATCACGCACAAACCAGCTTCAGTGTTGACGAGACACATTTTCCTTGAGCTTCGATCGAGGACGAATGAGCGGCAAAATTTTTGGTTGCTATCACTAGATGCTAGCAGGGATTGCTGACTACTGATTGTAAAAACAGACCTAACTATTTTGCGATTCGGAGCTCAAGTGATTGTAACATTTTGAGCGTAGGCAGCTGCGACTGCATTAACGTTGTGAGACTTGTAAGGCGTTAATATCGCACTTAATTATCTCCGGCAGCTTCTTACAAAAACTGAGCATCATTTGCGCAATTTTTAAACTGAGTGTGTTTTCAAACGAAGTTGCGTCGTGTGAGATTTCGTGGATTTGCAAGTTGCTCCTCAGCGTATGCGCGACTGTATTCGCAAGATCGGCTACTTGGTCGAGCGTTTGAGACTCTTGCGACACCAATATGGCTTATGGCTGGTCTAAATCGTGCGAATCACTTCATTGCTGAGCGGAGTGCCACCGTTGCCACGTAACTCGCGTTAAAAATTGTAATGGTTTTCGGTCGCGCATTGCAGCTTTCTCGAGCAGGTCGTGCATTTTATCCGATTGTGAGGCACTGAGTTGTTTGACTTATGTGTTTTTTAGAGTTGTAAGCGGGTTCGTCGACTGTGGGTTGAGCATTACGTCTTCCACTTTGATTTTATCGTGCGCACCGAGAGCTAATACTCCGTGGCTGAGTTTCATCTCCTCGGTCGTAATTCTCGCCATTTTGAAATGATGTTCGATGAGCGTGAACTACAGCATGGGATTTCCGTGCGTAGACTCCGGTTATTTCACTGTCACTGCCCTCTGTTGGACACTGACCGTGGCTGCATTTCCATGCATATCAGCATCCTGAACTTCGTTTTCATTCGCCATTATTAGTGGCATTTGACTGTGTTTTATTTAACCTCTATGCTATTTAATATTCCTCATTTTCGCACACTGCGCGCTCAAATAACATCGTTGTCACCAATTTCTGGGTTAAGGTGAATGCTAAGTGGCATGTAAGATATACAAGTGCGGGTGAATTTGGACAATCTTTCATTAAAGGATAGACCTGAGCAGGCGTACTGCAGCGCATCGAATTCAATCGAGAACTGTCAGAATCTCTCTCTCGTATGGTGGGAATGATTCTATTTATTCAATTGTAGAGTTGTGGATGAAGGATTTTGTGGTTATTCAAATGAAGTTTTATATAAAATTTTCTGTTTTAAGTGTAGTGAACATTACAGTTCCATAGCTATATGTTTCCATAGTAATACAGTGCATATTTTTCATAGTTATACAGGAAAATTCAAACTAATTTAACTTCGTCAAATATCATTCAATCTTTTTGAAACTTTTAGAGCATGTTAACTTTATAAGTAGCTATTTTCAAAGGGTACCGTTATGGTTTTATCCAAAAAAATTTGAAATTAATAAATCATAGTATTACTAACAAAGTTAATCAAACTGCGACTTCTGATATACAGGTATTTGTAATTTCGAGACATACAATATATTTTTAACAACTCGAAGCACTTTATTTAGTCAATACATGAATGATATTAATGTAATTTTTTTAAACGTCACAAGATTTGAAATGATTTTTTCTCTTTTTTACGGCCTTTAATCAGTAAACGGCGAAAAAATTCGATGAATCTGTTCGAAACTGCAACATAACGCGGAAGAGGAGTGTAGTGAATTGAAGGATTGATGATGTCCGTTCAGGACAGTAGCGATGGTCTGCTGCCTCGCTTGGATTGGCCTTGTCTAGGACGCTTAAATGTGCTGGCAGGCTAGCATTGTGGTGTTGTGGGGCGGGTTCTTTTCCCCAGCACAAGGGCCCCCCACGAAAAAATTTCGCATTCACGAATTCAACGATCAAATGGCTCGGTTCAACGTTGTCGAGGCCGAGGTAACCTACTGAAGGCATGGACTGCTCAAACAAAGCAACAGACTGAGCCTAGCGAACGTGCGTAAGCTCGAGAAAAATATATATCAGGTTAATTTACTTCTCTGTTAATTTAATTTATATATTTATTTATAATTAACTGCGTTCTGTTTTATAATATTTGTACTCTTTTACTTATAATCTCTGTAACTATTGCCTCCATAAATATAACAAATACTTTTTTTTTGTTCTTTTCCCCTTTTCTTTTATTAATAAAAAAAAGGGTAGTTACCCAGTCCCCCTCCGAGGAGTAGATATACCTTGTTGCCAGGAGAAATGAGTCTTGTCTTTCAGCGTTTAAGGCTTTCAAATGCCTCAAAATAATTTTTCATCCAGTCACATTCCCATGGATAGGATTCGGCTCATCGCGATCAACGTCAACTCCATTGTTACTATACATGAACATGATTATCTCCTTGAGTTCATTGTTAAATAAAAGCCTAACATCATGCTTCACACTGGAACCCACCTCAATTCATGGCACTCCATGACATTCAAGGATTTGAAGATAGGGGTAGATATACCTTGTTGCCATGATGTGCAATATGTTATACGGGAAGTCGTTTGTTGTAACTGATGGAAATCTGACAACAATGCGCGAATTCATTTCTGGAATGGTCTACAGCAGGGAATAGTTACTGTGCCTCTGCTCTTTTCGATATTCATTCGTAAGCTATTGAACAGCTTTGATTCTATCGTCTCTCCAACGTGATCATTGATAGCGTTTGCTGATGATCTGATCATCTATACGGCAGAACGAAAAGCTACAATAGTTCAGAGCAATCGCCAAAAAATGTTCAATGATGTGCAGCTCTTCACTGACAATTGGCGAATGAAAATCAATGCGCAGAAGTGCAAAAAATTTTGTTCCGGACAAGATCTTAAACGTAATTGGAAGGATTTCCACATCATGGCTGGCAAAAATAGTACAGTACGGGTTCCACATAAATCCTGTGTTCGATACCTCGGTGTTTATCTCGATCAGTATCTGCACTGTACTGAACATGTGAAAATCATGCTCAGTAAGGCACTTAAAGTAGTCATGGATCTACGAAGACTCTTTCGTTCCAGATACATTGATCATAGAATTAAAATTATCTGTTACAAGACCCTGGTTAGATCAGTTTGGACATATGGATGTCAGGTCTGGCACAACAAGAGTGCTTGTACTATGGAAAAATTAAGAGTTATTGAAAGGAAATGACCTCGTGCATGTACTAGTTTATACAGGAAGCCTGAGATGGATTAGAAGCATTATGTATCGAATAGAAGAATTTATCAAACTGCTCAAGTGACAATAGTCGATATCTTCATATTGAAACTTCTTCGGAATCACATCGCAAAATCTGTAGCTGTGAGTGAAAACCCTTGGATTTCACTACCGTTCCACCCTAAAGACGGGTATATTATGACTCGCCTCGCTATTGGCTTCGTTCGTCCAGAAGCATTCGTGTATTTGGACATGAATCGATATGTTTTTGATTCTGACGGTGTCCCAATCATATATCGCATATTTAGTGAGCCACCATTAAGAAGATAAAATATCCTCCAAAGTTGAGTTCACTGCCCTTAAAGATAAAATAGAATTGGCCTGCGGATACCAAATAATCAAAATCATAGACTTCACTTTTATTTTGTTGGCGGGTGTCTGCTTTTTTGCACTGAAAAAACTGAACTTAAAAGTATCGATTGCTTTTTAGATAGATATAGATATGTCAACAGCTGATGGCTTCATTATCATACCACGAAATCCCAAACAATAACAGCTGCAAACCGTTATCCGCTACCAAGTTGCAATGCACTCTACTTTGCAAAAACTACCATCCAATACTTCACAAGCACTTTACATATCACCAGCAAACTCTCTCACTTGAATGTTCACAGCACAAATTTATAATATTTCACTCAATTCTATACTAATATACTCGTACATAAGATATATACATACGCACTAAACAGACCGTTACCGTACCGCTAAACTGCACTCAATTCAACAGTTCTAATCAAATTCATATGTAAAATGTTCTCGCAATGTATCTTCGCTTTGCGTACTCTTGTCGATTCTTGGAATCGCTGTTTCCTCGCACCACTTTTTATTGAATCCTATTGAGGCTCCCCGCTTGAAAACAAAAACTTGAGCTACACCATCGAAATGTTGTTTTCCTTGGAAAAACTTGTAATGATAATGTGAGCAGCGGTAGTGGCGGAGTTTAGTGTGGGTTAGAAATAACCATGTTGCGTATCAAATTGTTCTGCACTTATTGTGTGGTTGTTTCTATGAGATGGTAATTTCTTTGCAAAGGTCCTCTGAACAGTTTGCCAAGGCGGCTGCTCGATTACCACAAGAGAAACGTGGTAAAATTGTTATCACAAATCTTATTTATTCGTGCATCATCTGACCCTGTCACCTCAACATCATCTCGGTAAGTCATATATGAACTTCAGTTAAAAAGTTTTAAACACGCATTGTATAAACGCATTGACTGATTATGCGTGAACATACATAGAAACAAGTTGGGTAAACAGACCTACGCTCATGTCAGAAGGGTTTTGTATTCAATTTACAAAATACAGCCACCAGATGGCATAAAATCAAGAAACATGTCAACGAAAATTTTATTGGAGAAAATATAAATACGAAGATCATACTATTATTAACAAAGTCGAACGAATTTCGACTTCTGAGGTTTTTGGCATTGTTATACTCATAAATATCTCCCGTGATAATTATTTCAGATGTCCATTCGCGAGGGAGGAAACACATTTTTCATGTACTTCCCCCCTGTGCCCCCACTGAAGCAAAAACTGGCAGTTTAACAACTGTTTTGAAAAGCTCCCATGAACAATTTCATTTCATACTCATATTGGCTACCTTTGTTGAATTTTTTTTCAGGGGCCGCTCTCCTGTACTGTTATCATCGATTAATGGCCAATTTTTTCGAATCCTAGAATGGTTACAAAGCCCTATTGCTAGGAGCTCTCTCCCGCCTCTTTGACTTGTTTCACTTATGGTTATTAATTGTGGGTACTCATCTTCAGTCATTCATTAAATTAAATCAAGTGTTCAAAGCATGCACCTTAAACGTTGAAGTTGGGAAAAACTAACTCAAAGCTATTCAACCTTCGCATTTAAAACAGCCACTATTTTGTTTTACGATTACTGATACCACTAGCTGAACCGATCCTCAAAGATATTCATGATACCTATCATTCCTGAAATTTTCACGCAAATCCTAGCAAAACTGTAGTGTCTGAGTCGGTAAAAAGCGCATGTTGTTCCATAGCCATATGTTGCCATAGTAATAAATGCAGCGCATATTGTTCCATAGTAATGCAGGAAAATTCAAACCGCTATAACTTCACTAAATATGATTCAATCTTTATGAAACTTTCAGAATAGATCCATCTTTTGAATTGTCGTCTGTGTACTGAATTTCATTGAATCTAAGGGTACCGTTAAGATTTTATTCAAGAAAACATAAAATCCGTAAATCATACTATTACTAACAAAGTTGAGTTAATTGCGACTTCTCACGTATTTGTGGTTGTTGTACTCATCAAGGCCTACTTTTATGATTTTTTTCAAATTTTTCGGATCACAGGTGTCCATTCGCGAGGGGGGGACAAAATTTTTTCCCCTCCCTGTGCGCCCCTCGAAGCGAACTTTGCCAAACTAAGACTTGTTTTGAAAAGTTCTCATCAAGACCTTTCATTTGATACTCATATCGGCTACCTCAAATTAATTTTTTTTCGGGGGGTTACTCCCCTACATGGGGAGACCCCCCTTAAATACCTTATAAAATTTTTTTGCAGCTGAACTTTAAAGAGAGCACCACTTTACACCTACATACAAAATTTGATGTTTCTAGCTTAAGTAGGTTCCGAGAAAAACTGCTGTGACACACGGACGGACGGACGGACGGACAGACAGACGGACAGACAGGACGCGATTTTAGAAGGGTTTTGTAAAATAATTTTACAAAACCCTTCTAAAATCGCGTCCTGTCGGTCCATCTGTCTGTCCGTCCGTCCGTGTGCTTTGCTTTTTAGGGTTTTGTAAAATAATTTTACAAAACCCTAAAAAGCAACAAAAAAATAAACGTAATGAATTGATAACATTCTTTCCTTTGGAAGTCGGTTAAAAAGCTGATTTGCCACTCTTCATTGTTAAAAACCATTTAAACTTTCAATTACATAGAGAAATTAGGGTGGACTTTATTATATTTGAAATAGTTTATAATACATTTCAATAGCGTTTCTTGAATATGGTTGTACGATTCACAATCGCAAGCAGCGAGTTGAATAAATTTTTCTTCGTTAAAAAACAAAATGAACAAGAAAATGGATATTTTTTGACTATAAGTTTAGGACACTTTGAACTTTATCAATAAAAAAAAAAAATATGTATCGAGTTTTTTGTAATTATTAGTTTCTGATTCAATGAACTTTCGTTTGATTGAATTAAGAAATCACTCATGCGTCCTAATAAAGCCAATATCATTTGTAATCCAAAACTTACAAAAAGGATGAAATTTAAATGAAAAGTAACCAGAAGCAGACTGAGATTTTCAATTTTAATTTCTTTTCACAAAAACCATCTCCAACAATTACAAATCAAACAACTTCATCAAGTGCTAGGTCACCGTAGACATACCCTTAGCTCATTCATTCAAACATGTCTGCGAGCCAATACGAGCGTTTCAGTATTTCAGCTCCTAAGCGGATACTTACGTATGAACCACCAAAGGCAATGGCAATAATGAACGGCATTGCGACATCATGTTCCACAAATAGTATGTGTCGTGTAGTATCTAGGAAAAAATTTGTTACAAATGAAAAAACAAACCGAAAAAATACACAGCTAAAAAGACAAACTTTTCGCAGAATTGACCAAAGTTCTCAAGATAAATATTGGCAAAGTGTCCCGAAGGAAATTTAACTCACGGGAAATATAAATGCATTGATGCTAGAGTTCAATTAAAATTCTGTTGAATTGTTAATCAGAATATAATATGAAGCTTTTCAGTGTAATTGGTTTTACTTATTGCATGCTAATTGGCTGCTAGGTTATCAGCCAAAGGAAGTTCAACGGAAGTTGTTTCGAGCCACATTTTGTGGGTATCAATTTTTGTTTGCTTGATGGCATTTCAGAGAAATAATTTAATTGGATATCAACATAAAATGATGTCTCCCGCAGAACACAACACAAATGAATTTTCTGTACTCGTACGGATGAAAATTATCCTAATGATTACGGTAAATTGAATTTTCCCTCATTCTCCGTTTCTTGTATTTGCACATTTCAAATTAATCATTACACGAGTCATTTAATTGTACCAGCAATAAAGCAGGACACACCAATCCACATGCCTTTGAAAAATATCCTTTTTAAGATTGATTCTTCGTAACCCATTTGCAACGACATTTATCTTTCCGCTTCCACTTCCAGTTCATCTTCATACATTTTCTACTTAAACCTTACAAGCGGCGCGCACTTAGTTGTTAGTCCTTAGTCCTTCACATCACAAATTGGATTAGTGTCCAGCACTTGGTGAATTTATGTACGATAATCAAAAATAAATCAAGCAACTATTCGTCTAATCTTCTAATCCACTTTATGGGAATGTAGGGAAACTCCGGAGGAGAATGTGAATCAGCTCGAGGAGAGTGAATGAACGAAAAGATGCAGCCGGCACTATGACCACAATGAATGGTCCTAGCCCAACCAAGTTGGGGAGGAGGGAGGTAAGGATCGAGTGGGTGATTCGACCAAGTGCTACATGAAGGACATAATTTATTTTGCCCCGTAGCGAAAAGCTATTTCGAGACAAATTGAAGAGAAATGCGGTTAGTAAAGTGCTGGAGGTTTCTCTCGTGTAATGAGAATGCGGTTGACTGAATGTAATCATCAGAAAATCTTATATGGATCATTCGGGAGTTTTGACCATAACATTTCATTGAAATGAACAGATATAATTTCACGCTGGTACGAACATTTAGTAGAAATGAGAATTATTTATCAATTAAAAATAAGTTTGTTTTGGCCGAAAAATTAATACAATTTACGGATGGAATGGTGATAATATGAGCAGTTGGAATGAAGTGCTCTCATCTAACTATTGGTTTCCATCTTAAACATTTCAAATAGGCTTCTCTTATTAATTACTTCATCAATAAGCAATACTAAAATTCTTATAATACATTGACATATTCTTTCGCGGAACATTTTTAGTTACCATTTTCATCATTTGTAGTTGATCGAAATTTTCCAATCAGCACTTTCTTCTATCATTTTCGATTTCTTTTAACCTTTATCATTGATTGAATTTGTAACACCAAAAATAAGGATGCTCCGGCGCGACTTTTGGATCCGGGTAAGCAAGTCCCAAGATAGGCATGGGATCACCTCTGGCTTATCCAATAAGCCGCGGAGTGAGAATTTGGCTTGCCAGTATACATTTTACCGCGCCTAGGAAGCGAATACCTAAAATACACTCTGAAAACTTATTGTATTAAATCCACTCTGGATGCACTCTACGCTTCTACTGCGACCAACAACCACAATGGAAGGCTAACTCCTTAACTTACCTCCGAACATTACCACTTAACTTCCGTTGAATTCAAATTTAGTATTGGGATAATATTTTTCGTGCTCATTAATTTAGCACCGGGCAGTGGCGTAGATAGCTTCTTCCGATAGGGGGGATGAGTATTAAATTTCTCAAAATTGTTTGGCTAAGTTCTTTTTAGGGTTTGGTAAAAAAATCGCGTCCTGTCAATCCGTCCGTGTGTCACAGCAGTTTTTCTCAGAAACTACTTAAGCTAGAAACATCAAATTTTTTACGTAGGTGTAAAGTGGTGCTCTCTTCAAAATTTAACTTCAAACAAATTTTATAAGGTATTGTCGCGTTTTATGGTTCACGGCCAATGATTTAAATGTTCCGGGAAAGTGAAAACTCACTGTCTTTCAAATTAAGTCAAGCGACAATCTAACTTTCACTGTCTATCAATTTTTAATTCCAACTATCTGTTATTACAATCACTTCACAATCAATCAATATCACCTTTACTTCACGCTCCGCACTTATCACTTTACTATCGCGGTTTTACTATATCCCCCAACCATTAGCTCGGTTTTCTATAGGGTCTCTAGTCATTCAATCCATTTCTCATGCATTGGTGAACTACCTGGAATATTCGAGCAATTCTGAATGGCGCAGTGACGTCACTTTCAGATGTTGATCATGCTTTGTGGATTCTTGTGCTTTCAAGATATTGCAAACACAATTGCGACAGTAGCTCGCAGAATTATTTGCACATGTAACACTGCCCCCAACTCAGTTTTTTTTCGCCCCGAAAAGATGTGTCGCCAGTTGTAGTCAAGTTTCCCTGGATGTAATATGGAACAAGATGGTCCAGTACACAATTTTCATTTTGGCTCTTGGCTTACGGTGTTCCTCTATGTGATATACGACGTCATTGATTCGCTTTGTAACTTGGTATGATCTCTCCCAATTATGCTGCAACTTTGGAGACCTACCTTCCGCCGTTGTGGGTTATATAACCACACCAAGTCATCTTACTGGAAGTCAGTAGAATTCGCCTTTAGATCATACCTGGTCTTCATGCGGTCAATAGCCGATTCGATGTATTTTCGCGCTGTCTGATGTATCTGTTTCAACCGTTGCCTTAGCTCACTTGCGTACTCTGAGATCATTTGGGGTTTCTCAGGGGGTGTTCCGAACTTTATATCAGCCGCCAGACGAATAGTCTTTCCAAAAATGACTTTGGCAGGGGCTTGGCCCGTCGATGCATGTTTGGCAGCTCTATACACCATCAAAAATAGTGGGATATGTCGGTCCCAGTCCCTTGGGTTCTCGTGAACCATCTTGGCCAGGTGTTTACTGAGTGTGCCGTTGAAACGTTCGACCATTCCATCGGATCGGGGATGCAACGGCGTTGTCCTCGTTTTCCGTATTCCCTGCAGCCCACACATTTCGCCAAAAACCAGTGACTCAGAGTTTCGGCCTTGATACGAATGTAGTTCACAAGGCACGCCTACCTACTGACCCAATTTAACACTAGCTGTTCGGCTACAGTAGCTGCTTCCTAGTTAGGAATGGGGTAGGCCTCGGGCCACTTACTGAAATAATCGGCCACAACCAGCGACTATCGATTTCCCCACCCGGATTCAGGAAAGGGTCCTATGATGTCAGCAACAATCCTTTCAAACGGTACACCCACGTCGTAGGTTTGCACTTATCCTCGCAGTCGTTGCTTTGGACCTTTGATGGAAGCGCAAATTGTGCATCTGTGACACCAGTCCTCTACGTTTTCTCGAGCGTGGAGCCAGTAGAACTTTTCCCGCAATTTCGCTAAAGTCTTGTTAAAACCAAGGTGGCCTCTCGAGGATCCTTCGTGCATTTTCTTAACCACATCGTGGATTTTGCTTTTGAGAAGTATAGTTTGCATCGTATTGGAGCTAGCATACGCCGTTTCCCATTTCTGGTTGAGTACGCCATGCTCCACCTGAAGGGAGTTCCATTGTGCCCAATAACTTTTCAGAGTGGCACCATGCATCGAAACGTCCTTCTACTCAGGTCACCCAGTCGTCTCCTTCCATACGATCAATGGTCCGATGTCTTCATCGGCTAACTGGGCATTTCGAATCTCCTCCGATGATCAACCTTCATCGAATTCGGCCTTTGTCACTTACAGGTCAACGGTCAGCTCTTTTTCCTTAATCCTTTGGCAATGCTTGCAGTCAGCTGGATATGGACGACGAGATAGGGCGTCAGCATTTCCATGAACTCCGCCCTTCCGATGAATAATTTCGTAATCGTATGACTGCAATCTTTCAATCCATCTCGCAACTTGTCCCTCGGGGTCTTTGAAGTTAAGTAGCCCTCTCAGCGATGCATGGTCCGTTTGAAGAACAAATTTCTGGCCATATAGGTACTTATGGAACTGCTTTGTGGCCTTTATTATAGTCATTAGCTCTTTCCTGGACACGCAGTAGTTCCTCGACTGTAATACGAGAGAACTCTTTCTTAGCCATCGATATGCTTGGAGAGTACAGCTCCAATACCGCCGTTGCTCGTATCGTGTCAACTACAAACATTTTTCTGAGTTTTGGATATGCCAGCACGGGTAGTTCACACGGCTTCTCCTTCAAGGTTTCAAAGGCTGCCTGGCATTGTTCGTTCCAGACATTCAGACGATTTTTCTCGGTTAGCTGATGGAGACACTTAGCTTTTTTGGCAAAGTCTTTGACGAGTCTTCGATAGTAGGTCGCCAGACCCAGAAAACTTCGTAGTTGGCGCTTGTTGTTTGGTGTTGGCCAGCTTATCATCCCTTCTGCTGATAAGATGTGTTTCAGGCATTTTACTTCAGCTGCGAGAAGGGTACAGTTCTTGTGACTAAGCTTCAAATTCGCCAGTCGCAACCCGGAGAACACCTCTTTTAAGTTCCTCACATGCTCTTCGAACGTTCTCCCGATAAAAATGATGTCATCTAGGTACACCAAGCAGGTTTTCCAGGTTAGGCCCCGTAGCACGTATTCCATCAGGCGTTCGAAGGTGGCTGGAGCATTGTAAAGCCCAAATAGCATCACCACAAATTGCCAGGATTCGGTCCCAAATGAAAACGCTGTCTTCTCTTGGTCCTTCTTGTCGATTTCTACCTGCTAGTAGCCACTCTTGAGATCGAGTGTAGAAAACCATTTTGCGTTGGCTAAAGTGTCCATGATGTCATCGATGCGTAGAAGCAGGTGACTATCTTTCTTAGTGACGTCGTTAAGCTGCCTATAGTTGACACAAAAACGAATGCTACCATACTTTTTCTTTACTAGAACTACTGGCGCGGCCCATGGACTAACAGAAAGTTCGATAAAGCCTTGTTTTTTCATGTCCGAGATCAGTGCACTCACTTCTCCTTGTTTGGCTATAGGAAGACATCTCGGTACTTGCCAAATTGGCTTGCTCCCTGTGTATCTATGACGTGAGCTACCATACTCGTTCGGTCTTGGTCATCCGGGCTTGTTGAGAAGATGTCACTGTACTTGGTGACCAGATCAGAGGCTCGCTTAAATAGCTGCACTGGTGATTTGACCTGTTTCAATATTGAAGACGTGGATTCCCGGGCTTTGTCTGCGTCTTGCCTCCTTTTCCAATGATGGTCATGAGTGGCTTCCAAAGAGGTGATGGTGGAAACAAGCTGGCAGCTGCCGATGACTTCTCCCGCTTTGATGCTCGTGGTTGAGTCTGTGGAGTTAAGGACTCTAACTGGCACGTATCCGTTCCTTATAGACCTTACAATGCTTCGTCCTACAATCAAACTGCGGAATGCGGACGTCTTCGTTGACTCTAGCAGATAAGATTGGTTGTCTTCAGAATCCCCATCAAGGTTGGCGTATAGAATGCTTTCGGAAGAATTCAGTACATCAGCGTCGGTAGATACTACCACATTCATCGTGGAACTTTTGACACTGGGATCCTCCATTAATACTTCGACATTCCGCCATTTGTTTGCCCAAACCCAACGTGATTCCATGTGGTCGCAGGAAATCCGTTTCGAGAATGCAGTCATCCATAATGTTCGTGACCAGAAAATTATATCGGAACGCAAGGTCTCCCAACTGTATCTGGAAGTTGACCTCCCCATGGACAGGTGCAGTTTCTCCCGTAGCTGTCCATAGTGAGGAAATTCTGCCCTTCGGAAGTAGTTGTTGCCCAACATGGTCTGGTCGGATAATCGATCAGGTTGCACCAGTGTCGATGTTATGGTGCAATGTTCTCTGTCAACTTGACCCGGAAGGCATAAGTCTGCTTCTCCAGGATGTAGTCTTGACATAGTGATGGTAGTGCTGGGGACGTTGATCCTCCTAGCCAACCTCTGCCTCACGAAATTGGCTCTTACATGTTTCCCGACCCCTCTGTTTGAAGGGCTTCCATTCTGGACTCCTCACTCGGTCTGAATCTTCGCCTAGCTGCGCATCCTAGACAATGGCTCGGTTTTCTTCGCTTCTCGTAGTCTCTTTGCAGGCGCCCCCTCTCACCGCAATTCCAGGGTCTAGGCGCACCATTTACTTGCGGCTCTCGCTCAATTTCCACGCACTCACACCTGGACTCGTCTGCCACTACCTCGCGAACCCTGGCAGTGGTACGAGTCATATCTTTCGCAGCCTCAAAGTTCAAACTATAAGCCAATGCATTCTTAACCGTTTGCTTTTGAGCTAATTGCACGGTTTGTTGCAATTCATGGTCCTTTAATGCACAGATGAATGCTTCGTCACCGCGTCATCTCGATGTTCTGGGTCGTAAGCTGGGTAAGCCAAAAGTTCCAGTCGCTCAATGTCTTGGGCTAGCTGTTGTAAGGTTTCGCCAGACTTTTGCATCCGATGCCGTAGCTGCGACCGATAAATCCTGCTTCAGATGATCATCTCCATAACGCATGTCAAGCGCATTCCTTATAGCAGCCGAGCTTGAGTGCAATTCAACGGAGATCGTCTGCAAAAGCTCGGCAGCTAGGCCTCTTAGAGCAAGAATTAGTGCAGTTGCTCGTCGAATATTGGTGCTTTCACATTTCTGGATGAGCTTTGCGCTGCGGTTGTAAGCGGAGCTAGTGAGGTGGTTGCTGCTGCCTTCACTGCTTCCAATTTTCACTTTTCCATCGCATGGTTGATTCTCTCTTCGACCTGGCTGACCTTTTCCTCGATCTGGTAAACATTTCCTCGACGCATTTAATTTGTTTGTTCAGACTACCGAGCTCCGATTTTGTTTCGGTAGACTGGTTTTGGAAATCTGCGTTGATTTCGATCGTTTGGTTGTCCAGCTTAACTGATTGTTCATTTGACTTCGCTGATTATTCATCTAGCTTCGCAGTTAAACTGGATGACTGTTCATTTAGCTTCGCTGATGATTCATTTAGCATCGCTGATTGTTCACTTAGCTTCGCTGTTAAATATAAAGGCTGTTGTGGCTGCTCTTGCTGCATCAGCATCAACTTGCATCAGCGCATTTTCGGGTTCCTTAGTTTTCGCGTTTCAGCTTCTCCTCCTTCTGCGCCTTTTCCCGAATCCAAATACGTGCCTTCCAACTCAATCGCGTCACGCAAACGCGCAATCAGTGTGGCCTTTTTACCTTGTGTGACCAGATTTCGCTATTCCAACTGCTCCTTAAGCTCCGATATGGTCAATTCATTAATTTTTAGATGTAAACTTCCTGGCATTTTTAATGGTTTGGCTATTTTTCCACCAGCTCCCACATTAAATTTCACTAAAAATGTTTAAAAGTTTATACTTCCAAAATTTTCTTTCTCACTTCTTGATACCACTGTCGCGTGTTATGGTTCACTGCCAATAATTTAAATGTTCCGGGAAAGTGAAAACGCACTGTCTTTTGAATTAATTAAAGGAGTGTTTATTTACTAAAATGCACAATCATTAATTTAACTATTTCACTGTCTATAAATTTTTAATTCCAACTGTCTGTTACTACAATCACTTCGCAATCAATCAATATCGCCTGTTATTTTCACTCCGCACTTTGCGCAGTTTTACTATCGTGGTTTTACTTTATCCCCCATTCATTCAGCTCGGGTTTCTTTAGGGTCTCTAGTCACTCAATCCGTTTCTCGTACATTGGTGAGCTACCTGGAATATGCGAGCAATTCTGAATGGCGCAGTAACGTCACTTTCAGATGTTGATCATGCTTGGTGGATTCTTATGCTTTCGAGTGCATTCATTGGGCTTTTTCAGACGCAGCGTTAAAAGTGAGCGTTAAACAGGTTATATGGGCAAGAAGAGTGAGAGGCATCGAGGGAACATGAGGGTAAAAACACGCCAAAATTTTTTACGGTGAACGAGCGTAACGCACATACACAAATTCATTTTGTTGATCATTTGGTGGGGAAAATTTTATACAAACGCCGGTAATCATTCCTAATGGAACATTCGGTGAAGAAGGTAGTCGTCATTAAACGATTGCCTTTCTTTAATTTGCGTGCAAAAATGGATGCGTGGATGCGAGAAGCTACGCGTTATTTAATAAATTTATGAAAGCGGAGGCCATGTTCAATTTTAGGAAGCAACACGACAAATATCACGATAACAATAAAGTTAAATTGCCTATTGTAAATCCATAGAAAATTAACAGTACGCATAATCTTCGTAGAAACACATTATAATAAGCAAGTTTACAACCCATCAAGAAAAATATGCGACTAAAAAAGATATTCAAATTTGGAATATATTTTTCAGAAAGCGGAAAAACACGGAGGATTCAAATAAATCCAATAGAAGTTAAATCGACAAACTTTAACAATCATAAAATACATTTTTCATTGCAGTTTTTATTACCTCGTGCACAATTCAAGGCTAAAACATCAATTCTCAATCGCTTATCTCTCTGTCTTCGCTCTCATGTTGTCCGCACGATGTTTAACGATCAAATAATCCTTTTGACACATACACGCGCAAGACGTGTATCGTATACAAAAATAGGTTGGCTGAACTATGCAACGTGTAAACATAAGAGCGTAAGCGCGAAACCTGTTTGGATATGGGTTTTTACCATTCCCGTGTGAAAAAGCCCATTTGTTAATCATTATGTTGCAAAAAAGATACCGTCAGTAGCTCGCAGAAGTATTTATTGGGGGTCTCCATATAGAGGGGAGTGGCCTCTGAAAAAAAAATAATCAAAGGTAGTCGATATGGGTATCAGATGAAATGCCTTGATGAGAACTTTTCAAAGCAGATCTTAAACTGACATTGATTGCTTCGAGGGGTGCACAGGGAGGGGAAATACACGAAGAATTGGTGTCCCTCCTCGCAATAAGACACCTGTGATCGGAAAAATCTGAAAAAAATTATGGAGGCAAGTAATGATAAGCACAACAACAACAAATACCTTAGAAGTCAAAATTCGCTCAACTTAGTTAGTAAGTATGATCTTTGAATTTCACATTTTCCTCAATTAAATCGTATAGGTACTCTTAAACTCAAAGATATTCAATATTCAAGTAGTTTTATAGGGGATCCTTGTATTCTGTCAGTTTAATGAAAATTGAATGATATACACGGAAGTTATAGCCATTTATGATTATCAGCATAGATTTCGGCATTCATTTCGACATTTAATTTTTTTTGAGCATTTCTTTCATTATCCTCTAATAGCTAAGTTCATGAAAATAACTTAAATTTATAATTTTTTTGTGATAGGGAGATTAATGCCATTTATGCACAGAGTATGGGACGCCCATGCTAGCAAAAATGCAACTGGATTACCCACTAAAGACCTCCCCTGTCAACCTGAGAACCCAGCCTGGAACCGTTTGACACATTACTTCGGGCCATGTCTCGTTTTGTTACGCAGTGAGGTGCCTTCAAGCTGGGGAGTCCCTTTCCTAGCGGGAGGGGAGAGGGGAAGAGTAAGTGCCAGAAAAGTGATCCCCCAGCCCCAGCGCCTCCGGCTGCAGTGAGTCCCTTTTATATTTTAGGACTGCTTTAGCATAACTGGCCACCTGGTTCCATTTGTCAACCGATTCGAGCATCACCGCAACTATATTATCCGGGGTGAGCTCTCCCGTCTCCCTGTAGAGTTCCCTTTGCAGCCTGACCCATTTTGTACACGCAAAAAATGTGTGGCAGGCATTGTGCTCCTCTCCTGGGTAAAACTGACAATTTGGAGACCGTGACTTACCAATCTTGTGCAGGTAAGACTGAAAAAAACCCACGCCCGCTCAAAAGCTGGGTCAGATCGAAGTCAGTCTCACCATGCCTTCGATTTAATCACGGTCTCACATCTGGGATGAGGCGCGCAGTCCATCTTCCCTTCATGCAATTGACCCAAGACTGCTGCCACTCGTTGAGCTAGCGCTGCCTCTACTCGTGGACAAGTATCGCCCTCGTATCCTCGTTTTGGCGTACGTTAATAGGACGGTGCTCTCTAGTAAGGAAGGCGACAGGTATCACGCCTGGAATAACTCTCACCGCCGGATCAGAGACTGTCGAATACGAAGATGCAATTCTCAGTGCTCCTCTTCTCTGTGCCTGTACCAAACGTTTTCGGTATACCTCCTTGCTGAGAGCGTCGCCCCATACTTCTGCTCCGTACAGTAGCACTGACCCTCCAGCACTCATCAAGAGGCGTCTTTTTGATGGGCTGGGTCCCCCTTCGTTGGCCATAAGTCGACTCAGAGCCGATACTTCCAAAGCGGCCTTCTCAGCCATTGCCATGATTTTCTCAGAGAAACTCATCTTCGAGTCGATCAGTAGCCCCAGGTACTTCACCGATGGCTTTGATTCGATTTGTATACCTCCAATAGAGATCATCCTTACTCTAGGGATTCTCTTTATTGTCAAAATGACCACTCTGGTTTTCTTTAGTGCTAAACTGAACCAATAAGCAGTCATTCAGTCTCTCACTCGGCGCATTAGCATACCTAGCCTAAGTTGCGCCTGTTCAACGGTGCGTCCAGCGACCGGAGCCGCAACATCATCCACATAGCCGACCAAGCACGACTCATCTGGCATCTCAAGTCTCAGTAGCCCGTCGGTAGACACATTCTAGAAGTCCGGACCAAGTATAGACCCTTGGGTAACACCCGCTGTAATTTCCATCCTTCGTTGGACCTGTGTCGTGTTGTAGAGCAGGCTTCGGTCGTTTAAGTAGTCCCTCAAATGCCGCATTAGATATTCTGGAACTTGAAAAGAGTTTTCCAACGTATCCAGAATATCCACCCATCTAGCGGAGTTGAAGGCATTCCTGACATCGAGTGTCACCAACAGGACGATCCATCGCTTGGTGCGGCTATATGCCTCTGCCCTTTGGACCGCGGTCACCACCTCTGCAATCGCATCAATGGTAGAGCACTCTACTCTAAAGCCGTACTGCCGAGGAGATAGGTCCCCAGCAGCACGAATCGCGTCAGTGAGTCTTCCCTTGATGAGTTTCTCTAGCACTTTCCCAGCCGTGTCTAGCATACATAACGGGATGTATGCAGACGGCGATTCACGATTTCCCTTCCTCTGGCTGATCAGCACGAGCCTCGCCACCTTCCATTGTACCGTAGGCAGGCGTTGAATGTGCTGAGCAGCAAGTCAGGACAGTGGTGATAGACGAGCCGCAACACCTCAGTCGGAACACCATCTGGACCTGGAGCCTTCTTCGCTTTCAATGAAAGGACTACTTCCTCCAGTTCCGGCTGTATGAATAGTGGGCACTCTACTGCCGTTTCACCATGGACAGCGTCAACATGGATGGGATGGGCAGGGAAGAGTTCCCGCACTATCGCGTCCATCTTTTCCGCGTCATGTAAACAAGGCTTCCGTAGGGCACCAAGCTTCCGCATAACTAGCCTGTAGCCAAGGCCCCACGGATCCTTGTTCACATTGTCCACTAGGTCTTGGCAGCAGTGAGCCTTGCTACCGTTGATCAGTTTGTGAAGGCATTTCCTGGCGGACTTAAATGCTGCCACCCAGTTGCATGCCTTTTCACCGTTCTGCGCCCGTTGAGCCTCACGTCGAAGCTTGTGATACTCCTTTCGCTTTTCAGCGATTTCAGTTGACCACCAGTACACGGGAGGCTTGCCGTGCCGGTTTTTTCGACGGGGCATAGAAGCATTGCAAGCAGCCGTAATGATGCTCAAAGTAGAGTTCACCACATCTTTAGCTCCCAGTTCTTCCGTTCCCTCCGAAGCTCCCTGTAGCGGCTTACCTGCTGCGAGCACCTCAACAAATTTCTCGACGTCCATCCTTCCAATGTTCCATCCAGTTTTAAAAAGCCGAGAGCACGGAGGTCGAGAGGCAACATCACTGATCTCAAGCAGAATGCACTGATGATCACTGGCTGAATAGTCCTCTAATACTTTCCAATTGTGTATCCTCCATATTAAGGGTGACGAGGCATATGTCACGTCCGGTATGGTTCCCTCACAGCCAGTACGGCAGAAAGTCAGCGTGTTTCCGGAGTTTAGTATGACGAGCGCCGTACTATCCACCATTTCCAGGATTCGTTTTCCCCGCGGATCCGTTTGAGGCATGCCCCATTCGATTGCTTTAGCGTTCAAGTCGCCCCCAACGAGCACTTTGCACTCTGCGCTTGAGACAGCGTCCTCCAGAGCATTAAGCTTTGCTTGGAAAGATGATATCGATTCGTTAGGCGTTAGGTACACACTAAAGAATGTGGTTTCTAAGCACCGAACCCACACGAAACCATCCCCCCGTCCACAACCAGTAGATGGCGGCAGTACCTGTTCCGATAATACGATAATTTAGGACTTTTATGATGGTGTTGCTCACTCAGCAGCAAGAAGTCGGCTTTCGTGTCCCTCGCAAACTGCTCACACAGATTTTGGGCAGTTGAACTGTGGTGTAGGTTTAGCTGCAGGATGCGGGTCATCAAATTTCTGATTTTGCCTTGGCTAGGGCTACCTGAACACCCGGCATTTGCCTGATCCCAAGACGTGTCCAAAATCAGGTTTTGGGTCAGCATCCGCGCAGAGAATACAGTGTGCCTCCTTCATACACTCTTTTCTTTGATGTTCCATTTCACCGCATTTGTAACATAGAGAACGCCTATCGGGCCCTTTGAACACTTGGGTGGTGTGACCATAGCCAAAGCATTTAAACATTAAAGAGGCATTGCTCTTCGCCGTATCCTACAGACAACCCACCCTATTCTTACTTTGACCTTGTTCAGGAATTGTTCGGCATCAACTATGGCCATGCGTTGTCCCCTGTTGTTTTCTGATGTCAGTCTCGCTTTGATCCCGCCCACGCTAGAGAACTCCCTTTTGATGGCCTCTTCTGCCTCGGCCAGATCCATCACGCAGTCAATTTCTCTTATTTCGATCGTTGCCATCGGTTTGAGCGAGGCTTTAGTTGCGCTTTTGCCGAGGACTTTCTTTACTGCATCGCAGGATGCTTCCTCATTGCCGGCCTCTGCTCCGAATTCGACCTGTATGTGGCCCGACCACGTTGGTCGTACTACTTTAATGGTAGTGTTGGTGTTTTCGGACCTTACATCTTCCCTAATGTCCCACAGTGCCTTCGCGTAGGATCGGCCATCTTGTGGCTTTACGAGCAGTGCCTGCTGCTGGGGTCTTCGTCGGGCCTTCTGTTTTTCCTGTTTTGCATCAGTTCCTTTTTCTGATTGGGTGTTCTCGCGAACTTTACTTTCTGGCACTTTTTGAAGGAGTTTCTTTGCGGCTTTCTTTGCTCCTTTTGTAAGCACTATCTGGAACCGGTGATCTGATGCTCCACGCCCATCAAATGCCTCTTCCTCCCTTCTTTTATCTCGATCTCCTTCGATTGGGCTCGACGCCATTCTTTCATTGATTTTTAATGGTAGAGCTATCTGCATGTGGCCTTCAGATTTCGCCCCCAGCGCCTCTTTAGCCTTCTGCTCGTCTTTGGCCCTTAACCAGCTCCTCGGATAGTACCCTATGGAATCTAAGAGCTCCTTTAGTTCGAGCCCTTCCTTTGCTGTTTTGCTGATTTTTTGGGTGTCGCATGCAGATTGTATTTTTTTTAATACCTCCATTCCCTACCACTCTCTCCATCACTCTTTCTTCGTCGCACAACGCTCGTGCGATCTGCATTCACATTACGTCGCTTGGTCCTTTGTGCCACCAAGACAATGTTTAACACATCGGTATAAAGAGGCACACAATATAATGTGAACTAGTCCTTTTCATGAACATCTAGTCCAAAAATCATGATCAGCTCTCAGAGATAAAAAAAATTCAATATAATACGACACATTCAAAAAAAAACTCTGAGTAACTGTCACTTCAGTATCTCGCCGATAGGGTCAAAAAAGAACGTCCTAAGATACTGGGCTCATAGAAGCAGGATTACAGGTCCACGCTTCAATCAGTGGTCATTAAATGCTCCCTTAGTCTTTTCTTAAATACCATAAGTGAGTTTGCTTCCTTAACAATCTCTGGTAGATTGTTTTATATACGCAGAGCATCATTCATTACATCGTTCTTTAGACGATCCGTTCTGGCAAAAGGTACTACGAATTGATCTGCATTCCTCGCATTATATGGGTTGATCTGTGATACCTTAATTAATAGCACTCGTTCCGATCCATTATTTTTTGAATTTCTGTAGATAAACTTAGCTTTCTCCATAATAATAATTTGACTAAAGGTTAATGGTTTTGCCAATTGGTAGACCAAACGAGTTTAAGTAAGCATTCGCAGCTTCAGAATGTTTTTATACGCTTTGGTCAGCAGCCTGGATATACTGTTTAAATGTTGCTTTGCTGATTGACTCCAAATCAGAACATCTCCCACTTTCGGAATAGCCTTTCTTCTTCATGTTGCTGTGCGGCAATTGTAATTTGTGACCATTCTTGGAAGAAATTATCGCTTTCCGTTTCCAAATCTATATTCGGACTGTTACTTTCGCCACATTTTCGACGTTGGCGATGCAATCACACAACGTGATTTTATTTGTCTGGTCACTCTTTTCTTTTCCTGCCGTAATCTCCTCGTTGGGTTCAGGGTGATTCTTTATTATGTCGGGATTTGCGACCCTTTTCTTTTTTTTTGTGGTAGGGTGGTGAGGGCATTTATGCCCGCCGAGTCTGGCAGTGTGGGACTCCCATGGAGGATACCTTTGGACTACCCACTAAACACCTCCCCTGTCAATCTGAGAACCTAGCCTGGAACCGTTTGACACATTACTTCGGGCCAGGTCTCGTTTTGTTACGCCGTGGGGCGCCTTCAAGCTGGGGAGTCCCTTTCCTAGCGGGAGGGGAGGGTGGAAGAGGAATTGCCAGAAGAGCGATCCCCCAGCCCCAGTGCCTCCGGCTGCTGTGAGTCCCTTTTATATTTTAGGACTGCCCGAGCATAATGTGCCACCTGGTTCCATTTGTCAACCGATTCGAGCATCACCGCAACTATATTATCCGGGGTGAGCTCTCCCGTCTCCCTGTAGAGTTCCCTTCGCAGCCTGACCCATTTGGTACACGCAAAAAATGTGTGACAGGCATTGTCCTCCTCTCCTGGGCAAAACCGACAATCGGGAGACCGTGACTTGCCGATCTTGTGCATGTAAGACTGAAAACACCCGCGCCCGCTCAAAAGCTGGGTCAGATAGAAGTCAGTCTCACCATACCTTCGATTTAGCCACGGTCTCACATCCGGGATGAGGCGCGCAGTCCACCTTCCCTTCGTGCAATTCCTCCAAGACTGCTGCCAATCGTTGAGCGAGCGTTTTCTCTCCTCGCGGACAACGATCTCCCTCGCATCCTCATTTCGGTGCAGGTAAATAGCGTGGCGCTCTCTAGCAAGGAGGGCGACAGGTATCACGCCTGCAATCACTCTCACCGCCGAGTCGGAGACTGTTGGATACGATGATGCAATTCTCAGTGCTCCTCTTCTCTGTACCTGTGCCGATCGTTTTCGGTATACCTCCTTGCTGAGAGCGTCGCCCCATACCTCTGCTCCATACAGTAGCACTGACCCTACAGCACTCATCAAGAGGCGTCTTCTTGATGGGCTGGGTCCCCCTACGTTGGCCATAAGTCGACTCAGGGCCGATATTCCCGAAGCAGTTTTCTCAGCCGTTGCCCTGATTTGCTCAGAGAAACTCATCTTCGAGTCGATCAGTAGCCCCAGGTACTTCACCGCTGGCTTCGATTCGATCTGTATATCTCCAATAGAGATCATCCTTACTCTAGGGATTCTCTTTTTTGTCAAGATGACCACTTCGGTTTTCTCCAGTGCTAAACTGAGCCCGCGAACAGCCATCCAGTCTCTCACTCGGCGCATTAGCATACCTAGCCTAAGTTGCGCTTGTTCAACGGTGCGTCCGGCGACCAGAGCCGCAACATCATCCGCATAGCCGACCAAGTGCGACTCATCTGGCATCTCAAGTCTCAGTAGCCCGTCGTAAGACACGTTCCACAGGTCCGGACCAAGGATAGATCCCTGGGCAACACCCGATGTAATTTCCATCCTTCGTTGGCCCTGTGTCGTGTTGTAGAGCAGGCTTCGGTCCTTTAGGTAGTTCCTCAAAAGCCGCATTAGATATTCTGGAACTTGAAAAGAGTTTTCCAGCGTATCCAGAATATCCACCCATCTAGCGGAGTTGAAGGCATTCCTGACGTCGAGTGTCACCAACAGAACGATCCGTCGCTTGGTGCGACTATATGCCTCTGCCTTTTGGACCGCGTTTACCACCTCTGCAATCGCATCGATGGTAGAACGTCCTGCTCTAAAGCCGTACTGCCGAGGAGATAGGTCCCCAGCAGCACGAATCGCGTCAGTGAGTCTTCCCTTGATGAGTTTCTCTAGCACTTTTCCAGCCGTGTCTAGCATGCATAACGGGCGGTAAGCAGACGGCGATTCGGGATTTTCCTTCCCCTTGCTGACCAGCACGAGCCTCGCCACCTTCCATTGTACCGTAGGCAGGCGTTGAATGTGCTGAGCAGCAAGTCAGGACAATGGTGATAGACGAGCCGCAACACCTCAGCCGGAACACCATCTGGACCTGGAGCCTTCTTCGCTTTCAGTGAAAGGACTACTTCCTCCAGTTCCGGCTGTATGAATAGTGGGCACTCTACTGCTGTTTCACCATGGACACCGTCAACATGGATGGGATGGGCGGGGAAGTGTCCCCGCAGTATCGCGTCCATCTTTTCCGCGTCATGTATACAAGGCTTCCGTAGGGCACCAAGCTTCCGCATAACTAGCCTGTAGCCAAGGCCCCACGGATCCTTGTTCACATTGTCCACTAGGTCTTGGCAGCAGTGAGCCTTGCTACTGTGGATCAGTTTGTGAAGGCATTTCCTGGCGGACTTATATGCTGCCACCCAGTTGCATGCCTTTTCACCGTTCTGCGCCCGTTGAGCCTCACGTCGGAGCTTGTGATACTCCTTTCACTTTTCAGCGATTTCAGTTGACCACCAGTACACGGGAGGCTTGCCGTGCCGGTTTTTTCGACGGGGCATAGAAGCATTGCAAGCAGCCGTAAT
Source organism: Odontomyia ornata (assembly GCA_963969285.1). Taxonomy (NCBI): domain Eukaryota; kingdom Metazoa; phylum Arthropoda; class Insecta; order Diptera; family Stratiomyidae; genus Odontomyia; species Odontomyia ornata. The sequence continues at coordinate 374,363,866 of OZ017739.1, read as the reverse complement.
GATGCTCAAAGTAGAGTTCACCACATCTTGAGCTCCCAGTTCTTCCGTTCCCTCCGAAGCTCCCTGTAGCGGCTTACCTGCTGCGAGCACCTCAACAAATTTCTCGACGTCCATCCTTCCAATGTTCCATCCAGTTGTAGAAAGCCAAGAGCACGGAGGTCGAGAGGCAACATCACTGATCTCAAGCAGAATGCACTGATGATCACTGGCTGAATAGTCCTCTAATACTTTCCAATTGTGTATCCTCCATATTAAGGATGACGAGGCGGATGTCACGTCCGGTATGGTTCCCTCACAGCCTGTACGGCAGAAAGTCAGCGTGTTTCCGGAGTTTAGTATGACGAGCGCCGTAATATCCACCATTTCCAGGATTCGTTTTCCCCGCGGATCCGTTTGAGGCATGCCCCATTCGATTGCTTTAGCGTTCAAGTCGCCCCCAACGAGCACTTTGCACTCTGCGCTTGAGACAGCGTCCTCCAGAGCATTAAGCTTTGCTTGGAAAGATGATATCGATTCGTTAGGCGTTAGATACACACTAAAAAATTTGGTTTCTAAGCACCGAACCCACACGAAACCATCCCCCCGTCCACAACCAGTAGATGGCGGCAGTACCTGTTCCGATAATACGATAATTTAGGACTTGTATGATGGTGTTGCTCCCTCAGCAGCAAGAAGTCGGCTTTCATGTCCCTCGCAAACTGCTCACACCGATTTTGGGCAGTTAAACTGTGGTGTAGGTTTAGCTGCAGGATGCGGGTCATCAAATTTCTGATTTTGCCTTGGCTAGGGCTACCTGGAACACCCGGCATTTGCCTGATCCCAAGACGTGTCCAAAATCAGGTTTTGGGTCAGCATCCGCGCAGAGAATACAGTGTGCCTCCTTCATACACTCTTTTCTTTGATGTTCCATTTCACCGCATTTGTAACATAGAGAACGCCTATCGGGTCCTTTGAACACTTGGGTGGTGTGACCATAGCCAAAGCATTTAAACATTAAAGAGGCATTGCTCTTCGCCGTATCCTACAGGCAACCCACCCTATTCTTACTTTGACCTTGTTCAGGAATTGTTCGGCGTCAACTATGGCCATGCGTTGTCCCCTGTTGTTTTCTGATGTCAGTCTCGCTTTGATCCCGCCCACGCTAGAGAACTCCCTTTTGATGGCCTCTTCTGCCTCGGCCAGATCCATCACGCAGTCAATTTCTCTTATTTCGATCGTTGCCATCGGTTTGAGCGAGGCTTTAGTTGCGCTTTTGCTGAGGACTTTCTTTACTGCATCGCAGGATGCTTCCTCATTGCCGGCCTCTGCTCCGAATTCGACCAGTATGAGGCCCGACCGCGTTGGTGGTACTACTTTAATGGTAGTGTTGGTGTTTTCGGACCTTACATTTTCCCTAATGTCCCGCAGTGCCTTCGCGTAGGATCGGCCATCTTGTGGCTTTACGAGCAGTGCCTGCTGCTGGGGTCTTCGTCGGGCCTTCTGCTTTTCCTGTTTTGCATCAGTTCCTTTTTCTGATTGGGTGTTCTCGCGAACTTTACTTTCTGGCACTTTTTGAAGGAGTTTCTTTGCGGCTTTCTTTGCTCCTTTTGTAAGCACTATCTGGAACCGGTGATCTGATGCTCCACGCCCATCAAATGCCTCTTCCTCCCTTCTTTTATCTCGATCTCCTTCGATTGGGCTCGACGCCATTCTTTCATTGATTTTTAATGGTAGAGCTATCTGCATGTGGCCTTCAGATTTCGCCCCCAGCGCCTCTTTAGCCTTCTGCTCGCCTTTGGCCCTTAACCAGCTCCTCGGATAGTACCCTATGGAATCTAAGAGCTCCTTTAGTTCGAGCCCTTCCTTTGCTGTTTTGCTGATTTTTTGGGTGTCGCATGCAGATTGTATTTTTTTTTTAATACCTCCATTCCCTACCACTGTCTCCATCACTCTTTCTTCGTCGCACAACGCTCGTGCCATCTGCATTCACATTTCGTCGCTTGGTCCTTTGTGCCACCAAGACAATGTTTAACACATCGGTATAAAGAGGCACACAATATAATGTGAACTAGTCCTTTTCATGAACATCTAGTCCAAAAAATCATGATCAGCTCTCAGAGATAAAAAAAAATTCAATATAATACGACACATTCAAAAAAAACTCTGAGTAACTGTCACTTCAGTATCTCGCCGATAGGGTCAAAAAAGAACGCCCTAAGATACTGGGCTCATAAAAGCAGGATTACAGGTCCACGCTTCAATCAGTGGTCATTAAATGCTCCCTTAGTCTTTTCTTAAATACCATAAGTGAGTTTGCTTCCTTAACAATCTCTGGTAGATTGTTTTATATACGCAGAGCATCATTCATTACATCGTTCTTTAGACGATCCGTTCTGGCAAAATGTATTACGAATTGATCTGCATTCCTCGCATTATATGGGTTGATCTGTGATACCTTAATTAATAGCACTCGTTCCGATCCATTATTTTTTGAATTTCTGTAGATAAACTTAGCTTTCTCCATAATAATAATTTGACTAAAGGTTAATGATTTTGCCAATTGGTAAACCAAACCAGTTTGAGTAAGCATTCGCAGCTTCAGAATGTTTTTATACGCTTTGGTCAGCAGCCTGGATATACTGTTTAAATGTTGCTTTGCTGATTGACTCCAAATCAGAACATCTCCCACTTTCGGAATAGCCTTTCTTCTTCATGTTGCTGTGCGGCAATTGTAATTTGTGACCATTCTTGGGAGAAATTATCGCTTTCCGTTTCCAAATCTATATTCGGACTGTTACTTTCGCCACATTTTCGACGTAGGCGATGCAATCACACAACGTGATTTTATTTGTCTGGTCACTCTTTTCTTTTCCTGCCGTAATCTCCTCGTTGGGTTCAGGGTGATTCTTTATTATGTCGGGATTTGCGACCCTTGCATCGATCGCTTCGGTAACGATCGCAGCAGTGACTATCGAATTCTCGATGTTCTTTATATTTTCTTCCACCGCTCGAACGCCTGAAGCGTCCTGCAGAGTTTCCCGCTTCTCCTTTATAGGACGCTTTGGCGTTCGCATAAAGTTTGTTACATGAAGCGAAGACCCGAGGGGCTGTAGCGCTACAAAGGAGCTATCACTCCATATATAGCAATTTTGCTTATTGATATATCCAGTTAACCAAAAATGAGCGTTACCTTTTAGCTCTATAACTTTCGCGAATTAAATGTTGACTTTGAAAATAAATTTCCAGAATTCGGAAGGATTGTACGAGTGATGAATAATTCATGATTAAATGACAAACCTTACTGAATACAAATGTCACAGAGCTTTCAATTTTGACATAGATCATACATTATGGATCCCTATTGAACTATCTCATGCAGCTTGAAAAAAATCACTCTAGAAGAGTTGAATTGTATCGTCCGTGCCATATTCAAGGCGCTATTTTAGAGCGTTATTTTTCAGGAACGTTCCTGGGAGGAAACGTTTTTTCTTTACTAATTGGAATATCCCGATACATATGTATTTCTAGTTTATTTATTATATGCCTGCAATGCCTTTTTATTGTAAAATATATAGCTGCCAAGTTTTTGACGCAATGAACAACCAACCTTAATAATTTGCTTTTGAAAGCAGTTAAATTGTTCATAAACACATGTCATTGTAGTCATGCGATTCACCAGCTAGATTTACAAGACATGATTAATAATTTCGGATGTTGTATGACAAATGGTTTCAACCAATATTGAACTTAAAACTGTTCTGTTCTCAAAATGGACTGTATGGACTACACACAACTTGTCTTCCAAATAGCTTTTCAATTCAAAAATTTGACTTTGTTTCTGGAAGGTATACCTCTATTTTTAAGAAAATATTTTGGCTTCTAATATTATTTTCGCCTACCTCTATAGAAAGATATTAAATGTTTAAGATGTTCATGGAGTTTAATTAGCCTACTTAGAAGTTCTCTACCCACGATGGCCCACTTCATACCAACCGCTCCATTCTTAAAGTAAAAGAAAACCAAAGCTTCCAAAGTTTTGTTAACTTAATCTATTCATCGTGAAAGAACATCTGATCATATTTTCCTGTGTCAAAATTACTTTTCCTTATAGCTGCAATGTAATAAAGTGGAAACAAAAAGCAAGGCCAAACAAAAACCATATTGTGTCATTCATCAAATTATCACGTCTCGATGGTATTACACCTGTTCGCATTCTATTAATTAACCGGGTCATTTCCAAGGAAAACATCACGTCTTACGAAATTACTTACTCCCTCTCCACCTTTCTCACATCCTTTCGCATTCATCAGTCCCAGGTGAATTTCCCGAATCACAAGACTAAATGAAATCGGTGAGCATATGTTTATGGTTCGTGGAAAAGTTGCTGGTCAACAACACATATCCTATTACGAAAACAGCATTAGAGTCCTGTCGACATGACCGTCGGTAGGTGGTTGCTATATGCGTACGCTCTTACATACCCCGAGCAGGACTACATACTCGTATGTCTTTCGTGCGAGCTCAACGGCAGCATAACGAAGTGGAGTCATTAGAAAGATCTGCCAAATTAAAGAGTAATCCTGCTACGGTGCTACAATTAGTTCTGAGCAAGGATGTTGTGAATTTGTGATGGAGAGGATGAAGACTACGATGATTGTGATACTGATGATTATGACTGTCATAACGTTAACCCTTTTCAAAGGGTTGCTACAATGAATAAGATGAAATCTCCAGAGGTTGATGTTGTTGCTGGATCATTGGATGACTGCTCTTGTTCAATCTTCCTGGTAAATCACTGCTTAGAACATTACATCTTTTCTGCTAAATTGTAAATATTTATTATTATTAAGGATGGTTAATTTTATTCAAACTCAGTTCTGAGAAAACCAATTCAAAGTATTTTCCCGGTAGACGTTCACTCTATCAGCTTTCATCTTTCAAGTGGCTGCACTACTATTCTAACCACTTATTTAGGTGGCAATGTGGACTAAACCAAAGGATAGTGGCAGAAACGAATTCAGTTGAACAAAAGGGTCATTCGTCTTTGAAGAACAACAAAGGAAAAAAATCATATAAAAAATATTCACAAAGAGATAGCGGAAGTTGAAAGCTTTCCGAAAGGATATCCTGGCAAATATGATGGAAACTTCCACAAACATCCTCAACAGTTCTGGCTGTAACATTTTTCTTCAGCTTTGTAGCTGAAAGACAGGTGACTGACAGAGACTTTACGATTTGATGAACTTCTAAAAATCGTTATCCTTTCTCTCTATGCTCGTCTTTAAGCTTGCCAGCTAGAGATTGTAGAGAGCTGTAAATTTTTAGTGCCAGAACCAAGAACAGTCGACAGTGATATAGATGACTCGCGCAATCGGAAAATATTTTCCACTAACAAGTTGTCGGTTGGTTGGATTCTGCAGATGTTTTACAAGCTTATATAGTCAACTTAGAAACCAGCTAAGAGGATGGAGCAACACGAGCGTTTGGAGCTGAAGTGCAAAACAGAATTTTAATGATGCTTGACAATACTGTTTAAAAAGATGTGCTTTGCCAAAGGTTGAAGCAAGGATCATCGAGTACCGGAGGAAAGTTTATACATTTGATGATTTTTAACTGTTGGATCTGAATAAAAATTAACTTACAAAACTTAGTTAAAAACACAATAAGACATTCTCGCAGTAAAAATGGCATTCTCGTCTCGTTGATGGTTTTTCCACATTCGGCTTATGCACACGATGATGGTTTATATCTCTTTTACTTTCCTGTAATTTTGAATAGGTCATTCTCTATATTTTGGGAATGATTTTGCTAGATAGCAAACTCGTTAATTCTCTTCTTCCAGTGTAGATATTAACCTAGAATCGACGAATACTAAACGTCTTAATTCAAATCACTAAATGAGAATTACTTTTCAAAAGGTCCCCTATTATCAAGAAATTATTTATTTATTTTATTGAAAATTAGTCAGGTCTCTTTTTGAGCGAGCAGATGTATTTTGGCTTCTTTGAGTCATCTTCATTATCTAAAGGATGTGTTTGAGGATATTCTTTTACATGGATTTAGGATGGGTTAAGAAGATAGGCAGGCCTTTGGTTAGGCTTGGTAGAGGGATATTATGTTTTTGTTTTTTGGATTCTTGCATGTCTGTTCTGGTTTCTATTGCTTCCATTTTAGTTGGAGGGTATGGTCCACTACTGAAAAAATTGCATCGGAGTTTGTAATAAGTTGCGAAGAAAATATCGCAGCCGCAAGTGCATCGATTCAAAATGAGCCAAATCAGTCGATTCCACGTTGCTCTCAAGGATTGGGCATTGCTCGAACGACAGTGAAGCGTATTTTGCGAAAAGGTCTAGGTCTACATAGTTACAAGATCAAACTGACTCTAGAACTAAAGCCACTTGATCATTCGAAACACCGAAACTTCTCCAATGGAGCCCTGGCAAAGCTTGAAGAAAAGGAAGAATTTCGTCAAAAAATTATCTTCAGCATTGAAGTTCATTTCTGGCTCAATGGCTTGTTACTAAGCAAAACTTCATGAGAGCTTCATGTGACCTCATCATATCAGCAAAAATTAAGTTTTGGTGCGGTTTTCATGTCGGTCATTTTCGTGGATGAAAATGACCGTCATGTTACCGTCAATGGAGAGCGCTGTTAGGTTATGTTGGAAGATTATTTGTTACCAGAATTGGTTGAACTTGACATCAATAATATGTGGTTTCAACAACACGATGCCACTAGCCACACAGCACGCCTCACAATTGATTTATTGAAAGGCAAGTTAGCTGAATTGGTCTGGTCGAATGGTCATCTCGTTCATGCGATCTAATGCCATTGAGTATATTTTTATAGGGCTATATCAAGTCACTGGTCCATACTAACAAGCCAGCTCAAAAACAACAGCCAGAATGGTGGGAAACTGGGGACAAAGAATCGACCGCTATAAACAGGCTCATTGTGGTCATATGACCAAAATACTTGCTTACATCCACAATAAAATTGAACTCAATGTCTCAAATATTCCTGCGTTTTATTAATAGGTAAAAGTTTTCGTATCCGTTATTATTAGCTTTTCTGTGAAATTGTTTAGTTCATTGGAGTAGTTAGTGGGAGTCATGGGGATGGAGTGGAGTCGCATTGATCGCATTGATCTGTATCTGCTAGTTTATGTTGTACGAGGTGGCACGATGTTACGTGTATGGTATGATCAGTTTTAGGGAATTTTGTCTATAGTTTGTCGTTTAATCGTATTTTTTCCCGTGTCACGGTTGGGTCCATCTAGTTGAGTTTTCCATTAGTTTCTTTTACTATGGCAAAATTTATATTCGAGTGTATTTCATTTATAAAGGTAAGTTGCTCGTCTTGTTTATTTTATCATATTTCATCTGTAAAATATTACAATGAATTTTTCGTTAATTTTGGATAAAGACCTTTTTTCCCAGAGATTGTTACAATATTTTCGACATGATTGAGGATATTGGATTCTTTTCTGCTTTTCCACTATTAAAGACAAGAACTTATTAGGAACTTTAGCTTAGTATAGTGTTGTTTATTCGACAATCGTTACGATGAATAAGAACCAAAGCAGATGATTTAGTTGAAGTCATTGTTATCTGATGTGCAACAATGATTTACTAGTATACGAGTACACCAGTTGAAGTAATTATTGCATCAAAATATTAGATGCATCCAGTTTCAATGGTGTTTCAATTTACAAAGCAAAACTTAGACGCATTTACTCGTATAACATGTAGCAAGTTAAATTTACGGGCAACATATATACATCTATTCTAAATTTACAATACAAAAAGATTCTTCAGGCGACAAAAATAAGATTTTTACACTCTAGAAATGGCAAATTCTTGATTGAAAAGTAGTTTTCTCAGAGTCAAGCTGGAATTTTTAAATTTCAAAATGAAGTTTTCAGCAATACAGACGAGAGAATTAAATTATGTGATTAAGTACAATGCCAAGGGTCGACAAGAGTATTGTTGGAAGCTAGTATTCTTTGGTAAGTGCCATCGCTATGTACCCAGTAAAGTGAAGGTTTCGCTAAGGTTCCTCCGCGAACTGCAACCTAGCAAAGATCTTCGGACTACGAATAACATATTGAATTGGAACTGACGTTTTGGGATGGTAGATATGATATTTTAGACCTAGTTGCATAGCACGGTACTACCAAGGTGATGCGTGTGAAAGGCTCCAACAAAGTATTATTCGGTCTTCACTCCTGTAAAATTTTAAGAGGCCTCGAGGATGGTTCGCACCATTGAGTTGGTGATGTGGGATTGGATGAAATAGACTCTCGATTTGCGCTGCTCTGGCTCTAACACCTGTCTCCATAACGGTTGGCACCAAGCCTTGCATGACCTTCTAGCTTTATAAAGATAACCATGGGATCAAATTAAGTGACTGAATATGCAAACGGGGATAAAAACATGGAATAAGACCTCAAAATCTTTACTAGACAATAAAGAATCGAAGAACGAAGAAAAATAAACGACTGAACGAAAGGGCTCAGAAAGCACATGTTAGCCTCATATAATCATGGCATTCAGGCGCAGTGTTTCATATAGACTTGGAGGTCTCACAAGATTCTATATTAGGCCTGTTTCTTTTCAATATATTCATGTTTGATATCCCGGGAGCAAGAGATGAATATAAGCTTGGAGTACAGATGACCCTCTCCGCTGACGACTTGTTAGTGTGGCTCTCTGAATACAATTTTAGCTTTGCTAAGATGAGGCTTCAAAAATATCTAGAGTTTTTCACTGAATACTACAAGTAATAGAGAATCAAGGCAAATGCAAAGAAAAGAGAATTAACTTATTATGAAGATATTTAGCCATGATGCTGTTCTGCAAGTTCCATTAGTACCGATTGGTGACAATTGATATAAGACTTACTCTCAGGGAAGGGTAAATGGTACTGAATTGTGCAAATGGTACTGAATTGTGCAAATAAAAAAAGAAAATCAGCAAATATAATGGACTTTTTGAACGTTTTTTATTTAGAATTTTTAAATGATAATTTAAAAAAATTATAATGCTCACAGAAAATATACACAAAGGGAAAATCACGACAGTGTGAGAGGTAAGCCTGCGCGAGTCACCGACCAAAAGCGAATCATCAAGACAGATCTTCAAACATCAGAGTGACATCTAGCACGAGTGGTGAGTTAGATCTCAGCTCCTGAAAATTTCACTCAATGTGAAATCATATCATATGAAAATTAATACCTGTTAAATTTATTAAAATCTCAATGATAATTCAATAATCCAGTATTCACATATTTTCCACAGGTGAATAGAATGTATGAACACTCGACTAAGGAAAGTACCATTCAGTCCAGATATTGAAAATTTATTCTTTTTTTTGCATTCCACAATCTGAGCTCTACGATTGCTTCGGGATGTGGAAACACCTTTGGGAACATTTTTAGGGTTTTGTAAAATAATTTTACAAAACCCTTCTAAAATCGCGTCCTGTCTGTCCGTCTGTCCGTCTGTCTGTCTGTCCGTCCGTCCGTCCGTCCGTCCGTCCATCCGTCCGTCCGTGTGTCACAGCAGTTTTTCTCGGAAACTACTTAAGCTAGAAGCATCAAATTTTGTATACAGGTGTAAAGTGGTGATCTCTTCAAAGTTCAACTACAAAAAAATTTTATAAGGTATTTAAGGGGGGTCTCCCCATGTAGGGGAGTGACCCTCCGAAAAAAAAATTTCATTGAAGGCAGCCGATATGGGTATCAAATGAAAGGTCTTGATGAGGACTTTTCGAAACAGGTCTTATTATGGCAAAGTTTGCTGCGAGGGGCGCACAGGGAGGGGAAATACACGAAAAATTTGTGTCCCCCCCCCTCGCGATTGGACACCTTCCATCCGAAAAATCTGAAAAAAATCACGAATGTAGGCCTTGATGAGTACAACAACAACAAATATGTGAGAAGTCGCAATTCACTCAACTTTGTTAGTAATAGTATGATTTATTGATTTTATATTTTCTTGAATAAAATCTTAATGGTACCCTTAAATTCAATGAAATTCAGTACACAGATGTCTATTCATAAGATTGATCAACTCTGCAAGTTTCATAAAGATTGCATCATATTTAGCGAAGTTATAGCGGTTTGAATTTTCCTGTATTACTATGGAACAATATGCGCTGCATGTATTACTATGGCAACATATGGCTATGGAACAACATGCGCTTTTTACCGACTTAGACACTACAGTTTTGCTAGGATTTGCATGAAAATTTCAGGAATGATAGGTGTCATGAATAACTTTGAGAATCGGTTCAGCTAGTGGTATCAGTAATCGTAAAACAAAATAGTGGCTGTTTTAAATGCGAAGATTGAGTAACTTTGAGTTATTTTTTCCCAACTTCAACGTTTAAGGTGCATGCTTTGAACACTTGATTCAATTTAATGAATGACTGAAGCTGAGTACCTACAATTAATACTCATGAGTGAAACAAGTCAAGGAGACGGGAGGGAGCTTCTAACAAAAGGGCTTTGTAACAACTCTAGGATTCGAAAAAATTGGCTATTAATCGATGATAACAGTACAGGAGAGTGGCCCCTGAAAAAAAATTCATCAAACGTAGCCGATATGAGTATGAAATGATAGCTTTCATGGGAGCTTTTCAAAACAGTTCTTAAACTGTCAGTTTTTGCTTCAGTGGGGGCACAGGGGGGAAATACATGAAAAATGTGTTTCCTCCCTCGCGAATGGACATCTGAAATAATTATCAAGTGAGATATTTATGAGTATAACAATAACAAAAACCTCAGAAGTCTAAATTCTTTCAACTTTGTTAAGAATAGTATGGTCTTCGAGTTTCATAGTTTCTCCAATAAAATCGTCATTGACATGCTTCTTGACTTTATTCAATCTGGTGACTGCATTTTGAAAATTGAATACAAAACCCTTCTGACATGAGCGTAGGTCTGTTTACCCAACTTGTTTCTAATAAAATCGGGACTACTTTGAATGATACCATGAAAAGGATGACGAAAAATAACGCCAGCGTGGAGATATGAAGTTAGATCGAACAGACCTCAAAATTGGTTAAAAACAATAATGCAATTTGATTCAAATATCAAATGTGAACTACTTAAAGGAAAGTCTTTGCGAATTCATAGTACCCGACATTATTGAAATAATTCTGCTGATCTTGTTTCTTCTTTTTCTCCTTCTATTATAATAAAGAATATTAATATAATTCTCTGAAAACTTTTATTTTATTTACAATTTACATCGTGCGATTTGGTTGGACCACCCTTTATTTTCTTTTCTTAACTCTAATGATCTTTTGCGCTATTTTTCTGAGATCTTGATGATGTTCTTTCTTTCACCTAGTTTTTGTACCGGCAAACTCCTTGTACGCCTAATTATTTTTGTCTAACGCATTCTGGCACTCATCATCAAACCAATGATTTCTTTTTTGCCGGGCTTGAAGTCCGATTGTGTGTTCTGCCACGGTCTTAATAGCCGCTTTCACTTCCATCTAGAGCTCGTTATTGGTTTTCAGCAATATGTCTGTTTTTGTCGAGCGCTAGTCTTTGCCGAATATGCAATATCGATATGTTAATTTGATCAAGTAATGATCTGAGTTACAATTGGCACCTCGGTATGTACGGGCGTCAAGTATGCTCAAGGCCCAACGTTGATGAATCAAAACATACTGGATCTGGTTTTTTGTATTGCCATCTGATGATACCCAGGTCATTTTGGGTATGCATCAATGTAGAAAGCAAATCGAGCATATGATTAGATTTTTGCTACATGCAAAGTCAATCAGGCACTGGCCGTTGTCATTTGGTTCGTCGTGGAGGCTATATCCTTCAGTCGTTCCCCAATGAGATAGATCATTGCCTACCTTAGCGTTGAAATTACCCAGAATTATTTTTGTGTCGTTTGTAGGCAATGAATCGACTAGTCCTTCCAGGTGATTGTAGAACGTTTCCTTCGTTTCTTCGTCCTTTACTTCGAGCGGAGCGTGTACGCTGATCAGCCAGATTTTGAAAAATTACGCTTCTGTACGGATTGCACAGAACCCTTCACTGACTGCCTTAAAATTAATAACGTGTGATTTGAACGCCCCATCCACAATAAAGGCATCTCCGAATTTTCATTTTCCAGTAGGCTTCCAACTTTGGAATACTGTGTGCAATCTCATATCTTGAATATCATTTCCAGTTCAGTTTATTTCCTGGGTTGCAAGTATTTGTAATTTATATCGACTGGTTTATCGTAAAAGGTCCTTAACAGCACCAGAGTTGTTTGCTGAATTGATATTCTAGGATTCAATGCCGTAGTCCTATTTCCTTTTCCGAGGTCGTTGCCATGAGTCTCGTCCCTTCCGAGGCCCTTCTACAGGTTTTGAAACAGCGTAAGATTTTTCAGCGACATACAGTTAGGCCGTCACCCAATCTCGATTCCGGCGACATACTTATTACTTCGATTCCGTTATCAGGCGTGGAAGACTCACCTTCACCTTCTTCTTCTTCTTCTTCGTAGCACTACAGCCCCTCTCGGGTCTTCCCTTCCTGCAAATAGCGCCACCAGCTGTCTATATCCGTTGACCGCATCCTCCAATTTTGAAATCCGAGCTCGTGTCAGTAGGATTTAGCAGCAGAAAAGTAGGTATTTTTACAGTTTTTAGAATTTCTCGGCATTTAATGTTCCATTATTGGGGAACCAGTAAACCCAATGTGCGATCCCGAGAACATTTACTACCATTTAATTGGGGGGCTTAGGATGAGGAATCACGGAAGCTGTGGGTTAAGGAAACAAGGAGGTTCCCCCCTCCTTCCTCAAACGAGCTTGGAACCGTGTACGGTGGAGTTCTCAACTTTAATCACCTTACAAAATGTTTTTTAGTAAAATTTGGAAGGGGGCATAAGATGTAACGTACTTACAGAATTTGGGACGGATGGATTATGGACGGACGCACGGACAGACGGACAGATAGGTTGTGATTTTATTATGTTTTTTGTATGCACCCAACAGTCATGAATTAACGCCTAACCAACGACAACGTCTGGAAGCATCCATCGCTGCTTTTCCATCTTACGCTACCCAAGGCCTTGGCCGCACCACGCTGGTCTCACATATCATCAATGTTGGCAATAGTAAGCCAATTAAGTAGAGATACTATGCCATCTCACCGGCCATGGAAAAGTTAGTGTACGCAGAGTTGGACAGGATGCTCGAGTTGGGAGTTATAGAAGAGTCCCAATGTGCCTGGTCCTCACCGGTAACCTTGGTGGTGAAGCAAGGTAAAGCCCATCTTTGTCTGGATGCCCGAAAAGTCAACGCAGCTACCATCAAAGACGCTTACCCTCTTCCGCCCATCGATGAAATATTGGGAAGAATGCCGAAAGCAAATTACATTACCAGTTTCGACCTAAAAGATGCATTCTGGCAAATTCCACTCGGTGAGGGGTCGAGGGAAAAGACCGCCTTCACAGTGCCCGGACGACTATTATACTAGTTTGTCACAATGCTTTTTGGTCTTTTTAATGCTCCGCAAATGATAACCCTGCTGATCGACAAAGTAATTCCACCTCATCTGAAACACCAAGTGTTCGTGTACCTGGATGATCTTCTACTCATCACGGAAACCTCTTGCAAGAAGTAGCCCTGCACATCAGTAAGGCGAGACTCACCATCAACGCCCAAAAAATTAAGTTTGTCATGAACGAAGTCCGATAACTAGGACATGTCATCGGAAATGGCACCATCAAAACGGATCCGGAAAAAACTCGGGCGATTGACGAGTTACCCTTATCAAAAACTGTTAAGCAGTTACGACGTTTCCTTGGTGTGTGTGGTTGTTACATAAGGTTCGTTTGAAATTACGCAACAGTCTCAGTGCCCCTGTCGGACATGCTCCGGAAAGGGAGTTCATTTGGACTGAACTCAGTCGAAAGGCATTTGAAGAGCTAAAACAAGCCTTAACATCAGCTCCGGTCCTGCGAAGCCTCGACTTTAAGAAGCCCTTCTCCGATCATTGTGACGCAAGTCAACATGGAGTGGGAGCCGTGCTTGGGCAATTGACCGATGAGGGATAGGAAGTTCCCATTGCCTTCATATCCAATAAGCTGAACTCGACCCAAAGGAACTATACCGTATCCGAGCAGGAATGCTTGGCCTCAGTGATGGCTGTGAAGAAATTCCGAGCCTATATCGAAGGCCACCATTTTGAAATCATCACAAACCACGATTTGCTACAATGGTTGATGAACCAAGCGGGCTTACATGGACGCCTGGCCCGATGGGCTCTTAAACTGCAAGGGTTTAAGTTTTCCATCAAACACCGGAAAGAGACGCAGAACATCGCACCCGACACTCTCTCACAAATATTTTCACCCGAGGAAGTCGAATCAACTGTGAATGACTTGGACCTCATTGAAATAGATTTGCACAGCCCACATTTCGAATCAAACAGCTACAAAGAGTTGAGGCAAACCATCGTAACCCAACAAACACAGTTGCCTGATTTGAAGGTGATAGACGGCTACATCTATAGACGAAATAAATATGCCACTGCTGATCCAGGGCAGGAAGAAGAGTCTTGGAAACTCTGGGTACCGGAGGAAATGACTTATAATCTGATCCTCCGTGCACACGACCATCCTTTAAGTGCCCACCGTGGTTACGGTCGGACGCTTCGGCGACTTAAGAAATACTTCTTCTGGCCTAAAATGGCATCCCAGGTCAAAGCCTACGTGAGCACCTGTGAGACCTGTAAAGGCACTAAAGTGCCCACCCAGACTCTTTGACCTCCTTTGGGTCAACTCAACTCAGTCCCAGAGCACGTATTCCAACGTCTGTATACAGATCTATTCGGTCCATATCCTCGTTCTTCTATGGGACACATCATAGCTCTCAAAATTCCCAGTGGTGGAACCTATTCGCAAGTTCACAACTCTACCCATCGTGAAATCTTTAGAGAGTTGGGCATTCTACGTATTCGGAGTACCAGAAAATGTGTACTTGGACAACGGAGTGCAGTTCAGATCTCGGCAGTTTAAGGGACGCCCATATACTCTCCTCAGTCCAACCCGTCTGAACGTTTGAATCGCACACTGTTAGCCGCGATCCGTTCTTATGTTCATCCAACTCAGAAGGATTGGGACCACAGATTGTCCGCCATCACTTGCGCTCTGTGGTCATCTTATCATTCCGTCACCGGTTTCTCACCTTACTTTGCCGCCTTCGGACAGCACATGATTTGCCATGGTAAATCATACAGGCTATTACGGCAATTGAAATGTTTGGGACATCCCGTCGTTGCGCTGAAGACCCATGAGCGTTTAAGAGACCTCCGCCAACAAATTGGAAGGAAGATAAAGGCCGCAGGAAGTGCAAATGAGACGCAGTTCAACCTCAGGTCACGACTTTCCAATTTTAAAGAAGGAGATGAGGTTTTTCGAGGCAATTTTCGCCAAAGCGACGCCGCTGGCCATTACAATACCAAGCTAGACTGGCGTTTCCTGTAAAACCATGTACAGGAGGTGTTAGGACCCAATTGTTACCTACTAACCGACCTATTAGGGAAATAAGTCGGGGTATACCACGCAAAGGACCTGCGCCGATAGTTATATATATATATATATATATATATATATATATATATATATATATATATATATATATATATATATATATATATATATATATATATATATATATATATATATATATATATATATATATATATATATATATATATATATATATATATATATATATATATATACGTCTGTTTAGTCCATCTGTACTGAGCTTCAACCACACACAAGTTTACATAGAGCAAAACGTAAATATACGTGTCAGTCTGTCCGTCCGTCAGTTGTTTTCCTCATCCGTCTCACTCCGCTTCCGACTCCGGAGACAATCGATTCTCTAACTGAAAGATCCTTCAGCTCCTTTTTCGCTGCCCCGTCGCCTTGGGATCGCGAGAAAATTAGCTGCCCTGTATTAATCGAGCAGTCACATAATCAAACTGCTCGAAAACCTTCCTATTTCCTACTCGGAATTTTGTGGCAGATTTGAAAAATATGTTATTGATTTTATTTGCAAGCATATTTGTGTAGAATACTTTTTCGTCTTATTAATTTTATCAAATGTTATGTTATATCAATTTTCCTCTATATTAAAATTTAAATATCTCCCTTTAATTTTATTCGTCATGAGATTCAACTTTTATAACACTTTAAAATTTTCATTTCTTGAAATTTCGTTACTTCGTTTAAATTTCTTCACCCCACTTAAATCTTCTGTACCTCATTTAAATTTCTTTACTACATTTCAATTTGCCTTACTTCATTTCACTACAGATATATACCCTTCCTGAAACTTTGATACACATGCCAGCAAACCCGTAGTGTCTGAGTCGATTGGAAACGTTCCATAGTCATATATTTTTGTTGTTGTAATAGGATCATTTTGAAATTTTCATAGTCAATGAGTCTTCCATCCATCTAAATCTTGAATT
Organism: Odontomyia ornata; assembly: GCA_963969285.1. NCBI lineage: Eukaryota > Metazoa > Arthropoda > Insecta > Diptera > Stratiomyidae > Odontomyia > Odontomyia ornata. The sequence goes on along the minus strand of OZ017739.1, from coordinate 374,347,384 downwards.
TCATTGAATTTAAGGGTACCCTCACGATTTTATTCAAACAAATGTAAAATGATATATCATACTGTTACTAACAAAGTTAAGTGAATTTCAACTGCTACCTTATTTGCTGTTGTTGTACTTATAAAGGCCTACATCGAAGATTTTTACAGAGTTTTCGCATGAAAGTTGTCCAATTGCGAGGAGGGTACGCCAAAATCTTGTGCGTTTCCCTTTCTCCTGCCCCTATCGACACTGATAAGGCAAATTTAAAACCTGTTTTGAAAAGATCTTATTCAGACCTCTCATATGACAGCCGCACTCGACAACTGATGGTAAAATACATTTTTACAATGATGTGGTAAAATACATTTTTACAATGATGTGAAAGGAAACAGATAGTGCAGTTTTCGAAGGATCATCAATCTGAAATTAAATTTCATATTTGGTTGCATTAATTGAAATGAAAATTACATAAACAACATCATCTCACCTTAACATCAATCCAAAAATCATAAGGGGGTGATACACACTATATGTGGGAGATCCCTCTTAAAATCCTTTGAAAAAAATGTTCACCCCTAAACTTTCAAGAAGTCATCAGTTCTGACCTTTCCTCAAAGTTTGCTAGCGGTAGCTTCTGGAGATTTGGAGAAAAACTGCTCTGTCATACAAACGGATAGAAGGACATAAATCGGGATTTCAATAATGTTTTGTATTTTAGAAGAAAACCCTTAAAAGCCATGGTGTATATCTCTGTGGTAGGCACTGCTTGTGAAACTCAAGGGTTGTACTGATGTGTTGCGGGAAATAAGGGGATGTGTAAGGCTCAAAGACACAAAAAACTGCCGTTAAAGCAGTACGATTAACAATGTCTGGCAATATGTTGGCTCAAATTGGAGCAGAGGCCAATAAAAAAGAAGAGTTCTGTGATACGGTCAAGAAAGCTCTGCAAAAGTAGTCTTGCTCAAGTCGGTGGCAACCACTAAAATCGGGGACATAGACTGCGTCACAAACTTGGCCAAGGTAGAGGAAACCATCAAAAGAGAGCTCCTCAGTATAAGCAGGGTTAGAACGAGGCTGAACCAGGAAACAATAGGGGCATACTTACATATAGCCATCATTGAACTGACTGAGAAGGAAGTGGAACAACTTCGGAGCGAGGGCAAAGTAAGGGCCATCTGAAAAGCATGGCGAAGAACAGCACATTTCCATTGTTTATGTGCCTTGGTTATAGTCATACCGCACTGGGATGCAGGGGACCCAATACGAGTTCCATAAGATATGCATGTTGCAAAATAAGTATTCAAGGGAGATATACTGTTTCCTTTGCATGAATGCGGGAAAATATTGGGTTTTCCAGGAAGCCTTAGCCAGGGTAAAAGCGCTACTATACTGATCCGATTCTTGCAGGTAATTTTACACCACAGTATTTTTGCCCAAAACCTACCTGAGCAGTTTGCTCTGTGCGCCACATCACGACAAAAATTTTTGTACTATGGTAGTCCAACTAAACCTGTACTGCAACTATCTATGTTCGAAATCATGCTGATTTCATAGTACATGGCTATCGACGAAAAGAGGGACTTTGTTAGGTTTGATGTTTAGGGACTACGTTCTTTAGTATGAGCATATAAATAATACCGAATGATCCGATATTATCTTCCCAAGCTAAGCTCAATACTTTGGAAGTTGTCCTGAACGAAGATTGTCATGTACTTGTTGGTGCAGACTTCAATGCTAGAACAGTCAAACGAGGTATGCCTCAAATAGATCCGCGTGCAAAATGAGTCCTAAGGGTCGCAGCCACAACTAGGCTAGTTATGCTGATCACATGTGATATGCTTACTCTCCATCTTATGATATACAAAGGCCCAAATCAGTTGTAACATTTGCCTAAGTGTCCTACGGAGGTTACACAAGTGAAAAGTATTAGAGGTCTAATTAGTCAGTGACCATCAATACATTCTGGTTGAGATCCATGATGCTCATACTCTCAATCTTCAACGATTGGATGGAATATTGAGAATATGGGCGGTGAGAGGTTCATTGACGTGCTCACAGCTAGTACATCGCTGTTGAAAAATTCACAGGGGACTGAAAAGCTAGCAGCTCAATACGTGGTCAACTCAAATAAGAACATCATCACATCTGTTTCTAGCACTTCTATGCCTCGTAAGAGACCCTGGCTCGCCAGTGTACTGGCAGTTGACTGAAAACACTAAATAGCAAAGGAGACGTCACAACCTTCAATGTGAAGCTCTGTGGCCATAGAATCGGGACGAGGCATACAATCAGTTAACAATATATAAGTTGGTCAAGAAATGCTTTCATAAACTGACTTACGGCTGCAAAGCTTGTTGTTTGGAAGATCCAACAGATAATGCGGACAGGGATTTATAGACCCTTAGCTACAAGTCAGTTATGCGAAAGCTTGGTACCCTAACGCACGACCATCATACATGAAGCAGAAAAAATGGAGGAGATGACAAAAATAGCTCATCTAGTAACTGTTATATCGTTTTCACTGAAATTTTCAACGGAGAAAAAGCAAAACTTATTGATATAATTTAGTACCGTGAGGCACGACCAAGTGTTGACAAATAATGAGGTTCCACTATATGCAGAGCATGTTCCAAAGCTAACATCAGTGAAAAGCGAACAGAGTGTCGCAAGCTTCGATGTGCAGCTCAATGGGCACGGAAATGTGACGCGGTATGCAACTGTCTAACAGCATATAAAGCAACCAGGAAATGCCTTGGCAAAATGATCAACAGCAGTAGGGATCTTTGCTGGCAAGATCTAGTATACAAGGTGAACAGACATCCGTGGGGCCTTAACTACCATCTAGCCATGCGAAACCCTTGATGTATCAAGCAGAAAAGATGGACGAGATGTTGCGGACACTTTTCTCACCCATCCCATCCACATTGACACTTCTGCTTCTTCGTAGCACTACAGCGCTTCTTGGGCCTTCACTTCCTGCAAAAAGTGCCTCCAACTGTCTCAGCCCATTGATCGCGCCCTCCAGATTCGACATCCAAGCAGCGATGAACTGTCTTCGTCGACTGAGTCAAAAAAGCGTTTCCTCGGTTTCCCCACTGATCTCCGGCCTTCAGTTCTCTCAGCGAATACCTTCTTGGGTATCTCTTGTTCATCCATACGAATCATGTGTCTAGCCCATTGCAGTTTAGACCTCCGGTTCGTCAAAAATTTTATACAGCCCATCGTTGTATCGCATTCGCCATTGGTCCCCATCTAGCTTAACTCCGATTATTCGCCTCAGGACCCGCCGCTCAAATGCGATCAATATATTTGCAGATGCTTGGGTTAAGGTCTATGTTTCACACCCATAGTATAACACAGGTCTTATCACAGATTTGTACACTTGAAGCCTTGTTTTCCTGTGTATGCAGCTAGTCTTCAATATCGTCAAAACTGAATAAAATATTTTATTTGCGAGCTGTACTCTTCGGCATATGTCGTCGCTTTCATTGCCCGTCTTCATTATTTTGGCGCCTAAATACACAAATTTGCTAACATTTTCGATACTGTATTCGCAAAGGGTGATATTTTGTGTATATGAGATATTTTTCCTCAACTGTGGCATAAGCTTTGCTTTATTTTCATTGATTTGTAGCCCTACTAGTTTTGCTCGCTGTCGAGTTTCAGGAAAAGTTTGTTTAGTACTTGTTAATGACCGTGACAAAATGTTGATGTCTCTGCGTACGCTAATACTTGGCTCGATTTGTATGGTAATGTACCTCGCATATCGACAAGTAGCTTCCTTATAACGTACTCCAGAGCGAAATTGAATAGCAATGGGGCAGCCCATCTTCCTGCTTAAGTCCGATATTTGTGTCAAAGGCATCGGTGAGTTTGTTATTGATGTGGACTTGGGAGGTCATCGATGACGTCCGTACATACCGAGCTGCCAATTGTAATTCAGATCATTACTTGATCAAATTAACCTATCGATGTCATATGTCAAAGGCGTATTCGGTGAAGACCAACCCGCTACAAAAATTTGACATCAAAAGGTTCCAAACGGCGCCTGTGACCAAAGATTTCATGGAGACTTTTGACAACCAGCTGGCTCCCATCTTATCAGTCACATCGCTAAAGACAAGCCACGAGCTCTGGATAGAAGTGAAAGCAGTTACTAGGACAAAGGCAGAACAGACGATCGGACAACAAGCCCTGTGCAAGAGAAATGATTGGTTTGATGAAAAGTGCCAGAATGCATTGGACAAAAAGAATCAGGCGTACAAGGAATACGTAGGTAGGAAAACTAGAACGAAGAGAGAACATTCTGAAAATCTCAGAAGAGTAGCGAATAAGATAATTATGATTAGAAAAAAGAAAATACTCTGACGGGCCATTGAGAAGTATAGATATAAACCCAGCGAGCAACACCACAGAATAAGCAAGCAAAGTAGTTAAAAACCTGAAAAATGGTTATCAGCCCAAAACCATGCTCTGTTGTGATGACTTCAGCAATATCATCGCTGATCAAACCAGCATTAAGGAAAGATGGGCATCATATTTCAAGAACCTCCGCACAGCTGCAGAATATTGGAGTCTATAGATGTTTGCGGAGAGCTTCCACTGGCCCCACCAACTCTGAATGAAGTTTGATCCATCATCAAAGCCCGAAAGAATAATAAGCGCAGGGCATCAATGATATCTCAGTGGAGCACATCAAAAATGGTGGCAGTGGTGTTCATATAGCTACTCACAAATTCGTTCAGCACATTTGGCAACAAGAATGTATGCCGAAAGAATGGATCCAATCAATTTTATTCCCTATCCACAAAAAAGGTGACAAGCTACAGTGCGGAAATTATAGAGGCATATCACTACTTTGTACGGCGTACAAAATATTTTCAAAAATCTTAGAAAATAAAATCGGATCATACGCCAATAGTATTATTGGGGAGTATCAAGGTGGTTTTGAGCAAGTAGATTGACAATAGAACAATTGTTCACTGTCAAGCGTGTACTTGAAAAATGCTGGGAGCTCAGCATAGACGTGTACGAATTTCCATTGACTTTAAGCAGGCATACAACAGTATTGATCGTAACGTACTGTACCAAATAATGCTTTGCTTTGGCATCCAAGCCAAATTTGCCCGTCTTACCAAAATAACATTGAAGTCAACGACCTCTCAAGTTCGCATCAATAACCAATTCACCGATGCCTTTGACACAAAAATCAGACTAAAGTAGGGAGACGGGCTTGCCCCATCGCTATTCAATTTGGCTCTGGAGTGCGTCATAAAGAAGCTTCCTGTCGATACATGAGGTACATGACCATACAAGTAGAGTCGAGGAGTAGTCCATGCAAACGACATCAACAAAAAACTCTTCCTGAAACTCGACAGCAAAGCACAACTGGTACGGCTACAAATCAATGAAAATAAAACAAACAAAGCTCATGCCACAGTCGAGGAAAAATACCTCAAATATACAAAATATCACACTTGGCGAATACAGTATTGAAAATGTTGACGAATTTGTTTATCTAGGCGCCAAAATAATGAAGACGGGTACTGAAAGAGACAATATACGCTGAAGAATACAGCTCGCAAATAGAATATTTTATTCAGTTTTGACGATCTTGAAGACCAGCTACATACACAGGAAAACAAAGCTCCAAGTGTACAAATCTGTGATAAGACCTATATTATGCTATAGGTGTTTAACGGGGACCCTAACCCAAGCATCCGCAAATATATTGAACACCTTTAAACGGCGGGACCTGAGGCAAATAATCGGAATGAAGCTAGACGGGGATCAATGGCGAATTCGATACAACCATGAGCTGAAATGAAAATGAAATTTTCGACAACCCGAAGATCTCAACGATTGTAAGACTGCGGAAGCTGCAATGGGTTGGACACATGAACCGTATGGACGAGCAACAGATACTCAAAATGATTTTCGCTGGGAGAACTGAAGTCCGGAGACCAGTGAGAAAAGCGAGGAAACGCTGGTCTGACTCGGTTGACGAAGACAGTTCATCGCTGATCGTATTTCGAAATTGGAGGACGTGGTCAATAGACAGAGACAGTTGCAGGAATCAAAGGCCCAAGAGGGCCTGTAGGGCTAAGAAGACGAAGAAGAAGTTATTCAACTTCAAAGATAAATTTCAAAAAATGAGTTCACAATCAGGACGCATTGTACGAGTACCATGTAATACACATCTTGATTATAGCACTCTAACGAGACGGCTATCTTGCTCGATCTCAGACTGCTAGTCTCACTTCATATCAATCCCGCTTGACTCAATGAGCCTCTTCATGGCAGTAGCGGCAGATTCTCATTACAACAATCTAGCAATTGCGTCGTTAGATTGCTGCAATAGGGTTGCTATTGTTGATTTTTATTTGTTATTTTATTTAAATTTTTTATTATTTCTTTGAAAAACTTTTTATTGAGAATGGTAGCGGTGGTAGTTGTGAGGTTTAGTGCAGGTTAGAAATAACAATGTTAATAAGTTGAGTATCAAATTGTTCGGCACTTATTGCGTTGGTATTTTTATGAGATAGTATTTTCTTCGCAAAGTTAATTTGAGCAGTTTACCTAGGCGGGCTGCTTGATTACAACACTGCAGGTTCTCGAACTGAAGAGTGTTTTTAGTGGTGGAGGAATTTAAATTGAAATAAAACAATGAAAATGTTTTAATATCCATATATTTCAAAAATATTTTTGTTGATATGTAAAGATGATTTCAAAAATCTGGCCGCCATGGCTAGCACGTACATGGCATAATCTGGAGGTACAATTTTTACACATTCTTAGCAGGAAGTCATGCTGTATTTCGACAATAACTCTTCGGATATTGGCTCTCAAGTGCTCAATTATTTCTAGTCTTTCAGCGTAGACATTCGACTTTACATATCTCTAAAGAAACTGATCAAATGGTCACACAGACGCATTGGAAACTTAAGAGGATCGGCTAGTGGAATTAACCGCTCGTCAAATGTATCTTTCAGTAAATCAATTGCAATGCGCACTGTGTGGCACATTGCACCGTTCTGCTGAAGTCACATGTCAGCAACATTTATGCCGTACAATTGCGGCACCCAAAAGTCACCGCTGACTTTAACATTGTGAACATCATTATTTTTGAAGACATATGAATCAATTATTCCACCGGCCTATAAAGAACACTAAACCGTGACTTTTTCTGGATTTAATGGTGTCTCAATAACTGCTTGTGGATTATCATCACCTCAAATATGGCGATTCTGTACGTTCTGGACAAAATTATCGAAAAAAAGGGGATTGGAATATGCATTCCAATTCCTGCCCTTAAACTTTAAGATCGGTATCATTTGAACTGATTCTTACCCTAAATAAACGAATTCCACGACCTTTAGGCCAAAAGTGCTACTATTTTAGGATGTTAAGGTGCAAAATGTCTAGTGGCGTGTGGAACATCAAAGAAAATGTGGGCTCTTAGGTTCATTTCAGGCTGTGAAATTTCGACTTGAGAATCGCGTTGCCTTATTGCGCAAGTTTTAAATTCAGGATTGTGGGATAATACAATATAATCATCCAGATATATCTTATGTACTAGAGCTGTGATAACGAATAACTCTGTATCCGTATGTATTCGTTACTTAATGTAAATGTACTCGTTACAAAAGTATCGTTACTTTCGTTACTTTCGTTACTTTCGAACCGTATGGAATGAGTACGTACATATTTTTCGTGTGACTCGTGCAAATTCAAAATGTTTCCCTATGTAGTAATTTAGTTCTTTGCAGGTTTAAGCAACACAAGAAATTTAAGCATGGAAATAGATAGAATGTTAACAGGTGTCTGACACCTGAGCTTATAATTGGCAAACGTTTGGCTATTTTAATAGCAAGCTAATAGCAAATAGTCATATGTTCTTCTATTTTCTCAAAGTGATTATTTTTAACCTTAATGCCATATTTTAAAGAATTTGATTAGAGTTTTCATAAAACGCAAATTATACTGTCCAAAAGGATATGCTTGAACTTGAAATTATTTTAAAATTTTACCATAGAATATCTTCAACAATTAACTCATCCAATTTAGAGACTTGGAGTGTCATTTCCCTTTCATTTAGAAATAAAGGCCACACTTTGTATAATTTTTGAGAAAATATATGAACTCAGTAATAATAAGGTAAACTTACAAAAACAATCAGTCTAAAATTCATTAGCTAAAAAATAATCAGTCTGAAATTCATCAGTCATAAAAAAATAATTATTTTTGAAAATAATTAGCCTCATATCGGTTTTCCTCTATTATTAAATTAATCTTTGATTCATATTCAAAAACAAAATTTTTTCCATGCGGTCTGGTTTTAAAGAACTGCGTCTTTCAGATAAAATCAGACCAGATTTAGAGAATATCTTCTCTGAAGGCACTGGACTAGCCATGACTGTTAAGTATTTTTCTGCCAAACGTGACAGCTCTGGATAAAGAACCGCTCTCGCTTGCCACCACTTTAGAGGACATTCATGTCTGGTTATATTTCTTTCTTCCATATATTGCCTTATAATAGCTGTGCTGGTGTTAACAGTTGATACTGCGAAAGAAGAAGCTTTTACATCGAATTCCCTCCAAATAGAGTTTTCATCCACCAAAATTGCAGATGCAGAATCATTTACTGCTTCAGTATTGAATGAAAGATCTGCCGCGGTAGATGTGTTAAGAATTTTTTCCAAATCTAATTGTAATATTTTTTCGGCATCTTTATATGTTGATTCGTCTGTAAATGCTAGCCGTTTGAACCTAGGATCAAATAAAGCTGCTTTGGAAAGTACTGGGTGTGTTGGACAGTTTTTGAATCTGCTCTTGAACTCGGTGACTATTTTAAGAAGAAGTCTCCTCCCAATGTCTGTGCTAACAAATTTGATCCAAATTGTCACATATTTCCGTAACACTATCGATGGCCGGAATGATCATTGAAATCGTTACCTCGGTTTGTGAGGAAATTTGCTCTGTAAGTTGCTGAAATGGACTCAACATTTTTTGGATTTCTGAAAGAACTTGCCATTCATTCTTAAGCAGACCTTCTACAGGATTATGTAAAAGCCCAAGCGCAGCTTCAAGAGGTTCCTGTAGAATTATCATTGTTTCACTCATTTCCAGGCTACTATTCCATCTTGTTATGACATCCATTTTCAATTTTAATGGGGTTTGGCCTGGCCTGAGTTGTTCCTGCATTTTCAGTAGTTTTTTTTTGTAGCCACGGAACTTCTATGGAAGTGTTCCACAATCGCTTTTACTTTTTTCATAATGTTTTGATCTTCACTTATCTGCAAGCCAGCACGCACCACTAAATTTAAGGTATGAGCGAAACAGGTCAAGTGCTCGAAGCCAGTCAATCGCACTGCCGCTTTCATGTTTGCTGCATTATCAGTTACACATGCAAACACTTTTTCTTGTATTTCCCACTCTGATAACATGCGCATTATTTCTGTTTTTAGATATTCACGTGTATGTCGCTCCTGGCATTCAAAACAACCCAGTAACGCTGTCGTTAGTTCCCAGTTTTTTAAATAATGTGCTGTAACTGCTTGATATGACGTCATTGCCTGTGAAGTCCAACCGTCGGTTGCAATGGAAATATGAGTAGCGCTGCTCAATTCCAGTTTTAAATTATTTTTCACAACTGCATATTGAGCATCTAACAACATCGTACTCAATGCGTACCTGGAAGGTAATGAATATTGTAGTTCCATATAATTTATTAAAGATTTGAAACCAGCATCTTCTACTATTGAAAAAGGTTGCAAATCTTTCACAACCATATTGAGAATTAAGTCATTCAATCTTTTTTCTCTTGGCATACTAAAAGGCTTTTTTACAAATGATGACATTGCAGTTTGTTTTTGTTGCGAATAGAACCTCGAAGATGTTACAACTTCATTATGTGAGTTTGATGGCACTGGCGTCATATTTGGATCTTCAGAACGTGAGCTTGATGGCACTGGCATTAGAGTTGGTTCTGAGGTTATGGGAACTGCCGGCTTTGTTAAAGGTTGAACAATATTTTCATAAGATGACGGATGTCTACTCATGAGATGTTTCCTCAAATTTGTCGTGGACCCTCCTTTCACAGAATATAAGCTTTGACATAGATAACATTTCGCTTGATCACCGGAAACTGTGGTGAAAAATGTCCACAACTTGCTTCTTTTATTTTCCATTGCACTGCAATATTTAATGAATTTGTTTAGATAAAACTACATAATAGGGGCCACCAAATGAGAGCCGGTGTTTTTTAATAATTTAGTGGCAGTGGAAGAATTTATTCAAAATTTGCTTGCTTTGATATTGATTTGTCATTTAAAGTACATTAAGGCAACAATTTATTTTTGGTTTTGAAAAATACGTTTAATAGCATTGAAAGTTTACGTTAAAAATTTCTGTTGATTTCAACAGAATTAACGGTACGACAAACGTTCATGCAGATGCTTTCACGGAAACGCTAACACCCAATTCGGAAACACATGTAAAGATGAATGTAAATAATCTTGAGGCTAAACTTTGCATTAAAGACAATGCCAGAAATTTATAATTAGCCTTCAGATTTGGCAATATTTCATAACTCACAAAAAAATTGTTGTATCTGCAAAATAGAGCCATTAATGAATCATATAGCAGTATTTCTTTAGATATAGTTAGCGCTTATATTTAAGTATCTGCTCTAAGGGCACAGATGTTAACTATTTATTGTGTTTGGTCATATTTTATTATTCTTGTAAGTGACCATAATCCTCAAGTTTTATTAAAACTGCTAACGTGGACTAATTATATAAAATTACATACCAATTTAGAAACTTTAACACCAAATTCACTTCTCAAACTTAATTTTCTAAATGCATAAAAAAATATACGAGCTTTTACACGGGCTATACAGCACACTGTACATCAAACTTTGCAATAACGTATATGCAAAAAATGGCAGCATAAACCAAATGAGCGGCCGCAAACCTAATGTGTATCCAAGGAAATATAGCATACCAACAATGCCGCCGGTCGCCGCATATCATCGAACTCGCATATCTACGACGAATCCACGGCAAGCTTAGCACAACTGTGCTCATACAGACGACCAAATCGAGTAGAGAAATGATAACAAACGGTGTTTCCTTTGTTTGAGTCGTATTTATGCGGAAGTAACGAAATTTATCCGAATGTAAAGGGCACCACAGATTTTGAAACCTCGTCCATGACAAGGTCTCATTTCAGGTATTTTTTGTGAGGTTCTACTGTGTGTAGCGATGTTTGGTCCGAAAGTTGGTCCGGGAGTAGGTCCTTCCGCTGGTCGCATTGCTTGGTCCATGACAAGATCTCAAACATGATGTTTTGATGATGAATTTTCACCGTCTGTAGCGATGTTTGGTCCGTGAGTTGGTCTCAAAATAGGTTCGTCAGTCGCTCGCAGTGAAATCAAAATCTTTTGATTTTTGTGCGTTTTTAAATTAATTTTTAGGGTTTTGTACTTTTTGTTACAAAACCCTATTGAAATCGATTTTGTCTGTCCGTCCGTCTGTGTGTCACAGCTGTTTTTCTCCGAAACTATAACAGTTACAGACACCAAACTTAATAGGCATATTGTAATGTGACGCCTACGCCCGGGAATCGAAGTGATTCCGATCCCGAACCCTTGCAACCGGCCAGATGGATATGTCCTCGAAGTGCCAGCGGACTTCATCTGTCGTGCGGATATCGTTGCGCAGAAAATATTTTTTTTTCTGTCCAAATATTTAGATCTGTGGATATAAATATTCGAAATATAGAATTAATCCAAACCCCGGCACATTTCGAGACATAGCCATCTGGAAATGCCCCTCCACCGTGGCCATCGAGAAAACTATGCCACTGGCGACAACTGGAGAGGCACATTGCCGCCATATGGCGTGCCATTCCACACACAGATGTTTTGTCCGAGGTGACAACCGGTTGAGCTTGACAGCCACATGGCGAAAAAGGTCATGGTGTGGTGTCGGCAGCGACTTGGCGCGGTCCTAGGGGTGATGAAAAACTAATTTTCAAAGTTTAAGCAAGGATTTCAATTTAGACGACAACATTGGAGGCGAAATTACGTAAAGAATGCAAAACAAAGTGGAATCTATACAACTGACTTTCAGTTACTTCCTTTTATTACTCATCAATTAGAGCAATTGGGCGTGATTAGAGCAAGTAAGGAGTAAGGCCAATGACACCTACGAGGGAATATACTTACGTATGTATGTACGCATGAATAGTGAGTTGTGTCGTCAAATTTAAAACTATCACGTATATTTGGCAAAAGGGTAATAAGTTACGCGTAATTCGCTAATACGTGAAGGTGATTGCAATGACCGCCAAGTACTTGCGAAAACCATATTGGCGATCCAGTGCATAGTGCTCAGCGCAAAATTGCAGCACGTAGAATTTTATTTAATTGATCTCAATTGTCACCAATTTTCGGTCATCACATAACAAAGGGCTCGAATTAGGATGAAATGCTAATTAGACTGTGGAAGGAGGAAGTGAATCTCAAATCGAGAAACGCGGAATATCAAGCTGCTTCAACCCTTGCCATAATCTCATCAAATCGATTTCCAGATGTTACATTTTATTTGTATTCGAGTTTTTATAGAGAGTTTTCTCAAAAGTTTTGTCGCGCTGCTTGAAATCCACCAAGCCACTTACCATGTGAGTGCATATCTTTGACATTTATGTGCTGTAGATTCAATTTTTCCACATTTAGTAGTATACAACCCTTCTTGTGAAATAATTTACTTTAGATCGTTCAAATAAGTTTAACTGATTCCCGTCTCTATATCTAATTGTTTTCCTAAAGTTGCAAGGGATTGTTTTTGACTTCTTGGCCCCGTAGTCTGAGTTCGCTAATTTTCTTTCTTCATATAAATTTCGCATTTTACTTCTCGCTACAATTTTGCATTGACACACAACATCGACTGAAATTTGATTCGACGGATGTTTTCTCCTCTTTTTTTTTTTGCGCTACGTTTCATTTTAATGTGCTTCTGATCGTTTAAATCTAAATCAAATGACATTTTTAAAGACGTAAAAATCCATACCACACAATTCAGTAAAATTGATCGCATCTTCTAAAACCGCTAAAATTATTTTTATTTTCATTTGTAAGGATCAAACCGTGAAAAAGTAAAGTAGAAATATAAATATAATATAGTATGTCGGTTTTTAGACAATTAAATAAATGTACTCTCACAACAAGTAGATAAGCTTAAGCATAAGTAATTCAAAGGCTAGGCACTGATAAAGGCATAGTTATGTTATCTATTTTATATAAATTCAAAGAATTATATAGGATTTGAAGTGTTTTTATGTGTATTTGTCCACCCATATTTTCATTTCCCTTTTTATATTCTATCAATATGAAGAAACAAATTTTAAAGTAATATGGCTGCAAGATATAATCTGGAAATGCGAAAACTTAATGTTTACTATACATACACCTAGATAATTTAAATGAACTAAGAATAACTAAACAACATGTAATATTAGTCATCAATAATTGATAGATCTAACTTTTGAGTCTCATACCTTGGACTTGTGTTTAACCCTTATTATTATTCAAAACAATCCTCAATGACCAGGGATCTCTTAGGACATGAATTTGATGTTTATTTAGTTGATAAATTAAATAAAGATGCGAACAATCTACATACAGACGATAACATTTGGCTTGTCTTGAAATGATGGTTTTTAAACGATTACACTTCTAAAATCAGACATAAAATTTTTACAGAATATTATATTAATCGTTTATTAAGTTGTAACATAAAAAAAAGGTGATTACAAGCGAAATTTAATCGGAATATTTTACAACGAAATTAAATAAGAACCAAGTGAAATCATAATTTTATTTTCATGCTGATCTATTAACTCGGATGAAATATCAGTTTAATCAAATATATCAGCCATCTCATGTTGGAAACATATTATGTCCGCTATGATGTAAAATCCTTCCGTTTCGACTTATGAATTGTCGCGATCTAATTACGAGTATGTGAATGAGATAGATAAGAGAAGATTATTTGACATTTATATATAAGAAATATTCAAAACGATATCTACGAGTATGTTAGTTTAAAACACATTTACACAAGAAGCAAAAACAAAAACATAATTTACATAACTTTTCTTAATTTAGTTGAATTATCTTTCACTTCAAATTTACACTAATTTTTTTATTAAATCTTCAATCGTTCTTATTCCATATTTTCTTTTTGATTGTGGTTCTATGAAAAAAGAAACGAAATATTTCTCGACTGTCATGAATATGTATAATTATAAGATGAAAGTTTAATCTTAAATTGTTAATAGTGTTTTCACCATTATAGTATCGTTTAAAAATTGTAGTATTAAAGATGAATTGCTAAAAAGATAACTAACGACTTTCCTTTTCAGTGGCTCGTTCTTTTTCAGGGGGAACAGAGAGTGTAGGGTAGGTATGCCGTCGCGAGGGTAGGGTTTCGACAAATCCGCTGAGGTCGGTTTCGCGTCGCGCGCGGTACGCGGTACCTTTGATTGTTTCGTCATTTCCTTAGAGTAGTTTTAGTCGGTTTAATTTCGAGTAGCATATTTTTCGGTACCGCGTCGGTGATTCGGTAACGCGCCTATAGGATTTTGTAGAGTTTTGATTTGAGATCTGTGGAGAGATCACATCCAGAACTAAAGTAACGTAGGTTTCCCGTTCTGGATGAGTAGTTATTGACGCGTTTGGAAAACGGGCATGTCCAGGTGACTGAAATATTGTAATTGAGCGTAACCCATTCGGAGACCCGCGACCGAAATCCTCTCCGAACTAGCTGGCCGACAAGCAGTCACCACGTGAATGGGTTACGGTGCACGGATTGGTTGACCTGTTGGTACCATCCGTTGGCACTACTCAGACTTAACGTCTAGAACCGATGAGAGGTCGGTTCCGCGTTCGATCTGAAAAGGAGAAAATCATTACAATATCAGAAGTGATTGCTTTTTGAAAGTTCAGGTATCAGAAAAATTTTCAAAAGGTTTTAAAGAGGGGTCCCCCCCCTACCGGAAGCGGACCAATAAAAATTTTTTTTACCAAAGGTAGGCAGATCTTAAAACAGTGTTACCGGCTCTTCGAAATGCAGGGGCAGGGGAAATGCACGAAAAATTTGTGCCCCCCCCTTGATCCGAAAAATCTGAAAAAAATCACCCACGTAGATATTTATGAATATAACAACGACGAATACCTTAGAAGTCGAAATTCACTCAACTTTAGTAAAAATAGCATTATTTATAAATATTACATTTTCCTCAATAAAATCGCAATGGAACCTTTAAATTTAGTGAAACTCAATTTTACGGTTGCGTTTTGCAAGATTCTCATATTCCGTAGATTTCATAAAAATCGATTAATATTTACGGAAGTTATAGCCATTTGAAATTTCTCCTATTACAGCAACAAATACATGAGATTTTTCGACCCAGACACTACAGTTTAGTTTGGATGTTCTCAAAATTTTCAGAAAAGATGTATAAAATAAACGTCATTATAGTCTCATTCAACCAATGATTTTAGTACTACGGCAATAGAATGGTGGCCGCTTGAAATTAAGTAATAGTCGTTTTTCTTGTAAACCAATTATCTGATGTGTGTGTCATTGAAGCATTTCTTGAGGTTGTCCATTATTGGTGACTGTATATCATCTTTTGAGTACAAAACCCTTCAAACACGAACGTAGGTCTGTCTACCCGACTTGTTTTTAATTACTTTGAATTTAATTTTACAACTACTACTCAAATCTGTCCATTCGTCCATCACAGCAAGCTTTCTCGTAAAATTTTAAATTTTAATTTTAATTGCATCCAAAGTTAATCGTTCCAACAAATCAACAGGATCAGAGATTTCATTCATAAATACAAAATACTGCCGCTATTTTGTTTTGTCTTACAAAAATTTGCAGAATTCTTGGCAATTTTGAGAAACCAAAACATTTCTTCAAAATTTCCATAAAAATCTAAAGGAAATTGTGATATCCAGGTCGATGACGTGAACACGTGTTTTTGTTGTTGGGATTCCCAAAAATTCAAATGACTATATCTCGCTTGGTTATGATTCAATTTCTATTTATTAAGGTACATAACTGGAAAATCCAAGAAACTTAAGGGTGTGTAACGATACTTGGACCATGAGTTGGTCTGTGACTAGGTCGGTCGTTTGATCGCAGTGAAATCAATATATTTTTATTTTTGTAGGTAGATTTGCACGGTGCATGTATGGATTGTGGTAATTTTTCTTAATTTTCATTTGACGATAAAATCTCGTGAAGTGTAGACAATTAGTGAAAATGTGTTCAATCCCGAATGCCGCCGCGTGGGCAATTTTTTTTGTAAAATTTAAAGAACTTCCGGAACTGTGGAAAGTTAAAAGTGATTGTTATAAAAATAAACAAAAAAAAATATAGCCTGGCAATCGTTGCTGGAACTATATAAAGAAATTGAACCTGGTGCTAACTTGGATACGGTAAAAAAACGCATAATTAACATCAAAGCGTGTTTCCGTCGGGAAATGAAAAAAATAAACAAATCCCAACGATCTGTTGCTGCAGCAGAAGACGTTTACATACCAAATTTATGGTATTTTGATTGCCTCGAGTTTTTGCGGGACCAGGAAATTCAATTAGCTGGGATATCAAGTATACATATTGAGACGAAAGTGACGTAGAAGTAGCTGAAGTAAGTACCGTTTTGTATTAGTATTACCTTCAAATAGAATATATATCTCTACATTTATATATTGTGTATATATATATATATATATATATATATATATATATATATATATATATATATATATATATATATATATATATGTATATATATATATATATATATATATATATATATATATTTATATATATATACATATATATATATATACATATATATATATATATATACATATATATATGTATGTACATATATATATATATAAATATATATTTATGTGTATATATATATATATATATATATATATATATATATATATATATATATAGGGTGCGGCAGCATAACTTCCTTTTTTCAAACAAAATTCAACAAAACAAATTTTCAATTTTTCAACGGTAAATGCACGCTCCGCACTGTTCCAACGCATGATAGCGACTAACCAAGGGATGAGCAAAACTTTAAAATCACCTCTCTCGAATGAGACTACTAACGCCGCGCTATAAGGGATGCATCAGACTACGACTATTTAGCCGCACTTCTGTCGCAAGTTACACATGGTTAAATGGAAGCCCGCACACTGCGATTTTCGACAATTTTTTCCAGGTCGGCAGTCGCAGGAATTTGCGATTTTTCCTAAAACCAGTTTAGCAGGTAGTTTTTGTGATACTCGCGCAGGCGCACATCATTTGGACATTTGACGCTGACGTGCACGGAAGTTTCTTGCATAGCGTGCAAATGAGTTAGCGCATGTGTTCCTGGCAAAGACATACCTTCAAATGAGCATATTAGTTCTGCGCATGCGTGAAGTTCCTTTGCAAATCTTGTCGCAGTGTGTTCGTATTTGCGTCTGAAAATCGCTGGTTACGGCAGAAAAATCGCAATGTGGCCGAACCCTAACAGTTAGCACTTTAAGGGCGGGCATTTCAAAAAAGGAAGTTATGCTGCCGCACCCTGTATATATATCATATGTTTATCTACAAGAATATATGCATATTGTGAAATACCCTTGCACGTGAAGCATACAGCGAAAAAATGTCAGGCTTTGGATTTTGTTCAAAGTTGGGTGAATTGTATTTCTAGAGCACCTGAATTAACGTAAATCATTATTTTGTTCTCTTTAACATTGCTGCCAATTTATGGGACTTTAAAATTTTAAAAATTTTAGGAACAATTTTTTCGAAAGTTGTTAATGCAGTTAATCAAATGGGTTGAATAATAAGTAAATAGTGTGTTTTTAAGAAAATCGAATGTTTTTTCAGGAATTTATTCCAATTTGAAATTGGAATTTTTTCGTACATGAAACCGGAAGTTGAAATTAAAAATTCGATTTTTTCATACTTCGCCTATATTAGTATTTTTTTATTTTTAAGTTCAATATATAGCCTCAAGGATAGAAATATTATGTACAAAACTTTTAAAATGGTATCTCAATTGGTTCAGAAGATATGAGCTAAAATACGAAGGCATCGCATAGCGCACCATGCTGCATCTTCGTCTTTTAGTTCATATCTTCTTAACCAATTGAGATACCATTCTACAATTTTGAGCACAATAGTTCTATACCACAAGCTATATTTTGAGCTTAAAATAAAAAAAAATATAAAAATAGGCGAAGGGTAAAAAAATCGAATTTTTAATTTCAACATCCGATTTTTTTACAAACACGATTTACTTATTATTCAACCCATTTGATTAACTGCATTAACAACTTTCGAAAAAATTGTTCCTCAGTTTTTTAAAATTTTAAAGTCGCATAAATTGGCAACAAGGCTAAAGAAAACAAAATAATGATTTACATTAATTCAGGTGCCCTAGAAGTAGAATTCACCCAACTTTGAACAAAATCCAAAACCTGGCATTTTTTCCATTGTCCGCTTCACGTAAAATGCCCCTAAGTGTGAGCTTCAGTTTGGAAATTACTAATAAACCTTATTATTGCAAGTTAATTAAACAATTCTCCGGAATATGTGCCTTTCCCCGGTAATAAGTGATAGAAAATAACAAGTAATAACATTAAAAATTGTTACATTTTAAAATCTGAATAGTTCCTTGAATATTTGCTAAGTAGGTACGAAATTTATTAATGCAATTGCCAGAAATTCCTACAACAGCGAACATCTTTTTATGGATTGGTTTATAACGTAGAAGGTGTAAATACGGTAAAATGTATTGAATCTATTTGTGAAGGATGCATGAATGGAAAACCCAATCATTATGTAATCCTCATTCGGTACGGCATTCAACCCATGTTATATTATCTGTTACTGGCTACTAGAAAAAGGCACATGTCCCGAAACCTCATTAACAAACAAACAGGTAAACTCTTTACGATAGTCGTGTTTACATGCATCAATTGAAATGGGTTTAAGATTTGAAAATGAACCGGAATGGAAAAACCGAAAGGAAAAACATTTAGAAAAAAAGAAAACCGACTTCAAAATGCCCTAAACTTTGAGGAAAACCGACTGTATTTTGATTCGTGAAAAGCTGATTGCAGCTCAAATAATTCTGTATTTTACTTTCGGGTCATTTTACCGATTACCGATTCTTAAATTTTAAACCCGTTTTAATTGATGCATGTAAACACGACTAATATGCCCATCAAACTTAAATGAACAACTCATTTTCTTTAAATAATGAATCAACACTTATCATTTTCCGTTCATTCTCTTCCAGGAAGCAAGTGAAGCTGTCCCGAAAACAAATAAAAAAAGAAAAACAGTTTCTCAACAGTTGGCCGAAAAAAACTCCTACTTGAAAGACGCATTAAAGCATATACAGTCTTCAAACAGGAGGGAGAAAAAAGACGAAGCTGAAATTTATGCAGAATCTTGGGCAGTGTGTTTCAGGAAATTGACGCCAACACAAAAAATTTATGCTAAGCGTGCCATCGATGAAGTATTGATTTTAGGGCAGCTGGAACAGTTGACGCTAAATACTGTTAATGCGACACCAATGCCATCGAGAACGTCAACACCACTCCATTCACATTCATCGTCACCAGGCGAAAGCCATCCGATATGCGTAGAAGGAACTCATCTATAGTGGTGACACCAATTGTGGAGATACCTGTGGAAAATGCAGTTGTATCGAACAATACTCTGCAAAATTACAACAGTTTTGATGATTTGTTTAAAGATACAGAGTATCAATAATATTTAAAAACATTATTTTTTGATATAATATATTTTATTCATTTCAATAAATTTTTTCTTCTTAAAACTTAATGACTTTTATTTCAAATTTGAAGATTGCCAAGGAACAGTTCCAACTCCGTTGAAATAATTTTTAAGTTTGTTCCTGACTTCCTGCGCAGCTTCTTTAGCGTTACGTGCTTTTGTTGGTTGTAAAGGAATCATAGAACGTTGTTCAGCTCGCCGTGCTCCTTCAGTTATACTTCCAGTAAAGATATTTTCAACATCGACGCTGTCGCGTAAGTATAATGCAGAATTTGTCTTCCTTAAATAATTATGTAGGTAGCAGGATGCTAAGGTTACAATAGCTGCCTTTTGAGGACTCAAGTTTATTTTATTTAAAAGAATTCTAAACCGTGATGACAGAATTCCAAAGGCATTTTCTACTATTCTTCTTGCACGAGACAGCCTATAATTGAATATTTGCTCTTCCTTCCCAATGTCGTCGCCTCCATATGGTTTCATTATATTAGTCTCGAGAGAAAATGCTTCATCACCAACAAACACAAAAGGAACTTTCGTGAGAGTATTCGGAAGTACACTCATGTCTGGAACTGCCAGCGTATTCTCTGATAATTTTTCATTAAATTTGCTGTTCGAGAATACTCCTCCATCAGACACCCGTCCATTCGCACCAACTTCCACCATAATAAATTCGTATTCTGCATTCACCACCGCAAGCAAAACAATGCTGAATGTCTTCTTGTAGTTGAAGTAATACGAACCGGTGTTATAGGACTTCCGGATTTCCACATGCTTTCCGTCTATCGCACCAATACAGTTCGGGAAATTCCACTTTTTTGAAAAACCATCGGCTATATTCATCCACTTTTCTTCAGTTTTCGGTATCTGGAAAAATAAAATTACTATTACCCAACATCTAAAAATTGTTGAATTTTTAAATTACCTCTATGTATCCTTTCAAAGCCTTAATGAGAGCAGAGCATGTTTCCATAACAATAACCCCAAGGCTTTGAGGAGAAATTGCTGTGAGAAATTTCAAATCCTCAAAACTTTGTCCACAAGCAAGGAACCGCAGGGTCGCTGATAATCTTTCATTTGCAGAAATCGCGTCTCGCATAAAAGTATCCTTTTTCTCTATCAGGGGTCTCACTGCACTTAACAAATTTTCGTACGTGATGTGGTCCATTCGCAAAAAGTTTTTTAAATCCGCGGGCGCACTTACGATTAGTTCGTTCATTAAATTTACGTGCGAGAATGTTTGCCGTTTCCTATACCAATTTTTGCTCCATAGTCTCCTCTTTTTCTTCACTTGAATGTCATCTTCAAGGCATTCGTTCACAACGAGCAAAGCCAGCGCTAACTCCTTACTCATTTTCGACTTAACTGACGGACAGATAATATAACACTGGGATGAATATATCTCAAGATCGACATGCCGCGAAATGATGTTTACGTGGATGTTTACAAAAATGTTTCAATGTCTGTGGGTTTCGTGTCTGGTACCTTGTCATGGACGAGGTCTCTCATGTCTGTGGGGCCCTTAACGATTCGGTATTTCGAATCTGGTGATGTACTCGTTACTAGGTAACGAATACATACGATTTGTCACAGCTCTATTATGTACGAAAGCTGACTTGGATCTGTTACTCTATGTTTACACCTTTCATAAATATTAGTTTTGAAGAATCTTTTCTAGCAAGCTGACCCCATGAAATCAAATAAATACAGAATAATACTCTTTTCCGTCATTTTTTTTTAAATTTTCCATCCTTCCCTACAAACGCCTATAAACCGTATCCCTGAACAAAAGATGGATCAGATCTAAAAGTAAATTAACATAAAGATTAGTTTTCTTTTATTTTTTCCCCATACTTCTTTATATTAAAACTAGGCCTTTTCTTTCAGACTGATTGACCTTTCTTAGTGTCCATCGTCGGCGTTGTTCTCATTGTCATATCGCTAAGGCCATGAATTTAACAATCAACCCAGACCTGGCTATTGTGCAAGACTGAGGAGAATGAACAATCACAGCTTGATAATAAATAGAAGTGATAATAATCTTAAATATGGCAAAGTGGATGGAGGGATAGACGTTAAGGCGACTCCAAGATGTGACTGTGAAAGAATTTCATTGGAAACTGAATTGGAATGAGCGAGCAGAGAAGGTGGGATGTCATCTTTACGCAATTCATTACTTTCTTCAAGTTCTATTATTGTTCTGCGAAAAAATAGTCCTTTGTCCGATTTTCTTTCCGTTAGTCTTTTCCTTGCTTTGACGCGTGCTGTAAAGCATGCGATCAGAGTTGCTAAAGAAAAATTCTATAGGATAATTCTTATCTCTCTTCAGAGAACAAGGACACTGGTAAGTTTGGTATGTATATTTAAATATTCAGTTTAATTTTTATCCAGAGAAATTAGCAACAAAAGTTGAGAACGTTTCAAAGGAACAAGACTAAGAATTTTACGATTACTGTCCATAGTCACCAGTCATGCGTTAATCTAAATCTCTATTAATTTTTCTAGCTAAACAAAAATTGTCTTTAATTTCCTTCCCATGCTCGCCTGAAAGCACTCCTCACTTATCACAGAGCCTTTCCCCGGCCGAGCCCAGCAATCAGAAAGAACCTCACTGACTCCCTTGAAGACTTTTACGACTGTTTACATTCAGATTTCAGATTTAAGACGCGGCCAATTTATGTTAATTATGGTCATTAAATTTTATTATCGATTATACGATTCTGAAGGGGCTTCAGGCTGTGCCCGAGATGAGTGAATATTACGGAGTCCGACCCATGAAGCGTTGTTCACATTGGAAAATTTAAATTTTTTTTCTAGCAGTGATGATTGTGGGTCACATCGTCGTCCAAGGAGGGTAATTCAGTATTTGAATGATTTTTCAAGGATTTGTTTCGTCTTTGTCACCTACTAAATTGAATGAATCGTTGGGCATGACGCTGTGGTTATGACATCAGTCGCCAAGATATTAAGACAGAGACCATGACAAAAGTGAAGAAGAAAAAAATTCTAACGACCGTTTAAAGAGTTTTTGTCAATGATTTGATTATTATTTTCCTCCAGCCTTGATTAGTTGACATTTTTTGGGAGAATATTATTTTGTTTGTTTAGAGATTCTAATGCGAAAGGATATTAAGGACTGAGGAGAGCAATAATTTTACAACTGCCAGTTTTATTGTTTATTATGCATATTCAACCCCTTTCATTAAGTCGATTTTAAACCCACAACAGATAAATGGGTTCCGCTTAATGTATTCCATTCATTTCAGTTTTCACTTGGAAGTCATTTTTTATGTTTTCTTTAACAGTTGGCTATCTCGAAGAAGGGGAGCTGCGCTGCTAAACACAATAAGTTATGATTGCCGCGCGATAAGGGAAAATTTCATGCGCTATTGCATCGGTGAAGAATGGTTTGAGTGAGGTGCACTTCCTCAAAGAGCACTTTTACATTTATTACAACATTAATAATCTGATAACATGTTTAAGATTATTGGCTATCAACAAACAGTCACGTGCATGTTGCGGTACTTACAAACATGAGCGGTCTTTGAAAGCGCAAGCACACATGGTACAAATGCTCAAAGTCAAACATAATAAATGATAGCCATAGTGTTTGTAAGCGGAGTAATCAATTTTATGTTTTGCTGTGAGGAGTAAACAAATTGATTTTTTCCAAGCGTAAAATTCGTTGCACTAACATGGCATTATGCATGTTTCAGCTGTATAGAAAAAATACTCGTATGCATAGCCATCGATGCATCAGTCTCATAAGTTTGATGTAAATATCAGGTAAATCAAGACTATGCCGATTGATTATTAAGAAGGAATGTGATTCGAGTGTTAATATGAGTAGCTTAAATGAAGGCAAACATCAAAGTTATTGAGGAAAGTCGGGTTCTATGGGTGAACAGGCCATAGCTTATTTACTAGACTCTTGGGATACTCCAAAATAAATCTGATATTGCTCTTAGGCCTGTAAAAGAACAATTCACAAAATCATTATTGCGTGCAATTAGGTGCTGCCCATTCACTCGTATTAGGGTTTTGTCCAAAAATACAAAACCCTATTGCAACCACGACCTGTGTCCATCCATCCGTCTGTATGTCAAAGTAGTTTTTCTCCGAAACTATTGAAGCTACAGCCATGAAACTTTGTCGAAAGGTCAGAAGTGGTGACTTTGAAGCCCAGCAATCGCTATTGTGAACGACAATGTACCTCTAGTACAAAACGAAATTGGAAGAGAATGAACCAAGTACGAAAGTACTCACTTGATCATCAGCATTCAACAACGAGCGTCGTATACGTCATCTTTATACTAAATGTAATTAGTTTTGTTGTACGAAATAAATGTTGTTTGCATTACGTTAAACTTCGAACGTTGTTATTACATTCCATCAATTCGTACAGTGGTGACCCCGGTTAAGGTGACATTTTTTCAATTTTCTAAAATCTCAGACGACGAATTTCAGGAGTTGGACAATGTGCAGTGTGACTCTGGGAGGAACTCGCCCGTCAAAGTGTTCAGAGGCGAGGCGGCTGCGGGCAAATCGCCCCCATTTTGGCAGAACAACCCGGATTTGTGGTTTGCTCAAGTCGAAGCCCAATTTCGCTCTAACAAAATATCAAACGACGCCGCGCGTTTTGACAAAGTCGTATCAGAACTCGAGATCGAAGTGATCGCCCAGGTGACCGATATTTTATGAGCGCCATCATAAACAAACAAGTACGATGCAATTAAAAAGAGACTCCTCTCGGTCTACGGACTTCAGGAAAACGGACGTTTGCAGCAACTCCTCCATCGCAGTGACCTAGAGGACCAGCGCCCATCACAACTCCTTCGGAAAATGCAGTCAATCGCAAGTGGTGATATGCCGGAGGTAATAATCAAATCATTGTGGCTGCAGCGCCTTCCCGCAATTGTTCGCTCAATACTTGTCGCGTCCGAGTTCAAGGGATTAGAAAAGATGGCCGTGGCGGCGGATTGCATTTTGTCCTACGAAGCAATGGATGCCATCGCAGGCGTGCAACGCAGCGCAGAAATTCATTCCCAGCGAGACAAGAATACTGACAGCGAAGTGGTAGAAAAAGTTTCAGAGCTCCGAGCAGAACTTCATCGTATCCGCTCAGATGCATTCACAGCAAATTGTAGCACATGTCACCACTCATGGCCACGCAAGGCACCACCGCGAAAGGAATCGCCGGGGAAGGTCTGCTACTATCATAGACGTTTCGGAACCACAGCCAGACGCTGTCGCCCCCCGTGCTCTTTCCGTAAATTAAAGGCGGGAAACGAGTCGAGCCACTAGCCCTACAGGCGACAGCTGGTGGTATTTCACAAAGTCGCCTCTTTATACGCGATAACTCAACGAAATTCAAATTTCTTATCGACACTGGTGCGGATGTTTCGGTCATTCGCAAATATTTGGCAAGCAGCCGTAAGCAATCATCATACAAGCTCTTTGCGGCCAATGGCACGCCCGTCGCCCCATTCGGAAAATTACACTACAATTGTCCCTCGGTTTTCAGCGTTCATTCGAATGGACGTTCATTGTGGGCAACGTGTCACGTCCGATCTTTGGAGCTGACTTCTTGGGTCATTTCAGACTTTTTGTAGATTTGCGAAATCGGCGACTGGTTGATCCGGCAACAAATTCATCAACACGAGGTCGCATTAACAAAAACCAACACGATTTGGTACTCACCGTCAGCAGCATCACGCGTTACCATACGTTGCTCAGGAAATTTCCAACGCTTTCTGACCCCACCACGGTAACAATGCCCATTAAGCATGGGGTTCATCATTTCATCAACACAACCGGACCCCCCCTATAGCGGAACGCCCGCGTAGGTTATCGAAGGATAAACTGCAAGCAGCCAAAGCGGAATTTAAATTTCTATTGGATCAGGGATTCTGTCGACCGTCGGATAGCCCGTGGACAAGTCCTCTGTATTTGGTGCGCAAGAAGGACGAAACATGGTGACCTTGTGGGGACTACCGGCGCCTAAACAACGCTACACTACCGGACAAGTACCCGATGCGGCATATACAAGACGTTACCGAGGAGCTTAATGGAAAAAAAATCTTTTCGAAGATCGAACTGCTAAAAGCTTTCCATCAGATTCCCATCGAGGAAAATGATATTCCGAAGACGGCCGTTACAACGCCGTTCGGCCTATTTGAATTTACGGTCATGACGTTTGGTTTACCAAACGCTCCACACACGTTCCAATGCTTCATGGACGGTGTGCTCCGTGGGTTGGATTTCTGCGTTTGTTACATTGACGACATCCTGGTGGCATTGGAATCTGATGCTCAGCACATGGAACACCTCACTGAATTATTCGAACGACTAGCGAAGCACGGAATAGTGTTGAACGTCGCGAAACGCATATTTGGAGTGCGTGAAGACGAGTACCTGGGGCATTTGGTCAGCCCAAACGGTGTCTCACCCCCACCCTCCCGGGGGGAAACAATATTAAAGTTTAAGAAACCCATCAACGTCAACGAACTTCGTCCTTTCCTAGGAACCATAAATCATTACCGTCGCTTTATACCGAAGGCAGCTGACATCCAGGCACGATTGAATAAATTCTGCGTCAAGGCAAGAAAAAACGACAAAACACCCATCGTTTGGACACCCAAAGCTGAAGACGCGTTTCTCCAATGCAAAAACAGCATAGTCAAGGCCACAATGCTCGTGCATTTCAATAAAATATGCTGCTAAGATTGTCAACTGAAGCCTCGGACGTGGCAGTAGGTACTGGAACATAAGTAAAATAAGCGCTGGATGCCTCTGTCCGCCACAGAAACCAGGTACAGTATCTATGATCGTGAACTGCTTACCATCTACGACAGCATCCGTCACTTTCGGCATTATGTGGAGGGCACACAAGTTCATGTGTTAGCAGACCACTAGCCACTTACCTTTGCGTTCACCCAGCCAGCCAATAAAGCGTCTCCTTGCCAGTTACGTCACCTAAATTTTATATCGGAGTTCTGCACTGATAAACGATATATTTCGGGCCCCAGCAACGAAGTATCGGACGCTCTTTCACGATTGGAAATGATAACTACCCCATCCACTATCGATGTCAAAGACTTAGCGAAGAAGCAACAGGACAACCACGAAACCCAGCAACTCATTCGACTGAATACTACATCGCTTAAGCTAACCCAGATCGTAATGGACGAAAATATTAAAGTGATCATAGAAACTTCTAGGCCTCAAGCTTGGTTTCTTGTACCCGCATGCCTACGTAGAAATTTTTTTTGACATTTTCCATAAGCCTTCGCATCCAAGCGGCCGTACAACCGTAAACGCCATCGCAAATAAATTCGTGCGGATCAACATGAAAAAGGACGTCCGCCTTTGGGCTCGCAACTGAATTCCTTGTCAACGCTCTAAAGTGGGCCAGCACCAAAGAAATCCAATTCAACCCTTCCCGATGCCCGAAGAACGATTCCAGCACATGCATCTCGACATCGTCGGTCCGTTTATTCCTTCCCAGGAATTTAAATATTGCCTTACGATGGTCGACCGCTTCTCAAGGTGGCCCGAAGCTATTCCGTTGGCCGATCAGACGGCAAATTCGGTAGCGCAGGCGTTTTTTAACAACTGGGTAGCTCGTTTCGGAGTGCCACGCACTATCACAACGGACCAGGGCACACAGTTCGAGTCGGCGCTATTTAGATCCTTGACAGCCTATTTAGGATGCGAAAGAAATAGGACATCGCCTTATCATCCTGCATCCAATGGTATGGTCGAACGCTGGCATCGCTCGCTCAAATTGCAATTACGTGCCATGAGAATAATCCAAATTGGCCTACCGTGCTTCCTACCGTCCTCTTGGGTCTACGTGGGACGTTCAAGGAGGATATTGGGGCTTCGTGTGCGGAAATACTGTACGGAACGACGCTTACGTTCCCAGGAGAGCTTGTGGCCCCCACAACAGCTTTAGCGGACCCGCATGTGTTCCTCACATAACTTCGTTCCACAATGAAACGCCTGCGCATGACGCCACCAATACATCGTAATAGCAGGGCGACATCCGTAAACAAAAATTTAAATACGTGTTCGCACGTCTTTCTGAGAAACAACGCAGTGAAAAAACCTCTCACTCAGCCATACTCCGGCCCCCACAAAGTGGTAAATCGTATCTCCGAGGCACTATTCAAAATCGGTATCAACGGAAGAGTGGTCAATGTATCAACAGAATGACTCAAATCCGCATTCATCGAAAACGCTCCTGAATTATGAGCCCACACGCCTGAAGCCCGCGTTACCTCACCAGTTGCTCACGATATTTCGCCGTGGATTTCGATGTCCCCCGATACAAATTTATCATCAACCTCAGGCGATCTAAACCAAGCGGCACCAGTGATCATGCCAACTCCAGATTCCAACTTGCATCCTCGTTCACACATCATCTCACCTTCAGACAGTATACGTGTCCGGCTACCTGCCAATGCGTCACCACCAGTAGCGCATCCAGCATCACCTCTAGTTGAAATAGCACCCGCTCCTCACATGCATCCCAGGAAATACGAAGCTTCGCCATCGAGTCGGATACGTACCGCCATTTAATGCTCCACCAACAGCGTTAAGGACATACCCGCCAGCTAGGAACTGCTCCCACTCATCGCAGCAAATGGCACGCACATCCATCGCTTTGCATTGAATGTTTGCTGTAACTTTGGCACCTTCATCAGCTGTCATCAATAGTTGCCAAAGTCACTCAGGAGGGAGTACTGTAGCGCAGCAATCGCTACTGTGAACGACAATGTACCTCTAGTACAAAACGAAATAGAAAGAGAATGAGCCAAGTACAAAAGTACTCACTCAATCATCAGCATTCAACCACGAGCGTCGTATACGTCATTTTTATACTAAATGTAATTAGCTTTGTTGTACGAAATAAATGTTGTATGTATTACGTTAAACTTTGAACGTTGTTATTACATTCCATCAATTCGTACAACTTCCTGGAACTTTTGGGGTGGAAAAATTTTTGAAAGGGATTTAAGCGGGTCTCCCCATATATGGAGGTGACCCTTAAAATTTTTTTTCCCCCATTGTTTGTCGAGTAGGGTGTCATTGGAAAGGCAGTGCTATCAGGATGGTCAACACCCTTGGAGCCATAGTCATCTTTTGTTGTTTTTGTGGAGTGGCTTGATTGTATGAGTCATCGTCGGAACTCGATAGGCTTTCATAAATGCGGTATGATGGTCCTGACTCATTTTGGGCATTTTGCTGGGGACTCCGCCCGCCAGAATTTGATGATCCAGGGGCATTTCCTGGGTTCTCATGGATGATGGCAGTTGATCCCTGTGGATTGAAGAAGTTTACAACAGGTAATGGAGCCAAACGATGAATTGATCATGTGCTGTTTTAACTTTCAGAACACGCACTATTCCATCATCACCTTTGAAGTCGCTTCGACCGAGTGGCTAATGCTGTATAGGGGAATTGCCCTATTTTATGACAACCGTCATGCTTGGTTCAACTTTGATGGATCGGTCTCGCCATTTTTGCTTGATTTGTAGCTGGTTTAGATACTCATGTGACCACCGTTTCCGAAATTCCATTCTTAGGCATTTTATCAATTCCCATCGCCATAATTAGCCAGAGTTATTTTGCTGTGAATTGGTATCAATTTGTGCTGTCAATTTCTCAGTAATTACAAAATAACCTGGTATCCCTTGAGCCTGTCGACATTGGACTAATTAGTCTGGAATTTAAAACTGCCTCTACCCCAACCACAACGGTTTCCAGTTCTTCATAGGTGAGTAAAGCTGCAGATACACTACGCAATAACAGATGCTTTGCTGATTTGAGTTTGAATTGGATTCCTCTTGAACCGCATGCCTTGATGATGGTCTCTTGAGCATGTTGTGAGTATACTACTGATTCAAATTCAGCCAGTTTGTTCCTTGCGGCGGCGAGATTGGTTGCATTGTCGCAATAGAGCTTTTCACATTGTCCTTTTCCTTCCAAGACACGTATAAGAGAACCAATGAACGCATCTGTAGAAAGATCTGTGGCCAGCTCAAAGTGGACAGCCTTGGTGGCAAAGCAGCAAAACACCACAATATAGGCTTTCTGTGGTTTTTTACTTCGGACCTTGCAGTGTACCTAGAATGGGCCGCAGAAGTTCAGCCTACTAGACCATTCATAAATACAGGAGTAGTATTTATGAATGGTCTAGTAGGCTGAACACTAGTTACTGGTAAATTTCCCATGACTCGGTTCATGAGTTTTGGTTTAGCTTTGGTGTAAGTCACGCAACGGTGTACAATTGATCGCGCCATGGTTTTTTCCTTAATGGCCCAGAATCTCTGCTGGGTTTGGTTGAGTAACGTTAGGACCACAGTGGAAGCTTTGCTTATGAATGCTTTTCATGAGCAATTTGACCAATGGGTTACTTAAGGAAGTAGCATGGGATGCTGGATACTCTGATGATTCCGCCCTCATCGATAAATGGTGTCAGATTCGAGAGAGGGCTTCCTTTTTTAACCATGTTGTGTTTTTTGAGCTGGATCAGATTATCTTTGAATCCATTTGCTTCTATGGTTCGAACGATGGACATCAGGGTCTTCCGCAATTCTTCTGGTGCTTGTTGCCTGGCATGATGACCAAAACGAAGTATATGCGCGACTATTCTCTGCAACGTTGTCAATAAATTATGGTGGTTGATCCACGGTATCAACTGGTCGAGAGGCGGCCGTAACAGTCACTTCTGCTTTCTTCTGCCTTAATTCTGATGATCCATTGGATGTCATTTGGTTAATATTTTTGTGGAAGGGAGCCGGCCATAATGCTTCATTGCCATGCAGAAACAAGAGACCATCAAACCACATGTTTGATGCTGCCAGCTTGCGAGTCGGCATTCCACGGGATCCTATGTCAACTGGGTTGCCAGTGGATCTCACATGACGCTATTGTGAGGCTAATGAGCCTTCCTGGATTCTAGCCACTCTGTTGGCCACGAAGGTTTCAAAAGATGATGATGGTGTATTGATCCATGCAAGAGCCACTTCTAAATCACTCCCGAAAAACATTGGATGATTTTCGTAGTTCAAATCCTTCCTTACTCTTGTGGGAAGCTGGACACTCAAAAGAGCCGCACACAACTCCAGACGTGTTATTGGCTGGGTTTTAAGAGGTACTTCGCAGGGGGAATACTGGTCGACAGGAATACTCTTGGAGGTCAGTATTCTTTGGGAAGTTCCGCCCCCAGGTACCCGAGGAATTTCCCGTAGGGGGAATGTCGGTCGACAAGAGCGCTCTATGAAGCTAGCATACTTTGGAGAGCGCCACCCCCACGGACCCGAGGATATGGGGGGCACCATCAGGTTCCCTCCTGGGATGACAGGTAACGACCCGGATTGGATCTAGACTACACTTTGGATAACGAACTGGAATTGATGCTTTGGGTTGGCGGATATGATGGTTTGGACCTAGTTGCTTTGCACAGTAGCGCCGAGGTGACACTAGTGTGTGAACGGCTCCAATTCAACCTCATACCGTCTCCGTCCCGGTAAAACCTTGGCAGGCCTCGGAGTGGGTTCGAAGTTAGCACCATTGGGCTGGTTGTGTACGTTTGGTTGAGACGGACTCCCGATTAGCGCTGGTCTGGCTCTGAGCACTTGTCCCCATAAGGGCTTGTGCCAACCTTCGCATGGCCTCCCTGCTCTGCAAAGATAACTATGGGACCGAAAAGTGACTACACACACGAACGGAGATAGCAGCACCGAGGGGGGACCCAATAAATATGGAGCAACCAAAAACACTTAAAACAGATAAAAAGACCCAACAAAAAAGAAATAAAAAATAATAACGACCCTCCAATCAGCGGTTGCAGCCTCGATGTTAACAGTGCATCGGGAGCAGTACTAACGATGAAAAAAAAACGACGATGAATTCAATGACAGTGAAAACGGACGAGAAACAGAGATGAGCAGACAGACAACTGGACCAGACTGAGATTCCTGCGGTATTCGGGCGCAGCAAAATAATTATGCGAACGCCAGAGCGTTCATAAAGGAAAAGCGGGAAACTCTGCAGGATGCTTCAGGTGTTCGAGCGGTGGAAGAAAATGTTGAGAACATCGAGAATTCAATGGTCACTGCTGCGATCATTACCGAAGTGACCGATGCAAGGGTCGTAAATCCCGACATAATAAAGAATCGCCCTGAACCAAATGAGGAGATTACGGCAGGAAAAGAAAAGAGTGACCGGGCAAATAAAACGACTTTGTGTGATTGCATCGCCAACGTTGAAAATGTGGCGGAAGTACTGTATTCGGAAACGATAACCTTTTCCAGGAATGGTCGCAAAGTACAATTGCCACCCACTGGCATGAAGAAGAACGGCAGGAAAAGAAACGAGTGGCCAGGCAAGTAAAGCAATGTTGTGTGATTGCATCGCCAACGTCGAAAACGTGGCGAAGGTACTGTATTCGGAAACGGAAAGCAAAAACCTCTCCCTGGGATGGTCACAAACTACAATTGCCGCCCAGCGGCACGCAGAAGAAAGAACAATACAATCTGCATGTGACTCCCCAAAAACCAGCAAAGCAGTAAGGATTGGGCTCCTTGAACTAGAAGAGCTCCTATATCGCATAGGGCATTATCAGAGGAGCTGGTTAAAGGCCGAAGACGAGCAGATGGCTAAAGAAGCGCTAAGGGTGAAATCTAAAGGCCACATGCAGATAGCTTCGCCAGTAAAAATCAATAAAAGAATGGCGTCTAGCCCAATCGAAGGAGATCGGAATAAAAGAAGGAAGGAAGAGGCACATGGTGGGCGTGGAGTACCAGATCACGGATTCCAGCCAGTGCTTGCAAAAGGAGTGAAGACAGCCGCAAAGAAACTCCTTCAAAAAGAGCGAGAAAGTAAAGTTCACACGGACCCCCAACCAGAAAAAGGACCTGATGCAAAACAGGAGAGGCAGAGGCCCCAACAATGACCCCGGCAGCAGGTACTGCTCGTGAAACCCCAAGATGGCCGATCCTACGTGGAGGTGCTGCGGGTCATCAGGGGAAACATAAGGCCCGAAGCCACCTACACAACCATTAATGCAGTACGACCAACACGGTCGGCCCACATACTTGTCGAATTCGGAGCAGATGCCGAGAATAGGGAAGCATTCTGTGACGCAGCAAAGAAAATTCCCGGCAAAAGTGCAACTATAGCCTCGCTTGAGCCGATGGCAACAATGGAAATAAGAGGCATTGACTGCATCACGGATCTGGCCAAGGTAGAAGAGGCCATCAAAAGGGAGTTGCCTAGCGTGGGCAGGATCAAAGCGAGACTGACATCAGAAAACAATAGAGGACAACGCATGGCCATAGTTGGCTTGACCGAAAAGGACGCCAAATAATTCCTAAAGTAGGGCAAAGTACAAATAGGTTGGGTTGTCTGTAGGATACGGCGAAGAACAATGCCTCTTCAATATTTCAAATGCCTTGGTTATGGTCGCACCACACAAGTATGAAAAGGACCCGATAGGAGTTCCCTATGCTACAAATGTTGTGAAATGGGATATAAAAGAAAAGAGTGTACGAAGGAGGCACACTTCATTCTTTGCAAGGATGCTGATCCAAGCCCTGATGTTGGACACGTCATTGGATCAGGAAAATGCTGTGTTTTCCAGGAAACCCCAGCCAAGGCAAAATTAATACTCCGATGACCCGCATCCTGCAGCTAAACCTACACCGCAGTTTAGCGGCCCAAAGTCTGCTTGAGCAGTTTACGAGGGACATGAAAGCCGACTTTTTGCTGCTGGGTGAGCAGCACCATGATAAAAGTTCTGTATCATGGTATCTTGATAAAACTGGTACTGTCGCCATCTGGTTTCGAAATAGTGATTTACAGGCGGAGATCTGTGGGTGTAGGGATGGTCTTGTGTGGGTTTGGTGCTCAGTGACCACCTTCTTTAGGATGTACCTAACGCCGAACGAATCGATATCATCTCTCCAAGCCAAGCTTAATGCTTTGGAGGGCGCTGTCTCGAACGCAGAGGGCAAATTGCTCGTTGGGGGCGACTTCAACGCTAAAGCAATCGAATGGGGCCTGCTTCAAACAGATCCCCGGGAAAATGAATACTAGAAATGGTGGCCAGGATGGCACTCGTCGTGCTAAACACCGGAAATATTCCGACTTTCCGCCGTATTGGCTGTGAAGGAACCATATCGGACGTGACATTTGCCTTGGAGTCCTTAGTACGGAGGATACATAATTGGAGAGTATTAGAGGACTACTCAGACAGTGATCATCAGTGCATTCTGCTTGAGATAAGTGATGTTGTCTCCCAACATCCGTGCTCTCGGCTTTCTACAACTGGGTAGAACGTCGGAAGGATGGACTATGAGAGGTTTATCGAGATGCTCACATCAGGTGAGCCGCTGCAGGGAGCTTTGGGCGGGAAAAAGAAGAATTGGCAGCTGAAGACGTGATGAACTCAACTGTCATTACGACTGCTTGCTGCGTTTCTATGCCCTGTCGAAAATCCCGGTATGGCAAGCCCCCAGGGTATGTTGGTCAACTGAAATCGCTAAAAAGCGAAGGGAGTATCACAAGCTTCGACGCGAGGCTTAACGAGCGTGGAAGCGTGACGAGGCATGCAACTGCGTGGCAGCACATAAGTTGGCCAGGAAATGTCTTCACAAATTGATTAACAATAGCAAGGCTCACTGCTGGCAAGACCTAGTGGACAATATGAACAAGGGTCCGTGGGGCCTTGGCCACAAGCTAGTCATGCGGAAGCTTGGTGCCCTACGGAAGCCTTGTATACATGATGCGGAAAAGACGGATAGTGGGAGGACTCTTCCCCGCCCATCCGCTCAGTGTTGACTCTACCCATGGCGAAACAGCAGTCGAGTGTCCTCTCTTCACATATCTGAAACTGGAGGAGGCAGTTCTTTCATTGAAAGCGAGGAAGGCTCCAGGTCCAGATGGTGTTCCGGCTGAGGTATTGCGGCTCGTCTATCACGATTGTCCTGACTTGCTGCTCAGCACATTCAACGCTTGCCTACGGGACGGGGTTTTCCCGGTACGATGGAAGGTGGCGAGGCTCGTGCTGATCAGCAAGGGGAAGGGAAATCTCGAATCGCCGTCCACATACCGCCTGTTATGCATGCTAGACACGGCTGGGAAAGTGCTGGAGAAAGTCATCACGGGAAGACTCACTGACGCGATTTCTGCTGCTGGGGGCCTATCTCCTCGGCAGTATGGTTTGAGAGTAGGACGTTCTACCATTGATGCGATTGCCGAGGTGGTTAGCGTGGTCCAAAAGGCAGAGGCATATAGTCGCAGCAAGCGACGGATCGTCCTGTTGGTGACACTCGACGTCAGGAACGGCTTCAACTCCGCTAGATGGGTGGATATTCTGGATACGCTGGAATACTCTTTTCAAGTTCCAAAGTATCTAATGCGGCTTTTGAGGAACTAGCCTGCTCTACGACACGACGCAGGGCCAACGAAGGACGAAAATTACATTGGGTGTTGCCCAGGGATCCATCCTTGGCTCAGACCTTTGGAACGTGTCTTACGACGGGCTTCTAAAATTTGAGATGCCAGATGAGTCACGCTTGGTCTGCTCTGCGGATGATGTTGCAGCTCTGGTCGTTGAACAAGCGCAACTTAGGCTAGGTATGCTAATGCGCCAAGTGAGGGACTGAAAACCGAAGTGGTCATTTTGACAAAAAAGAGGATCCCTGGAGTAAGGATGATCAGTATTGGAGATATACGAATCGAATCGAAGCCATCGATGAAGTACCTGGGGCTGCTGATCGACCCGAAGATGAGTTTCTCTAAGCAAATCAAGGCAACGGCTTATGGCCAACGCAGGGGGACTCACCCCGTCAAGAAGACGCCTCTTTTTTTGTGGTAGGGAGGTGAAGGCATTTACGCCCGCCGAGTCTGGCAGTGTGGAACTCCCATGGAGGATACCCTTGGGCTACCCACTAAACACCTCCCCTGTCAATCTGAGAACCTAGCCTGGAACCGTTTGACACATAAACTCGGGCCAGAACTCGTTTTGTTACGCCGTGGGGCGCCTTCAAGCTGGAGAGTCCCTTTCCTAACGGGAGGGGAGAGGGGAAGAGGAAATGCCAGAAGAGCGATCCCCCAGCCCCAACACCTCCAGCTGCTGTGAGTCCCTTTTATATTTTAGGACTGCTCGAGCATAATGTGCCACCTGGTTCCATTTGTCAACCGCTTCGAGCATCACCGCAACTATATTATCCGGGGTGAGCTCTCCCGTCTCCCTGTAGAGTTCCCTTCGCAGCTTGACCCATTTGGTACATGCAAAAAATGTGTGACAGGCATTGTCCTCCTCTCCTGGGCAAAACCGACAATCGGGAGACCGTGACTTACCGATCTTGTGCAGGTAAGACTGAAAACACCCATGCCCACTCAAAAGCTGGGTCAGATAGAAGTCAGTCTCACCATGCCTTCGATTTAGCCACGGTCTCACATCCGGGATGAGGCGCGCAGTCCACCTTCCCTTCGTGCAATTCCTCCAAGACTGCTACCAATCGTTGAGCGAGCGTTGTCTCTCCCCGCGGACAACCATCTCCCTCGCATCCTCGTTTCGGCGCAGGTAAATAGCGCGGTGCTCTCTTGCAAGGAGGGCGACAGGTATCACGCCTGCAATCACTCTCACCGCCGAGTCGGAGACTGTTGGATACGAAGATGCAATTCTCAGTGCTCCTCTTCTATGCACCTGTGCCAATCGTTTTCGGTATACCTCCTTGCTGAGAGCGTTGCCCCATACCTCTGCTCCGGGCGGTATGAAGACGGCGATTCGGGATTTCTCTTCCCCTTGCTGATCAGCACGAGCCTCGCCACCTTCCATCGTACCGGGAAAGCCCCGTCCCGTAGGCAAGCGTTGAATGTGCTGAGCAGCAAGTCGGGACAATGGTGATAGACGAGCTGCAAAACCTCAGCTGGAACACCATCTGGACCTAGAGCCTTCCTCGCTTTCAGGGAGAGGACTGCCTCCTCCAGTTCCAGCTGTGTGAAGAGTGGGCACTCGACCGCTGTTTCACCACGGACAGCGTCAACACGGACGAGGTGGGCGGGGAAGAGTCCCCGCACTATCGCGTCCATCTTTTCCGCGTCATGTATACAAGGCTTCCGTAGGGCACCAAGTTTCCCCATGACCAGCTTGTAGCCAAGGCCCCACGGATCCCTATTTACATCATCCACGAGGTCTTGCCAGCATCGAGCCTTGCTCTTGTTCTTGCCAGCATCGGGCCTTGCCCTGAGTCGACTTATGGCCAACGTAGGGGGACCCAGCCCATCAAGAAGACGCCTCTTGATGAGTGCTGTAAGGTCAGTGCTACTGTACGGAGCAGAAGTATGGGGCGACGCTCTCTGCAAGGAGGTATACCGAAAGCGTTTGGCATAGATACAGAGAAGAGGAGCACTGAGATTGCATCTTCATATCCGACAGTCTCTGATCCGGCGGTGAGAGTGATTGCAGGCGTGATACCTGTCGCCCTTCTTGCGACAGAGCACCGCGCTATTTACCTGCGCCGAAACGAGTATGCGAGGGAGATATTTGTCTGCGGAGAGAGACAGCGCTCACCTAACGATTGCCAGCAGTCTTGGGTCAATTGCACGAAGGGAAGGTGGACTTTGTGCCCCATCCCGGTTGTGAGACCGTGGCGAAATCGAATTCATGGTGAAACTGACTTCTATCTGACCCAGCTTTTGAGCGGGCATGGGTGTTTTCAGTCTTACCTGCACAAGATTGATAAGTCACGGTCCCCCGACTGTCGGTTTTGCCCAGGAGAGGAGGACAATGCCTGCCACAAATTATTTGCGTATACAAAATTGGTTAGGCTGCGAAGGGAACTCTACAGGGAGACGGGGGAGCTCACCTCGGATAATATAGTTGCGGTGATGCTTGAATCGGTTGACTCATGGAACCAGGTGATAACGGAATCAAAGTAATAACCATGCCGCCGGCGATGGGCCAACTTCCTCTCACTGGAAAACTCTAAAATGGTTCAAAACCCGAAGACGAAAAAAAGTACTATGGCATTTTATCTTTGAATGTCAGAACATTCAATTACCCTAGCGCTATTAAGAACATTTTTCAACTGGCCAGTCAATTTAAATTAAAAATCGTGGCAATCCAGGAAACGAGCTGGCCTGGGAATGATATTCTAGACATTAGACCGCACACAATATTCAAAAGTGGGAAGCCTACTGGAAAATGAGAATTCGGAGTGGCTTTCATTGTGGATAGGGCGTTCAAATTGCACGTTATTGATTCCAAGGCAATAAACGAACGATTGTGTGCGATCCATATACAAACGAAATTCTTCAAAATCTAGCTGATCAATGTCCACGCCCCGAACGAAAAAATGAACGAAGCAACGAAGGAAAGATTCTAGAAAAGACTAGTTGAATTACTGCCTAAAAATGCCACAAAAATAATTCTGCGTGATTTCAATGCTAAGGTTGGCAATGAGCTATCTCATCAGGCAATGACTGGAGGATATAGCCTCCACGATGAAACAAATGTTCGATCATGTCCTGATCCAACAACGTTGGTCCTCGAGCATACTTGACGTCCGTACATACCGAGGAGCCAATTGTAACTCAGGTCATTACTAGATCAAATAAACTTATCGATGTCGTATGTCAAAGGCATATTCGGCAAAGACCGGCCCGCTAGATTGACATCAAAAAGCTCCAAACGGCACCTGTGGCCAAAAATTTCACAGACACCCCCGACAACCATCTGGCTTTTATTAGATTCTTCGTTAAAGACGAGCAACGAATTCTGGATGGAAGTGAATGCGGTTATTAATACCGTGGTAGAACAAACGATCGGACATCAAATCCGGCGCAAGAGAAATGATTGGTTAGATGATGAGTGCCAGAATGCGTCAGCCAAAAAGAATCAGGCGTACAAAGATTACATAGGTGGGAAAACCAGGACGAAAAGAGAACACTATGAAAATCTCAGAAGAGTACCGAATAAGATAATTTGAATTAAGAAAAGAAAGTACTATGACGACCAATTGGGAAATATAGATGGAAAGTTAGCGAGCAACAACATGAGACATGGATGCAAAGTAATGAAAATCCTGAAACATGATTATCAGCCCAAAACAACTCTCTGCCGTGATGACTCCGGCAATATAATCGCTGATGACACCAAGATTAGGGAAAGGTGAGCAAGATATGACAAGAACCTCCTTAATCCTCCACGCAGCTCCAGAACATCGAAGCCTATAGATCTCTGCAGAGAGCTTCCATTAGTTCCACCAATTCTGGATTAATTGTGTTCCACCATCAAAGCCCAAAGAGTAATAAAGCGCTGGGCATCGATGAGATTCTAGTGAAGCCCATCAAATATGGTGACAGCTGTGTTCGTAAGGCTATTCACAATGTCATCCAGCACATTTGGCAACAAGAATATAAACCGAAAGAGTAGAGCCAATCAGTTATATTCCCTTTCCACAAAAAAGGTGGCAAGCTACAGCGGGAAAATCATACAGGCATATCACTACTTTGTACGGCGTACAAAAAATTTTCAAGGATCTCCGAAAATAAAATCGGATCATACGCCAACAGTATTGTTGGGGATTACAAAGGCGATTTTAGAGCAGGTAGATCGACAATAATACCAATTGTTCACAGTCAAGCAGGTAATTGAAAAATACTAGTAGCTCAACATAGATTTTTGTTGACTTTAAACATGCATACGACAGTATTGGTCGTAACGCACTGTACCAAATAAAGCTTTGCTTTGGGATCCCACCCAAATTAGACTGTCTTACCAAAATGACAATGACGTCGACGACCTACGACCTCCGCATGAATATCCGACCCACCGATGCCTTTGACACAAATATCGGATTAATGCAGGTAGAAGGGCTGGCCTCATCGATATTTAATTTGGCTCTGGATTATGTCATAAGAAATCTGCTTGTCGATACACGAGGCACATTACTCTAAAAGTCGACCGAAGTATTAGCCTATGCGGACGACATCATCATTCTGTCACGGTCATTAACAACTCCCAAAGAACTCTTCCTGAAACTCGACAGCGAAGCAAAACTAGTAGGGTTACAAAACAATGAAAATAAAACAAACCTCGTGACGCAGTCAAGGAGAAATACCTCAAGTACACAATATATCACACTTAGCAAATACAGTATCGAAAGTGTGAGCAAATTTGTGTATTTAGGTGCCAAAATAATGAGAACCAGTCATAAAAGAGACGAAATACACCGAAGGATACAGCTCGCAAATAAAATATTTTTTTCAGTTTGGACGATCTTGAAGACCAGCTGCATACACATGAATACAAAGCTCCAAGTATAAAAATGTGTGTGTTATGCTACAGGTGTGAAACATGGACCCTAATCCAAGCATCCGCAAATATATTGAATGCCCCTGAGTGGTGGGTCCTGAGGCGAATAATCGGAGCGAAGCTAGACGGGGACCAATGGCGAATTTGATAAAACCATGAGCTGTATGAAATTTTTGACAAACCGGAGGTCTCAACGATTGTAAGACTGTGGAAGCTGCAATGGGCTGGATACATGAATCCTATGGACGAAAAATGGACACCCAAAAAGTATTCGTTGGGAGAACGGAAGGCTGGAGACTCGTGTGGAAACCGAGAAAACGCTGGCTTGACTCGGTCGACGAAGATAGTTCATTGCAAATCGGATTTCGAAATCGGAGGACGTGGTCACTGGACCAAGATCGTTGGGGGCACTATTTTCAGGAAGCGAAAGTGCGAGAGGGGCTGTAGTGCTAAGAAGAAGAAGAAGAAGTTCCGGTCATTCTTCAGACATGATTTCAGCAAGGCAAATGAGGGATGATTGTCGTTCAGAAACCGCTGGTAAATATTGTTGACGCGTGTCAATCTTATTAGCCCAGCAATCGTTGATGCTTCATATCTTTCTATTTTTTCTCGATTTTTAATCTTGGGAACATCTTTCTTTTCTTTCTTTTTTCAATGCCAGTTTCAAAAGGTGGACGTTGTTTCTGGTGTTCCCGGTTAAACTTCCTATGAACATTTTCCTAATCCATTTCATTGAAACTAAGTCGATGTCTTTCATTTTGAAGAGGAATGAGAAAGGCGTTATCACTTTGATGCTTTATTTTCATTGCAATGGGATGGTCGCCACCATAAGGAGGCATCTGTAGTTTTGTTTGAACTGTTAAATCTGAATTAAAGTCTTGCGTCAGCCAGGCCCAAATATGAATTTTTTGCGAACTCCGACCCATAGAGATTGCACCTGTATTCAATTTGATTCTCTGTTATCCATGATTTCAAGAATACATCTCTTGAATTATTGTTGGCGTTTTTGAGTATAAAAACATGATCAAATCAAATAATCCTAGTTAAAACCAAATACCCCGTAGACTCTTTTAATGTCCTTACTTTCTTGGTTTCATGTCTAACTTTGACGTTTATTTTAAACAAAAAATTCTTCAGAATACGGCTAAAATTTTCAAGCACTGTCCAGATAATTCACGTCGAATATATTGTAACTTATCAGGATGGCCATGCAAAGTAAATTTAATTATAGTCCTGAATTCAAGAATTTTCGGAATTTTAATGTATCTCTCATAAGTAAGAGGCTATTACTGATTAACCGCCATCTCTTCGAACGAATTCTAGTAATCTATTCAAACGGATGCTAATTGTTATCAAAACAATCCAAATTCCCGTTCCAGTTAATCTCAAAACGTGAGTTATGCAATTTTTTTGCTTGCGATGGAACTCAAAGGACATTATTTCGATTGGCTAGACAAGATATGTGTACCAAATATACAATAAATTCAAACATACTCGCAGCCTTTAAAATGTGTGTATCGTATATTTGTTTCGGTGATGCTGGCAGAACAAAGTCTTCCCACTTCCTACGCCCTCTGGCGTTTGGGACTCTCTTGGAATAAAAAAGCAAAAAAAACAGGCAACGAACAAAATTGATGACTCTTGTACGAGCTTTTGATTACCAGCTATAAAAACCAAGCCCATAAAAGTGCTCGTAAACGTCCAAATTAATTGAGATAACTGCTTTGATTCTGGAGCCTATTGCTCGCATTCGGTGTGTGAGGTGGTGTGTGTATGTGCGGATCTAGCATATACTATACAATCCTTAGAATACATTGACAATGGACTTCGAAATGGCAATGTTCCACTTGGAAATTGTGGAAAATGTTTCAGTGCCTAATGGATGATGTTGTGAACTATTAGAGCAGAACCGTTAATGATTTAATGAGGACTATCTTCAAATTAGCTTAATGGAACTATAATTTTGGAAATTGGATAGTGGGTAGCTGCTCCTTAGTTAAATAATGATTTGGAGAAATTTATATTGTAGTTTGGCGAGAGAAAATCAACTATATTAGAGCAGACATTAACAAAATAGTGCCCATTGGAACTTGCTAACATATGCTGAATTCGCTATAAATCTTCCAATAAAAATCAAGCGCTATCATTTTCCGAACTGGGTTCCTACAATGGCAATATAATGGCCCCACTAACG
This sequence comes from Odontomyia ornata, assembly GCA_963969285.1. Taxonomy (NCBI): domain Eukaryota; kingdom Metazoa; phylum Arthropoda; class Insecta; order Diptera; family Stratiomyidae; genus Odontomyia; species Odontomyia ornata. Next base: position 374,304,975 of record OZ017739.1, on the reverse strand, counting down.
GAAGGAAGAATATAAGGATGAGTGCTTGGAAACATATCGCAATGTCAGTCGTTAAAAGGATGAGAGATCCTTTTATCCTCGACAATACCTTGTTAGAGATACTCTCGACGGCAGCCATGAGAGTACTTTAACAATATATGGTCCATTTGAAATCTGTAATGTCGAATTGGAAAACCATTGATAGAGAGAGCAACGAGAAAGTGCCTCAGGACAACTCACTGATTCTCTGTTTGACATCGGGTCAAGTATGAAATAACTCATGATGACGCAATAATGAACACGCAATCAATAAAATATTTTATTGCTGAACTGGGCTCGGGCAAGCATGGTCATTAGGTCTTTTAATAAATTCTATGTTGGGTTGCTTACGGGTTTTGGTTGTTAAATTTGGTTAGTCCTTAGGAAGGATACTCCATTCAATTATATCCCAAGATATTACGACAGGAAATGGTTGAAGTCTGTTTTGTTTTAATTTGGATTGAAATGTTAATATATAAGATACTTTCAAATTGTCTGCGTTGCGTTATTTCGACAAAAAATGTTATCTACAAGAGGTAGAAAATGAGTTTCTACCTGTATTTTTTGAAGGAGAAGAATGACAGTAAGATATTTAGTAAATTTTAACTTATAGGTACTCGTATGCATGATTTCCTTTTTAATGTTTTTTTTTACTGTACATCTGTCACAGCACCTTTTTCCAGAAACCAAAGCAACTACAGAATGAAAGTTTATACAGATGTATATCGGAGGGAATTATCTGTCAAAAGTTATTTTCGAGAAAATAATTTCAAATATTCTTAGGGGAGGACTCCTCATATAGAAGACACTCCAGAGGTAGTCAAATCACGTCTGCAATGAAAGGTTATGATGATAACTTTTCGAAACAGGTCGTAAATTTGACTATTTACACCCAACTGTGGGTTAAACTTATCTCAGTATGGTTTAACATTGCTCTAGAACGCACCATCAGGATATGGCCAGACATAACGTGCACGGGACTGGTCATTGATGATATTAGTATTATGGCAATATTAAATCCAGATGGCGGACAGAGGAGTGCTTACGGGGAAGCTGGCGGGTAAATGTGTGTGGTTAGTGGACTTGTAATCAATTCAAACTAACAACACAACCATTCGATTCAAAAATGAGAACGCAACGAATGAATATTATCTACATTTTATTGAGTCGTTCCACTTCGACGATGTTTGCGACAATACTCCTCTTACAATCTACTTACTTCTACTTTTATATTTACAAAATATGGAAAAATCCGGAGATCAGATGTGTAATAAGCCCATCATCAAAGGGTTTATCCTGTGTGCATGGACCGGCAGTAGTTCGGTCGTTTATTGCACCAGCGCATGGTAATTATACCTTGAGTTCATGCAAGAAAGAATAACATACGTTCTATTGCACCTGCGCATGGTAATAATTTTTATGGTACCGGCCACAGAGGAGTATTTATGCACAAAAGTTGATCAAAATTATTTTTTGATTTTCAAAGACATGATGCATAATAAAAAGCAGTGGGAAGGCATTATACTGTGTTTTAATTTTAAATCAATTTATATTAAATAGAATTCACTATCATCTATGGTGCGCCAGCTGAAGTCGTGCCTTTGCCTCCAGGGTTAAACGTCTACAATCCTCACAGTTCTGTGACTTGGCTCGCCAGTTGATCACTCCTAGTATGTGTCTGCTGTCAGTTTCTAATATGTCTTCCCATTGAGTTCTCGGGCTTCAAAATAAATTAGTATTTGAGAGAAGGCTATATTTATATATGTTAATCAATCGGATTGATTTTCGCTGGATGTGTCTTCGTCATCATTATCATTTTGTAGTGTGTCCAATGTCTCCAGTATTTAGAGCTGTATTGTTTCTCTGGAGAAAGGTTTACTTTTTTTTGAGGCCTCTTTCTCGTACTGCTCAGCAAAGGATCAGATATTAGCAGGAGTCTGTTTAGAATATCTCTATTACATGTTTCCGGCGAAAACTTCCTTGAACAATTCTGCCTATATGCGCGGAAATGTTTATTCCGGGCCTCGGCAGCTTCTTCCGATAGTTGACCAATAGGCAGTATAGCGTGGTCAATTATTGTAGTGCCATGTCTCAAAATTTTATGCATTGTCGGAGTCATTGGATACCATTTATACATTTCAATGTAAAGTTTTGCTGTCTGTTTAGCAAAATTTTCAAATTTATGAACATCGATTTTGTGTCCACTTGATAAGGCCTCTAAAATGATTTTACATTGACTGATGAGTCTTATATTAAGTCCTGTGATGCGAGCAGAAGTTTGAGGGTCCGAGAAAAATATCCTGGATGTATTTCCTTCATTTGTATTGCCGAAACCTGCCTTGGGAATATCCACCAGCAGCCCCATTTCCTCTCTAAATTTATTTTGTATAAGCTGTTTTCTTTCAGCGACGATTTTTTTTTCTTCTTGTGACGTAGCTTGCCACTTTTTATTGGTATTTTGTATGACAAATTAAGTAAGGATTCAAAAAAATCGGATTCTTGTGTGAAGTACAGAGAGTCCAAATTTGAGGGCTTCTGGATTCAATGTGCATTTTTTATTTAAGTTATTAAAATCTTTTGACGTTTGCCCACATACATAGCACCTCATAGTCGATGATGTTTTTGTCGCAGCATTGCAGACGTTCCCATCGATCATTGTAAATGCCAATGTGTGCTTTATTTGAAGTGTACCACCAAAATCTCTCGGTATTTCAGTTTTTCTCAAGTTGTTTATTGCAGTTTCTACATAGCGGATTTCTTCATTTGTGATGTCTCTATTTTCTTGAATAAAGCAAATCCGTATAGGACGACAATACCTAGTAGAAGATGGCACTGGATTTTGCCAAATTACCTTTTTCTGATCACCAATATGGGCTATGAGCCTTAGTGGAACAAATGAACTTTGGAAGATGTTCGCGTCACTATGTATACTGCTATGAAATTTTCGCTTGAATGTTTGTTGTTGCGAACCATCACAACCCCATTTAGATAACAACTCTAAATTGCTTTTTTGTTGTTCCGCTAAATTTTCCAAAACTTCATTTAAATACTCACACAAGCGCGTCGAAGTGTGATCTAGAAGATCTTGTAGATTGATATCGCAATACGTTTCAGTAACTGTCATCGATTCTTGCCGTGGATAACATTCCATTTTAGCTTTTTTCAAAAGCGAATAACAAGGATATATATTCTTGTTGGCAGCATGAATTACTTCGTATTGCTTTCTTGTGAGATCAGTTCTACGAAAATTGCGAGCGCTTGTGATGGGGTGTGCTTCTTTATGCTATCCGTTTGAGTACAACGCACCGTTTTTCTATATTTTTGGGCCCTTTTTGGTGTGGAAAGAATATCTTTCATTACCTTAGAAGCGTCGCTATGTCCTGCAGCACGTAAACTCATTTGAGCAGCATAAGTTAACTGTTCGCATGGTACTTCGTCTCTTAAACCCTTTGTTTTGCGTCTCTTGGTCGGCGAACTCGATTTATTGAAGTCTTTTGATCATCGTCCGGGCGTTTTTAATCTCCAGGATGGTAACGTTATGGTGTTATTAAGCCATAATTCGTTTTTCTTTAACAAACGTTCTTCTTTATTGGCAGCGGCTTCCCATTTTTGTTTGAATTGGTATTTGAATGCCTTTAAAATAGGCTTGAGTGAGCTCTGTTGATTTTCAGGACATTTGCTGACACTTCTTATGTGGTCTTCCAAAACAATAAACTTTTCGTCAATTTTCCTCTTTGAACATTGTTTTAGGACATCATAGAGTGATTTTCTAGTCACCTTTATGATACTGACTTGGAATTCTGGAATTTAAGTGTGAAAAAAGATTTGCTTTGAAAACAGCTGATTTAGCCCTCTTAAATAAATTAAACGATATCAAAAAATGGCAGGTACATGCGGGACTTTTCTGTTCAATAATATTAACAGCAATAAGCAGCTTTAATGTTTTGCATAAAATCATAACTTAACTAGGCTTCACTAACATACAAAATGAACTTTGAAAATAGTGTTTACAGAAAAAATACACTAAATTTATGGTGTCTCATATATGTGGTGAGGAACGTTACTATCTCAAGTATAATGAAAAGAAAATATATTTTTTTATTTACGTTCATACCTTCTCCTTCAAGATCCATTAGAATTTTCACTGAATTTCTTGTACACAAACTGAAACAACCGTTTGAAATATAAAGTTTTGAAAACAATTCGGAATATAAACACAAGTGATTTGCGCGATGTCTGAGTTTCGACTGCTGGTACGGTCGGAGGAAGAGCGCAGCATCACTAAGTTGTGATGGACTGAATGTAACGGTTGTTAAGCTTTAAAAATGTACAGTGAAATGTATGAGTTGACAGTATTTTTGTTATAGACTTTTGATCAACTTTTTGTAAGAAATACTCCACTGTACGGCGTGGAAATGGATAATTCTTATTATTATTTTAATTGGGTTTCCCGGGATTTGGTTACAGGCGGTTGCAACGATTACTGCCACAATATCCTCTTACCAGTGATTTGAACCACGAAATTCCAACTTGAAAGAGAGCTGGGAATCGAACTCATCTTCCTGAGCGTGTTCGATTTGATGAAGATTCGTGTTAGAGTTTCAGTAGCTAAATCTTCTCCCGCATGTGATGGCGTTGAGCCTAGGTCCCACATATATTCTTATCAATTGAGATGGTAGCGTTTTTGCTTCAAAAGTTTACCACGAAAGTTTTGTCGGCTCTAGATACGACTTTGAAAGGACTGCTATACGCCATTTGAAGCTGCTTTTTATAAAGCACGTGCGAATAAAAACGTGCTGCGTTGTGGCGAGATCTTTGAATATGAACGTTTTCTTTTCACCATGTCGAGTTAGGCTTGTAGGGTATGCTTTCGCAGGACTTCGACAAAATTGCGCTGCAGTATTTGGTCGTTGTTTGATTTTACGAAGAATTCAGCTGGTATTCTTAATAGTTTGCCATAAACTAGCTCTGCAACGGTTGATTGGAGGTCTTCCCTCCAAGTGCAACGTATTGTTGCAACCACGAAAGTCACCGCAGTCGCAGACATAAAGTATAAGCAGAGGGGCGAGTAGCCCGGGGTGGCATACTGAGGCCGGCTAGTGCTCAGTCGTGTCATGGGTCTTTCGGGACATCCTCTGCTCAAGCTGACCCATCTTATATATAATAACTCACACAAAGGGAAAAGGACGGGAAAGGAGGAGGTCATTCTGAGAAATGAAAAATATGGCTTTTAATGCGACATGGCCGTTTTATTTACCAAGAATAAAAGAATTATATAAAAACAGTTCACAAATTTTACAAAAAAAAAATTAATTTAAACACCAAAATCAAATCAGCCCCTTAGAAATCTAATTCAAGCAAATAAGAATTAAACGAAGGCTAACTAACTATACAAAACTATGAAAAATAAGGCAATTTGAAATAATGCAAAAAAAAGTAAAGGAAGAATCAAATCTATACTCATTTGCTTTCCTGCAAAACTCCGAGCGCTCGGGAAAAGGCCAAGAAAGCGGGGGGTCACTGTAAACTAAGGTTGAAATCTCTCTAATGTACAAAAAAAATCAAAGAGAGATGGTAAAATGGTCACCTTTGTGATTTTTGCACTGGCTTGTAACCGTATAACTTCTCACTTTTTTTCTCCGGCGCTGTATTTTCGTTCCTCTTCACTTTAGAATAAAGCTTTGATATTCACCGTTTTTTCTTTCTTTCCATTTTCTCACTTCTTTTTGATTCTTCTGTTATTTATAAGTTTCATTTATTTCACAACACACTTCGAATTATGTTTCTGTCTTCGTTAAAAGTATATTCGGACACTTAAACTTTCGTCCACTAAAACTTTCTGTACTAACACCAAATTAAAAGTACTTTTCCCAAAATTCACCCAGCATCCACACTGAAAATCCCAACCCCAAGTTAAAATCCCCTAAATGCAAGTTAAAATTCACTTTCGATTAAAAAAACTCTTCTTCACACCGCCAAAGAACTTCTGCCACTTTCAAACTCGAAACGGAATCCCAAAAATTCACACCTAAAGCACTTCTTCCACTTTCAAACTCGCAACGGACTTCCAAAAATTCACGCCCAAAGCACTCACACTTATTTTCGACGTCAAATACTGACTGCCTCAATTCCAACAACTCAATCTCACATTTAACCTCCATCAAATCCGATCCCGCAATCTTTTTCATCTTTCATTACCGCTGCCGCATCTGAGTAACGTAATCGAAGTTCAATACACTTCGATTCCCCTACCCACACATCTTTTTTCGTATCGACAAACGCAATAATTTTCATTTTTTGCATATATGGGAATTTGCATAATCAAAGAAGCATTTGATTGGATGCAAAGTGTCGCACGTACATATACGGAAACTATTGATTTTGCCAATACTCTAAAAAGATTGCTTCCCTGCGCTCGGGGAACTTGAACCCAGGATCCCAGCAGACCCCCAGTCGAGAATCCGCGACTCTACAAATGGAGCCATGTTCTATTGATTTCCCATCCATCAAAGTAGAAACTTCAACTCTTTCTTGATGGGCATGAAATTGAAATTTATTAATTGAGAAACGTGAATAAATTTTTGTTAGTATGAAAAAATAAAATTTGTAAGCAGGAAATAATGAACAGAATGTTGTTAGTGGGAAAATTGAAATTATTAGTATATACTATATTATTTTTTGTAGTTGGAAATAAGGAAAAAGGGTAGGATTGTGATGATGGAGAAGTAAAAATTATAGGGACATTGAAAAAATGTTAATAAAAATAAGTAAATACACAATGGAAAAGGTAGGAGTGCCCAAAGGAAGGTGGATATGTTGCGGCGGCAGTTTGAAGTTACAAATGGAAGAAAGTCAGTACGCTGGAATTCGCAACAGTATTCCTTGGAGGACCGATGGTAAGACTTGTGTCCATTGATTGTTGTTGTGCCATTTGATTGCTGCTTTGAGTCGCCCGTGAAATTACTCGACCATGCCATTTGCTGCTGGGTGATATGATGTTGTCCTGAAATTAGTGGTACCAGTTAGGTTGTTTAGTTCCCTAAACAAGCATGACTCAAATTGGTATGCTTGGTCTGTTGTAACTCATAAAGGCATCTCAAACCTTGAAATTAGAATACTTCTTGATCTTCCATAGAATCTGCTTCCAGTCAGCGTGTAAAACGGTCTATGCATGTTAAAATGCGCTTGAATCCTACTGAAATAGGCATGACGACAATGTCAATGTGGACATGCTCAAATCTACCAGTACGTGGTGAGAATGTGCCTGGCGCAGTGCTGACGTGTCTACAAATTTTCGCTTGCTGGGACTCAACGCAGCATTTTGCCCATTCGTGGCAGTCTTTATTCATTAATGGCCAAGCATAATGCTGTGAGATGGGTGACCTTGATACCCGGGTGAGACAGTCAGTGTACACTGTTGAATACAGTTCTTTAAAATTCCTTTGGCACGGCTGGGCGTGCTGTTGCTGAGGAAATATCGCAGAGTAGGAACTCCTGATGCTGGTTGCTTGATCAACTGAAGTTGTAGTGCTAGCTTATCGTTTTGTAGGCTTTTCAGCTCATTATCGTGCTTTTGAGCTGCTGCTAAGGATGGGAAGTCAACTTATGCTTTGATTTCTTCGATTTTTGAGAGAGCATTTGCAACATTTTTCTCCTCTCCTGGTATATATTGGATATCTGTAGAGAATTGGCTGAAAAGGTCGAGGTATCTGAACCGTCTCGGAGAACGATGCGTATTTTTTTCCTGAATGTAAAGGATATTGGTTTATGGCCCGTGTAGATAACGAATTCTCGTCCCTCGATCATATGGCGGAAATATTCAACGGTGTAGTAGATCGCTAAGAGCTCCTGATCATAGGCGGCGTATTTGCTCTCCACAGACTCCAGTTTTCTTGTAAAAAAGGCCAACGGTTGCCAGTGGCCATTGGAAAATTGTTGCAGTGCTGCACCGATGCTGTGGCATGAAGAATCACAAGATATTGGTAGTGGCGCGTTGGGTACTGGGTGAGCAAGTATCGTTACATGTGCTAGGCTTTCTTTTGCTTCATGGAACACTGCTTCTGCTCCCGGGGCCCAAAGTATGGTTGATTTCCCCTTGATATTATCAGCGAGTAGGCTACATAATGGAGCTTGAGTCTTTGCGCCTTTCGGTATGAACCTCCGATAAAAGTTTAACAAACCGACATAACCCTTTTGCTGTTTTTGATTGTGGGTACCGTCTGATGATTAATTTTTTTGCAGTAGCGATCAAGTGCCATTTTCATTGACTGATTAGTTCAATAGTCAAAAGATACACTTAGCGTCATTAATGACTACTCAGTACTTTTGCAGGCAGTGAAAGAGGATATTAAGGTGGTTGATGTGTTCAGCTGCTGATGATGAGGCAACTATGATGTCGTCTATATACGCATAGAAAAAATCCATGCCAAAGAGTACTTCATATATGAAACGCTGGAAAGTTTGCGCTTCCTTTTGTAGTCCGAACGTCATGAACGGGAATTCGGTCAGCCTAAATGGTGTTGTAGTTGCTGTCTTGCAGGTATCTTCTTCGGCCAAGTCAGTGGTGGAAAAAAACTTTTTCGCCGCAAGAGTGTGCGAAAAGTCGTGGATGTGTCAAATGGATAACGATCTGGGATAGTCCTGGCGTTGAGTCCACGAAAGTCCTCATAGGGTCTCCATTCATTGTTGGCCTTATGCTGAATATAAAGGGGTGACGACTAGCAGCTTTAAGATGGTCTGGCAATGCCTAGTTTTAGCAGGTTGTCGAGCTCTATTTTGGCTATTTTCAGTTTATCTGGTGCTAGCCGTCTGGGCTTACTAGCAACTGGTGGTCCTGCAGTAGTCCTTATATAGTAAACCGTATTGTGTTTAACTTTTGGCACTCCATCTGGCTTCAGAATTTCCGGATATTTTGATAGAAGCTCATGAAATGGTTTTGATCCTGTTACCAGTTTTACTTCAAAGACTTCTCCAACAACGGAACGGCCTTTGACTTTCAGCTGGGTTGTGTTGTCCAACAGATTTCGATTCCTGAGATCTACCAAATGTCCGTTGTACTCCAGGAAATCAAATCCAATTATTGGATTTTCTACATCTGCAATTACGAAGCGCCAAGTGAGATCGCGTCGTAACCCAAAGTTCAACGTCAGGTTTCTAGTGTCGTAAGTAGTTTTGCGTGTCCCATTTGCCATGAAAAGTTCAAAATCACACCTTTCTCGAGGCGCAGTGAAGTATTTGTGAGGATATACGCATAACTCTCCACCAGTGTCTATCAGGAAGGTTTTCTCGCTTTTGATGTCTTTCATAAAGAGGTGGCGTGATTGATTAAGGCGCGTGTCGTGCGCCACCATTAACGTCGAGCCATTGCGTTTCCCGGCTGAAAAGCACATGGTTTTGTGTTTTGTTTTTTTTTATTTTGGGCCAAAACGAGCACGGCACCAGCATAAACCTTCTGCAGCGTAACGACTCCGGGACGTGGAACGTGTGCAGTTACGTGAGAAGCTTCAGATATGAGAACAACCTCACAGCTCACTGATCTCTTGGCGAAATTGGTCCAATTTATCTTCTATATTTGCGGGTAGCTTGAACTCAAGGCTCTCTAGCTGTTTGGTTAGCGCTTCTGCTATCATTTTTGCTGTAAGTGGAACTGGGGTTAGTTCTGGTGTTGTCACGGCTGCTAGCTTATTTCGCTGAAATGAAAACATCTCCATGATTTAATCGGCCAACTCTGCAACGCTCTCAAGCTGGATATCTTTTTGAATCAGCACGACTGGCTTCATATCCTCTGGCATTCTTTTAAACCATATGGCACGGAGTATTTAATCGAAAATCATAAAAACCTGCGAATTGTCTCAGATAACGTAGAAACTGACATAGTTTCATATGACTTAACTCCCCGAGCTCTAATAATTGACGCATGTTTTGCTCTTGCAACGCACACAGCCTTTTAACTAACGCTGCTTTCAGCCATGGTATGCCTTCTCGGGCGGCGTAAAAGTTACAATGTCTCGTACTTATGTGGTGATTCTCCTATCTAGTAATTGAACCACACATACGTATTTCTGTCCCTCGTTTGTTAGATGCGCTCCTTCGAAAGCCAGCTCAACTTGCGAGAACCAGAGTTCTGGGTCATCATTGTTGAATGGTGGCAATGTAACTCTGCCGCTTCGATTTAAAAATGCGGACTGCAAGTAACGATTGCATTTTCATTTGCCGAGTCGTTAACCGTTCTTTTACACTATTTCGTTTCTATCGCTTCGGGGTCATCACTGTGGCTAATGGACTCGTTATCAGTTCAAACAAACAACACAACCATTTAATTTAAAAATGAGAACGCAACGAATGAATATTATCTACATTTTATTGAGTCGTTTACTTCGACGATGCTTAAGACAATACTCCTCTTACAATCTACTTACACCTACTTTTATATTTACAAAATATGAAAAAATCTGGAGACCAGATGTGTAATAAACCCATCATCAAAGGGTTTATCCGGTGTGCATGGACTGGCAGTAATTTGGTCGCTTATTGCAGCAGCGCATGGTAATTATCCCTCGAGTTCGTGCAAAAAAGTATACGTTTTATTGCACCCGCGCATGGTAGTAGTTTTTATAGATAATTCTTATTATTATTTTTGTGGGTTTCCCCGGGTTTCATTATAAGCGGTTGCAACGATTACTGCCACATGTGAAATAAAATACCACTTGCGGGCTGGAAGCCAGCTGAGGCTAAGGTTCGACAACGCTTCTTCGGAATTGAAAAAAGGAATTAGGAACCTTAAATGTGCGCTCATTTGAAATAATGTACAGGATGGGACAGAATAGTTTCCTTTTTTCAAAACTTAATAAAACTCATTGTATAAATCAGAAAAGTTTTATTTGTTTTATGTAAGTGCATACCCAAAGGTTAATTTTACAGAGATGTGAAGATAAAATCAGCTAAGTGGCATCTCCCATTCTCCATACACGGAGTAAACCGATTTCTGGTGTTTGTCATGACTCTTGCCCGCATAGCAGACGTTATGTTGGGAATTTCTCCCTGAATGTTGATTTTTAATTCTTGCAGAGTCCTTGGACGGTTCATATAGATAAACCAAATGTCCCCTTAGTTCAAGTGGAGAAAAAAAACCCAATAACATGTTTACATACCGGTCAGAATTCACTGTTACTGCAACTTCACTTTCTTTAAAGTACCAATAATTCTAGCTGAGGGGATTGTACACCAAACTGTGACTAGTAGTGAATTCCAGCTGTGCCGCCATTCTCCCATTCACAAATTTTAACTTCATGGGTAACCTCCTTCACCTTCTTTTGGGCACACCTACCTCTTTTTTAAAATAAAATATTTAATCATTTATCTCTCTTTATTCCCTGACTTTATTAATATTTTATTTCATACCCTATTTTTTATCAAATACAAAATAAAATGAAAAAAAAAATGCAAAAAATCTTCTACACTTACAAAATTTCGTTCTTTATTCCCAACTAACAAAATTTCATTCTTTAACATGCTTCCCTCCTATAAACAAAATTTTGTTCAATTCGAAGCTTTCAAATGCTTTGCGCAATTAAAGTTGACTATTTGATACATGAGAGATTATCAGAAGTTGGCTTAGCTGATAACGTGGCAAACTCTTAATCTGGGGGTCTACTGGGACCGTGATTTCAAATTCCTCCGGGCGCAGCAAAATCGTTTTAGTTTCATCAAATCTAATTGTTTCCGTGTGTATGACGATTTCCTTATAACTAAGCGTTACCATGGTTGTATACAAATTTCCATATATGCAGTGGGAATTGTTGCATTTGGTGAATGGGATTGAAGTGTATTGAACTTCAATCACATTACTTCTGTACGGCGGTGGATAATTTGGAAAAGTGTTGCGGATTAGCAGCCAATTTTTGGTGGTGACGGAGACAGATAATAAATAGTTATAGTTGGGAGTGGAAAAATAGAATTTTGACGGGGTGGTAAAAAATTGAGCAGTGATGGCCCTATGGAAGCTTATGAGTGAGGAAAGCAAAGGAATTAGCAAAAATAAGTGAAATTTGATCGAATTTGGTTGAACCGTGATCGAGGACAATGGTCTTGTTGTTTAAAAAAAGTTAACGTGGGTTTTATAATAATAGAATGTACGAAGGCATTCCCGATTGATGATACTAAAAAATACAATACTAGAGTAGAGTCAATTCTAAAACAAACTAGTGATTCTCGTGTTCGTAAAATTATTATATAATAAACAGCCAATCAACAGTTGCAATTATGATATGGGAAGCCATTATTGGATTCCCATAAGAGATAATTGTAGCCAGCAAAGTGATTAACAAAAGTGCTAAATTAACGTCTTTAATCAATTGACTGTGGTCAATTTTAAGGAAAGGCCAAACGAACGGCTTTTTTTCAAATTTTATCAAAAATCCATAAAACATGAAAAAGTGAATCACAATTGATTTCTCTAAAAACTATTTTTATTTTATTATTGAAAGGAATACGGGCGGTTTTAAGGTGCTGGCACGCGGATTTGTGGTCCCTCGATTTTTTGTTCTTTTCTGAGTTAAAGTTGATGTTTTAATGAATTTTAGTAAAAAGCGGTGATGACCCACGACACGAATGAGTGCTAGCCGGGCTTAGTATGCCACCTCAGGCCGCACCCCTCTGCTAGTTTCTAATGCCTGCAAATGCGGTGACTTCCGTAGTTGTTACAGACTTTAGGTGAATACAAAGGCCTTTGATGCAATTCTCGAGGGTCGATATCAATCCTGTCAACTACTGTTTGTGTAGTACGAACTTGAATACTACTAGCTAACAGTTAAGCAAATCTTCATAATTTTAATGTATGGAGGTTTTATATTTCTCCAATTTTAAATCAATATACTTTCAAGTAAAACGCCCATTCTCTAAGCATTGAACAATTTGAAGAAAACACTAAACCGGTACATCTAGTGTAGATAATTTGCAAGATTTGTCAAATAAATGATACAGATAAATTTACATAGTCTATAGCGAAACACAAGGCATATATAATTTAAGCTAGGTTTAACAAAAACCCTCGATACGAATGAGTGGTAGCCGGGCTCAGTATGCCACCCCAGGCCACACCCCTCTGCTAGTAGTTGCTACAGACTTTAGGTGAATACAAAGGCCTTTGATGCAATTCTCGAGGGTCGATGTCAACCCAGTAGCACATGTTTTGTTTGTTGACGGATCCATTAAAATGAAACAATTTGAGTAAGTAGGAGCGTGCTCCTACAAGAGAGTCTTTGTAACCACCCTATTTATCCAAACAAGTTTTCTAACAGAGTAAATCGGTGACTTTAATTATTCATCCAATGCTTGGGTAACATATTGTTACATGTACAAATAATTACATGTACAAATAATTCTGCGAGCTGCTGTCGCAATAGTTTTCATAATCATTAAGAACGTCAACAAATGAATTTACTCGAACCCACGAGAACCCAACAAGCATGATCAACATCTGCAAGTGACGTCACTCCATTCATTAATTTGCTCGAATCTACCAGGTACCTCTCGGTAGAACATTCGCCAATGTACGAGAAATGGGTGAATAGGTAGAGACCCTATATAAAGGCGAGCTGAATGAATGGGGGGATTCATTCATTCGACCGCGATAAGAACTGCGATAGTGTGGAAAGCGAATAGAAAAGTGATTTTCGTAATTGTGAAGTGATTTAGAAAACAATTGCGATAAGAAATTTATGGACAAGTGTTACATTTTTAATAGTGAAAATTAAAATTAGTGAAAGTGTTAAACTGATTATTGTGCATTTTTGAAATTAAATAAACTCTTTTAATTTAATTTAAAAGACATTGCGTTTTCACTTTCCCGAAACGTTAAAATTATTGGCCGCGAACCAAAACACTCGACAATATCATTCAAATTTGTACTAAAGATGCAGAGTTTCCCGCAGGAGCACGTTGCAACCGCCATTTGGTTCCAGCTTAAATAATTTTTCTGAATGCTCAGCCGATTGAAAGCACTCAAAATAATCACTGTTCCTCAAATTTTCATGAAAATTGGAAGAAATATTAATGCCTAGGTCAATTTAAAATATATATCACCCATCAGCACATGTTATTGTTGTTGTAATACCATACAATTAAAATGGCTATAACTCACTTGATTATGACTGAATTTCCAAAAACTTTTGTGAGCATAAAGATCTTCTAACAATCTATATAATTTCAAGAAGTTTAAAGGTACCATTTGGATTTTATGGGCTAAAATGTAAAATCTATAAATCATACTATTATTAACAAAGTTGAGTGAATTTTGATTTTTGAAGTATTTGTTGCCCTTTTACCCATAAAGAGCTACGTCCGTGATTCATTTCAGATTTTTTCGGCTCAAAGGTGTCCAATCGCTAGGGCGGGGGGAAACAAAATTTTGGTACATTTTGCCCCCCTCTGGACCCTCTGATGCAGAAAATAACTGTGAAATACTCTATACTACTCGACAACATTTAATAAAAAAAATGTTAAGGGCCTCTTAGTTTTATGGGAGAATCCCTCTATTGAAACATTGTTATCGGTCGAAGGCCACGCTCTACCGTAATGATATCCGCAACATGATTGCTAATGAAAACAGGATTAGGAAAAATGACCACCATATTTCATGACCTTCCTTAATCCTCCACACAGCTCCAAAACATCGGAGCACCAACTCTAGATGAAGTTTGTTCCACCATCGAAGCCCAAAAGGATAAAAAAGCACTGGGCGTCGATGGGACTCCATTGGAGCTCATCAAATATGTTAGCAGCGACCATAAAGTCATCTAGTATATTTGGCATCAAGAACATATGCAAAGCAAGTGAATTGATGGGTGGAGACCATTTGAGGAATTGAGGAAACTTTGGCCCGACACGATTGACGAAGGCAGTTCATCGCTGCTCATATTTCAATTTAGAGGAGGTAGTCAATAGACTGAGACAGTTGAGGGCGCTTTTTGCAGGAAGTGAAGGCCCGAAAGGGGCTGTAGTGCTACGAAGTAGAAGAAGATTTTAACAAGTTGTTCATTGTTGCTACTTACATTATATCTATTATTTTCAGTTCAAGTTCAAGCAGCGAGTAAGAATAATGATGGAGCTAGAACTTATCACACTGCGAAATACTTGCCTTTTTTCTTTGTTTGGAATAAATGTAACTTTTTTACCTTAATACCGGGGACAACCTGGAAATGATTCTGTACAACCATGCAAGTTTTCTTTAGGCTCCATCTGGGTTCATTTGCACTCACCAGATGCGTGAATTTTTATGTATTTAATGCACCTGTAATGCATAGAATTTTTTTGGTATTGTTTATGTCTGTACGCTTGAGATTTGCCGAAGGAAATTTACACTGACCTGTCATCGGTTATAGACGTGAAGTCTTGGGATATGCCAACAGACTGTACCCAATAGGTCAACAAGTCCGTACACCCGTAGTCTACTCTGATGTGGCTGCTGGCAGGCTAACTGATTCAGAGAGGAGTTTTGGCCGCTGGTATTCCGCAAGCAGGCTAAGTTGGAATACAAATGTATTAGCTACAGATTCGAATGCCCAATTAAAACGCGTCAAATCAACTTCCAACAAATCAACTTTACTTTGCCCAAATTCAGTTTAATCTCTTTTAGACAATTCCATAACAAGATTCATCATCAATCACAAAAAAAAACCATGCGTTCCCAATTATTCACTGACGCGCTGCCAGAAACAAACTATTCGAATTCAAAAACCAAATCAATCTACTCTAACTATAAACGCGAAATCAAGCTACGGCACCGCTTGCCAATCTACCAAACTGATCAGTGGAGGATTATTAAAACCCTACCCCCTCGGCGGCGTACTTACCTTTTGTTTTCATCACCTCCTGAGAAAGAAAGGCTATCTACTGAAAATAAAAGATTTTGTTAGGAATTCATTTTGTTGTTTGTTTGAACTTTTCGTTTCCTAATTCACTTAGTACTAACAAATACATCAATATCTACTTCTTCTTAATACATAATTACTTTTTGAATAACTGCGCCGAAATATTTTTTCCCACAAAAAAAAGAACAATTTAAGCATCAAACATATATGTCATTTACAATTAGTTAACAAAAAATAACAAATAGTAACTAAATAATAGTATTTTATAGTGACATGCATATTCCCGACACGCATATTCCCGAATTTGTATATTTTTTTCTTTTTATTTTTGGTTTTAAACTTAAATTAATTTCTTTTATCAAATATGTGTCATATTAATTAGAATTAAGAAAAAAATAACAGACAAAAAACCATTTTGGCTAACCTAGTTACTTTGGGTCTGCACATGTAATTATATATTTGCAGATTTGTCACATTCAAGTGGGTAGCACAAGGGGTTATCTAAAGTTCATAAAATGGCTAACTTAAGTGATCGACACAAAAGGATGAAGGTTTTTTCTAGATACTATTTCAAACAATCATTCTACGAAACAAAAATCATTCCATTCCATTGATTTCTTTTCGAATTCAGGGTGAGGGAACAGGCGAATAGAAATGTTTTCCTCTTACTATCGAACACATTCGAAAACAAGGGTGGCGCTGTAAATAAAATTAAAAAAATCATTAATCCTGTGTAGAAAAATAGCGTTGACCTATCATGAGCCCTACAAAAAATCAAACAGAGTTTGTTTTGGCTTGTTAATCAAACAAATTATCGAAGTTTACCTTCCCTAACAGACAAGTCTCCACGTCCACAACTACCCAAATAAAAATTTGTGGTCAAGGTATTTTTCTGGTTTTTTAATAATATAAATATATTACATAACAGCGTTTATAAACTTACTCACTATTTTCCCAACCCTCATCAGGTAAAGGGTGGTCCAACCAAAACGCACGATCTTAACTGTAAATAAAACAAAAAGTTTTCAGAGAGTTATGTTAATATGACAATTATGTGTGGACTAAAATATTGCCCAAATACTCACCATGGCTACGGTGGCATACTTCTATCTGATGGTCCATATTTTCAATAACTCTGACACATAATTGAGGTTCAATATCATTAATGTGCTGAATTTAAATATCCCCAGAGAAAGATGTCCAACGGTGTCAAATTGCATGATCGTGGTGGCCAATTAACATTGCCACAACGTGCGATAACACGGCCGTTGAATTTCTCGAGAGCAATTGTTTCGTTGGCTGTGTAGCAAGTCGCACCATCCTGTTGGAACCACATATTGTCCAGGTCCATTGTCTCAATTTCTGGCCCCAAGAAGTCCGTTATCATCTCGCAATAGCTACCATTTACGGTATCTATTTCGCCCTCCTCATTTTCGAAGAAGTACGGCCCGGTGACACCGCCAGCCCATAAACCGCAACATACAGTCACTCTTTGTGGATGCATCGGCTTTTCAATAATCACTCGTGGATTCTCATTTGCCCAAATGCACCAATTCTGCTTGTTAACAAATCCACTGAGGTGAAACTGTGCCTCGTCGCTGAAGATGATTTTCTTTGTCTGTTCAACCAACCATTTGGCGTATTACTGACTCTCTTGTTTCTTGTTTCTTCATGCGTTCATAAATGATTTCGGGGCTGCTCCGTAGGTAAAAGACTGAAATTGATTTGTCTTTGAAGCATACGAACACTAAACTCTTTTTCCAAGTGCAATTGTCATCTGGCTAGCCAATAATCGGCATGGACAAATTTACTGACCCGTATATTATTAGAGAATTCACGACATAGGTTCTGCAACCAAATGATGGGGACCCAGAGCGTTATCCTGATAGCGTTCAATCCAGTTTGGTGCAAGGGATCATGTTTGTTCTGGACATTTGTGTGAAATGTCCTTCGTTTTCGGGAAAATAAAGCTCCAAGATTATAATTTCTTCTCCAAGAAACTTCCTTACACAAGCAGTTCTTGCTTTCACTACTTGTTTTGGCGAGTGGTGACTTCAAAAACAACATATTAAGTGAACATTCTGTCTTAAAATTCAATTATTTATTTCCTTATTTTGTAAGCGATTTGAGCCATTCCACACAAATGTCCACAAGAAGGGAGTTTCCTTCACGAAACTTGATCATAAATCACAAAATCAAGCTTCGCCTCCCAAATCATACTTGTGTAACATGAGCTTTCTCTCGTGTCCTGTTTGCAATCGAATCTCAGTAAAATAAGCTTTTAAAAGTTAACATTTGAAATAGAGTCTATCAAGTATACGATTAACAGTCGAACATTACTGTTCTTCTTCTTCTTATCACTACAGCCCCTCTCGGACCTCCGCTTCCCGCAAAGAGCGGTCCATTGACCACATCCTCCGATTTCAAAATCCGAGCAGCGATCAACTGTCTTCGTCGACCAAGTCAGACCAGCGTTTCCTCTTTTTCGCCACTGGTCTCTGGGCTTCAGTTCCCCTAACGAATACCTTTTTGGGTATCTGTTGTTCGTCCATACAATTTATGTGGCCAGCTCATTGCAGCTTCCGGAAACTGACAATCGTTGAGGCCTCCAGTTTGTCAAAAATTTTATTCAGCTCATGGTTGTACAGAATTCTCCATTCATCCCCATCTAGCTTCGCTTGATTATCGTGAGGAATACTCAAAATTACTTCAGATTAAGTACAAGCCACTGACATTCGTTTATTTTCTACGCTAACATGGGGCCCCTTTCTTCCAATCCTTGATATAACCATGGCCGGTTGCTACTATCAGCTGGGACTCCTCAATCGTCGCGTTCGAATTCCTAGAAGTTTACTTCCTTCTATCCGATCACTGGTGTGTTCCCTTAAATTCGTCAGACTTTCACTCCACTTGCTACTTTCAATCTGGGAATTGATTTCGTAGTAACTCAGCTCCATCTTATCGAGCAAAAACGTTAACATTTTTAGGCTGTCTCATCGCTGGCAGGAGTTGTATCGTTGTTCCAACGCGTGTTGTGTCGTGTGTGGTATTTATTCACCGATTTCTCGTAATTTTGGCCATCGATTCTCTTTCCGAAAATGTGATGATTTCACAGATTTATCCTTCCATGGTGGGTATTAGTGAATTTGGGCGAGGAAAATGAATGATGTGCAGCGGCACGATGTCGCTAGATAGTCAGGAGAGGAGGTAAGATGTTCAATATTTGCAACCGCAATTTCTATGGATGTATTGAATTATTCTTATCAATAGTTTTAGCATCACGTTCATTTATATTCTTGGCATCTTTCTTACTCACATCACAATCAATTGAACTATCCAGACTTTAGCGTTTCTTCCCACCAACACCTGCTGTCGATTTTGGATTTAACAAACCATCGGGCGTTGGGCTTAAACTAGACTCACGACTTGGAGATTCTTCATAATTTTCAATATCGAAAGCAAGATAAAATGGCAGCGGATGACCGATTGCAGTATGCCTAGCTAGACTTCCTAGCTACAATTCAAGTGCTTTGACTGGCCGTCTTTTATCAGGATTCAGCTCAGAACATAAAAGCGCTATTTTGTAAAATGGTTCAGGGCACTGGTTACTGAGTTTTTCATTGACCACGTTCTGATTTAAACCAAAGCCTGGAGTACGTGCAAAGTAATCAGGGTCCGTCACTGTTATATTGCTGCCTTCTCTGTCGCTTTTACTAAGACTTGTTGTTCCACTTTTCAACCACTTTTCATTCATATAAATAAGGGCTGCCAATATGAAAGTCTTATCTTCACGAGCCAGGCAGTTCAATGAATTAAAATCTTGGTGAATGATATTCATCGAGTGTAAATAGCTCATTCCACGTGCAATATCTTTGGCGAATGGGACTCCTTGCTCCCAAGGCAATGGTAAATCAGAATCATGAATAAACTGTTTCAACGATCCACCAGAAATAAGATCCGTCACTAAATGTAGTTTCTTCTCTTTGTACAAAACACCAATAAACTGCAGGACATTGTGATGTGAGCGATCTACAGCTGTCATTTGTATTGAAATCAATCGATTGTAAAGGTGATCCTGTTCGACATGTAATAGCCGCTTGACTACTGCTATGACTTCCAGATCAGGTTCTATAGTTAATTGTAGAACACTATCGCTACTTTGTATAAGTTTATGAATTATTTCAATTGATGAATCCCTTTGCAGGAGTACGATTCACTTCTAGAATATGATCTTCAATACGAAGGGACATAAGATCCGTATTTACATCGATTCAAATTTCGGATTTTCTCCCATCGTTGCATGTTATTTTGTTTACGACGCGATTTCGATTGCTTCGAGGGGCTATTTATTTTGTGATGCTGCATATGTTGAATGGTTATCGGAAGTTCCTGCTTCCAAGTGATCTAGTCATAGCGCTGGGAATTTCGCGTTTCGTTTCGAGCTCGCGTTGGTCCTTGGTGCTTTCAGCGCTTGCTACTGCTCGCGTTTTTCGTAATGATTACATGACTGCCAAAAGGCAAGAAATTTTGCAAAGAAGCAAGGCTTAACAGCAGAAAAGACGACTGTTTCGTATGAAATCCAGTAACAAAGAGGGAGGTTTATTCAAAAAATATTTGTTACAAGCAGCAGTAATTTTTGTAGTTAAATATATTCATGAGAGCGTGAGAGTTAATAACAACAAGCATTAGTATAATCATTATTATAGACTAACGTTACATTTCAACACTCCCGCTTAATTAAGATTGTTTTTAAAATTAAATTACAATTCAGAAATGTATTATACGAATCAAATCAAATTTCAGTAGATAATTTCAAATTTAGTTTTGAATTTACGATCATCTTATCCAGTTAACTCAATTTCATTTTCAATTTACATTTTCAAAAGAAATGAGACCCATCTAAGTTGCACAAAATTGATGTTTTATCACTGAAACAGCTTTCGTGAAGACGTCCGCTACCATTTCGCTTGATGCAACACATTCAACAGTGATCAACGAGGATGTTACATACTGCCCAATATAATGATGACGAATTCCAATGTGTTAAGCACGCTCTGAATATGAGTCATTTTGGAAAAGACAAATCGCTAACTCGTTGTCAGACTTGATAAGAATACGATGATCACAACAAATGGAAAGGTCTGGTCCAAATTTAGTCAGCCAAATGGCTTCTCGTGCTGCCTCCGTTAACGCCATGCATTCTGCCTCGCAGCTCAATAAAGCGGTTGTATGTTGCCGATGGCTTGCCCTTGAAATCGTTCAATTGTAAAAATTGGAAAAAAAGCCTGTGCAGGATTTCTTTTGCTCGATATTGCTCCCCCAATCAGCATCACTAAATCCAGCCAATGCAACATTTTCTTTGGTGCAAAATTTCAATTTATAGTTAATAGGGTGTTGTAAGTACCTCATAATCCGTTTGATGGCAGACCAATGTGTATTGCCTTAACAGATGTTGTATCGGGTCACGTCTCCCAAAGCGAATACGATATCCGGACATGTTCCTTGTACTAAGTAAAGTAAGGAGCTTGGTAAGGAATTTTCGACATCGCTTCCTTCTCATCTTCCGATTTCGGAGCCATGTGCTTCGACAAACGTTGGTTTGGATCTGAAGGTGTGGATATTCCTTTGCAACTCGACATATAGAACTGCTCTAGAATTTCCCCAGTGTAATTTTCTTGGTCCAAATAATAGTCCCCGTTCTCTTGGTCATAAATAACATGAAGGCCAATACAATTTTTCAGCTTATCCAAGTCTTTCATTTTGAATTTTAGTGAGAGGTGTTGTTTTAATACTTGCTTTTCAGATTTATCTTTCCATAATATAAGCAAAACGTCGACATAAACAGCTACTATTAACATAGGAATATTTTCCGATTTTTTAACGTAGACATATGGATCATTTATAAAACGAGTTAGCTCGAAATCTTTTAAAGAATCATCCAGTTTTAGATTCCATTGACGTCCGCTTTGCTTTAAACCATAAATTGCCTTTTTAAATTTACAAACACGTGAAGGTCCATCATTTGCCCCTTCTTGTTGATATATGTAAACACCCTCTTTCAGATCTCCTTGAAGGAAAGCCGTCACAGCATCCAGTTGATAGATTCGAAATTTGTGTCTAGCCGCAACTGCTACTAATAATCGTAATGAACTGTATCTGATGACCAGTGAAAATGTTTCATTATAATCTATTGCATGCATTTGTTGACAGCCTTTAGCTGCCAAACGAGCTTTGAATTTTAATACTTTTCCATTTTTGTCACGCTTCGTTTTGAAAATCCATTTTGTTTTGGGTATCACAAGTATCGTTTTCAGCTAGAGAATTAAATTCGTTATCAACAGCTTCCTTCCACTGAATTTAATATTCGCTGTTCAGGGATTCGTCCAATGATATTGGATTACAATCCATAATTATATTTTCATCTGTCACCAAATTTACGGGATTTTGATTTAATAATCGTTCTGAACGTCTTATCCCATCAATATTGACACTTTCATCTGGAATGTAGTCAGGATCGTTTTCGATATCGGTGAAGGAAACTGATTGATCTGTATCTGCCTCCACTGAAGATGCATTAACTGATATAGATAACTGGAGATCCGTTGATTTAGTAGGATGATTTAGTAAAACATCATCAATATTAGATGCATCACTGCCAACACTTACTCGTTCATTGTTTTCGTATTTTGGACTCTCTTCAAGAATGATTACGTCTCTGCTTTCTGAAACCTTTCCTTTTCAATCAAACAATAACCTTTTGTTTTGTTGCAATATCCCATAAGGAGCATCCTTTTGATATTGGGTCCCATTTACAACGTTGTTGAGTTAGAACGTGCTTCATTGCAGGTGAACCAAAAATCTTCAAATGATTTAACTGCACTGCACCATTGGTCCAAATAGCTTCATGTTGCTTTCCTGTTGCTGAGGGGATGGATTGATTGATCAAATACACAGCAGTATTAACTGCTTCAACCCAATATTTCGTATCGAGACCGGCACCAAAAAGTACACATTTGGCCCGTTCAACAATGATCCTATTCATTCACTCCGCCACACCATTTTGTTGGGGAGTATATGGCACCGTAGACTTATGCCGAATACCACTTCTTAAGAATAGTTCTTTGAAATTATGGTTCATAAACTCAGTACCATTATCAGGTCAGACAGTTTTGATTGTCTTTTAGGTTTGGTTTTACACCAAGTACTTAAATTCCAAGAACTTTTGAAAGGCCCCACTGTTTGCCTTTTTTTTGTGGTAAGGGGGTGAATGCTATTTATGCACAGAGTGTGGGACTCCCATGCGCGACTGGACTACCCACTCAACACCTCCCCTGTCAACCTGAGAACCCAGCCTGGAACCGTTTGACACATTACTTCAGGCCAGGTCTCGTTTTGTTATGCCGTGGGGCGCCTTCAAGCTGAGGAGTCCCTTTCGTAGCGGGAGGGGAGAGGGGAAGAGGGAATGCCAGAAGAGTGGTCCCCCAGCCCCGGCGCCCCTGGCTGCTGTGAGTCCCTTTTGTATTTTAGGACTGCCCGAGCATAATGTGCCATCTGGTTCCATTTGTCAACTGATTCGAGCATCACCACAACTATATTATCCGGGGTGAGCTCTCCCGTCTCCTTGTAGAGTTCCCTTCGCAGCCTGACCCATTTTGTACACGCAAAAAATGTGTGACAGGTATTGTCCTCCTCTCCTGGGCAAAACTGACAATCGGGAGACCGTGACTTACCGATCTTGTGCAGGTAAGACTGAAAACACCCGTGCCCGCTCAAAAGCTGGGTCAGTTAGAAGTCAGTCTCACCATGCCTTTGATTTAGCCACGGTCTCACATCCGGGATGAGGCGCGCAGTCCACCTTCCCTTCGTGCAATTCACCCAAGACTGCTGCCAATAGTTGAGCGAGCGCCGTCTCTCCTCGCGGACAACTATCTCCCTCGCATCCTCGTTTTGGCGCAGGTAAATAGCGTGGCGCTATCTTGCAAGGAGGGCGACAGGTATCACGCCTGCAATCACTCTCACCACCGAGTCGGAGACTGTTGGATACGAAGATGCAATTCTCTCTCTTCTCTGTACCTGTGCCAAACGTTTTCGGTATACCTCCTTGCTGAGAACATCGCCCCATACCTCTGCTCTTGATGGGTTGGGTCCCCCTACGTTGGCCATAAGTCGACTCAGAGCCGATATTCCCGAAGCCCTGATTTGCTCAGAGAAAATTCATCTTCGAGTCGATCAGTAGTCCCAGGTACTTCACCGCTGGTTTTGATTCGATTTGTATGTCTCCAGTACTGATCATCCTTACTCTAGTGATTCTCTTTTTTGTCAAGATGACCATGTCGGTTTTCTCCAGTGCTAAACTCAGCCCCAGGTACTTCACCGATGGCTTTGATTCGATTTGCATATCTCCAATACTAAATATCCCTATTCTAGGGATTCTCTTTTTTGTCAAGATGAACACTTCGGTTTTCTCCAGTGCTAAACTGAACCCGCGGGCAGTCATCCAGTCTCTCACTCGGCGCATTTGCATACGTAGCGTAAGTTGCGCTTGTCCAACGGTGCATCCAGCGACCAGAGCTGCAACATCATCCGCATAGCCGACCAAGCGTGACTCATCTGGCATCTCAAGTCTCAGTAGCCCGTCGTAAGACACGTTCCACAGGTCCGGACCAAGGATAGATCCCTGGGCAACACCCAATGTAATTTTCATCCTTCGTTGGCCCTGTGTCGTGTCGTAGAGCAGGCTTCGGTCCTTTAGGTAGTTCCTCAAAAGCCGCATTAGATATTCTGGAACTTGAAAAGAGTTGCCTTTAAAAAATAAGACAAACACTTTTCTCGAAAAGTCATCAATGAAACCAATAAAATATTTAGCACCAAAAATTGACGGGATTCGCATGTAACCACAAACATCTGTGTGAATAAGTTCGAACATATCTGAAGTTTTAGATTGACTTGAAGGAAAAAGAGAACGAGTTTGTTTCACCCGTATGCATACTACGTATTTCAGTGAGTGTTCGCAATTGTCATGCAAAACATTACACACTTTGTTAATTTTTTGCCAATCACCAATATTAATATGGCCCATTCTTCTATGCCACGTAATCAGATCGCTTGGACTGGTAGCTAAAAGAGCGTATGATTCACTAGTTTGTAGTTTATATGTCCCATTTATTAATTTTGCAATGAATAAAAGTTTGTGGTTTTTATTGTATATATCACAACCAGTCTTCCTGAATATTACGCGCCTACCATTCTCAATTATCTTAGCAACAGACAAAAGACTGGCTGATAAGTCGGGTATGCACAAGACATTGCTAACTTCTATGAGATTGCCATTAACGTTCATAGTCAAATCACCTACACATTTAACCTTCATTGTTGTTTTATTTGCAATAGTAATTTCACCAATTAATGCATTGCGCTTTGTCTCTAAATAATTTGCATCGGGAGTCATATGGTGAGATGCGCCACTATGAATAAACCATTCTTCCCGTGAAAAGGAAC
This sequence comes from Odontomyia ornata, assembly GCA_963969285.1. Lineage (NCBI taxonomy): Eukaryota > Metazoa > Arthropoda > Insecta > Diptera > Stratiomyidae > Odontomyia > Odontomyia ornata. The sequence continues at coordinate 374,279,590 of OZ017739.1, read as the reverse complement.
GAGATAAAAATACGGCACTAAATGCATTTTTTTTTTGATTAGAGCTATTTTCGGCTTTTTCCAACACTTATTGACTACATGGTTAATTTAATTACAAATTTGCACGCTTTAACCGTTTTTTTAGATTGTTTGTTATTTGATAGAAACGCAGTGCTTGCAAGATTTGAACAATAATTTACTTCAATTAAGCGGGTTTTAATTATATCACATTTTATTTATCGATACCCATAATAAACGTTTTGTACTCGTCCATAAGTCCAACTAATAGGAAACACCCAATCCATTCCTCATTGATTGCAAATCCAATGCTAGCAAGCTTGTTGGAAGTTGATAAGATTTCACTGATGTATGAGTCCATAGATGAAAAATTTTCTAATTATGTCACAATAAGCGTACAAATTAAGGTAATTTTTCTAGATAGACCCATGTCTTCATAGATCGATTTTAATTTGGTCCGAATTTGAAAGTCAATAGTACACTCTTGATATGCACATACAGCTCCGGTCTAATACTTAGCACCATTAAGGCTCTAGGACTTTTTATTCTTTCTTCATCCATTTTATTACCCGATAAACCACTTTGAAATTTATCTAATTTATTTAGTTCGAAAACCGCACGTATAGCAAATAACCTCATTTGAAAATTTTCCGAACCTTTTAATTTGTATATCGATGCGATATCTCATGGCATATACAATTATTCACGCCTGATAATAAAGTGCCCATTTTATGTGGTACGCCCTTTGTTTCTTCAAAAAGATTTTACTTTTAAAAACACGTTTTAACTACCTGGACCGGTAACCTGTTGCATAGTAGCGACGGTTTTGTATGAAATCCAGAAACAAAAAGGGAGGTTTATTAAAAAATAGTTGTTATAAGCAGCAGTAATTTTCGTAGTCAAATGTATGCGTGAGAGCCTGAGAGTTAATAACAACAAGCATTAGTGTAAACATTAAAAGAGCGTTGACCGTAGTCTGAATTAATCAAATCCTTACCTACATCTTTTCCAAGGTTGGGCCAATCTGAGATACAAAGCTGCTCATAAATCTACGATACCAACTGAGGTGAGAATCACCAGAAACTAACTGCTAGTTGGCAGTAATGTCCGCACTCGTATTGGTGGTAAGCAGATGCCTACGATATCGCTTTATTTCTCGCAGCACCTGCTCTTTATCGAACTCATCCTAATTTTGTACCAGATTGTCTGCTACTACAGCAAGAACATCGTCAAACGCTTCCAGCATGAACATTGTTTCAATAAGTTTGAAAATTCTCCTGATATCATTGATTGCCACGTTTCATTGGGACAATTCTTTTATAAATCGATCGATGCATTCGAACATTGATCGACGTACTTCCTTTGAATTGTCAAAGCAGCATCACGAGCTAGTTCACCCGGCATTATTTTTCTTGCCCTCCTTTGTCACGGGAGCCTTCCACACACACAAAAAAACAAAGAAACGAAAAAAAAAGAAACAACAAAAAAATATAATAAGTTCTCCGCGAGGATAACTTCCCGAGCCAACTGAAGTCGAGGTTTAACGATGTATGTAACGCTTTATATTTTGTATCACACTTAGAAATTAGAATTAAGTGGATTCTAAGCAGATCAACGAGCACTTCGCTGACAATGCATTCAATCATCGTGCTGAAATATCGAAAGCGTGCAATTAATTTCACCGAATCGGACCGGCAAATACTGATAAACTAGCTCAGCCACATTGGAGCGTGATGGGAAATAAGCATATGGGCAAGTTTACGTCCAAGCTCAAATCAGGAACTTGGATGGATAAGATGGGCTCATCAGATAAAGCAGGAAGTCGTGGCAAACCTACTACACCACGTGATGGCACAGCCATTGAACAAGTAGGATTACAAATGTCTGTTTTGCGGTTTATGCAGAAGCTAAGTGAAGATGGTGACATTCCGTTTGAAGGAGTAGGAAGAGCGGGAAAGAATGGCCAGCAAACATCGTGGACGTATAAGAATGGGCAGATAAAATCAAATTGAACTTTGGAGACAAATTCTGACGAGCGAACGTAGCTTTGTAATATGTTTGGTGTTTGTTCGGACGTCGCCATTTCTAATTTCTTTCAAAATAAAATGCAAAAGCACGACGATTCGGATATTGTCAGCCAAGTATTGTTCGCAATCCGCTAATGATTGGAACTTGAAGAAGAAGTGTGGAAAGTAATATATGAATGTGAGACGAGTGATGATTAATCGGAAAGTGCACGTCCGCGGAAAGTTGCTCACTCCATAGATTTTTTTTAGCCGTTTTGACAAAAAGGTTCGTTAGTGGCGCTGAAGAAAGTGGAAACGATTTCACGGGTATTTTGGCAATAAGCAAGCGAACATTCTGCGGAAGTGGATTTGAGGACGATTGTTTAGATGCTGGAGAGCTGTTGGCGACTGAGCGGTAGATAAAAGTGCAGTGTTGCAGAAGAATGATTCCATTGATGAATATTGACAAATTTACCCTAGAAGTTACTTAACTGAACTCATTGAGTGGATTGAAATCTCCATACAACTTTCATGGAATTTGAAAGATCAAATTATACATGTAAATGAAAGTTGAAGCATAATGAGTGATCGCGATATACCCAGTGTACCGGTTACAACTTTAGCCGGGCTGACGAGTTTATCAGATTTACTAAGCGAGCTTCCTGTATCGGATTCCATTTAGAGTGTAACGTCCCCAAATAAATCGTTACTGTTCCATACATTGGTAGCTGATGAATCCAAAAACCTATTATCGGTTCGTGATGATAATCTAGTAAGGCAACTAGTTAATGCGATAGAACAAACAAGCTCAGATCATATAGAATTAAAGCCACAATACGCTTATAATCAACTTGGCACAAATATAAATACGTCACCGGAATTATTGCAAGGCATTTATACGTTTAGGCCTACCGTATTTAATACTCCTCCTAGCCAACGGATACAAATTAACAATTCAGTGAATACAAATTCTCCTCTATCAACTCAACAACAGCAACCGAGAAGCTGTACGACACTTCCACAGCAAATTCAAAATGAATTTCAACCTCCTTCCGGCCAGAAGAGTATAGTTACCACAAGACACAAAGCGCAATTGAGCGCTCAACATCCAGTTATCACCGCGACACCAAATAGTAGCAATATGCAGTTTGCTGCAAGTATGGACATTAAAGTGGAACCCGATATGAGACATGGATCAACAGATGTAGGACATGTTTCGAATGCGATATCCCATAGAAATGTTGTAAACATAAATAATTATCACCCTGTGGATGCATCTACTCAACAAAATGCAACTACGCGTCAGCAACAAGCTGCAATGCAACCACAGCAATATTACAATCAATCGCATATTCAAGTGCAGAAGCAAGCCCAAGGTAACCAGCCACACATTCAGCAGCATCCGCCAACACATAGCACATTTGGATACGATCGCGAACACAATATAGGACAATCGGAAAAAGTGTCCAGCAGATATCAGGACGGCAGTAGAAATGTAGGCGGAAGTGGGGGAGCAGGTATACCATATGTTGAGCAACATAAATCGAATCTGTCATCTGCATCGAAGCAACAGCAGCAACAACAACAACATCAACCATCATCGTGTCATAGCTCATCAAATGTTTCATCGTTCCATCACCATATTATGACATTTAAAGGTAATGCAGTGAATGCGATAAACAGTGAATGCGATGAACTGGTGGAACATCGAAAAGCTGCCTTGTATGAAAGTTTGGCCACCAGAGGGGATATAAGACCCCGGATGGAGCTTGGGAAGCTCTTTTTCACTTGGCATTTTCCCAAGAGGGAGCACGAATTTTGGGCGGAATTTTTGGAGGTTATAACGGTTCGAGGATTGATCAGAGGAATCAAGGAGGTTTTCGGATCAGCGAGGAGAGCGTCTTCTACGACTGAGGTAGATCGACAGCAGAAGTTGGTGGCAGCAAGATTGGGGGCCCCCCGAGTCGAACAAGCCGGTTGAACAGTGTAAGCTTGGTATAATTTTACATATATTTCTTTTTTTAAATATAATATATTCAAAAAAAAAGGAAAGACATCTGAGTAAAGCAGTGAATTAGAAATTGTGAAGTTGGCTCGGGAAGCGAGGTGGCATTCCCGTACGAGCAACGCCCCGTGTGTGGAAGGCTCGAGGGCGCTTCGCCGCCACGTGGTGTGACTCCGAGGTTCGTCAGGGCTCATCCCTTGTCTTAGGTTCCCCCGCCTTAGTTGTGGTCGTGGTTAGGGAGGAAAGGCGGTGCGTGAGTGCATTGCGCGTCGTGTCGCGAAGGTGTCGGTGCGAGCCTTTTGGCGAGTCGTGATTCTCGTTTGGCGACTTCTGTGGGGCCCATTGGCAAAGCGAGTGGCACACGGCCCCTCTCCATTGGGCTAACCAGGTCCGAGGGCCCCAGTCAGGAGCTCCACCAGAGGGTACGGAAGCGATACTCGGACGCAGAATTGTTACACCTTCCTCTTCGCTAGATGTCAATGTCCATATCAACAAATTTTTTTGTGCCAAATGTATCAACATTGTCTACAATCAGGATTCGTTCTGTCACTAAATGATTGTTCAGGACGTTTAGCTTATTGAGTCCTTTATCCAAAGTCATGTTAGGCCCAGGGATCTATCCTTGGTCCGGACCTGTGGAACGTGTCTTACGACGGGCAACTGAGACTTGAGATGCCAGATGAGTCGCGCTTGGTCGGCTATGCGGATGATGTTGCGGCTCTGGTCGCCGGACGCACCGTTGAACAAGCGCAACTTAGGCTAGGTATGCTAATGCGCCGAGTGAGGGACTGGATGACTGCTCGCGGGCTCAGTTTAGCACTGGAGAAAACCGAAGTGGTCATCTTGACAAAAAAGAGAATCCCTAGAGTAAGGATGATCAGTATTGGAGATATACAGATCGAATCGAAGCCAGCGGTGAAGTACCTGGGGCTACTGATCGACTCAAAGATGAGTTTCTCTGAGCAAATCAGGGCAACGGCTGAGAAGGCTGCTTCGGGAATATCGGCCCTGAGTCGACTTATGGCCAACGTAGGGGGACCCAGCCCATCAAGAAGACGCCTCTTGATGAGTGCTGTAGGGTCAGTGCTACTGTACGGAGCAGAGGTATGGGACGACGCTCTCAGCAAGGAGGTATACCGAAAACGATTGGCACAGGTACAGAGAAGAGGAGCACTGAGAATTGCATCTTCGTATCCAACAGTCTCCGACTCGGCGGTGAGAGTGATTGCAGGCGTGATACCTGTCGCCCTCCTTGCTAGAGAGCGCCGCGCTATTTACCTGCGCCGAAACGAGGATGCGAGGGAGATGGCTGTCCGCGAGGAGAGACAATGCTCGCTCAACGATTGGCAGCAGTCTTGGAGGAATTGCACGAAGGGAAGGTGGACTGCGCGCCTCATCCCGGACGTGAGACCGTGGCTAAATCGAAGGCATGGTGAGACTGACTTCTATCTGACCCAGTTTTTGAGCGGGCACGGGTGTTTTCAGTCTTACCTGCACAAGATCGGCAAGTCACGGTCTCCCGATTGTCGGTTTTGCCCAGGAGAGGAGGACAATGCCTGTCACACATTTTTTGCGTGTACCAAATGGGCCAGGCTACGAAGGGAACTCTACAGGGAGACGGGAGAGCTCACCCCGGATAATATAGTTGCGGTGATGCTCGAATCGGTTGACAAATGGAACCAGGTGGCACATTATGCTCGGGCAGTCCTAAAATATAAAAGAGACTCACAGCAGCCGGAGGCACTGGGGCTGAGGGATCGCTCTTCTGGCAATTCCTCTTCCCCTCTCCCCTCCCGCTAGGAAAGGGCTTCCCCAGCTTGAAGGCGCCCCACGGCGTAACAAAACGAGACCTGGCCCGAAGTAATGTGTCAAACGGTTCCAGGCTAGGTTCTCAGATTGACAGGGGAGGTGTTGAGTGGGTAGTCCAAAGGTATCCTCCATGGGAGTCCCACACTGCCAGACTCGGCGGGCATAAATGCCTTCACCTCCCTACCACAAAAAAAAAAGAAAAAAAGTCATGTTAGGAGACAGTAGGTATTGTTGCACTAAATTAACTTCTTCTAGCTAAAGTCACAAATAGCTGGCAAAACATTGTTTCAATAATTATCAAGATTGGATTTTGAGGGATCTTGCATATATTCTAAAGTACTCACAACCATTTCCACGTTTTATGTTACGACTTTAACTGAGTCGTAGTGAGCGCACCAGCGAGTATCAGACAAACGTTTCATACTTTTACCTGTTTTCTCTTTGAGTAATTTCCACCTTTTCACAGTTGCAAAACATGTGACGCTGAAACAAACACATGAGAATACATGTACTCCGCAAAGATTCAAGGAATGATTTGCACAGGGAGTGAATACAGCCTTTGGATTGATTTCTCAATTTTTTTGTTGCAATCCTCCATATACACCTGACATTTACGCGGTGTTGTCATAACCTTGAGCTCTGCACAACGCAATATCCAGGCCATCTTTTTCAAGCTTCTGCTGAATATCTTTTGACATATCTTCTGCCGTTTTCCAAGCCATCACAAAAAACCCTAGGAATGATTCTCGAACTTCCACAATCTCATTTTCTTTGTGTACGTACCTAATGTTTTGACTCATATGGTCTGTTTTGCTTTCGTCGAGAGTGCTGTCAAAAATGATGCCGTAATACTGAGCCTTAATCTTTTGCTTAACATGTTCACCCAGACAACATATAAATTGTTTTTGTATCCCTTTAGATAAATAAGAAGGTACTCTTTTCGACCCACCTGCGGACTCGTTAAGTTTTATGCAATGCTCTTTCAGCACTAGATCATATTTTGCTATTAGCTGCACCAATTCTTAGTAATTTCCCCCATTTTCTGAAGAAACGTCTTCACGATGACTGCGGAAAGTAAGGTTTTGCTGGGCGATGTAAAATGTGCCAAGTTAAAGACGGTGAAACCAAATTTACTGTGGGGTGTAGTAGTGTAGAGGCCTATAGACTCAGCAGTTGATGGATATTGGCAGAATATAGATACTATAAAGAAAGGTAGATTGAATTTTACACCAGCCATTCAAATTTAAAAATTGTAAATAACCATTCTAAGCTGTTTCCCATTTGTATCTACGAGGCCCGAAACATTGAACTGCCTATAAGTTACTGAACATATTTTCAATCTTGTTTAGAATTTGATTTGAAGAACTCCTCAAGATTTGGAGGCCCCTAAGATCGGAGGCCCGGGGGGACCGCATTTTTCTAGCTGCGTCTGAAAGATGGTCATGTAACATATACTCAGCACTCTGGATGCTCAACGGCAGTGCTGAACATCCAGAACGACATCTAACAATACAGTATGAGTATGTTTTTCAAGTTCTTCTCTCTGAGTTAATTCCAACCCATAATATGTTCAAAGTCATGACTTTGGTCTCCTGGGAACTCCGGTTGCATTATGCCGCCACAGTATCCCAACCTAATGGTACGAGCGATAATTTATTTAGAATCTTATGGGCTTCTGTCGTAATGCACTCCTCATTTCAATTCAGTCTACCGTTAATTGTAGACTTCCCTTTAACATACGTTTTTTATTAAAATTATAACTTTTGGCAATCTGAATCGATTTTTCAGTTAGATTGTGGATACCAACAGACGAATTTGTTACGACTAGAGCATGATATAAATATTTATGAAGTCTTAAATAAACAAAAAAAAAAAAAAATTTGAGTTAGTATCAACTCAATTGGAAAAGCTAATCCTAAAGTCAAACTGAAAATTAAAATTCCAAAACGTACGTGCTAATGATTTTTCAGAAATTTTCCCAGCGACTAATTCCAGCCAACGCCAAAACCGTCAAAAACTCAAATCAATAACATTTTCCCCCCATGTTAAATTTCACACTTAATATGCACATATCTTTATTTGTTTCATGTACACACAATGCATAACAATTTGTAACTTTTACTACCAAAAATACTAAGTGTGAGGTCATTATCCCTACTCCACATCTCTCTAAATCGGCTCATTACATTCCTGTCCACTTAATCGGTGCTACGTTATTCCCGCCATCGTCATCGAGTGGACGGAGGACAATAAAAAGTGACGGTCCAATAAGCAAACTGAATACATTTTAGCATTATCGATTCTTTGATTTTTACACGGTCTCGGCGTTTTTGCTCGTCAAAAGTCCCTTTTTCACGAGCCTGTCTATCATCCCTGCCAACTAACTTCCAATCGTTTCACTCGCATGTGTGATGAGATGTGAACGAAAAGTCATTCATATGCACCAAGCGTTGATCATATGTGTCTTGGACACAACTGAGAATCGCCGGCAATGTGTTAATTTGAAACGACAAACGCATCATCCATTGTCATCAAGGCACCCACTGTTGGGTTATCTTAAGGAAGGAAAGACTTGCAGGGATGTGGAAATAGGGATTAGATATCGAAATTTGGCCAATTAAATCAAACATGTCGAGTAGGCAGGAGAGAGCGCCCACCAGAAAGGCTTTTTAATAATCGTAGGGTTCAAAACAACTTTTCTAATGACATGAATCGATGACTTAAATTATGAATCCGTTGAATATACAAGAATTCGTTCCAATATATACGAAAGATTGATGGTTTCTTTCATAAACACAAATCCCCCGGCGTTTCGTTCCATCTTAAATAAATTTCCTGAATAATCGGCGCATGGAGTATATTCAAATATAACACAATTCTTGTTATTTTCATGAAAATCGAATAAAATTGTAGTCTCGATTGATTTGAAATAGCATTCATCTTCAAATCTTGTTCTACTCGCATTTCCATATTATTGAAATGATTATATCTCACTCGATGATGATTCGATGTCAATGAAAATTAGTTTAGAAAAGGGTGTCAATATTGTGTCGGATGTTGCCGCCGGCTTGAACTATTTTTATTGGAAGAAGAAAGTGATCAACGACTAATAGAAAGGAAAAGAAAAGTTTAGAGAAGAAGGTGGTGGATGATAAAAATTCATAGAAATGGTAGCAGGTGCATATTGTCCGATAGCAATGCAATGCCAGATGAAAAATGCCTGCATTTTTAGGTAAATTTCTCGAGAGAAATTTACCTATTGCGGAGAGCATCATATATATATATATATATATATATATATATATATATATATATATATATATATATATATATATATATATATATATATATATATATATATGGGATATAACGAAATTTGTGACCACGCTAGAGGTTGTAATTTTGCTGCGATTTTCACCAAATTTTCAGGAAATGTGTATTGGGTAATCATCTCGGTTAAGTTCGTGAACCAGCTATATCGGCCGGGCAAAAACAAAATGGCGGCCATTTTAGACGAAAAATCGTGATTTCTGTTCTGACCAAAGTATAATTCCGATTTGGCTGAAATTTGGTACAAAGGTTCATTGATGTATGTGATGAATCTTACAATAAAAAATCCAAAGTCGGTACGCCAGAAACGAAATGGCGGCCGCTCAAAGGTCGAAAAACGTGCAAAATTTTGTTGTTGTAATAGTGGTCAAAGCTTTCAACAAATTTTCATGAAATTCGGTAGTTTGATAGAAATTATAAGTATCTAAAGAATTACGAAAAAGCACTGGAGGTCAGATTGCAAAAAACAAAATGGCGGCCAGTTGAAGGTCAAAATTTCAATTCGACATATATGAAACTTGGTTTCAAGATAGACATTACTTAGACCTACAGTCTTTGGTATTTTGGTGATCATGCATTTGCAAATTTCGAAATGGCGGCCGTTTAAATATGCGTTTTTTTCATGTTTTTGTGGCCCTCTAGCGTTCACATTTTCCAACGGATTTTGATGAAACTTGAGATTGTGAATCTCTGTACTATGTTCTTGTATTTTGCAGGAAATTATTAAAATTGAATGAAAAATAAAAAAGTCGAAAATTTAAAGCCTAATATTTTTAAGCTGCCATTTTCTTTAAAAATTGAATTATTTTGCCCTGTCTAGAGTGAAACTCCTATTTGAACGAGATAGTACATTGATTGATGAGGTCCTAGCATACAAAGATTTAAAATAACCCAAAATCAAATGCATGCATTCAAAATGGCGGCCCCCAAAGGTCTGAAGGCAAGCTCAATTCGCTATTTTAGTGCCAACTGAAATAAAGAATATTTTTCATGGAAACGTTTTAAATGACTTTACTTGAAAGAACTTATAAACCAGATCATTTTTAAGATATTGTAAAATATTTTTAACAATACCCTAAAAAATTATAAAATCGCGACTTGTCTGTCTGTCCGTCCGTCCGCCCGTTCGTTCGTGCGTCATAACAAGATTTCTCGCAAACCACATGAGCTAGAATGAGGAAATTTTCTACGTAGGTCAAAAGTGGTTGCTCTTGAAATTTGCAGGGCAAGAAAATATTTTAAGGTATTTAAGGGGGGTCTCCCCATACAGGCGAGTCTCCCCATACAGGGGGTGGCATACAATTTTTTTATTTCTGTAGCCCTCTAGCAGCCAAGATTCTCAACAGATTCAGTTGAAACTTGAAATTATAAGTTATTAAGGCAAGTTAATTTAATTTAATTATGCAAATCGAATGACAAATAAAAAGTCGAAAATTCACAGCTTAATAATTTTAGCAGCCGATTTCAATAAAAATCGAAATGACGGCCCTCATAGTTCAGAAAAAAATTGTAAATGTATATATTAATGGCAATGCAAGTGCTGATTAAACTTTTATGGAAATCTTTTGAAATTAACTATTCGAGCTATTTAAGCCTTTGTGTGGTTACCACTGTGAACTGTGTAAACAGCAAATGCGAGAAGGGCGAAACCGGTATTTATATGTTTACAACAATATGTAATCCATACGCGTGCAACTCAATTTAATTAGCAAAATATTTGCGCCCCGATAAAAGGTCTCTAAAAACGAACGTGGCCAGATTTTTTTTATGTTAATAAATACCCATGTGGTACTACGAAAATTGCAGAAAGAAGTTTAGTAGTAGGCAAGCCAATTTATTTTTCGAAACTTTACGCTACATACGAGAAATTTACCTTTCCGGCTGGTGCTGCCAACGGGGATTTTTTATATGGTATTAGGTTGCTTTTTGAATAAATCTGTAAAATTGAACTGTGCAGAGCTGTTGCAGAGCTCCTTCATGTACCGTCCGGAAAGTTCGATAACTTCTGTTGGCTGGCCTTTATTAACTTTGAAATTTTGCTGTGTAAAATTGCTCCGAGGGTTTTCAAGCAAGACACCGATTTTAGAGAAGCTATTACAGCTAAATTTCGACTTGCATTGACCCTTAGATATTTAGCATCTGGTGATATCTTCAGTAGTCTGAACTATCTGTTTTAAGTATCCAAAGTATCTTTATCAGGAATTATATGGGAAGTCTCTAGAGCTCTTAATGAAACTTCAAAGGATGAAGTAAAGGTAAAGTATATTTTCAAGTTTTTTATTGACACAATAACCATCAGAGTACTACAAATTACTTATCAAAACAATAGATACATACGAAAATAGGACACAGACAACAATTAATTTTTTGAATCATAGAATCTACGATGTTATTTTAAGAAATAATTATCAAAAACTGTTAATTTTTTAGCACATATAATTTCAGACTATGGAATTCGCAATATGAAAGAATTAGAGTGTATAACCAGAAATCATATAATGTATGGTCATTGATTTTATGATTTTTGGCCATATTTTGAATTCCATTAATAAGATTATATGATCCGTAGAGTATATTCTATCAAGATGCTTAGGAGTTAATTTTTTTTGTTAATTAATTTTTTAAATCATGGAATCCCATATGATTCTATGATTTAAAAAACTTTTTTTGTCTCTATGAGGAATGAAGACACTGTCCAGATCAATGCCGTAACTACATAGTAATCGGTTCACTTCTATCATCAGATTCAAACGTTTCAATGAATTTGATAGAGCAATTTGGAGAATGTTTGATTTTAGAATCGTTTTAGTCACTGGGGAATTATAGGATTGTACAGATGGAGGTTGAACTGAGTAGGTCCTTGTGGATTGCACAGCTGGAGGGTGGACAGAGTAGGTGTTTGCAGATTGCAGAGGTGGAGGTTAGACTGAGTAGGTTTATGCGGACTGCACATGTAAATTTTGGACTGCGAATCGAACAGGCCGGTTTGATGCATAAGTATTTGTAATTGGTTCTGAATATGCGCTTAAAACACTTGAAGGCCGGTTTGGGATATGAATATTCAACTCTGACTGGGGGTCTAGAATATGGGTATGAATACTGGGGGGATGGTGTTTCACGTCTCGATAGCCTGCGGCTGATTCCATTTATGAATATGCCATATATTACGTACATAATTAATTTCCGTTCGTCTTTGGATATCTCTCTAATTTTTTAGCCAAAAGCTTGCCGTAGAGATCGCAGTCATCATCTTGTTTAGGTGCATTATCAGCCTGACATTGATCTAAAGCATCAGTCAGCTGATCGAATGCTTTAGCCATTTGCTGCTCAACCGAATCAAATGCAGAGCAACGCTGATTTTTTTTCACCCGAGTCGCTCGCGTTTTTTCTGTTTAAGTTGGTAGCAAGGTAATGTTTCCATTCCTTCGGTTTCAAAAGTTTCGTCTCCAAAAGTTTCATCCAGTTCCAGTGATGTTTCATTTTCGAAACTTTCAGTTGATTGTAGTGATGCTGATGGTCCCTGAAAGAAATGTATTTTAATTTCTTTATTACTGACATATGCAATTTCTATTTCAGATGCCCACAACAGCGGAAGAGTGGTTTTCTATAGAGAAAGTATTTGGCAAAAAATTTCCACATTGTGTTGGTGCAATTATGGTAAGCACATACTAATTGAAAACCCATTTCATGGTGCAGCAGAGTTTTACAACTACAAGAAGACTTTTAACATTGTCCTAATGGCACTAGTAGATAGTAATTATAAATTTATATTTGCTGACATAGGAAGTCAAGGAAGAATAAGTGATGGTGGCGTATTAAATAGTTCATTATAATCCAAAAAAATAATTAGAAACGATTTAAATTTACCCACGCCATGCCCTCTTCCAGGGTTAAATGTCAATATGCCATACGTCTTTACAAGTGATGGTGTTTTTGCACTAAACGCACATGTGATGAAGCCATAACCTGGCAATCATGCTTCAACTTCACCAAAAAGAACATTTAATAGATGTCTGTCTAGATCCCCAGTTGTGGTGGAAAACATATTTGGAATTTTAACTGCAGTATCTAGAATATTCCGACGACCAATTGATTAACATCCACATATTGTGTCAGAATTGACAATGACATGTGTACTGCTACATAATTTTCTCTGAAATACCAAAAATTCTGAACGTATGATGAATACAATAGTAATGACGATTTGATAAGGCCTGTATCATGGCGAAGACATGCAAATGAATACAATGCAATAAGAAATTTACCATGCATACCACAAAGATTACCTCTAAATGCTACACAAATTAGGGAAGAATTTTCTTAATACTGACGAAATTTAGGGACTAAATAAAAAATTTTAATTATAGTTTCAACTAAATATTCAATCATAAATTTCAGTTTTTAGTTAAAACTGAGTTTCCTTTGAGGTAAATTTCTCAAGAAAAATTTACAGTATTATTAAATCGTCAAACTAAATTTGTTGTGTATGTATGTTTAAATTATATGTACAAGCTGCATAATCCATACTTAATTAATAGTACCCATTATTTAAGTTTAATTTGTTATTTACAATATTATAGTAAACACAAAGTTTCGTCATACGAATTTCTTATTTTTTTACATATTTCTCGTTGTACCTGTATATAACGGCAGCAAAAACAATTCCACCTGCGGGTACGCAAACCAAATGGGATCGTATATATCATCGTTTTTTGAAAAAATTAAGAAAGCAAGTATAGTTTTATGTAGATAATGAAAACATACCTGCACCAGAGCGGGTTGAATCCTTTTTTATAAGTGGCGTCTAAAGGTATCCATCAGTATATCCCTTCTTGATTTCAGGACTTGTATTTGTATACATTTCATCTTCAAACTCAACCTTTCCCAAGCATCGTGAATTTTCTTAATATATTTGTGAAATAGATGATCCCGCTCGTGCATGCGCCCGTTGAACGTGCACATGTGAATGCAGCATAAAAGTTGTAATCAAGAACTTTCATTTATAACCTCACTCTACTATCTTTGATCTAAAAGAAACTTTTTTAAGGGCCATTTCGGTATAAGGGAGGACAAAATTTCTACGCACATTCAAATCATTCTTATGTGAACTACAGAAATGCAACTATCCCCTAAAATAAACTTTTCACCTTCCCAAAGTGATAAATGTGTGGAGAGTATTTCATCAAAAAACCTACGCAAATTCATCAAGTGAGAATATCTAATTGATTTACGATTCGGCAAGATTGCGTCATGGCGGCTGTATCACGAGTTTTTAGTTGCAAATAGAAGTAAACTGCGACAAGATTCAATAGGAGCCTCAAGCCATGCACAGAACTAATACACTCAACTGAAGGTAGGTCTATGCTAGGAATGATGTACGTGAGTGTCACAAAAATGTGTAACCTTGTAGGTTAAACCTTGTCAATCACCGTAATTAATTTTGACTATGGCTGGTAGTACGTGGGCACTTAGTCTATAATGTGAGTACAAAACACAATTTTAAACATAACAATAATTTATTACCCACACAAAATACATAAAACGGTTGAAATAATTTATTCCCCCCCCTGGATATGTTAGTCGTCTCACAACTGACAGCGGTTGTTGTTATTTCGTCAATAAATTGTACTTCCTTGGAGTTCGAACTTCCGTATTTCCTCAAGTGCTGATTGTCAATGGGATAAGTTGTTGAATCCAAAGTTGATTCAAAGTACGCCGGCTTGACTCGATCGGTACTCACGTTAATTTCTTTTCGGCCTATTTCCAATTCGTATACATTTTCAGATCACTCCACAACTTTGTATGGTCCTTCATAAGGAGGCTCCAATGGCTTTTGGTCGATACGGAAGAAAACGTGTGAGCTAGTCACTAAATCCATATGAATGAAGATTTTGCGCTTGTCAAGATGTGATGCTGGAGTGGCTCGTACGGTCTTCATATGCTCGCGAAACTTTTGGACTAATAAATTGGGATCCGGTGGCATGTCTTCATCGAAGAAAAATTCACCGGGAATTCGTAGAGTAGTATCCTACGAAAGTTCCGCATCTGTTGCGCCAATATCTTCTTTGATGCTCGTACGCAGTCCTAACTGAACTGTTGGTAGGATTTCAATCCATTCTTGATTGTTGTGGCACATAACTGCGGCCTTTAAAGACCGGTGCCAACGTTCAATCATCGGTCGGGCGTTTTTGCAGCCCAATAAGGTGTTGGCGATTGGAATACGATGGATTTATACTGAGATCCCTGTTCCGACGTTAGAATGCTCAGGGCTCCATAGCATGCGATCCAATTGGAATAAAATGCGATGGTGATTTCGTCCGCCGAGATAGTTTTGATGGGAATCACCCCAGGCCATCTTGTAAACTGATTAATTATCATTAAAACATATGAATATCCTTTTGACGGCTTTAGTGGTCCAACGATGTCAATATGCACGCGACTAAACCTTATATCCAGCATATCAATTGGACCTTGTGCCGGCTTGGCATGTCATCCAATTTTGTTTCGCTGACATGGGAGACCAAGGCTAGCCCATTCGAGTATATATTTGAATAAACTTGGCCACACATACTTTTTACACAAAAGCTTCTTCGTAGCTCTGCCACTGGGACGAGACGATCGATGAAACAAGTCAAAAATTTGTCGTCGCAAGGCTAATTGTTGCTCGTTGGAACATCGCAATAAATAGCTGCCTCGTTGTCATATAGACGTAATCTCCAAAATCGCAATCTGCATCCTCCTTTTTTGCCTTCGCTAAATCTTCGATTGTCTCTCCAACTGGCACTGGCATTTCCATACGTACATTTCTCTTTGTTTATAGAAAAGCCATACTCACGTCGGATGATTCTTAAATGCTCACGAATAACAAAAATGTAGGCCTCATAGAACGTGGTCAATGTAGTGCTAGAAGGTTTGCGCGGCGTTGCATAAACCAAACGTCATCACCTTAAATTCGAATAATCCAAATGGCCTTATAACGGCAGTCTTCGGAACATCCTCAGGAGCCACTGGAATTTGATGGTATGCCGCATCGGGTCGAGCGCCGCAAATGCCATGCATCTACTGAGTCTGTGAGCAAAGTCACCAAGATGAGCAATGAGATATTTATCCGGGATGGTGATTGCATTCAAACGACGAAAGTCACCACAAGGTCTCCGCTGGCCAGTTTTCTTTTGGAATAGGTGTAGTGGATTCGCTCACTGACTACTTGACGGGTAACGAATTTCTTGTTGTAGCATAATTTCGAATTTCGCTTTTGCTACTCTCAGCTTCTTAGGCGTTAGGCAACTTGCCTTTTTTGCAACTGAAGGGCCTTTTGTTGGAATGTGGTGGTAAACCCTATGAGCCATAACCTTCCTGGCATCAGATGGTACAGTTAAATCAGCATAATTCTTTAGCAGATCGTAATACCCTGAGCTTTCTTTCATCGTAGTAATGGTAGCATTGGCTTGGTTGCTAAATTTAGCATAAGCTCCTAATTTAAAAAAAAAGCTAAAACTAAGACTCGATAGCGATGCAAACAAACCAAAAATTTACTCAGTCATCGACATCGAGCAATTGCTCAATGCTAGAGGGAAAGCTAAGAAGGCTGAGAGAGAAAACGAAGAATTCAGACTTCGGATCCAATCGCTAGAAGAACTAGTTGGAACACTAAAGTTCAACAAAGCAAAAAACCCAACAAGAAAGAAAAAAAGTAAAGTCAAAAGCGACCGAAGACAAAAAACCCTAACAAGAACCTGATCAAGAGGATGTCCTCAGCGCAGATGGAACAAAAGTCAGCACGAACAATTACGCAGCGCTAACTGGGCTAGACGATTTCATGAGCAGTAAAGAGGATAAAGGTAACAAAAATTCTGAACATTGCATTACTAACCCTGATGATGGATTTATCGAATATGCAAAAATTAAAAATAGGGAGAAAAAACCAACAGTTTGTCTGCTGGTCCGTCTATCAACATCAATCAAAACGACAAAAAAAGTCCCACCAACCAATTTATTTGAGCAAACAGCCAAAGATATGGTTCGGCTTTTGGTAGCCGAAAATAATTTAAATGATTTTGATTTTGCCGATAAACTGACAATTAGAACTGAGTCATTAGTTGATTTTCAGGCAGCAAAAAGTGCGTTGAATTCTGGAGATATTCCGCATTTTACAAACACCCCCAAAAGTGAAAAAAACCATACATTTTTATTAAAGGGTCTGGTCTGCGGAGAGAACGCGGTCGATCTCCTTCAAGTACTTCAAGAAGTCGCACCAGAGATAGAATTTATTACAGTTAAAGATTTGCAATAAGGAAATCGATTGTCAAGCGTAAAAGCTTGCCTTATTACTTAGTCCAGATTTCCAGCGAAAGCAATTCAAGTGCCCTACAAAAAATAAGGTACTTGAACTTCAGTGTGGTGAAGCGCAAATGCCTCCAGAAAAG
Organism: Odontomyia ornata; assembly: GCA_963969285.1. Lineage (NCBI taxonomy): Eukaryota > Metazoa > Arthropoda > Insecta > Diptera > Stratiomyidae > Odontomyia > Odontomyia ornata. The sequence goes on along the minus strand of OZ017739.1, from coordinate 374,262,017 downwards.
TGAGGTCAACCAGTGCTACAGGTGCCAAAGATTTGGTCATTCATCTGCCAATTGCGCCATGAAATATAGATGTGTAATGTGCCAAAATAACCATGCTCCCGCCGAATGCAAATTTCCTCAGGCGGAGCCAAAAGAAAAATTATATTGTGTGAATTGCGGTGTCTTTGGTTAGACAGCATCATATCGAGGATGCCCCCGTTCTCAAGATGCAAAAGTAAAATTTACTCCAACACAAAGTCAAGTACATCGCAGTGTGATACGCACCAAGTTCGTCAAGCATTTGCTGCAAGACGACCAGCAGTCAATATAAATAAAATAAATAATGTAAGTGGCAATAATGAGCTGCTTCTTAAAATTTATCAGCAATTAAATTCTTTATTGGAGCCATTCAATAAACACAATTCTAAAATTAACTTTGTTATTAGCGTTTAGGTCTTTCAAATGCCTCAAATAACTTGTCATCCAGTCAAATTTCCATGAATAGGATTCATCTCATTTCGATCAACGTCAACTCCATTGTGAGTCTACATTGACGTGATTATCTCCTTAAATTCATTGTCAAGCAAAAGCCTGACATCATGCTTCTCACTGAAATCTCACTGCCAGGTGGGGATAACATCTTCGTTTTCCATGCCTATGCAACTGTTTGAAATAATCTCAAATTCAAGAATGAGCTGAAGTTTTGTTTGAAATACTCGAATTGAACAAGCTGCATATTTAACATATTCTTGCTGGTGACTTGAGCGCCACGCATACTTCATGGCTGAATGCCACCAATAATCAGAGAGGTGTTTTCCTGAAATTGTGGATAACAGAGAACCAAGTTGATTACGGGTGCAGTCTATATGGGTTGGAGTTCCCAATATACTCTAGGACAAACTCATATTTGGACTTATGCATTGCTGACGCAAGACTAGAACTCAGCCTCAAAAGTCCTCAATGGATGCTTCCTTATGATCGCGACCATAACGCAATCGTATTGGAAATCAATCATCAAATGGATGATTTCTTCCTCATTCCAGTTCAACATGAAAATCATCGGTTGAATTTAAAAAAAAAACAGACTGGGGAAAGTTTAATCGGGAGCATCAGATGCAATGTTTTCCTCCTGATGGCGGCAACGCTTGCTCAATGGTTCTTAATGACAGGAATCTAACTAACGATGAAATAGATCTCTTTTTATCGAAGTTAGAGAAGCTGACGTTGGAAACGATTAAGAAAGTAGTTCCCAAGATTAAACATCGAAACAATATGGAAGGATATGAAACACCAACCATCGCAAGGTTGAAAAGATTGAAAAGCCTTCCTCTCACCCGCGTCAACAATATTTATCGACGATTTTCGGACTACAACCATCCCTCGTTGGCTTTGTTGAAATTACACCTGAAGAATGTCCGGAACTTAATCCGTTCATACTTCAGGAGTGAGGTCAGCAATCAATGGGCGGAAAAACTGAGGGGTATTAGCCCACAGGACCCAGATGGCGTTTTCGCGAAAGTAAATAGCATATACCGTAAGAAGTCTCGAGTGAAGGTATTGAATCTTGAAGTCACTAGTGATGAGATAAATCTTCTCAATAGGGCTGGTATCGAAACTGATATAACGACTCCGGATAGAAATTGAAACAGGATTATGTGTGATGGATTGCAGAAACTTGCCCTGATTGGAACACATTTCGAATTGGTTCATCCGCCAAACCCAGAGAAAAGGAATGAAATATTTTCGGAGGTCGTTGAAGCAAAAGTTTCCGACTTCAAATCAAGCCTGAACGGCCAATCAATTCTTCATTTCGACGAAACATTAACATCTGCCCTCATACCGAGCTTGAATTTTATTGATTATTTTGTCAGCTATGAAGACTTGTGTTTCATATTTCGCAGGATAAACAACAAGGAATCTTGTGGTACTGATGGTATTTTAAATATAGTTCTCCGTCATTTGCCTGAGGTTGCTATTAGGAATTATTGCATATTGTTCAACAACATGTTGAACAATTCATATTTTCCAAATGAGTGGAAAAAGGCTAAGGTATTTCCGATCTTGAAGAAAGGAAAAGAAACTTCGTGTCCTAAAAGCTATCGCCCAATCGGCTTGCTGCCTAACATCAGCAAGGTGTTTGAAGTGATACTCAACAGAGCATTAAACGCCCACGTTGAAAAATATGAGTTGCCCCGAATTGCCAATTTGGTTTTCGTGCCAGGCATTCGACCGTACATGCAATAACGAAAGTAACCTCAGACATTTGTTGGAAGCTAAACAACAAAGAATGTGTTGGAGCATGTGTCATTGATATGGAGAAAGCCTTCGATACGGTGTGGTTAGATGGACTAGTTTTCAAACTTCTTCAGGACTGGTTCCCCAGACACCTTGTCGCCATGATGTGCAATATGTTATACGGAAAATCATTTGTTGAAACTGATGGAAATCTGATAACAATGCGCGAATTCAAGGCCTTGAATGGTCTACAGCGCCCCTGCTTTTCTCAATATTCATTGGCAAGCTATTGAACATCTTTGATTTTAATTTCTCGCCAACGCGATCATTGGTAGCGTTTGATGATGATCTGATCGTCTATATGGCAGACCGAAAAGCTACAATAGTTCAGAGCATCTTCAAAAAATGTTGAATGATGTGCAGCTCTACACCGACAATTGGCGAATGAAAATCAATGCGCAGAAGTGTGAAACAATTTTTTTTCGGACAACGCTGCAGGGGGCCAGTAAAGACTTGAAACGTAATTGGAAGGATTTCCACACTATGGCTGGTGAGGATAGTTCAGAACGGGTTTCACATAAATCCTGTGTTCGATACCTCGGTGTTCATCTGGATCAGTATCTGTACTATACTGACCATGTCAAAATCATGCTCAGCAAAGCACTGAAAGTAGTCATGGCCCTTTGACGACTCTTTCATTCCATTTATTGATTGAACTTATCTAGAGTTAGGGTGTAACATATTCGGTATAGGATATAAGTTCACTGTTGTGTTGGTAATAAAAGTAATTTTTGAATAATGCTGGTTGGTTTTTTCTCCTTTTTCCAATCGAATCAAAAAATATGTACTAATCTTAATTAATTTAATATGCTAGTGTATTTTTTTCATTAAATGTGTTTAACTGATAACGTATAAATTTAGAGAGCCATTCGGGCCATTAAGTTTTTCATAGTTTTCTGTTTGGAATTTGCTTTATGTTCTTTTAAAAATTTATAACGATTGGTATTAAATAAAGCGCTTTTGACTTTGACTTTGGCTTAAGCAACTGCTCGACTACTACGGTCCCTAGTCTTTGCATTCGCGCAAGTCACATATAGTATAGCTCCGCTCTTTGCTTAGAGATTCCTCCCAGAACTCGAAACCGTACTAACTGGCTAATTCCTGAAACGTCTTTCGCTTTGCCGACCATTACTCTGGTTTACTCAAAAGAGCTCATCATAGGTTCTACCAGCAAGCCAATTTGAAATAAAACGCTTGGGCGCCTTAAGACTTACATTTTCAAATAAATTGAAATAAAACGTCTTTTTCTATATTAAAGGTTCAAGGTGTCTTTAAATAAAACCAAAACTGCTTTGCAGTGCTACGATTAGATTTGCAGAGCTCTCGAATAATGTTTATATTAAAATAAACCAAACATTTTGGCTAGTTTTTAGCTCATGGAAACCATTATATTGTAAAAATTAAAAAAGTCTTTTTATCGAAACATGTCTATTCTTTCAGTATAGAATATTTTATCAACTTTGAAGCATACGTTTAAAATCGTTTGAAGACTAAAGTATCGAAACAAAAGCCATCTTCAGTTGCAGCGTTATAAACCCTGGCCATATGTTGCATCCAAGTAATAGGCATAAAGTTGGAGCTTCAAAGACCTCAATCCCAATCAACACCTCGTTAAAGATTCAAACCATGTCCAGTTGCACATAAACAGAAAACGCTTTGGTGACACTTTGTGCGATGGCTCCTTGAGCTGTGTCGTCTGTTGCCTGCTGTCTGCTTGCCAGCCAACTTGCTTGCCGTAATACTTTCGTGACACACAGCTTGGGAGTGTCGCTCGGGGACCAATATTGCATATTCAGGGACCACGGATGAAGCTTCACCCCAACTAGCCATTTGCCAAGAAGTTCAGCTCCTCCACGTCTTGGGGCTCCACTTCACGATAAGTTGCAGGCCCAGTAGCCGGGAGGCAGTATCCGAATGAAAATGAGCTAAAACGAGATTTATTGTGCGCTCAAAGATGGAATGGACTCCGTGCAGGAAAAAATTCACATTAATTCCATTTATGTGATGTTTCAATGGATGCTGGATTGCAGCATCTGCGACGATGGTGTGAAATGCTCGAATTGCATATGAGGCGGCTTTGCAAGGCGCGGATTGAGGCTAATTAGGTGTTGGTTGAGTTATGGCGCTTGGCGTGGTATGCGACACCCAAGATCGATTGGAGGTGGCGAAAATCGGATTTTCGAACTTACAATACGAGACACACCCTTGCCAGGTTTCATCGAAATTCTTACAAAATGTTTAATGAAGAAATGCTATGACTCCGTTATAAATGAATATCCATAAGAATTTAGCATTTACCAAAATGGGAATATGTAAAATCAAGGCTATAAATATTCGTAACACTACAATTTTCCAGCAGAGCCCTCAAACCAAATATAATTTGAAATTCATTGCAATTAAAACTTCTACCAAAACAACCTCCTTATAAATTGATGCAAAACCATTCGCCACTGATGACTACTTCGACCTCAATTTCCAATCAATAAAACTGAATTTAATTCATTACCAAAGTCAAAACACAAATTGATTATATTCAATTAGAGGCATCCGTTGGATTAAAAAATCCTTCCTCCACTCGAAATTCATTCCATTCGCGTTGGCACCGTACAAGACGAAATGCCTGAAGACGTAGCAGGAACAACACCAGGGCGCAGTCAGAGCCCATCTCGCCCGGCCTCGTCCTACCGTAAAGAAGTCCGTGAAGCATGACACTTGGAAAAAGAAAAGTTTTATTTAAGAGCATTTTATTCAAGCGACACAAATTACTGTTTTCAATTTCCTAATTGACCGTAATTAGAGGGTCGCGTTATTTGGGATGTTACCGCGAGTAGGAACGAAAAAAAAACAATCAACGAAAGCAAAGTGGAAGACTGTTTCGCCAACTATTGTAGCAACAACAAAAGTAATAACAGCAACAGCGCGAAGAACAGACCAAGAATGGAAACAGAATCGTCATCATCGACGGAGCAGCACAAGTCAAGTTTTAGGAAAATTCACTTGTAATTTATTCCCATCATTTCGACTGTTTCCGATCTGTTCTTTCTTCAAATAAAACAAACGACAGCGAAACAATGGTCGAAAAAACAGACACCGACCGAGGAGAACAATAAAAGAAAATATATTAGCAACATTCCTGGACGATAAAAAAAACATTATAATTCAACATGTGACTAATTGAGGGTTAAGCGGAGCGTTAATGATGCCAGAAAATAATTTAGTGTTGGAACCCCTCAATTTTCTCCAGGTGGTATGATACCGAGTATGTTTGATGCGCGGATCCACATATGAGATGGAGTGGATGCGATATGTGAAATGTGATGCACTCTACCTGGCGATTAGGCAAGGCAAGCAGCACCTTATCAAATACGGAACAAATCGAAGAACAACATGATAACAATCTAAATTGGACACAATGAATAAAATTGATAATTTACGGCGGTGGTCTCTCTGATGTTGCCAGGCTGATTGTTATCAATGAATTGAGGAGATTGGACCAGAATAACCTTGCCGTGATTAGGATTAGTGAACTGAATACAGAACAGAAGCTCAACATGTAGATTTTTTTCTCTTGCGCTCAGGCAAATCAAATCTGTTTTAGATAATTTTTAAGTGATATTAGAAAATGATCTAGGCAGGTATATTTACTATATGTATATGAATGAGCAATTAATATGAATCCTGTTTTTAGGGTATTTTTAAAACAGTTTTTTTTACAATACCCTATTAAATCGTTACCTATCAGTCCGTCCGTCCGCGTCCCACAGCAAGTTCTCTCGCAAACCACACAAGCTAGAAACATAAAATTTGGTGAGAAGGTCAAAAGCGGAGCCCTCTTGAAAGTTACAGTATAAAATAATTTCTATAAGGTTTTAGGGGACACCTCCCCATATAGGGGGCTACCCTTAAAAGATAGTCGGTATGGGTATCAAATCAGAGGCCTTGATGGAACGTTTCAAAGCAGGCCTTAAACTGACACTTTTCATTTCAAGAGGTGCAGGGGAAGGCGATAGCTACGAAAAATATGTGTCTCTCCCTCCTTCGCGATGGTACATCTTTGGACGGAAACATCTGATAAAAATCATGAAAGTAGGTCTTTATGAGTACAAGGTATCTTCCTCTGAAATCTGGCCTCCGACAAATTTGTTAATAATCGTACATTTTATGAATTTCACGTTTTCATCTATAAAATCGAAAAGTGACCATCAAATTCACCAAAAAAGATTCCTAATGTGAAACGCATGTTTCTGAAAGTTTCTTAAAAATCAAGCGGTAAACAGTTAAGTTATAGACAATTGAAAATTTATCAATTGCAACATCAATTACACGTCATTACCATCTATCACGCGACTGCCTAAGCCGACCCCGGGCTGTTGGATTAGTTTTTCTTTTTCACGTGGCTCCAAAGGAAGAAGTCGCAAGGTGTTAAATCACGAGATCTCGGTGGCCAATCGTGATCACCTCTTGGAGAGATAGCACGGTCCGGAAACTTTTCCCGTAAAAGATCAATGGTTTCGTTGCTTGTGTGGCACGTAGCGCCGTCTTGTTGAAAATAAACGTTATCCAGATCAATACCATCCAATTGCCGTCATAAAAAATCATTAATCATCTCTCGATAGCGCAATCCATTCAAATGAAAATGATGCTCGAACTGTTGTTCCAGCCTCATTTTCGAAAAAGTAAGGTCCAATGACTCCGCTGAACCATAAACCGCACCAAACTGTCACACGTTGAGGAAAGAGAGGCTTTCCAACAATAACTCTTGGGTTTTCCGAGCCCCAGATGCGACAATTTTGCTTGTTGACGAAGCCACCGAGGTGGAAATGGGATTCATCACTCAAGATGATTTTTCGATGGAATTCCGGATCATTTTCATGCATTCCAAGGACCCAATCAGCAAAGACACGACGTTGTTGATGGTCGACCGGCTTGAGTTCTTGTGTTATCTAAATTTTATAAGCCTTAAGATCCAAATCTTTATGTAAAATACGGTGTAATGATGTTTGTGGAATGCCTCATTCCAAAGAACGACAAGGAATGGACAAACCTGGGTTCTCTTCAACACTTTCGGCTACAGCAGCAATCTCGGCTGTTCTTGAGTGACGTGCACGGGTTTTATTCTTCACATCACTAATTTGTCCCAACAGCTCCAATTTTTCCACCAATTTCTGTATTGCGGTCCGACAAGGTGCTTCACGACAACCCAAAAATGTTCGAGTTTTACGAACCGTCTCTGCCAAATTTTCACCATTCTTATAGTGAATTTGAATAATTTCAATGCATTGTTGAAGCGTTTATCATTCCATTTTTATTAATGGCGAAGTTTTTATTTGTCAAATGTCAAGAAATGACAGCTTCAAAAATGACATCTACCGAAATAGCGGCCTATTCAAAATAACACCTCTTATTGGAAAACCCTTTATACAACCTCATTGGAGCAAGAGTCTCTTCACGATCACTTGACTATCTAAATAAATTTGAGATAGTTCACTTGTAAGAATCTTCAGCGAATCGCACTGATAATAAAATGTTTACTTCAATTAACATTCTTCTATCATGTATAAGACCCCCTAAAACTGTAGCCTTCTACATATTACATAAAATCTACAGATTCTTTGCTTAACTGATTGTAGTTAGAAGCTTAATCGAAAGTACTTGTATTAACTTTCGAGTGCATGAACACAAACCAAATCAACCACTTTTATTTTGTTACCATTGAAGATGCGACACACATTTATCGACGCTTTTCTCCTTCGACAGTAAACGGTACACCTCAAAACACGAAATAGCTTTAAACCCAAATTTGCGTGGTCTTTCTGCAACCGAAAAGTTAATTTCTTCTTCCTTCTGCTTGACAGTTTCCTTCACTGTTATTCTCCTTCCCCTGTATTTCATCTTTTCCCACCAATCGTAGGGTCCGGAAGCAATCAGTGCTGAGCAACAAATTCCTTCATATGCAGATGACTACAGATCGCCACTACGGATCATCTTTCGGGTAGACTGTCGTTGGGACTACTGATTCTCTCATGCTCGCCGTGGAATTTTTATAACTATAGAATTTTTAATAACATCACCTCGACAACGAAGTGGAATTGTTGCGATGACCGTCTAATCTATTATTGCGACAAAACGATCATTTTTTCGGGGTATTGTGTTAAAAGGGGGCTTTTTCTATCAATCAGGAATCGAATCCAATCTGTTGGATCCGCTAACAGCCGATGCAAATCTCACGCAACTGAAAGGTAAACCAGCAACAGGTGAGATACTTCCGCGAATCGTGAGACCGGTAGCTATTTCGTACGACCTGACTAATTCAGCGATGTAACACCTCCCAAACGATTCCAAATTTCCAAACTTTTCTTTTTAATCACCGCTTACCGGCGCGGTTCTCGTACGTGCTCGCTGCTTGACGATCCGTATCAGGCTCCCCTTTTGTGCCCAATAGTCACCTTACGGGACATATCGTAGTTGGCGAACCAGCTCATCCGTCGCTGTAGATTGCATTTGCCAATGCAATTTGTGGATGAGCTACGTTAAAAGATGTTGCCGTGTCAAAATTTTAATTGTAACTTTAAATAATTAGTTTTTTTTTATCAATTTACAATTAAAATTTGGATCAGTATTATGGAGGTTTTTGAGCGGTTTACTGACATGACTGCTCGATTACTACACGATATGTGTTTCAAATCAGAGGCCTTGATGGAACTTTTCAAAACAGGCCTTAAACTGACACTTTTCATTTTATAAAGGTGTAAGGGGAGGCAAAATCTACCAATCTACCTTACATGGGGAGGCAACCTTAAGATTTCAAAAAAAATTTTCATCCTCTGGAATTTGTTTGGATATCTTTTTTGAGCTTTCTGTAAATACCAATAGCTGCTTTACTTTTGGAGGAAAATTTATGCAACAGACGAACAGATAGACGGACTGATAGATGCAATTTTAATAGGGTATTGAAAAAGTTTATTTAAAATGTCCTACAAAAAGAGACATGTAACACATTCGTAGTTTAAAATTACGAAAATAATTCTTTGAAAATATCACCAACACATGCTGAGGTACTTTATAGCTGCTAATATTATATTTCACATTTTGGTTGAAGAATGTAAATATTTATATGCGATAACATGTTGTTAACTTCATTACATTAATTGTTCAAAGTTAAATTCTGACAGGTGATACAAGGCCAAAAACTTTGCGCTGCTCTGAGGTTTGGTTAACAAAGTCTGCAAAGACTTCATCTAGTGAAATTTTTAACGTTCTTTCCTTGTATATATGAAGGACAAGAAGATGCGTCAGCCTGCTCTAGATAATCTTTGACCGCAGATAAGTTTTAAGCGCTTTAGCCGATGAAAGTCCTTTCACAGGATGTGGACGTGGCGAGAAAAGCTATGAGCAAAGTGATCAAAAGCTTCACCTGATCAATGAGATCTTCTCTTGTCATATTAGGAGCTGCTCTCAATGCATCTGTATACCCTTAAAGTGTTTTCGATTCACTGAACATTGTGTGAACCAATTTCAATCGAACTGCTAGCTTTTCCACATTGAAATCATCAGTGGGAATACCAAGAGCTGTTTTCAGTTCGAGAGAATGCTTAGAGCTACCAAACAACAGGATTTTTTCCAAACTGATCATCTGGTGGATTCCGGACTGGTCAAAATGACTCGGATTTTGTCCAATCAAGCACAGAAATGAAATCTTTACGTAGGCGATCCTTATTAGCTAGATGAAAAGGTAGGGCCTTTCTACCTAGCTCGCCTAATCTACGTGGAGGCGCTCGAACTCTAGTTGGATTGGATATGCTAAGTTCAAGATTCTGCTCGACGTTGATCGCCTCTGTCTCTGTCCACATGCATTCAAAGTTCGAATCACTCATGGCATCATAGACTACGTGCAGACTTTGAGCGGCCTGTTTTGCGCCAGTGCCCATAAGTTTTCTTTTTGCAAAACCTTCGCAAACTTTTAAGCAAGTTCACAAATTAATAGGGACAATTTTAGTGCTACAAAGGTGTTAAATCTCCCAATTTTTGCAAGACGGCCTCTCAGAGATGCTTTTGCTCGTCATTTATATTCACAGAAACATCGGTGAGCATAATTTCAATAGGGTGCCTCACTTGTGAGTAATTTTCGATGAAACTACACCACGTTGCAGCCCCTATGCATCAACGAGTAGGGCAAACAACACGGGGTCTTGATGGACCTTTTATCTTGCTATCATCAGCAGCGGCATCGAAGGAGCAGGCTTGTACCACATCGTTACTGTATAGTTTTTGTTCTTTTCGCCGACTCCATTGTGGCTTTTGAGACTTCCTTGACGAGGCAGAGGCTATCTGCAAAGATGCCACATCGTTTGGCAATTTCTTGAATTAGCAAGTCGAGGGCATGGTTTGAGCAGTGAACAAATATTGATTTTGGTTGTTCATCTGTTATTAATTTTTGGGCACAATTTAGCTTCTCTGCCATACCAGCTGCGCCATCAAAAGAGTGATTACCAAAAAATGTTTGCTCAGCCCCAACCGCTGTAGAACGTCGAAGATGGTACTCTTTATGGATATTCCACTGGTGATGCAGTATAGGCCAATGCTGTCTTCGTGAACCTCAACAGCGGAAGCAAACTGATGGTTATTCATTACTAGAGATGTATGTCGTACCATCAGCCATCAGCGAGAAGAATGGGCTTTCTTTAGTGTTTTTAATTATTGCATGTAGGAGTTCGTGGGACATGATTTGCAAAACTTCATTCTGAATATCAGAAGTCACTTTGTTGTCTCTTCCCTGAAGCCACTCTTTTAGTTTAGGGCACTCAAGTGTTCTCTCCTCCAAAAGTTACATGAGATTGCCAGTTGTATGGGTGCCACCACAATAGCCTGACCGCTGTGGGCTAGATATTGTAACGAGCTAAGCACTACTTTGTAAGTGGCTCTTGAATTCTTTTGCGATGCTTTAAGTTGCATCGAAAGCAATGTACTGATGGACTCCTGAGTCAAAACACTAGCCAAATACTCGACACTTTCTGAATGCTTTGCAGAACGCCGATGGCTCTCAAATTTTTCTACAGCTTTCCGCCATAATCTAAAGCCCTAGAAACTAACATCTGCGCGTATCGACTATCCGGTGTTTTTTTTTTAATACTGAGCTTTAATGCACGTTAAACGCAATATATAGTCATGTTTTTCCAGGTAATGCAGCCAATTTTAGGGCTCAAACCATTTAAAAATGCATGTCCGCCAGCCATCTGCTTGGGAAACTGAAATGTACTTACTGGCACGTGTCGTGTCTCAATAGTTATGTTGATGATACCTTCACAAATCGCAGTTGATGTTGACGCAAACGGGCTGGCACTGAGAGTTCATGGTAACGAAGAGCCATACATGGGCGCTAGTGATGTGCTCAGATCATCAGCAATGCTAATAGGATGCAACGAATTTGTAGCATCTGATTTGGCAACAACAAAAACATATGCTGTATTAGGGGAAACATAACTTAATAACTATCAAGCATACAAAAAAACTTTAGTATGACAACTCTTATTTTGTTTATATGAGTGATTTTCACAAAAACGTCTTTATGGATGGCCCAGTACGTTTAGGTCTCTAATAGTTAAGCCTTTAATAAAGAAGTATTACAGAAAGTATGCAATGTTTTTGAATGACCTGCCAAAAAAACAATATTTAAATTATATATTTCCAAAAAATAGCTGTGAAAATGGCATGAAGTGTCATTACGCTGGCAAATCCACGTGAACATTTTTTCATGAAGCAAGGTTTTTGAAAAAACGACAGATAACTGCAAAAATTTCATTGCCCTGGAAACGTGAATTTTATCATTACATGGAATTTTTTAAAATTATATGAAACAAATGGATGAATTAAATGAAATAAAAACAAACAAGTTGGGTAAATAGACCTACGCTCATGTCAGAAGGATTTTGTATTCAATTTACAAAATGCAGTCACCAGATCGAATCAAATCAAGATATGTGTCAAAGTCGATTTCATTGGAGAAAATATGAAATACGAAGATCATACTATTATTAACAGAGTTGAACGAATTTCGACTTCTGAGGTTTTTGTTATTGTTATACTCATAAATATCTCCCTTGATAATCATTTCAGATGTCCATTCGCGAGGGAGGAAACACATTTTTCATGTATTTCCCCCCTGTGCCCCCACTGGAGCAAAAACTGACAGTTTAACAACTGTTTTGAAATGCTCCCATGAAAACGTTCGTTTCATACTCATATCGGCTAAGTTTGAAAAATTTTTTTTCAGGGGCTATTCTCCTGTACTGTTACCATCGATTCATGGCCAATTTTTTCGAATCCTAGAATGGTTACCAAGCCCTTTTGCTAGGAGCTCTCTCCCACCTCCTTGACTTGTTTCACTTATGAGCATTAATTGTAGGTACTCATCTTCAGTCATTCATTAAATTGAATCAAGTGTTCAAAGCATGCACATTAAACGTTAAAGTTGGGAAAAAATAACTCAAAATTATCCAATCTTCGCATTTAAAACAGCCACTATTTTGTTTTACAATTACTGATACCACTAGCTGAACCGATTCTCAAAGATATACATGACACCTATCATTCCCGAAATTTTTTGTGCAAATCCTAGCAAAACTGAAGTGTCTGAGTCGGTAAATAGCGCATGTTGTTCCATAGCCATATGTTGCCATAGTAATAAATGCAGCGCATATTGTTCCATAGTAATACAGGAAAATTCAAACCGCTATGACTTCGCTAAATATGATTCAATCTTTATGAAACTTGTAGGGTAGATCAATCTTATAAATAGTCATCTGTGTACTGAATTACCGTTAAGATTTTATTCAAGAAAACATAAAATCGATAAATCATACTACTACTAACAAAGTTGAGTGTATTGCGACTTCTCACGTATTTGTTGTTGTTGTACTCACCAAGGCCTACATTCCTGATTTTTTTCAGATTTTTCGGATCACAGGTGTCCAATCGCGAGGGGGGGGACACAAATTTTTTGTATATTTCCCCTCCCTGTGCACCCTCGAAGCAAACCTTGCCAAACCAAGACCTGTTTTGAAAAGTTCCTTTCATTTGATACCCATATTGACTACTTTCAATTTTTTTTTCGGGGGGTCACTCCCCTATATGGGGAGACCCCCCTTAAATACCTTATAAATTTTTTTTTGTAGTTGAACTTTGAAGAGAACACCACTTCACGCCTACATGCAAAATTTGATGTTTCTAGCTTAAGTAGTTTCCGAGAAAAACTGCTGTGACACACGGACGGACGGACGGACGGACGGACGGACAGACAGACGGACAGACAGGATGCGATTTTAGTAGGGTTTTGTAAAATTATTTTACAAAACCCTAAAAAGTAATTCAGCAATATGTGATTAAAGGGAGTTTCCTTATCATTAAAGGAAACAGCTATCACCAATTTTAAAATTAAAATTCAACTTTATTTTAAAAAAAATAGAAATTAAAGTAGGACGTTTTTGTGACTATCACCCATATACGACCCTTTTGGTAAGAAAATATAACAAGTTGGGCAGACAGACCCACGCTCATGTCAGAAGAGTTTTGTATCCAACTTCTCCGAATTGCAGTCACCAGCAACGAATACAGTCAAAAAATATGTCAAAGAGATGTGCACGTTTAAAAGGAAATCCATTGTTTTTCTATTTTTAACGGTCGTCATTTTGTTGAAGATCAACAAAAATCACTCAGATCATGAATCCCAAGAAATATTAATGTTATTGACCTTATTTGAAAGTTTCAAGAAGATCAAATCAAAACGGCAGTGACTGATCCGATGGAGAGTCCGTAAAATACCAAAATCATGTGTTATTGCTGTTGTAATTGGAGGAATTTCAAACGGCTATAACTTCTTTGTATATCGTTCGGTTTTCATCAAACTAAAAAAGTTTCAGGACCTTTTGTGTAACTACTTAAGAGTACCTACACGATTTTATTGGGGAAAATATGAAATTCGAATATCATACTATTATTAACAAAATTGAGAGAAATTCTAAGGTATTTGTTGTTGTTGTACTCATAACCACCTACCTCCATAATTTTTTTCAGATTTTACGGATCACAGGTGTCCAATCGCGAGGGAGCGGGACACAAATTTTTCGTGTATTTCCCCTCTCTGTGCGCCCCTCGAAGCAAAAAGTGTCAGTTTAAGCCCTGTTTTGAAAAGTTCTAATCAAGACCTTTCCATCTGATACCGATATCGCTTATTTTCGGTGAAATTTTTTTTCGGGGGCCACTCCCTTATATGGAGAGACCCCCCTTAAATACCTTATAATGAAGATGTTTCTAGCTTAAGTAGTTTGCAAGAAAAAGTGCTGTGACACACGGACGGACGGTCAAACGGACAGACAGGACACGACTATAGTAGGGTTTTGTAAAATATTTTTGAATTTAAGCAAGCATACAACAGTATTCTTCGTAACGTTATGTACGAAATGATGCTTTGCTTTGGCGTCCCAGCCAATTTAGTCCATCTTATCTAAATGACAATGACGGTGACGACCCCTCAAGTCCGCATCAATAACCAAGTCACCGATGGCTTTAACACAAATACCGGACTAAAGCAGGGAGGTGGGCTGGCCTCATTCAATTCAATTTGGCCTTGGAATACGTCATAAGAAAGCTACCTTTCGATACACGAGGTACACTGCTATTCAACTAGAGTTAGGTAGGAGCCTAAAAAAAAGGGTCAGCTTGTTGACGGCAGAAAAGCCAGATGCCTCGTTAGACAAATAAATTTGAAATTAACCATCCTTTAAGTTTACAATTCCCGGTATGGAGTAAGCTGTCCTTTTTGTAGATTAATAGAAGTTCCAAAATACGGGAAACAGTGTAGGACTATTGAAAATCAAATGAACCGACCGTAATTGATAGGATGGCTGATGTAGATTTCGACCCAAGCACATCAGTTGGCCAGTTGTGGGCTTCATATGCTGATATTGAACAACAATTAATGCAAAACGTTGATGCCAATCCATGTGATGCCAATCGACCTGAGGCCAGCACGGCTGATATCGATCAACCGGACGCCAGCCAATGTGATTCTAGCCCTGATGCCGTCCAGAACCCTGTGTTACCAAGTAGAAAGTGTACATAAGAGAACGGTCCGATAAGTACTTAGCCTCACCAGTCGATGTCGCCACTCTCGCAAGAGAGATTCACTGCTATGTAGCGTATTTTTGTGGACGGCTACTGTCAAAATTTCAGCCGAATCGAACTCGTAGTTTTGTTTTGATCGCATGTGGAAGCGGGCCTATCCGCGGATTTTAGAAAAAAAGGAGAAATAGCAATATCGGTCGGTGATTCGATTCTTACTTTTGGAAGGAAAATCGCGCAGCGATATCAAAGAGCATTTGAATGCTTTGTACGGTGACTACCCCTGCGATCGTAAAAAATCGGTTTAGCGAGTTTTAACGTGGTCGCACTTTGGCCTTTGATGAGACTCGCTCAGGTGCCCCGAAAACAGGTACGACGGAGGATAGCGTTATAAAAATTCACGAACTCGTACTGGCAGACTGTCGATTGAAGGTCCGTGAGATAGCTGAGACAGTAAGTAGCTCAAAAGACTGCGTGGGTAATATTCTGCATGATATTTTGGGCATGAGAAAGCTGTTGGTGCGAAAGGTGCCGCGTTTGCTCACTCCAGACAATAGAAAGCACACAAACCGTGAGATCACTTCATAGCAGTATTTGATGCTGTTTAAGCGCATTCTGAAGGAGTTTCTGAATCGTTTCGTGACCGTGAGACGAAACATGGTGACACTGGTACATACCAAAGACCAAGGAGTAGTCGAAACGGTGGATTTCATCCGGCTAACGTGCTCCGCCGAAGGTGAAGACTGTTCTATCGGCCGAAAAAGTGATGGCCACTGTTTTCTGGGATTCACAAGGTGTGATCTGCATCGACTACTTGGAAAAGGGCAAAACAGTCACAGGGCTCTACTATGCCGAATTATTGGGCCGATTTGACACTAAATTGCAGAAAAAAGGCCCCGTTTGGTGAAGAAATAGTCCTCTTCCACCATGACACCGCGGCAGCTCACACTTCCGCCATCGCCACGGTCAAATTGGGCCACAAACTACTACTTCATCCAACTTATTCTCTAGATTTGGTCCAATGTGACTTTTTTTGTTTCTGAACTTGAAAAAGTCACTCGCTGGGCGGAAATTTGAGTCGAATGAAGAGGCCATCACCGCCCCGTAGGCCTACTTGGTAGAACTCGAGGAAACGTATTTTTTCAGACAGATTGAAGAAGTTGGAGCATCGCTTGGTCAAGTGTATCGAGCTAAGAGGACTTGTCAGGCCACCCTCGTAGCCTACACGAGCGAACCGAACGATTCTGGCGGGAACGCGAACTATTACTATGCAATGTACTGATTAAAAGTAGGATTGTATAAAAAAAGGCTTGCTTCCCTTATTCAGGACCCCAAAAGCAGGCCAGACATAAACATATAAAGTACTCTCGGCAATAAGTAAAATTCTCGCGAGAAATTAACCTTAAATTAGCAATACGTATTACTACCGATATCTTAACCCCAAAATTTCTTCTCTATCCTTAACACAGCGATTATGTTTGAGTCATATTTATCCAAGAACTACATTCCTATGAAAAATTTTGCTATATATAGTGCAATAAAAATTTACTACATTTCTTACACAATTTCAAGCCATCATGATTTACAGTACAAGAACACAATAAATCACAAAATATTTAATCAGCTGCCATTAATCTTAAAATAATTATTCATACTAAATCGCAATTGAAACCAGTTCAATTTCACCACTAATCCTCAAGTCGTACTTACACAGATTGAGAATTCCACAAACTCCTCGTATGCCTCACGACCGCTGATACATGTTTATATTTACTTGTTTGATGTTTATTTTAATCTTGTCGGGGAACAACTGGCCTAAATGCAAGCATTGATTTAGTTTTATTTATTTTTGTTTTTATGAATAAAATAAATCACCAAATCAAAATAAAAAGGCCAAAAGCCACCCACTCAAATTCCAATGACGGTTTCTACCGGTCAGTTGGTTCGCTGCCGGACCGTGGTTGAATAATAGTTGATCGTCGTATATTTTGTAACGACTTTGCGGACGGCATGAAAAAAACGCAGGATTCTATATATCTTGAGTTAGAAATCATAGCAAATTTTTTCCTTTTATAAATTTCGGATGTAGACATGGGTGCTTCGGAAATAGGCGTTTTTATTCATCAGTGCGGTATTACTCGTTTTTATTTCAAACACAGTACGAACGATTAACGAGAGCACCAAAGGATTCACAATATAAAGTAGATGTTAAATTTTTGTCAGTTTAACATTATGGACGACTTCTTAGGGTTAAATCTTCTTGCCATCCTTCATCTTCAAATCACAATAAGATTAGAAATGCACCGACAATGTATACAAATCGAAAAATGAAGATATTTGTCTTGGACGAATTTGAAGGAGCTACAAGCTCCAAAGTGTGGTGAAACTTGTTGAACCACTTCGCGCACAACATTGTTACCATATCGACAATAAAGTCATTTTCTCTGTGGATAAGTTGAACAATCTTTTGTTTTGTTGTAAAACATTAATCAATTGCAATCCAAATGACGCGATACCAAACAAAATTGAAAGCCTGTAGGTTCGGAACTGAGACCATTATCATTTCCTCCGCAGAATGAATTTTCGATCTCACAAATAAGATTAGAAATTTGTTGGTTTTGGGTTATTTTACTTTAGTATTTATCGCAGATAGTGAGTAGACAAATTACTTGAGTGGTGATTTACGTTGGCAGGTAAATTGTAAACATATTATACTCGTAAGATAGAATAATCGATACTTGGAATGTTTCGCTTTTGACTCGATATTAATTAGATAGAATGCATTGAGATGTTAAAGCTGATGATGGTTATCTTTTTTTCTAACAGACAACCTGCTTGAAGGCATTCGAAATGTTTGGTCGTTTAGCGGTCATCTGTTCATCATTTTCTCATTGGGAGTATTCCGATCTCCTCCCCTGAGTGCCTACAATAAACCATTAAGTAACATCCTTTACTTTGGTTACTCAAAGAATACCCCGGGAGGAAAAGTTACCACATTTTACGGATATAAAAAAAAAATACTTTAAGATAATAAAATACAAATTAGAAATTTTTAGGTGTTAGGGAGATTAATAATTTCCATTCTTATTGGAAAAGCAATGTTGCACTGAGTGAATTATCTTTTTTGAACCTTGCATAAAACATTACTTTTTTTTATGTATTGTTGCTTGCCTCAAAAACAGTCTTCTTAAAATAACTTAATAATAATAGTTGAAACACAGTGTTTGAACACAACTAAAATGGCTTGTTTTTATCTAGAACTAAAAATCGAATGACTTAAAAAAAAACACTGACTCTATAACAAACCGAATTACACCCCATTTAAACACAAAAAAAGTAAGTAAAAAATGGTCAAGTTGTATTCTAAAAAGTATTGAGCGTATTTTGTCATTAGATGGTGTTCGTTGCCATATATCAGGCAAAACTAATAAGATTGAGTCAAACTGACATGCGTTTGAAAGGTGACATTTCAGTTTACAATTTTCATATGGACAGTTTTGTATTTCGTCATTCGTGTCAAAAGTTGTACAAGTATTCATTTAAAAATGTGTCGAATTTCTGAAAAAAATCGTTATATTTTACAATATCACAACGATCAAGGTGAGAATGCATCACAGGCTCGTGAAAAAATTTGTGGTGTCTTCAGTCAATATACTTTATCGAAAGCCACAGCCAAGAGATGGCTCGCTTGCTTCCGTTTGTAGCGAATCTGCGAAGAACCAAGCGACATCTGTGCGTCATAACTACGTACCGTTAATTATTATGTACTAATTTTCTATTAGTTTGTCACTCTTGCTAAGAGCGTCGTTCAGTAAACAGCTCACTCAATAAATGGCGAATAATCGTAATTCTGTGTTTTAATTCTAAGCCGTGATTTTAGTGAAAACATCCTTTTACTTTTCCTGTAGGCAATAACACTACAGTTGGTGACCCTAACAAACGAACACATTGTGTAAAGGATGTGAGTTATAGAATTTTCTAAAGACTTACAATTGCGACAGGCCAACAACATAACCCTGAGGACACTACTTCAGATACCCCGAAAACTCCGCTTAATATTGCGCTCGAATTGTGGCCTGGCAGTGAACCCCCTCGGCTTGATTCCATTCGTGACGTGAAATTACCACCATTTCGGGAAACGCAAGTTGAATTGTGGTTTTCTCAAATTGAATCCACATTTAGCCATTACAAAGTGTACTCGGACATTACAAAATTTAATGCAGTCGTAACAACTCTGGACATAACAATATTGGCACAAGTGGCAGATGTAGTGAAAAGGCCCCCGCCGACAAATAAATTTAAGGAGCTGGAAAAACAGTTACTGGCACGATTTTCAATTTTACCACAACAACAGCTGACGCAAGTATTGACGAAGCTGGAATTAAATAACCAAAAACCTTCGCATCTATATAGGCAGATGCAGGCATTGGCGGGCACACAACTACCTGAGGATGGATCCAGTCCACGTGCGCGCCATAATGTCGGTCTCTACCGAGAAAGAAGTGACGCCATTATTAGAAATGGCTGGCAAAATCGTGGAAGAATTTAAAGTGATAGCAGCTACTTCGCAGATCGCAGTTCGTTCGGAATCTGAATCTGATCCGACCTTATTGAAAATTTTAAAGCGTCTCGACAATCTCGAAATGAATTCGAAAAATAATCGTTCAAGGTATCAAAATTTCAGTAGACGCAATCGATCGCACTCACGAAATGGCAATCGAACGACAAATAATCCTCGATACGCAGGAAGTAGAAGCATCACGCATCTGCTACTATCATCGCATATATGGAGAAAAGGCCATTCACTGTCAAAAACCCTGCCAATATCAGTGACAGGGAAACTAACTGCGTCATCGTCAGAAGCGGTCAGCGGTGACGTTCACGAAAAGAACCGTTTATCTATCACCGAGAAAAATACGGGAAAGGTATTCTTAGTGGACACCGGCGCGGAAGTCTCGGTAATCCCTTGTCATGGAAAACTGAAAAAAACGGAACGGAATTTGTACGCAGCAAACGGGACAACGATTGCAACTTTCGGCAATAAAATACTACAATATTTGTAATCGAATTCATTTTCGCATTCACAAAATACTCCAATTGAAAATAGAAAAAGACAGCTTCCTTTTAATTTTGTGTATTTTATTTATTTTTATTCTCGAAATCGATTTTCGACCGTAATCGTTCGGTCTTCTTCAGCGATTAATTTATTTTTACTCACATTCTTGCTTATATAATAGCTATGTTTAAGGAAATTTACTCTAGATAAGTAAGTAAGTAAGTAATTAGGGAAATTTGCTTAAGCTAATAAAAGGTAGGAAAGGTAATTTACAAAAGGGGGGTAGTTATAAAAATATTATTTTTACATGATTCAGAAAAGATATTATTATTTAATTAATTTAAATAGCCATGACCTGCAGTTTCCGTCATCCTGATTCATCAACTTTTTCCTTTCCCGGGTAATTGCCAGGCTTTCCATCAAATCCAATTCACGTGTATCTCTAGCTTCCTTGATGACTACAGCGTCCTCCATTGTTATCTCGTGTCCTTTCGTGATAATATGTTCCGCTACCGCTGACTTGAAATTCGAAGTTCTTTCTTTCTTTCTTGCTGCTGCTGCTTCGCCTAGATGAGCCTCCTCGTTTGACCTATGTACACTTCTTCACAAGTGGGACTTTCGATGCGATAGATACCAGATTTCTCGTGTGGTTCGCGCTTGTCTTTCGTTGATCCAAGAACGTTTTTGAGCTGGTTCTTGCTGCTTGATTCGATTAACCGTACAGAATTGAGCTGATTTATTCGCCGCTTGATCCGATTGCTGATGCCTTCATGATAAGTTAGAGCCTTCCAGTACGTTCTTTCGGTATTCGCATTTGATAATGTTGATCGTCCCTGACGCTGTCTATTAATCTGGATCTTCTGTGCCATTCTCCTAATCGTCGAGCCCTTTGAAGCCGTTTAGTTTAGGTGTCTCAACAATGTACCTCATCTCCTTTTCCTTAGCTTCCTTGCTTAGCGGCAAATCGAGCATCCTGTGGATCATGGCTCTGTACGGAGAAACCTTGATTTGTTGCGAATGATTTGATGTATTTGGAATCGATTTCGAGAATATAAATAAATAAAATACACAAAATTAAAAGGAAGCTGTCTTTTTCTATTTTCAATAAAATACTATCGCTCGACTTAGGGCTCCGACGAAGTTCCAAGTGGTCATTTTGTATTGCTGCTTTTGAACAACCAATCCTGGGAGCAGATTTTCTACGGCATTTCAATTTGCTGGTGGACGTAAAGCGTAAGCGATTAGTAGACGGAAATACTAATTTACAAATGAAGGGAATAATTCCAAATGATTCTCCGAGTTCTATAAGGATGATAAAAACAGGAACGCCATTTTACCAAATCCTATCTGAATTTCTGGATATCATAAATCCAGCAGTCAGTACAACCACTCGCGATACGGTGCTCAAACATCATATTATCACCAAAGGACCTCCTATCGCTGAAAAAGCCCGTCGTTTACCGCAAGATAAATTTCAATCCGCGAAAATGGAATTCGAGTTCATGGTGGATAAAGGCATATGTCGCCCTTCGAGAAGCCCATGGGCCAGCCCTCTTCATTTGGTTCCGAAGCAGTCAGGAGAATGGAGACCGTGCGGCGATTACAGAAGGTTGAACGCTTTAACTATCCCGGATCGATATCCGATTGCCGGCGTTGAGGATTTTACCCATAATTTGAATGGAAAAACGATATTCTCGACAATCGACCTTATACGCGCTTATCATCAAGTTCCAGTTGCGGAGGAGGATATTGAAAAAACAGCTGTAATTACACCTTTTGGGCTTTTTGAGTTCCTAAAGATGCCTTTCAGACTCAGAAACGCAGCACAGACCTTCCAAAGATTTATCGACACTGTACTATCTGGTTTACATTACTGCCTTGGCTATCTGGATGATATAATATTCGCATCGAAGTCGGAAGAGGAACATAAAAAACACATTAGAGAGATATTCCAATGATTTAAGGAATACGGCATCAAAATTAATCCTGCGAAATGTAACTTCGGGAAATCTGAAGTGCAGTATCTAGGATTCATAGTTCACAAGGATGGAATTAAACCGCTAACTGAGAAGGTGGACATAATCCTTAAATACGAAAAGCCGCATACGATCCACAGCCTACGAAGATATCTGGGAATGCTGAATTTCTATCGGAAGTTTTTGAAAAATGCGGCGGAGATCCTAGCGCCACTAAATGAATTCTTACATGAGTCGCGAAAAAACGATAAAAGGCCAGTAATATGGACTCCTAGTGCGGTTGAGGCTTTCGAGAAGAGCAAACAGTTGTTGGCGGACGCGACAATGCTAATGCATCCGGTAAAAAAACGCACCTTTAGCCATCACAACGGATGCGTCGAGTTTCGCGATGGGAGCCGTGTGGGAGCAATTAGTGGACAATCAATGGCAGCCACTCGGATTCTTTAGCAAGAAATTTCATAAGGCGCAATCGAACTACAGCGTTTACGACAAGGAACTACTAGCCATCTACTCTGCAATCAAATATTTTCGTGATCGAGTGGAAGGACATCGATTTTTTATTAGAACAGATCAAAAGCCATTATGCTACGCGTTTAATCAAATGTCGTCAAAAGCATCGCCCCGACAAGCGCGTCAATTGGAATATATATCGCGATTCACCACCGATATAATTCACGTCAAAGGGGACTCCAACACAGTTGCTGATGCACTTTCGCGAGTCGAAGCAATCGCAAGGAATACCTCAATCGATTTAACAGAGGTAGCTAAAGAGCAGGAAAAGGACGAAGAACTTAAAACGCTATTGAGTTCTGAAACTTCACTGGAGCTGAAAAAACTAAGGACGCAAGGAAGTTACCTGTACTGCGATATATCAACAGGAACACCACGACCGTATACACCGAAAGTCCTTCGAAATCAAGCATTTGATTCGGTACATCGACTATCGTACCCAAGTGGAAAAACAACTAGCGGTTTGCTACGAACAAAATTTGTCTGGCCAAATATGAAAAAGGACAGAGCCAGCTGGGCAAAGGCATGCATTCAATGTCAGAGATCGAAGATTAGCCGACATGTTACAACCTTTCCACTGCAATTCGCAGCACCGGATAAACGTTTCGACCATGTCCATATAGACTTAGTTGGACCGTTACCTATTGTTAACAACTATAAATACATTCTAACAATGATTGACAGGTTCTCGAGATGGACGGAAGCGGTTCCAATCATCGATATAACGGCAGAAGGAGTAGCATTAAGCTTTTATACGCACTGGGTAGCGCGATTTGGAACGCCAAGAATATTAACTACCGATCGTGGGAGTCAGTTCAAATCCATGTTATTTAACGCGCTGACAAAGCTGCTAGGGTGTAAGCACATTCGGACAACTGCGTATCATCCTTCATCAAACGGCATGATCGAGCGGTTCCATCGATCCTTAAAAGCAGCGTTAATGTGCCACGAAGATACCACTTGGTTACAAGCGTTACCAACTGTCTTACTGGGTCTGCGCTCAGTCTACAAGGAGGATATAAAGTACTCCGCTGCGGGAATGGTATATGGAACGACTCTGCGAATACCGGGAGAATTTGTCACCGATGAGCAAGCTAATCAAGGAAGTGAACCTGCATTCGTAGAAAAATTCCGAAAAGACATGAAGAATCTTCGACCGACTCCAGTGAACCATCATCGTATTGGACGCATTTTTATCTACAAGGATTTGAAGACATGCAGCCACATATTCGTTCGTGTTGGTACTTCGAAAAAATCGTTGCAACAACCTTACACTGGACCTTATCGTGTGATAGAACGTTACGAAAAAGCCTTCAAAATACTAATGGACGGTAAGGAATTGATAATTTCAATTGATCAACTGAAACCGGCATTAATAATTTCTCCAGAAATCGAGGAAACAACGCCATCACCTTTCGTCAATTACGAGGAGGGAAGACAGCCACTACTTAAAACATATTCTGGTCCACGCAAATCAACAAACAACAAACAATTGACATTTCAATTGTCTGATTGACAATTCTTAGGGGGAACGTATATGCAGCGAATCTGCGAAGAACCAAGCGACATCTGTACGTCATAACTACGTACCATTAATTATTATGTACTAATTTTCCATTAGTTTGTTACTCTTGCTAAGAGCGTCGTTCAGTAAACAGCTCACTCAATAAATGGCGAATAATCGTAATTCTGTGTTTTAATTCTAAACCGTGATTTTAGTGAAAACATCCGTTTACTTTCCCTGTAGGCAATAACACTACACGTTCTGGAAATTGTGATGTCAAAGATGCATCTCGCTTGGGTCGACAAATCACTGAAGAAGTCGATGAAATCTTACAAAAAATTGAAGAAAACCGATAGATAAGCAGCCATGACATTGTTAAAGAATTGAATATCCATCACCAATCAATTTTGAACCATTTGTGTAAGGCCAGATACGTAAAGAAGCTCGACGTTTGGGTGCCGTATGAATTAACACAAAATATTTGATCGACCGAACTTCCACTTGCGAAATGCAAATAAAACGCAACGAAATTGAGCCATTTTTGAAGCAAACCATTACGGGCGATGAAAAACGGGTAAGATACGAGAATGTCGTTCGAAAAAGCTCATGGTAAAAAAAGGTGAATCATCACAAACGACTTCATAGCCAGGATTGACAACAAGTAAGGTTATGCTGTGTGTATGGGGGGACTGGAAGGGAATTGTTTATCATGAGGAGCTGGATTCTGACCAAACACTCAATTTGGCTCTGTACTGTCAGCAATTAACCAGATTGCAGCAAGCAATTCAAAAAACCGGCTAGAATTGATCAATAGAAAGGGCGTTGTCTTCCATCATGACAATGCCAGACCACACACATCTTTGATGATCCAGCGAAAATTGAAAGAGCTTGGCTGCGAAGTTTTGATGCATCCACCGTATAGTCCAGACCTTGCACCATCAGACTACCATTTGCTTCGGTCTCTGCAAAACTTCCTTAATGAAAGGAAATTTACCTGAAAAAGGGACTGTGAAAATCACTTGGCCAAGTTTTTCGCCGATAAACCACAGAAGTTCTATACAGATGGAATAATGGCTCTACCCAAAAAATGGCAAAAGGTCACAGATAATAATGAACAAATATCCAGTATTACTATAGGTTAGCGAATGGTGCATTGAATTGGGCTTTGAAGTATCTACGCCACCTTTGGTTAAATTGTAAAACTCTATTATTTCAGATTTTCCCGTGACTGAATGAGCACTTACAAAAACCATGATGCATCGATGGTATGAGAACAACTGATCGATTCCTTTTCAGATAATAAGAAAGTATAGTCTTATCAGACGTAAACTCATAAAGAGCAGATTTTTCTTGCCTCTTCTTATTTCGAAGAAATTCTTTTGGTAATTTTCGTTTGTTTTTCTCAGAGTTCCTACATAAGTTAAACCCTTTGCTTTCAATTGACAAACTAGCACCACACTGGCGAAATGATAATCAGCAGTTATGCCCTTATTGGTGTAGAAATAACGTTTTGCGAGCTTTAAGACACTTTTTTGTGGTTGAGATGTGAATCTCAATTACACACAGAGTGTGGGACTCCTATGCTCGCCAGAAGGTGACTGGACTACCCACTAAACACCTTCCCTGTCAATCCGAGAACCCACCCTGAAACCGTTTGACACATCACTTCGGGCCAGTTCTCGTTGGTTCCTCTTCCAGCCTAAGGTCAGAGGGGGAGAGGAACTTCCAGACAATCAGTCCCCCAACGCCAACGTCACCGGCTACTGTGTGTCCCTTTTATCTTTTAGGTGCGCCCGAGCATAATATGCCACCTGGTTCCATTTGTCAACTGAATCAGAGACTGTCGGATATGAAGATGCAATCTTTAGTGCTCCTTTTCTCTGTACCTGTGCCAATTGTTTTGGGTATATCTCCTTACTGAGAGCGTCGTGCCATATTTCTGCTCCGTATCGTAGCACTGAGCCTACGTCACTCATCGAGAGGCGTCTTATTGATGGGCTGGATCCTCTACGTTGACCATAATTCGACTCAGAGCCGACACTCCCAAAGCAGCCTTCTCAGCCGTTCGCCTGGTTTGCTCAGAGAAACTCATCTTTCAGTTGATCATTAGCCCCAGGTACTTCATCGCTGGCTTCAAATCAATTATTATGTCTCCAATACAGTTCATCCTTACTCTAGGGATTTTTTTTTGTCAAGATAACCACTTCAGATTTCTCCAGTGCTTAAGGAGTCTTCTAGTGTCTCACTCAGCGCAATAGCCTGCCTAGCTCAAATTGTGCTTGATCAAGCGCGACTTATCTTGCGTTTCCAGTCTCAGTAGCCCATCGGGAGACACGTTCCAAAGGTCTGGACCAGGGATTGATCCCTGGGCAACACCCGATGTAACAGACATCCTTTGTTGGCCCTGTCTTAGGTAGTCCCTAAAAAGCCGCGTTCGATATTCTGGAACATGAAAAGGGTTTTTCAGCGTATCCAGAATATCCGCTCATCAAGCAGATTTGAAGGTGTTCCTAACGTCGAACGTCAGCAACAGGATGTTCCGTCACTTGGTGTGGCTATATGCCTGTGCTTTTTGGACCACGCTCATCACCTCTGCAATTGCATCAATGGTAGAACATCCGGCTCTAAAGCTGTACTGCCGAGGCGGTAGGTCCCAGCAGCACGAATCGAGTCAGTGAATCTTCCCTCTTGATGACTTTCTCTAGCACTTTCCTAGCAGTGTTTAGCATTCATAACGGGCAGCATGCAGAATTTGCCTTCCCTTCGCTGATTGGCTTGAGCCTCGCCATCTTCTATCCTGCCGGCAAAGGCTCGTCCCGTAGGTAAGCGTTGAGTGTGCTGAGCAGCAAGTCAGGACAATGGCGATAGAAAGGCTGCAACACCTCAGCTGAAACACCATCTGGACATTGAGTCTTCCTCGTTTTCAGCCTTTTCTAGTTTATGCCCTGTTTCACCATAGACAACGTCTACACGGATGGGATAGGCGGGGAAGTGTGGCCGCACTATCTCGTCCATCTTTCCCATATCGTGTATGCAAGGTTTCCTTAGGGCACCATACTTCCGCATAATTAGCTTGTAGCCAAGTCTCTACGGATCCTTGTTCACATTGTCCACTGGATCTTGCCAACAGTGAGCCTCGTCGTTGTTAATCAATTCGCGAAGACATTTCCTGGCCAACTCATATGCTGATACATGGTTGCATGCCTCGTCAGGATTCCGTACCTGTTGAGCCTCACGCCGACGATTGTGAGACTCCCTTCGCTTTTCAGTGATTTCAGTCGACCACCAGTATACTGGGAGCTTGCCCTTCCAAAGTTTTCGACGGGGCATAGAAGTGTTGCAAGCAGTCGTGATGATGCTAATAGTTTAGTTCACCACGTCTTGAGCTACCAGTTCTTCCATCCCCTGCGAATCGCCAGCAGCGGGGCACTTGCTGTGAGTACCTCGACGAACCTCCCAACGTCCATCTTTCTAGTGTTTTCCCAATTGTAGAAAGCCGAGAGCACGGACATCGGGAGACAATATCACTGATCTTCAGAAGAATGCACTGATAATCACTGGCTGAGTTGTCTTCTAATACTCTCCAATCGTATTACCTTCGTACTAAGGACTCCGAGGCAAATGTCACGTCTGGTATGGATCCTTCACAACCAATACGGTGGAAGCGTACTTCCCTTGTTTAGTACGATGAACGCCGTCCTCGCTCCAATTTCTAGGATTCGTTTTCCTCGTGGGTCTATTTGAGGTATGAACCATTCGATTGCTTTAGCGTGGAAATCTCCTCCAACAAGCATGTTGCTGTCTGCGTTTGAAACAGTGCCTCCCAAAGCATTAAGCTTGGCTTAAGAAGATGATATCGATTCGTTCGGCGCTAGGTACACACTAAAGAAAGTGGTCTCTGTTCACTGAACACATACAAAATTATCCCCCTGTCCACAGCTATTCAACCAAAAATAGATGTTCCAAACCCAGATGGCGGCATAACCAGTTTCATCAGGATACCATGGTGTAAAGCTTTAATCATTGTGCTGCTAGCTCAACAGCATAAAGTCGGCTTTCATGTCCCTGGCAAACTGCTCAAGCAGATTTTGATCGGTTGAACTACAATGTAAGCTCAGCTGCAGGATGCGGGACATTGAAGTTCTGATTTTACCTTGGCTAGGGCTTGCTGGAAATCCCAGAATTTTCCCTGAACCCAAGACGTATCCAAGATCAGGCCTTGGACGAGCATCCTTGCAAAGAGTATAGTGTGCCTCCTTTGTTCACTCTCTAGAGAGCTCCTATGGGGTCCTTTGCATACTCGTGTGATGTTACCACAACCAAGGCATTTGAAACGTTGAATAGGTGCTGCTCTTCGCCGTTTCCTGCAGACAACTCACCCTATTCTTGCTTTCCTTTCTCCTTTTCCCAGAAATTGTTCAGCGTTCTTTTAGGTCAAGTCAATGATTGCCATGTATGTCCCCTATGGTTTTCTGGTATCAGCTTCACTTTGACCCTACCGACGCTAGGGAACTCCTTTTTGAATGCCTCTTCTACCTTGGCCAGATGCGTGATGCAGTCAAGCTCTTTTGTTTTGATCGTTGCCATCGGTTTGAGCGAGGCTAATGTTGCGCTTTTGTCGAGGACTTTCTTTATTGCGTCGCAGAATGCTTCCCTATTGTTGGCCTCTGCTCCAGTATGTGGCCCAGCCGCGTTGGTCTCATTGCTGTAATGGCAGTGTTTGTGTCTTCGCACCTCGCATTTTCCCTTGTACCCAGCATCATCTGCGAGTAGGATTGGCCATCTTAGCGTTTTACGATCAGTGCCTGCTGCTGGAAATTTTTGTCGGTGCGTCTTTTTGTCCCGTTCCACATCAGGACTTTATTTATGATGGGCGTCCGTGTGAACTTTATCTTGTGGCACGTTTTGAAGGAGTTTCTTTGCAGCTTTCTTCGCTCTGTTTGTCAGCACTATCTGGAACCCCTGATCTGGCGTTCCACGCCCATCAAGTGCCTCTTCTTTCCTTCTTTTATCTCTTTGTGGACTACACTATTATGTCGGGATGTACAACGCTTGCTTCTGTAGCGATTGCAGCAGTGACCATCGAATTATGGATGTTCTTTATAACGAACATCTGGTGCATCCTGCAGACTTTCCCTCTTCTCTTTTTTAGGGCGCTTTGGCGTTTGTATCATTTTTTGCTGCACCCGAACGCCACAGGAATCTCAGTCTGGACAAGACTGTCTGTTTATCTCCGATTTTCATCCGTCTTCAGTGCCATTATATTCGTTGCCGTTTTTGTCATCGTTAGTACCGCTCCTGATTTGCTGGTAACATGCTGGCTACAGCCGCTTGTTGTGTCGTCATTGTTGCTAATTTTGCTTTCTTTTTTTGAGTATGTTTATCATTTTTAAGGGTTTTGGTTGCTCCAGTTTTATTGGGTCCCCCCTCCGAGCCCTTATCTCCGTTCATGTGTTTGGTTGCCTTTTCAGTCCCATGGTTATCTCAGCAGAGCAGGGAGGCCATGCGAGGGTTGACACAAGTCCTTATGGGGACAAAAGCTGAGAGCCACACCAGCGCTAAGCGAGAGTCCATCTCAATCGAACCTACGTACACCACCAACCCAATGGTGCATATTTCGAACGTATTCCGAGGCTAAATTGGGGGGCCAAATTTACATGAAAAGAAACCAAGAGGCTGCCAATATCCATCGGGGAATTGTTCCAGTACCGCTCCCGCTGTGATATCTGAAGCGTCCATTGCAAGTGCCAATGGTGCTTCTGGAATGAGAGATGCAAGTTTCTTCATCTTTGCAATCATTTTCTTGTTTGCATCAAATGCCTGAATTGCTTCGTTAGTCCAATTTACCTTTCTTTTGTCTTTTTTTTTGGGTCTCCTTTAGATAGTTGTTTACCAGTTCTACCGTAGATACTGCATTTTCGGAGAACTTTCTGCAATAATTTAGGATTTCTACGTATCTGCGGAGTTCGATGATTGCTGCTAGAAGCTTGTAGTTCAATATGACATTGATTTTTCCCGTTAATGGTACAAACCCAGCAGAGGTGATCCGGTGTCCCAAGTATACTGTTTTGGGTTTTCCGAATACACATTTATTTGCATTGAGCTTTAACTTGTTGGCTTCTAAACGTTGAAATACTTGTTTGAGATGGTTTTCATGCTCGTCAATTGTAGACGATGCGATGAGGATATTATCCAAGTAAACAAAAGCGAAATCAATTCCCCGGAGTACAGAATCCAGCAGCCGTTAGAACGTTTGCTGGTGTTTCAAAGTCCAAATGTCATCACGGGAATTTCGAAAAGTCCGAGTGTTGTTGCAACTGCTGCACTCGGGTTCTACTGGTACTTGATTGCAGGCTTTCGCAGATCAAGTGTTGGGAACATTGATTTGCCCGCTGAGTGCTGAGTTATGTCGTGTACCGAGATAGCTGTCTGGAATAGTTACGGCATTGAGACGTCTGTAATCACCGTATGGACACCATTCCATGTTTTTATTTTGTTTGAGTAGTAGGGGGCTTACCTAATGACTACTCGACGGTCTGCAAACGCATTTCTCCATCATAAATTCAAAGTTTGTCGTTGCAATTTTATGCGGTAGTAGTCTGGGGCGTTCTTTGATGGGCGGGCCTTGGGTCAGGAAGTGGCAGAATACTTAGTGTTTCATGTCATTTTCCACATAAACTGACGCTGTTGATTTCGGAAAGATGCTCAAAATCTGGTCGAATTTGTTGGTTGGGTCTATGGTAAAAATATGCGAATAAGTCATATTGAAATTTAATGCATTTACGTGTAGTTTGGTTTCCATGCAAAATATCCACAAGTAACCCAAGCTGCTTTAGGAAATCTGCGCCCAAGACCAGCCTTGTTATTTTTGCAATATAAAATTCCCACTTAAACTTTCTTCTAAGTCCAACGTCGAGCGTTGACACTTTCTTTCTAAACGTTTTTATTTTCGTTGCATTAGTGGCAAATAGTTGAGTTTCCGATAACACTTTCTCATTCTCGCATGGTATGACGGATATATCTGCACCAGTGTCAACAAGGAAAGAATAATTGAGCTTTCGATGGAATATTATTAAGCGGTTTGTATTTATATCGTCGCCGCGAATCGTTTGAACCGGTGACGAGGAATTCAGTTTTTGTCACTGTTACGAAGTTTAACGGGGCTTTACACTTCCTGGCCGTGTTTCTGAATCGTTGATGATAAAAACAAAGTCCACCTGCTGATTTTGCACATGTTCGTGACTTTGATCGTGTACGCGTCATGTATCGTGATGTTCTTGACTCGAGACTTTCAACCGTAGTACATTCACATAGTATCTTCCATTTACCCTGTGTAGCATACTTTCTAGGTTTCCCCAGGAGCCGGTCAGCTGAACCGGTGCACGTCAGCTAAGCCGGAGCACGTCAGCTGAGCTTAGGTCTGTCGTATCTTAAAAACAAAATATAAAGCAAATAAAACTTCCGACGTACGTGTCCTTTTACATATTTCAGAACATGGGAGTATTGCCAGGTCCTAGTAAAAAACTAAAAGATTGTATAAAACGAATCTGTTTTTCTGCAAAGCTATTGATTTTTTGGGATCTGGTGATCCTGAAATCTCTCACCGAAGCACATGTTTTAATTCGCACCAATCTTCGCGTCAGTATTTACCTACCTACCTGCTGCCAAAGATTTATGGTTTGTTCTTCGGCTTGGGCTCGGATTTTTCTGGAGGCTATATTTAGTGTGAATACTATGGGAGTATACTATACTTTCAACTATCAATGTCAGTTTCGCGACCTGTTCTGCCAGGTTCAAAGTTGGTTGCTGTTCCTGACTTACGCTGTGTATTTCTGTTGCAAAATCACGTTGGTGCAAGATTTTGTCCGCCATTTCTATTAAGTTTCCAACTGCCGCTTGCTACACTACTGCCAAGAATTCACGTGTACGGACAGGGACATTTATCATCCTGAAAATCTTTAGGGCTTCTTCTCCCAATTGTTCATCTGCGAGCACTTTCATTTTTTGCCAGACGTGTGAGAGTTTGAGGTCTCTCAATTTGACTTCCGATAAAGCTTCGCTTAATTGACTTTCGGGAGAATCAGAAAATCGTGCGATTAACATAGATTTGATTGCGAGGTATTTTTCGGTTAATGGCGGTTTCTCCGCTGAACCAGCGATTTCTTTCATTACTGGTAAATCGGGCACGGCTATAATGGCGTGAAATTTTGCGGTGTCAGATGTCACTTTATTGACCACGAATTGGGATTCAACACTCAGGAACCACAATTTTCCAAAATACCGGTAATTTAATATTAATTATAGCTTCCGCTGCGACGGGTGTTGGCATTGCGAGGCTTACAATAAATCCAGCAGGCTTTCCCATCATGACTTATGATACAGCCGCGCTTTTCGGGCCCCACGTTGGGCAACATTTTGTAGTGAAAGTAAGTATTTAAATATGTCCGTGAAAGACTGCAGCGATGCTCTGCTGCCTCGGCGGAAGTGAATGTTGGGATCCGCCGAGATCGGCCTTTTCTGGGGACGCGTGAATGCGTTGGCAGGCTAGCGTTGTGGTGTCGTAGGGCGGGTTCTTTCCCCCTAGCACAAGGACCCACTGCGAAAATATTTCGCATTCACGAATTAAAAAGGGTCGAATGCCGATCGGCTGGTGTCGAGGCCGAGGCAACATACTAAGGGTTGAAATCGCTATGTATGTTCGAAGAACAAACTTTGTAGGGCAAAAACGGATGGACTCACAAAGACTTCGTCGTTATCGACGATCCTTATGAACCACAAATAAGAGTTGGGCATCCAGATGGACATAGTGTCCCCTCACATCCTCCTAACCGGACCAAGATCCAAACATTGATGTGGCCATATATTTCCCATTTGAGTGGAAAACTCATACAAACATAATTTGCATGATTTTGCCCATCAAATGAGAAATAATATAGAATTATATGATGGAATCACATCACTCCATATCATAAAAGGGCACAAGAGCGGAAGGCCACTCTATCCAGCAAGAGCCCCCGTTAAACAACAAAAAACGGAGAGATACAGAGTTTTTAATGTTTAACAATTCATTTTTATGCTTTTAATTCATCGAAATTAATATTATCTCAAGGAGATGTACGATGCTTTTTGGCCAAAAAGAAAAGCGCTTGACTACTTGTTTTGTTCATGAAGTATTTACTGCAGTTATTTTTACTAATAACTGCAAATAATATATTTTTTGTTAAAGGACCTAAAGTTAATTATGAATAAGAAAAACTAAATCTTTCGAGTACGTATCCAAAAATTGTTGCCTCAAATCCTGCCAAATTGATAGTTAAAATGACAACTCAACTTTCTAACCAATGAATGAAGTCCTTTCAAAAATATTTAAATTCCGTTTGCGCGTTATTATGCTGAAGTGCAATGCAAGCAACGCTCTCAGATGTTTAAAAGCACCTGGCGAAACTTGCGTAATGTGATTACTATTTAGGTTCACCGAAATGATTTTATTCTGTGTAGGACAGCATTCAGTACCGATAACATTTATACGATTTTTCACTAAATCTAACTCTTTTAGTTCAGGTAACGACGAGAGGGCAACATTTGAAATCGTTTGAATGCGGTTATGCGCTGAGTTTAGTTTTTCTAGTGATGAAAGTCCACGAAATGTTGGTGTTTTTGTAAGTTGGTTCCTTTTGGTTAACGAAATTAGATCAGCGACAGCTTCTTGAACACTGGCATCCAATTTGCTTCCAGTCAGATGCAGACTTCTTACCCATTCTGGCAACGGCGGAACATGACAAAGGTTTTATTTTTTTGCATTCGACGGAGTCGTCAAGGCAGTCACGTGGTGATGAGCAATAGTCAAGAACTGATTCACTAGACCTTACCTCTTCCAACAAATTTCAAGCATCCGACTTTCCATCGCTTATATGGAAATTTATAAAACAATCCCACGCGAAGTCGCTGATTGGATATCGTTAACGCAGCGACCAAACTCATGAGCAACCATGAGAAATTTAGCGCAGTAAACACGAATACAATGTTAATGTTCAGTAGCCAGTGAAAGAAGTCAATCATGCTGCACACAATACAGCACTTTGTCCTTTATTTCGCGCGACTTCTTCTGCGAAGATCAACAATCCCCATCGAAATCGAATTTCGACATCGAAAAAAATCGTTGTAGCATGTGTAATGGAGTTTGCGCACGGTTTCGTTAAACGAAAGCTTCAGTGATGGATCTTTCAACCGCAAAGCACTTGTCAATATCAACTCACTTGCATAACATTTTTGTAGCGCGTGTTTTCTATGTACAAACGACTTAAAAATCTTGAGTGATATTTTCCAACATTTCATCACCGAAACCTATCACCTGGTCTTGTCAACACCAATTCTTGACAATGAATCTCGCGATAGCTTATACTTATAAATCTGTGCTGTGGGTGTCACAATGCAGCCAACAATGTACGACGGTGGCCGTTCTCCGCGTCTCTGCCGGTTCGCGGTCTTCAGTCGACTCCTCCCCTGCTATTCTTTTTTTCATTACCGTATATGCGGTAATCGCCTCAGCTGAGCTCAGCCCAGTTAGCTTGCCTTCCGTGATGTATTACACCGTTGGCTGTACTAGATCAGCGTTCCCATACTCGAAATTTTGTGTGGCAGATTTAAAATTTTTAAAAACAAAATTTAACTGAAGTAAAGAAAAATGAAGAGGATTTTAAATGGTAATAAAATTTAAATCTCATAGAGCTCATAATTAAAGGGAAACATTTAAATGTTATATAAAGGAAAGTTGATATAAAATTACATTTAATAATAATAAGAAAGAAAGTTATTTTACAAATTAAGATTATGAATGGATATAATTAAATATTTTTCTAAATCTGCCTTTAAAATTTTGAATAGGAGTTAGGAAGGTTTTCGAGCAGTTTGCTTGTGTGACTGCTCGATTACTACAGGTGTTTTCGATGACGCCAGTGGCGTGCTTTTTCTTCTTTCATATGAAGCGCGTGTGTAAAAAGTTTGTCTAGAGGTCGCCAATTATGTAGTGTTTTGTGCACGACGCGTGATAAATAAATGCAAATTTAACAAAAACAACGTGTATTTAGCTTCGCAAAAAACGTGCATTAAAATCATTTAAATTGAATGTAATACGGATTGCGCTGGTGAAGACGTCTGATCATTTGAACACTCGGGTCGAGAAGGATGGGTTTGTTTTTTTGTCTGCTTAACCTCTGCCATTGATATTTACTCGCTGGACTTGCACTTTTCATAAGTATTTATTTTAAATGTAAATTCTCGTGGGCCACTAAGTTATTATTTTGCACACATTAGCAATTATGGAAGTGAAACATGTGTCTTGACGAGTAAATACGAAAAAGCAGTGAACATATTCGAATGCAAAATGGTCTGAAAAATCGACTGCTGAGTGAAATAAAACAGGGAGTGCAAACAACGTTACAACGATGAGTTGTATGAACTGTTTGACAAACCCCCTGTATCTGCTTGCGTAAAGTTAGGCGAATTTCAAAGGGCGGGCCATGTAGAAAAACTGTAGAAGAACCGGCTACTTAAATGAACATTAAAGTATAGAGCACAAAGTAGATGGTTGGAGGATATTAATTCTGGAGACCAAGGCTTAACTAGAGAAACTCATCAAAGGAAGACTCACTGACGCGATTGGTGCTGCTGGGGACCTATCTCCTTGACAGTACGGCTTTAGAGCAGGACGTTCTACTATTTATGCGATTGCAGAGGTGGTGAATGCGGTCCAAAAAGCAGAGACATACAGTCGCACCAAGCGACGGATCGTCCTGTTGGTAACACTCGACGTCAGGAACGCCTTCAACTCCGCTAGATGGGTGGATGTTCTGGATACGCTGGAAAACTCTTTTCAAGTTCAAGAATATCTAATGCGGCTTTTGAGGAACTACCTAAAAGACCAAAGCCTGCTCTACGACACGACACAGGGCCAACGCAGGATGTAAATTACATCGGGTATTGCGCAGGGATCTTTCCTTGGTCTGGACCTGTGAAACGTGTCTAACGATGGCCTACTGAGACTCGAGATGGTGGAACGTGTCTTACGATGGCCTATTGAGACTCAAGATGCCAGATGAGTCGCGCTTGGTCGGCTATGTGGATGATGTTGCAGCTCTGGTCACTGAAAGCACCGTTGAACAGGCGCAACTTAGGCTAGGTATGCTAATGCGCCGAGTGAGGGACTGGATGACTGCTCGTGGGCTCAGTTTAGCACTGGAGAAAACCGAAGTGTTCATCTTGACAAAAAAGAGAATCCCTAGAATAGGGATATTCAGTGTTGGAGATATGCAAATCGAATCAAAGCCATCGGTGAAGTACCTGGGGCTACTGATCGACTCGAAGATGAGTTTCTCTGAGCGAATCAGGGCAACGGCTGAGAAGCCTGCCTTGGGAGTATCGGCTCTGAGTCGACTTATGGCCAACGTAGGGAGACACAGCCCCTCAAGAAGACGCCTCTTGATGAATGCTGCAGGGTCAGTTCTACTGTACAGAGCAGAGGTATGGGGCGACGTTCTCAGTAAGGAGAAATACTGAAAACGCCTGGCACAGCTACAGAGAAGAGGAGTGCTGAGGATTGTATCTTCGTATCCGACAGTCTCTGATTCGGCGGTGAATATCATTGCAAGCTAGGTACTTGTCGCCCTCCTTGCTAGAGAGCGCCACTCTATTTATCTGCGTCGAAACGAGGATGCGAGAGAGATGGTTATTCATGAAGAGAGACAGCGCTCACTCAACGATTGGCAGCAGTCTTAGGTGAATTGCAGGAAGGGAAGGTGGACTGCGTGCCTCATCCCGAATATGAGACCGTGGCTAAATCCAAGGCATGGTGAGACTGACTTCTATCTGACCCAGCTTTTGAGCGGGCATGGGTGTTTTCAGTCTTACCTGCACAAGATTGGTAAGTCACGGTCCCCCGATTGTCGATATTACTCAGGGGAGGAAGACAATGCCTGCCACACATTTTTTGTGTGCAGAAAATGGGACATGCTGCGAAGGGACCTCTACAGGGAGACAGAAGAGCTCATCCCGGATAATATAGTCACGGTGATGCCCGCATTGGTTGACAAATGAAACCAGATGGTGCATTATGTTCGGCAGTCCTAAAAGATAAAAGGGGCTCACAGCAGCCGGAGGTGTTGGGGCTGGGGGATCGCTTGTCTGGCACTTCCTCTTCCCCTCTCTTTAGAAGAGCGATCCTCCAGCTTGAAGGTGCCTCACAGCGTAACAAAACGAGACCTGGCCCGAAGTAATGTATCAAACGGTTCCAGGCTAGGTTCTCAGGTTGACAGGGGAGGTGTTTAGTGGGTAGTCTGGTCGCCTCTTTGCGAACATGGGAGTCCCACATTCTGTGCGTAGCTGGGCATTCACCTCCCTACCACAAAAAAAGGCCCAACTATGGCTGTCGTTAAATTGAATCAAACCCATAATCAATTTAAGCATGGTTCTTTCCCTCAAATCTAGTAAATTTCAGACATGTGCTTAAAACTTCACATAGTCGCCTGGTGTATAACCAATGAACTAACGCTAGCCAGTTCTTCACTTACAATTTGTAATTCTGTTCACAATGGACTTGCTATGTCGTAGTTATAATGTCGGTCGGCTAAATCGATTTGACCAAATTTGCCAAAAATGTGCGAAATTCTGGGGTTAAAATCACATTCATTTTTAGGAGAAATTTTTCAAAGAGTTTAGAATTGCAGCATTTTTCCTAATAAGCTAGCTTAAAATTCATTAAACTATCAACTAAACATTTTTACCTAAGGATACATGTTACAAATCCCAATCGATTTCGTAATAATTATCAATTAATAAATAAAGCATTTTATTTTTCATCTCCATATCAGCTGCTGATTAGTTTGCAAGATATGAAAGAGATTTCATGAAAAACTTAACATTGAAGCTTAACCTTCAAAACTGCTAATTAGCAACGCGAAGACCATTTCGAAATGTTCAGGTTGCCAACAGATACGAGTATTTCGTTATAATTCATTGACGTCTCTTCTGATCTTATCACGAATTTAATAATAATTTATCACAAATTCACGACCTTAATAGCTTTTAACCAAAAACGCTTAAATCTCTGAAAGAATTCTTGAAAACTAATTTTATTAGTTCGCTTCCAGCACATATGCATAAAACAAAAGAATTTATGAGAACCAGCCCATCATCAGCTCATTGTACACTGGCAATGGCCACCAGTTATGGAAGCAATGAAAAGGTGGAACTTATTTAGGAGTTGAAGAAGCGCAGCACCATCATCGCAAGATTGATTAACGAGAAATCAAGAGAAGAAAACTATCCAGCGCTTAAGATGAAATAAATAAAAAGAATGAAGAAAGAATCTTTACTTTTGTTTTAAGTCTCGGTTTGGGATTATTGTCACACAGACGTTATAAAATGTTGGGAAAAGAAGATTTACCGGCTCGCGGTTCGATGGTCATTCATGCGCGAGGATAGTGCACTCGGTAGGGATATTGTGAATGCAGGGGATTAATGGTTACTGAACGATACGCGTTTGAGTATCTCTGCAAAGTACTCTCAGGTACTTTTGCTTGGCGTTATCTTATTTCAAGTTTTATAGGCTCTACCTTTGATAAGCCGTTAAGTGGCCTTTTACGGATTTCGCTCAGACTGGCCACTCGTAAAATGTTATATTACAATTGTTGCATTCTGGACATGATAAATAAAATATGCTGACTTTAAATGGTTCTCAATGCATTTCGGTTTGAGACGAGTGAATTGTTTTCAAGATACAGTGAAGTCTTAGGGTTCCTCAGCAATTTGATGAAATTTTGTATGAAATGTCTAGACTTGATACGCTTGTGACAGGCAACGATTTTCCCAATTCACAGGATATCCACTTGATGAGATGGTTTTGGAACTAAATTTAAGCTTTAGATAAAGTCCCTTGAAGTGCACATTCAAAAACTACTGTTTTCAAAACAAAAAGAACTCTTAGTAATTATGATTTTATAGGTAACGAAGTTGTAGTAACATTCAGATTTCGGGACAAAAGATTATCGATGAGTCGCGCCCAAAACAATTGATCAAGCGATGGACAAGTTGTCAAAGAGTAGATAGAAGAAAATGGAATGTAAGGGAATTCATCAAGAAGAGAGATTGAAAACAAGGTGAAAAGGCAAAAGAGTAGTTCAACCCGCAGGATATTATACCATTGTCCCTTAAAACAAAATTTCTAAAGGATTTTTGGTATGCATTCGAGTGATTCACAGCAATTAAGTATCTCTGAGCTTGCAGCAAAAGGGGGGCAGATCCAAATTTTTATCAATTACCGTTTTTTGACTACAATTTGAAAAAAATTAGAGTTATCGTTTGATGCATGAACGGGGCAGATCCGATTAAAAACAAGGGCGCTGTAACAAAATTAGTATGTGCCACCTTATTCCGTTTGGTGCAAGAAAGCAGCAGATCCGGACCTGCCTCCTTTTTGCAATCAACGATTTGATTGCATCATCTGTGACAATACAGTGCATGTTTTGAGTTCAGCCTAAACGGATGTACGTTTTGTTTTGTATTTTATATATACTTTAAATGTGTCATGTGTGCGTAAAATGAGTGAGCCCGAACCGTTTAGTAGTGGATCATCTGATATGTACCACCATCCTGAACACGACACAGGTTCAAGTGGTGGTAGAAGTGATCGTGATTTGTCAACATTCCAAAACCAAACTAGTGCAGAAAACGATAAAGGTATGCATATTGCAGGCAAATCTGATGTAAATCATCCATGCCTATCAACGAGTGGTGGAATCTCAGAAAAAAAAAGAAAAGCTGCAAATATTTCACAATGGACTCGCAATGTTACAAAGAAGGCTACTGCTACTGGAAAAAGCTATTTAAACTATAAAGGCCGCAAAAAGGGAGAAAGAAAATAGGACCGGATTGCTGTTGCAAAAAGTATAAATGTTAGGTGACCAGACCCCCCGCCATACTATTCATTATGAACTCGAAAAATTGGTTGAAATTTTTTCTCAATAAATTTCGCTAAATAAAAAAAAATTGAGTGCACATAAAATATAGTCACGAATAGATGAATGAAAAAATAAATGCGTGTTTGTGATTTTGCAAAAATTTATTTATTACTAGCAACTATAACTTTTCAGTTTCACAATTAAATAGAATTACCCCTCGTTTACAGGTAGATATTTTTCATTGTTGCTTATTTTTTTAACAAGACGTGCATTCATTGGTTGCGTCAGAAATTTGTTGAACTGAACACAGTTGTATTCAGAAAAATTGAATTTAACTCTCAAAGTCAGTCAAAAGCGCTTTATTTAATACTTATCGTTATAAATTTTTAAAAGAACATAAAGCAAATTCCAAACAATAAAACTATAAAAAACTTAATGGCCCGAATGGCTCTCTAAATTTATACGTTATCAGTTAAATACATTTAATGAAAAAAATACACTTGCAAATTTAAATGAATTAAGATTATTTCATATTTTTTGATTCAATTGGAAAAAGGAGAAAAAAACCAACCAGCATTATTCAAAAATTACTTATACTACTAACACAACAATGAACTTATATCCTATACCTAATATGTTACACCCTAATTCTAAATAAGTTCAATCAAAAAAAAAACAAAAAAAAAACGTTACCTTATATTGAAACCTATACCTAAATTATAATACAAATAAACAACAACACTAGATGTAGCAATAATGAGATGAATCTTAAAAACTAAGTAACGAGAAAAAGCACAAAAACAGAAAATAAACACGAATAATTTAGACATTGTCATTCAGCCACCAATACCTAGATTGCTCCATCTCAGCTCGACCAGCCTCAACGAATCTAGCAAATGAGTATCTCCATTGGAATTGTTGGTCTCGTGAACTCAAGTTCGGAGGATATTTTATCTTCTTATCGGTGGCCCGTCTATATATGTGATATATGATTGGGACGCCGTCAGAATCAAAAACATATCGATTCATGTCCAAATACACGAATGCTTCTGGAGGAACGAAGCCAGTAGTGAGGCAAGTCACAATATACCCGTCTGTAGGGTGGAACGGCTGTGAAATCCAAGGGTTTTCACTCACAGTTACAGATCTTGCGATATGATTCCGAAGAAGTTTCAATATGAAGATATCGGCTCTTGTCACTTGAGCGGTTTGATAAATTTTTCTATTCGATATCTAGTGCTTCCAATCCGTCTCAGGCTTTCTGTACAAACCAGTACATGCACGAAGACATTTCCTTTCGAAAACTCTTAATCTTTCCATTGTACTAGCACTCTGGTTGTACCAGATCTGGCATCCGTATGTCAAAACTGGCCTAACCAGGGTCTTGTAGCAAATAACTTTGACTTTTTGATCAATGTATCTGGAATGAAAGAGTCGCCGAAGGGCCATGACTACTTTTAGTGCCTTACTGAGCATGATTTTGACATGTTCAGTGTAGTACAGATACTGATCGAGATAAACACCGAGGTATCGAACACAGGATTTATGTGGAACCCGTTCTGAACTACCCTCACCAGCCATAATGTAGAAATCCTTCCAATTACGTTTCAGGTCTTGACTGGCCCCCTGCAGCGTTGTCCGAAACAAGATTGTTTCGCACTTCTGCGCATTGATTTTCATTCGCCAATTGTCGGTGTAGAGCTGTACATCATTAAACATTTTTTGAAGATTGCTCTGAACCATTGTAGCTTTTCGGTCTGCCGTATAGATGATCAGATCATCAGCAAACGCTACCAATGATCGCGTTTGCGCGACATTAAAATCAAAGCTGTTCAATAGCTTGCGAATGAATATTGAGAAAAGCAGGGGCGCAGTAACTGTTCCCTGCTGTAGACCATTCAAGACCTTGAATTC
Source organism: Odontomyia ornata (assembly GCA_963969285.1). Lineage (NCBI taxonomy): Eukaryota > Metazoa > Arthropoda > Insecta > Diptera > Stratiomyidae > Odontomyia > Odontomyia ornata. Next base: position 374,219,714 of record OZ017739.1, on the reverse strand, counting down.
GCGCATTGTTGTCAGATTTCCATCAGTTACAACAAACGATTTCCCGTATAACATATTACACATCATGGCGACAAGGTGTCTGGGGAACCTGTCCTGTAGAAGTTTGAAAACTAGTCCATCTAACCACACCGTATTGAAGGCTTTCTCCATATCAATGAGACATGCTCCAACACACTCTTTGTTGTTTAGTTTCCAACAGATGTCTGAGGTTACTTTCGTTATTGCATGTGTGGTCGAATGCCTGGCACGAAAACCAAATTGGCAATTCGGCATCAACTCATTTTCCTCAATGTGGGCGTTTAATGCTCTGTTGAGTATCACTTCAAACACCTTGCTGATGTTAGGCAGCAAGCTGATTGGGCGATAGCTTTTCGGGCATGAAGATTCTGTTCCTTTCTTCAAAATCGGAAATACCTTAGCCTTTTTCCACTCATTTGGGAAATATGAATTGTTCAACATGTTGTTGAACAATATGCAATAATTCCTAATAGCAACCTCAGGCAAATGTCGGAGAACTATATTTGGAATACCGTCAGTACCACATGATTTTTGTTCTTTATTCTGCGAAATATGAAACACAAGTCTTCATAGCTGACAAAATAATCAATAAGATTCAAGCTCGGTATGAGGTCAGATGTTAATGTTTCATCGAAATGAAGAATTGATTGGCCGTTCAGGCTTGATTTGAAGTCGGAAACTTTTGCTTCAACAACCTCCGAAAATATTTCATTCCTTGTCTCTGGGTTTGGCAGATGAACCAATTCTAAATGTGTTCCAATCAGGGCAAGTTTCTGCAATCCATCACATATAATCCTGTTTCCATTTCTATCCGGAGTCGTACTATCAATTTCGATACCAGCTCTATCGAGAAGATTTATCTCATCACTAGTGACTTCAAGATTCGATACCTTCACTCGAGACTTCCTGCGGAATAAGCTATTCACTTTCGCGAAAACGCCATCTGGGTCCTGTGGGCTAATACCCCTCAGTTTTTCCGCCCATTGATTGCTGACCTCACTCCTGAAGTATGAACGGATTAAGTTCCGGACATTCTTCAGGTGTAATTTCAACAAAGCCAACGAGGGATGGTTGTAGTCCAAAAATCGTCGATAAATATTGTTGACGCATGTGAGAAGAAGGCTTTTCAATCTTTTCAACCTTGCGATGGTTTGCGTTTCATATCCTTCCATATTGTTTCGATGTTTAATCTTGGGAACTACTTTCTCAATCGTTTCCAAAGTCAGCTTCTCTAACTTCGACAAATAGAGATCTATTTCATCGTCAGTTAGATTTCTGTTATTAGGAACCATTGAGCAAGCGTTGCCACCATCAGAAGGAGGACATTGCTTCTGGTACTCCCGATTAAACTTCTTTTGAAACTTTCCCCAGTCTGTTTTTTTGAAATTCAACCGATGGTTTTCATGTTGAACTGGAATGAGGAAGAAATCATCCCTTTGATGATTGATTTCCATTACGATTGCGTTATGGTCGCTATCGTAAGGAAGCACCTGCAGTTTCCGTTGAGGACTATTAAAGCTGAATTCAAGTCTTGCGTCAGCAATGCAGAGGTCCAAATATGAATTTGACCTAGGGTATGTTGGGAACTCCGACCCATAAAGGTTGCACCTGTATTCAGTTTGGTTCTCTGTTATCCATGATTTCAGGAATACACCTCTTGGATTATTGGTGGCGTTTAGCCATGATGTATGCTTGGCATTCAGGTCACCGGCAAAAATATAATAACTATGCAGCCTGTTTAATTCGAGTATTTCAAACAAGGAATTGAGTTCCTCCTTGAACTTGAGAACATTTTGACCAGTTGCATAGGCAGAGATAACGAAGAGGTTATCCCCACCTGGCAGTGAAATTTTGATGACGGACACTTCAAGAAATTCAAAGTTTTTGAATTCAACTTTTTCAATATTTTGGAAACAATAGGGTCTTCTAACCAATATCCCGGTGCCACCTCCCCCATCACCTATTACCCTATCGTTTCTTACGAATGCAAAATCTGTAAATTCCATGGAATGCCATGAATTGAGGTGGGTTTCAGTGAGAAGTATGATGTCAGGCTTTTGCTTAACAACAAATTCAAGGAGATAATCACGTCGATGTATAGCAAAGATAGAGTTGACGTTGATCGATATGAGGCGAAGCCTATCCATGGGAATATGACTGGATGACAAGTTATTATTAGGCATTTGAAAGACCTAACCACTGAAAAGCAAAGTTAATTTTTGAATCTTGTTTGTCGATTCCCTCCGATAAAGAATTAAGTTGCTGGTAAATTTTGAGAAGCAGCTCATTATTGCCACTTACATTATTTACATTATTTCCAGCATTTTCTGCTGGTCCTCTAGCGGCGAGTGCAAATGATACTCCGGGCTTGACGAAGTTGGAAGGTATGATATTACGGTGTACTTGTGTTTGCTTTGGAGCAAATTTAACTTTTGCATCTTGATATCGGGAGCATCCTCGATATGATGCTGGGTGACCAAAAACACCGCAATTAACGCAGTATAATTTTTCTTTAGGCTCCGTCTGAGCATATTTGCACTCACCGGGAGCATGAACGTCTTTGCATTTAACGCAACGATAGTGCATGGCACAATTGGCAGCCGAATGTCCAAATCTTTGACACCGGTAACACTGGTTGACTTCTCTTTTCTGGAGGCGTTCCCACCTCACCACTCTGAAATTTAAGTACCTTATTTGTTGAAGGGCACTTGGACTGCTCATATTTGCAATTTGTACCAGGTAAAGTGGTAAATTCTTCCTTTCTATGGTCGACCTTCTTGTCGCAAAGGCTTTGACTGGACCAAAATCAATATCTGGTGCAGCCTCCTTGAGCACCTGAAGAAGATCGACCGTATCCTCTCCGCTGTCCAAACCCTTCAACAAGAAGGTCTGATTCTTTTCACTTTTTGGGGTATAGGTGAAGTGTGGAACCTCCCCAGAAATCAGCGCATCTTTGGCTGACTTGAAATCAACCAGTGATTTCGTCCTTATAGTTAATTTTTCGGCATTAACTCTTTTGATTTCGAAATTGGCCAGTTTATTTTCGGCTGCCTATAGCCGAACCATATCTTTTTCGGTTTGTCCGAACACGTTGATTGGCGGAACCTTTTCTGTTTTGTTGGAAGCTTTTTCAGAGGAACCAGCAGAACTGCGGGCTGGTTTTATCTCCTTATTTTTGTTCTTTAAATTTTGAATGAAATTAACGTCATTATCTTGATTAAAATTACCTCTGATGTTTTCTTCGATTTCCATATCTTCGGTTAATCCCTCCAGCGCTGCAAAATAATTTTGGCTCTCGTTGGTGCCACCAGCACTTAGAACTTCCTCTGGATTTATTTGCTTTGAACTTTTCTTCGGCTTTGTTACCTGTTGCCATTGATTTTGTGGCTGCGTCTTTTGAGGCTTCATCCCTTTCTTGAAAAGATCCTTGAGAGACTGTATCTCTTGCCTTAGTTCATCATTTTCTTTCTGCAATTTGGCCATTTGTTGATTACCTCTATTATTTGCAGCTTGCTTCCTCCATCTACGGAGTTTTCGTCGTTATGTTTTCTCTTGGTGATTGTCGCCAGTTTCGTATTCGTCGTTTCCCCAGGTTGCCCCAACGGTGGGAAGCCGTCGGGCTCCTCCATACCAGCAGCGAAAGTTTCTTTGTGAATTTGTTTTTCGTTACCAATCGAAGTAAAAATATTCGATAGAAATTTCCTGATTCGATTACTTCGACAATATAAGATTTTTTCCGACAAAAATTAACTTCGGACTAACGTTTTTAAAAAATTAATTTAATTTTTGAAAACTTTTGACAGGAGCGATTTAAAAGACGTCTATACGCAAAGACTACTACGATCCAATTGAATTTAACTCTCAAAATGTGTCGTATGCTGTCAATAGAAAAACGATTTCTCTCTTTTGTCCATTGTGTATTCATAAGAGAGAAAACTCTTTCGCAATCAGCGCTATGTGCTGGGATAGCATAGAAAAGTTGAGAGATTCCGAGCAATTCAGTGTAACTGTCAATATTTTCATTAGCGTTAAAGAATTAGTAAATACGAGAACTTGCCCATTTTTCATTGAAGAAATTATCATCATCTATTTTCGTTGCCAAAAATCGTTTTAAAATAACAACTGGATAGTGAAGCTTCGAATCATCGATGTCAATGTCCTTTTCCAGCAAGTATTTGACAGATTCTTCAACATCTTTGTACTGCAAAATTTTTTCTCTCTTGAAGTTCAACCATTTAAATACTTCGAATTCGGAGAAACTCTTCGTCCAAATTTTGAAATATTCTACAGTTTCATAATAAACAATCTCGATTCTTGCTAGAAAATCATTGCACATCTGATCTTATCCATCATTTCTAAGTTTTGCCAAAATTGATTGAACAATCAAAGGGATAAAATTTGATTGACTCCTTTCGTACAATTTTTCAAAAAGATCTTCAAATAACGAATCAATTTCCAGAATGCTATTATTTTTCCTTTCGAGCAACAGCTTTTTCGGTTGAAAAAGAGACATGAGAGAATGAACGAAAAGCAAAAAATATTCACTAAGATCGTGCAGAAAAAAATTTTCTATCATGACTGGAGGTTTTTTTTGCGACAAAAAATACGATCTCAATGCTTTGAACATTCTAAGAATTCGCTCAACTGCTGGAAAAAGACTCAGCCAACGCGTTCAACTGTGACTTAATAGCTCAAGATATTCACTTTCAACAAATTCACAAAATGATTCGGATATTTTGAACACAATACAATCGATGTCAAACAAGCCGAAGCGGTCTAGTCCATGGTGAACTGCGTTGTGAACAATATGCGAAGAGCAACCTATCCCCACTAAATGAGGCTTATTCAAGTTTTCTTTCAACGTGTAAAAAATATTCTTCGTTCCTCCGCGCTTCACATCTCCGAAATTCGTGTTGGTATTATCAGCGACAAAAACGCTGAACTTCACAGTCAACTCATTATCATCAAGAGTTTTTTCAATGTAGGATAGAACTGTTTCAGCTTTTCCATTTGGAAGGTTTTTACCATGTAACAATCTAACTCTGAGTCCTTCCTTCTTATCAAGATATTGCATTGTGATGGGAAAATTTTTTAAATTTTTGTGATCACTCCCATCTGTACCAATTCCTATAAATGGTACATCAATCACTTCTTGTTTTATCAATTGAACAGAATAAGGAGAAAGGAAGCCATTAATAATTGCTTCAGTTTTTGTTCGCGAGCATGATATTTTTGATGCAACTTGTGAGTCCGCAAAAAGTGTTCTGAGAAGAGATAACGTACAATCCATCTGCCAATAGGGCATCTGATGTATGACTGTGTAAAATGCAAGAGTCCCCTCAGCGATCGCAATTTTTGTTGCAAGTAGAGAAGTTTTCATCACAACAAGTTGGTCCATTGAATATGAAGTCGAAGCAGCGTGAATGGCCGACTTGTGTTTGTCAGAGTTCAGATGAGTGTCTAATGCACCTTTACCGAAACAAATTTATAGTATAAGTGCCTTCATTTTTGTATAAAAATTTTATAGATATTGTCGTAATCAAAAGTCTTTTTAAAAATAGCTGATATTGAGAAAATACATACCCATATAGGCAACCGAAACACTACTTCTACATATATTGCATTTCGCTAATGTACGTGACTCACCTTTGCTGAAGCATGGGTTTTTTTTTCAGTAAAATTGCATTTCGCAATCTTGCAATTTGAGGTTAGCAGCCGTACGTCACCAAAACCGGCTCCCGCAGCACATCAAAATACGTATGAACTGTAAATTTATGGTCGACCTACATGAACACTCGCGCGCGCAACACTTGATAACTTGATTGCACGTTTACGTGAGGTCACGTGCTTACGTTTCTGATTTTGAATCGTTCACGCGGCGTAAACAACCGAACGAACTGAGATGACCATCGACAATGGAGATGGAGCGAACTTTGGCTAAAAACAAGCCTGCTATAACGTGCTGAAGGTAGATGACCGGAGCTTACGTCATACAAGTTAGCCAGACCAACTTTGCACATGCAGTAGTCAGCCTACATGTGCGGCTTGATAACTATAGTTCGGTTTTGTGTATGACCAAATAAAATGACGATTTCAAAGTCTGCAAAAGATTTAAAATATATTTGAGTTTCATGCTCGTAAAAAAAGGACATTTGTAGGGGAAAAAGGATGCTCCTCCGAAAAATCGAAAAAATGGACATGCCCTTACAAAAAAGGACGTCTGGTCACCCTAATAAATGTTTTGTTCAAATTAATGAAGAAATGCAAAAAATAATATTGAAAAATTTTAATAATTTGGGAGAAATTTATGTGCAAAACGTACAGGGTTATACATTTCGTGATTGGGAAAGTATAACCTTGCCATTTGGCATCTGTCAAAATTAAATGTCATTCAAAGGGTGTTTTTTAGTTGAAGGTTCGCCATTTAGAAATATGGATCGTTTAACAGTCGAGGAACGCGTTATAATTATAAAATTTTACTATGGAAATGGTGATTCTGCTGTATCAACATTTAGGGCTTTACGAGCCGATTACTGTCGACATAATCGAGCTACACAGCAAACAATTTCGAAACAGTGTGAAATTTGAAGAGACTGGATCGGCTATTGATATTGCAAGGCCTGTGCATCATCGCAATATTCGTTCTGCTGAAAATATCGCTGTCGTTGCTCAAAGTGTGGAGGAAGACCCGAATGTGCTCAACATTTGGGCTTGTCTTACGGCTCAATGTGGCGGATTTTGCATTTGGATTTGCATCTCCATCCGTACAAAATCCAACTCACTCAAGAAATTAAGCCTCAAGACCAAACACAACGCAGAATGTATGCGAATAGGGTGATTGAACAACAAGCCATTGATAACGATTTTTCGAGCAAAATTTTTTTTAGTGATGAGGATCATTTTTCGCTCAGTGGTTACGTAAATAAACAGAATTGCCGTATATGGGGCTCTCGAAATCCTCAGGTGATTGCAGAAAGGCCTTTGCATCCGGAAAAAGTGACCGTTTGGTGTGCATTATGGTCTGGTGGTGTTATTAGCCCGTATTTTTTTGAAAACGATCAAGGAAGAGCCATCACAGTCAATTCTGACCGCTATGTATGGATGTCAACCGATTATTTTTGGAGAGAAATTGGAGATTATGATCTGAAGAATATGTGGTTCCAACAGGACGGAGCCACAAGCCACACAACACAGGCTAATCGAGCACTTTTGCAAGAGAAATTTCCTGGAGGCGTAATTTCGAGATTGAGTGATGTCAATTGGCCCGCAAGATCCTGCGACCTAACACCTTTGGATTTCTTTTTATGGGGCTATGCGAAAGATCGTCTTTACGCGAACAATCCTCGAAATCTTGAGCAATTGAAAACCAATATGTGTGAAGTTATGGCCGAGATATTGCCGGAAATGTGCCGAAAAGTCATTGAAAATAACCTCAAAAGGATTGAGGCCTGTAAGAGGTCCCGTGGAGGACATGATGTTGTGTTAATGTAATGTATGTAATGTATAATGGCAAGGTTCAGTCTTTATATTGAATTAAAAAGTTTTGTTTCCATATGTATTTTCTTTAGCTTTACTTTCCCAAGCGTAAAATGGATAACCCTATATATTTAGGAGGTATTATTAAAACTAGAAATGTTGAAAGGGAAAGACCAAAAACTGGTACGAGGAAGAAACGGAGTTGCTCATTGCATTTGGAAATAGAAATATACAAATTTGCCGAAATGGCTTGTTACGGATAAAACAGAAGGGCACCAGTATTACCTCATCCCGAACACTATCGTAGCATTCGCGTGACTCGGTATATTCAGAAAGCTAAGCCGCACTCGACTAGGGTTTGTTTGCCGCTCCAAATTGTATTCATAATAGTAGTTTAAATACGATTATTTGTAGTTTTAAGCAAACATAATTGTCATCGAGCGAAGGGCAGAATCAACGCATGGTTGAAAATGGAATGTTATCGTTTAGTGCTGTAAGGTAATTTCAAGGTTGATTTGCAGCTGTGAAATGGCATTGAAAAGGTGCGAAAAGGAATGCCCAAGTGGAAAGCATGGTTCCGAATATAAACAAGTATGCAACTGCCAGAATGATGGTACATGTGATTCTGTAAGTGGAAAGTGTTACTGCCAACCGGGCTGGATAGGCTCAGTATGTGCCAATCGCTGTCCTGCTAATACGTATGGTTTGGGCTGCAACCAAACTTGTGACTGCTCAAATGGAAACTGTGATCATATAACTGGTGAAGGTGAATGTTTCCCTGGTTTCACTGGAGAAACGTGTTCGATTCCTTGCCCGCCACATACATTTGGCCAAAACTGTTCCCAAAAGTGTAAATGTAAAAATAATTCGAAATGCAATCCTTCTACTGGCGAATGTTTATGCTCAGCGGGCTGGAAAGGACGTCTATGCGAAAAGAGAAAATGTGATATCAACAATTACGGATTGAATTGTAGCAAAATATGTCATTGTGACATGCATAACACCGAACTTTGCGATCCTTGGACTGGTTTGTGTCATTGTAAACCTGGTTGGAGTGGCGAGCAGTGCAATCGACCGTGCACTTTCCCTGAAATATGGAAAGAATTGTGATCTAGCTTGCGAATGTAAAAATAATGCGAAATGCTCACCAGTTAGCGGTGAATGTGATTGCGCTGCGGGGTTCCGCCGTAAATACTGCACGGAGTCATGTCCGGAAGGAACGTATGGAGTCGAATGCAATCAAAAGTTTGATTGTAAAAATGGAGCTAAATCTTCGCCGGAAACTGGTCAATGTTTCTGTACTCCTGGTTGGAAGAATGTAAAACGCGATCGGCCGCGCGATGAACAACATTATGGAAAAGATTGTAAAGGAAAATGTCAATGTCTCCATGGAGCGTGTCACCCGGAAATTGGTTCATGTTCGTGCAAAGCCGGATGGATGGGTGAAAAATGTGATCAAGTTTGCCCAGATGGATTCTTTGGAAATCATTGTATGGAAGCATGTGCTTGTCCATCTCAAAATTTTGTATGTCATGCTGCCCTGGGATGCATATGTTGTCAAGGAAAAACTGGAGATAACTGTGACATTTCATTAATTCTAGAGCGTGCTGCTGTTATTGACAATTCAACGAATCAAGCTGGTCGGGCATTTGGTATTGTAACGGCCTTGGTACTGATTGGAATATTTGCTGCCATGCTTTTCTACTACTGGCGTACAGTATCGAATTTAAAAAGCGAAATAGCTCATGTTGCTTATATGGCTAATCCACAATCATATCCAGAACGGGATAATTTCGATAACCCTGGCTACGGAATGCAACCACCAGCGGACAACACACGACTGCTAAATAATTTACATCCAAAGATGCACGATCTAAATGGACAACCATCACTTTCAAACTATGATGATGATTCAAACGCCAACAATTGTACTGGTACGTATTCAATAAACTTAAACCCAGCAACTAGTAGGAAGAATTATAATACAGATTTAACTAATCCAAACGTGTATCACAGTATAGACGAAATGAAATCTCAAAAGTAAACAAATACCACTGCTGGTCAAACTGTCAGTGAACTATGTTCAGCTAATTCAGCCGCACTTTGAGTGCTCACCACCAGAGGGAAGCGGAAACCAAGTGGCGGTAGAAAGAAATTACCACGTTGAAGAGGTGGATGACCGAAAAACGGAACATTAGCCGTTAGGAGGAAGCTATAAAAGCCTCCTCTTTTTCCTTTCTTATCGTGTGCGGCAAACCAGAAGTTGAGAAGTAGCAACAAGTGCGGAGAAAATTTGAATTGCGGAGGAAATTTGAAGTGCGAAGCGACGAAAAGCAGCAGTTGCGGAAGGAAGCAAAATTAAAGTCGAAGCGACAAGCAAACCCCAGACGTGGGAGAAATAATAATAAAGTGCACCAACGGATGCAACCATCGAAGGGGCCCCTTGTAGGTACTCAGTAGAAGTAAGTTCTTTTTAGTTTTACCGTGAATCAGATGTTTAATTATATAGAATTTGCGAATTATATTACATGTTTTGGAAATTTTACCCAGTCGTATTTCATTGCAAAATAATTACGCTTTTAGAGGAAACCTACGCTTTTAGAGCAAGAAAGGTAAAGACTTTTTTTCAGATTGCAGTTTGTGACGGGTGCGGCTTGAGTGGCAAGTCGATGTAAAAGTGCAATATAACAGAGTGAAATCAGTGATATCTAGAATCAAAATGTTCGGGGTTGGTGTAGTGGTCCCGGCGAGGTTTAGTGATAGGAAGGAGTATTGGGGTAGGGTTGTGCAGGTGTAGGGTTTGAGTGATAGTCCGTGTGTGCTCGATAGTTAGGGCTCGGCCGAATCGCGATGGTAATTATTCCGACAAGCCGCATTCTCGCTTGGCGGCTTATTGGGGCCTTGAGTGACAAGCGAGTGGCGTCCCACGCCCGTCTCTGGACGAGCTAAACCGGGTCCATAAGCCCCGCCGGAGCACCCCAATTTCCCTGAGGGCCATAGTGGCTCTTGTGGAATAAAAAGTGGGGGTAACAGGCTTAACATCTATCCATGGAATCTCTAAAAAGTGAGCAGGCAATATTTCTAAGGAATTTCGGGACCCTACTCTAATCAACAAAATCGTATTTTGAGTGATTGGGTTTCCAAAATTGACTCTCACATTAGAAGTTTTCCACGACGCGGGTCTCACTACAGCAGAAATAAAAGCTCTCGTTATTATCTATCACCTGAGTTAAATGTTAAGACAATGTACGATATATGTTTGAAGCACAATGAGCCTGCTGAGCCAATAGTATCCTTTGATTTTTACTTCAGATACTTCAAACAAAATTTTAAATTCAGCTTTGGATCACCACGTTCAGATACATGCAAGAAGTGCAGACATTTGATAGTGATGAGTCTCCACCAAGCCAAAGCTGAAACTGTTTTTGTTGATTTAAAAGAGAAGAGTCAACTCGCTATTTCCTAAGACGAGTGTGAGGTGTTAACTATCAGTAGAACAAGCAATTACATAAAATTCCAGCAGGTGAAGCATTTTACAAACGTCAACTTTGGGCATATAATTTTTTTATCCACTCAGCAAAAACAGGCATCGCTCATTTTTAAGGGTTTTGTAAAATAATTTTACAAAACCCTACTAAAATCGCGCCCTGTCTGTCCGTCTGTCTGTCCGTCCGTCTGTCTGTCCGTCCGTCCGTGTGTCATAGCAGTTTTTCTCGGAAACTACTTAAGCTAGAAACATCAAATTTTGTATGTAGGTGTAAAGTGGTGTTCTCTTTAAAGTTCAACAAAAAAAAAATTTTATAAGGTATTTAAGGGGGGTCTCCCCGTACACTCGTAGGAGAGTGACCCCCCGAAAAAAAAATTCATTGTAGGTAGCCGATATGGATATCAAATGAAAGGTCCTAATGAGAAATTTTCAAAACAGGTCTTAGTTTGACAAAGTTTGCTTCAAGGGCGCACAGGGAGGGGAAATACACGAAAAATTTGTGTCCTCCCCTCGCGGTTAGACACCTGTGATGCGAAAAATCTGAAAAAATCAAGAATGTAGGTCTTGACGAGTACAACAACAACAAATACATGAGAAGTCGCAATTCACTCAACTTTGTTAGTAATAGTATGGTTTATCGATTTTATGTTTTCTTGGATAAAATCTTAACGGTACCCTTAAAGTCACTGAAATTCAGTATACAGATGATTATTCATAAGATTGATCTATCCTGAAAGTTTCATAAAGATTGAATAATATTTAGCGAAGTTATAGTGGTTTGAATTTTCCTGTATTACTTTGGAACATTATGCGCTGCATTTATTACTATGGCAACATATGGCTATGGAACAATATGCGCTTTTTACCGACTCTGACACCACAGTTTTGCAAGCATTTGCATGAAAATTTCAGGAATGATAGGTGTCATGAATGTCTTCGAGAATCGGTTCAGCTAGTGGTATCAGTAATCGTAAAACAAAATAGTGGCTGTTTTAAATGCGAAGATTGAATAATTTTGAGTTATTTTTTCCCAACTTGAACGTTTAAGGTGCATGCTTTGAACACTTGATTCAATTTAATGAATGACTGAAGATGAGTGATGAGTGTTTGCCTATATAATGGACGGCCTTAAGTCAAAAAATGCATGGCAACGTACGGAATGTTTGGATGAGTCAGGATATTTGATAAAAACCTACGGGCTTTCTGTGTGCCAACCGACACGACAGGCGGCTATTAAATTTCTCGGCACATACCAGATCATGATAATTCAGAACGAAGCGCAAGTTTATTTCTTGTCTCGCGGCTGTGTTTATAAATTGGTTGGCCGACTTAGCAAAAAGAACTTGTCAATGTTGGATGAGCGCATAAAGCGGGCAAAGAAAACAAAGAAACCAACGCCGATAGTTGAAGTTGCTAAAGCTACAACGGCAAATATTCCGATGGATAACATTGAAATCGAAGAGACTGCTAACGAAGAATTACCATCAGGAGATGGTGGTTCACTGGTTGTGACGAGCTTCCTCAATACTTTGGATGCTCAAAACTCAATTGAGGTTAAAGGAATGCCATCGAAAATTCCGGATATCTCTAAGACGGACTATACCTTAAAATGACAAGTGACTTTCGATCAACCGCCACCACAAATCGTCTAACCGAGAATAACGGGTCCATTCCGGTTAGGTCCGGAAGTTGCAGCGAATATTGAAAAAGAATTGGGTGCGATCTCATCAAATAAAGGAAATTCAAATAACTTCAGGTGACCTTTCATTTATGAATGCTCCCTTGAAAATTGTTACTCGTGATGGTGTTGCTATCGCGGAAGTCACCGCAGTTGCAGATATTATGTTTCAGCAGAGGGGTGAGTAACCCGGGTTCGCAAACTGAGACCGGCTAGCATTCAATCGTGTCGTGGGCCTTCGGGGACACCCTCTGCTCGTGCTGAGCCACCTTACACATAAAAACTAACACGAAGGGATAAGGATGGGAAATGGCGAGGTCATTTTAAGAAATGTAAGATTATTGCTTTTAACGAGACATGACCGTTTTATTCAATATAAAGGAAAATTTCTATAAAAAAAAATTTACAACTTTTTAATTTCAATGAAAAAATACCCCTTACAATTTCATGTACAGAAGAAAAACAAAAACCAAAAAAAAAAATTTTATATACGAGAAAACACAAAGAAAAGATATAAAAAACAAATCAAATAGTTACTCACTCTTTCCTCGTTGATCTCCAAGCGCTCGGCAAAGACAAAAAAAGTGTGGGGCCACTGTAAATTAAGTTTAAAAATAAATTGTGAATTTAAGTAATTAAAAATCGATAAACACACAACGGGCACTTGTCGCACTGTCCGATCCGTCCTTATGGCTTACTCGCAGAAAAACACTTTATGTACGGCACCTGACCCTCTCCACAACCCAACAAAACCGTTTTTTAAAAGGAAGAATCAATCTCGGCACTTTATTTTACTTCAGTTGATACGTTGGGCCTCAAACATGCCCCAATTTTATTCTCGGAGGCCGAAAACCGAAAATTCCTTTCCTTCACTCGTATTTGTCCATGAATCTTACGTTATTCCACAACTAATGTAGTTTCTTGTTTCTTTTGCACTTTCTCACACCAAAACTTCGCAATCAATTCAATCAATTTCTTCTTCCGTTACCGAGAAAATCTATCCCGTATAATTGAAATTCAGACCTTTTTTCTCTCCAAATTAAAAATTAATTCAAATTCCAAATTCAAAATGTATTTTTTTCCACATCGCCAAAGAACTTCTTCCTCTTATCCAACCCAAAAACCGAATGTTTTCTCCCCAAATTAACAATTTACGCACCGCTAAAAGCAATCCCTCTTCTTCAAGAAATCAAGAATTTCACTCCTTAATCCTGCAATCCTTTCATTCCTAACTACCCCTGCCGTATCTGGGTAACGTGATCGAAATTCATTACACTTCGATTCCGCTACCCACACATCTTTTCCATATCGACAAACGAAAGAGTTTCCATTTTGCATACATGGCGATTTGCATAAACATAATAGTGTTAGGTTAGATGCAAATCGTCATATATAAACGGAAACAATTGCTTTTGCCGATATCCCAAAAAGAGTATTTTCCTGCGCTCGGGAAAACTTGAGCGCAGGGTCTCAGTGGACCCCGGTCGAGAATCCACGACGCTACCACCGGAGCCACCTTCTATTGATTTCCCATTCATTGAATTAGCAACTTCAACTATGCACCTTTCTTAATGGGCATTGAGATGAAATTTTTTTGTAGGGAAACGTGAATAAATTGTTGTTAGTATGAAAAATAAAACTTGTTAGTGGGAGATAATGAATAAAACTCGTTAGTATGAAGGAAGGAATTAAGTTTTGTTAGGGAAAAGGTATCGAATGAAATTTTGTGAATGGGAAGTAATGAATGGAGTGTTGTTAGTGAGAAAACTAAGATTATCATTGTATTAGAATTTTTTTGTAATTAAAAATAGGGTAAGAGGGTATGATTGAGATGATAGGGAAATATAAATTGTAGGGAAATTGGTAAAATGATAATAAAAAAAAATAAATATACAGAGAAAAAGGTAACCTGGATTCATATACACTGAGAGCAGCAATGAATGAGGTTGCCGATATTATTGATTCGTCCGAAAGACGAGCTATTTTACAAGACTACGAAGAACTGTTTGTTGAAAGCATCTTAAAGCAATTTAAAAATCTCTCCCACATAACTCTCTCAGAGCCACTTATCATATACCAGCCTCTATTATCCATTACATATTCATTTTTCAATTCAATAACACCCGGCAAATCCTTAAGCATTCCAACCCTGAAAAATGTAATGTCAGTATTGCTTGATCTAATGGCTGATCAGAAATTTTCGTCCAGCGAAGATGGACAGTAAAGTGGTAAATGCAATTTGCTTGAAAATTTTAGATAAAACATACTTTACTAATTTAAATTGTGCACTTATACGCCTACTGTAGGAAAAATGTCCAGAAGCTGGTTTACCTAAACTTTCAGATTTACTAATGAAATGTATTTGAAGCAATGTGAAAGTATCGCCTGAATGTTCAAATGAATTAGATTATGATGCCGTTTTGTATGAAGTAGACGGTTCCAAACGCCGTAAACGGTCCCAACCCCATACAAAAAAGGAGGAGAGAGCCCCTTGTTTCCCCAACCCAAAGCTTCCATCATTCCCCATCCCCCCGATTAAATGGTAGTAAATGCTCTCAGGGTCGCACATTGGGTTTACTGGTTCATCAATAATGGGACATTAAATGCCGAGAAATGCTAAAAACTGTAATAACACCTATAGCTGTACTACTGAATCCTAATCACACCTCCTTTGTGGCAACGTTAGAGGGTAAGTGCGAACGTTTCGCGCCTGATAACGGAATCGACGTAATAACCATGCCGCCGAAATGGACGACAGGCTAACTCCCCGTCCCTGTAAAACCTTAAAATATTTCGAAACCTGCAGATATGCCGCAGAATGGATTAGACTCACGGCAACGACCTCGCAAACGAAAAAAGGACTATGGCACTGGATCCTGGAATATCAGATCACTCAGTTGCCCTGGCACTGTTAAGGACCTTTTACAACAGGCCAGTCAATACCAATTTAAAATACTGGTAATTCAGGAAACGAATTGGACTGGAAACGACATTCAAGACATAAGATCGCCCAAAATATTCAAAAGTGGGAAGCCTACTGGAAAACGAGAATTCGGAGTGGCTTTCATTGTGGAAAGGGAGTTCAAATCGTACGTTATTGATTTTAAGGCAGTCAATAAACGGTTATGTGAAATCCGTATAAAAGCGAAATTCTACAAAATCTGGCTGATTAATATTCACGCCTCAGCCAAAGGAAAGGACGAAGAAACGAAGGAAACGTTCTACAATCACATGGAAAGATTGGTCGACTCATTGCCTACTAACGACACAAAAATAATTCAGGGTGATTTCAACGCTGAGGTGTGCAATGAGCTCTCTCATCGTGCAACGACTGGAGGATATAGCTTCACCAAATTTTCGTTGAATTTAGGCAAGCATACCACAGTATTGATCGTAACGTACCATACCAAATAATGCTTAGCTTTGGCATCCCAGCCAAACTAGTTCTTCGGACCAAAATCACAATACTGCCGATAACTTTCCAAGTCCGCATCAATAACCAACTCACCGATGCCTTGGACAGAAATATTGGACTAAAACAGGGAGATGGGCTAGCCCCATTGCTATTCAGTTTGGCTCTGGAGTATGTCATAAGGAAGCTACTTGCCGATACGTGAGGTACATTACTATTCAAGCCGAGCCAAGTAGTAGCCTATGCAGACGATATCAACATTTTGTCACGGCCATTAACAACTGCCAAAGAACTCTTCCTGAAACTCGACAGCGAAGCAAAACTAGTAGGGCTACAAACCAATGAAAATAAAACAAAGCTCATGACGCAGTCGAGGAAAAATACCTCAAATACTCAGAATATCAGACTTGGCGAATACAGTATCAAAAATGTGGGCAAATTTGTATATTTAGGTGCCAATGTAATGAAGACGGGTAGTGAAAGAGACGAAATACCCCAAAGAATACAACTCGCTAATGAAATATTTTATTCAGTTTTGACGATCTTGAAGACCGGCTGCGCACACAGGAAAACAAAGCTCCAAGTATACAAATCTGTGATAAGACCTGTGTTATGCTATGGGTGTGAAACATGGACCCTAACCCAAGTATCTGGGAATATATTGAACGCCTTTGAGCGACGGGTCCTGAGGCGAAAAATTGGAGCGAAGTTAGATGGGCACCAATGGCGAATTCAATACAACCATGAGCTGTATGAAATTTTTGACGAGCCGAAGGTCCCAACGATTATAAGATTGCGAAAGCTGCAATGGGCTGGACATATGAATCGTATGGACGAACAATGGATACCCAAAAAGGTATTCGTAGGGAGAACTGAAGGCCGGAAACCGTTGGGAAAATCGAAGGCCCAAGAGGAGCTTTAGTACTAAAAAGAGTAGTAGTGACTTGCCCAATTATAATTCCCCCTAAATCACTTTTGTCACCAGATTCATCTCATTTTCATTTGCATACGGGTGAGGTTTATTTTGGATATAGTAAATCATTTCGTTTTGTTAAAATTAATGCATGAATCATTGAAGCTTGGTTCAATTGATCAAATATTTTACAGGTTTTTTCCATTTTAGAATGAAAGGCATACTAAGAAAAAATAATAGGAATTTCTTAAGAACAATTCACATTTTGCAAACATGAGAAAAAAATGAAAAGGTAAATTGGGGAAAAACTCGGTCTTTTCGTTTACTTGAAACCTTGGCCAGGTATGGGGTCCACCACGTTATGTGGTTCCTCCACTCATGAGATAGCCAACGAGTGAGCTCACCCCTTTCTTGCAGGTGCTCTCGCAGGGTGGATTGGCCTTCCTATTTTGTTAAAGTGTGATGTGATTTCATCATATAAGACTATAACATAAATTTGAAACGTTCATTCTTTTCACTTAAAATTCATGTGAATTATGTTTGTATGAGTTTTTCATTAACATATGACCACGTCTACGACGGATCTTGGTTCGGATGGAGGGGTACGAGGGAGCACCGCTTCCATCTAGATGCCCTACTCTTATTTGGGGTCGTAAGTATAAATAGTAAAGACGAGATCCTCTCGAGTCTCACACGCGTTCGCCAGACCCAGTGTGTCATTTTGCTTTGGCAATCAATCCCATAAGTAGGTGACCTTGACCTCGACACCATCAAACCGAGACGTCCGATCACTTAATTTATTTTTATTGGGCCCTTGTGCTGGGGAAAAGGACCGGCCTCACGACATCGCAATGCTAACCTGCCAGCGCATTTATGCGCCCACAGACAAGGCCAATTCCGGCGAGCACCAACATCCTCGCTTGCCGAGGGAGCAGTCCTTCACGGATATCTATATTCATTTAAATCACTACATATGAATGCTCGGATTTGTTGAACTTAAGGGTAAGATTCGTTAGCACGCATGACACGTTTGGCTGCTTTCCATCAGAATGACAATTATTAAATTGGCTGAGTAGGCTTGCTGCATGCATAATAACTGGTCTAGTATAAACGGCTATGTAGATAATACATCCCATTAGACTTCTATACTTGGAATCCATATCAGTTTGGTCTCCTTTCTCAAGCTTTATGCCACATTCCTGAGGTGTACTTACAGGCTTAAAATCAGTCATATTAAATTGATCTAATACCTTCTGTATATAGTTTTTCTGATCCAATGTAATTTGATTTTGTCTTTGATTTAGTTTCATTCCTAATACATGTGTAGCTCAGCCAAGATCTTTTGTTTCAAACCTTTTCATCAGTTTCTCCTTGAGTGCTTTCTTTTCTGGCGTATCTTTACTTATGATTAAAATGTCATCGACAGACAAAGCTAATATAATTATATTTCCTGAGTTGTCTGATCTAATGTAAACACAAGGTTCACTGAGTGTTTTTCTAAACTGAAGATCTGTCAAGGTATTATCTATCTTGTCATACTATGCCTTTGAGGCTTGCTTAAGACAATATTTTGCTTTATGGAGTTTAAATACATGGTTTTTTTTACCATTTGCCTTGTATCCATTTGGCTGTTCCATGTGAACAGTCTCTTGCAAATCACCGTTTAAGAATGCTGTCTTTACATCCATGTGATCAATGTGTAAGTTTAGATTTACTGCCAGGGCAATCAATGTACGTATAGTAGAATATCGTACCACAGGTAAGTAGGTTTCCTTGTAGTCAATCCCGTATTCCTGGGTATAACCTTTTGCTACAAGGCGTGCTTTATACCGAAGTAACTGACCTTCTGGTGCTAGCTTCTTCTTGAAAATCCCTTTAAAGCGCATAGCCTTCTTTCCTTCAGGCAGTAATGTCAAACTCCAAGCCTCATTTTTCTCAATGATTTATATTCATCTTCAATAGCTTCCCTCCAGTGTTCCTTTTCAGGTCCTGATAATGCTTCCTCAATTGTCTGTGGTTCCCCATCAAGAGTTGTTGCTGTCATTGCTATTACAGCTTTCACACTCTCATCAATGTCTTCATAATAACTAAAATACTGATCTTGAGTCATATCTGGATTCCATGTGACATCATTGGGGTCATCCACAGAGCTGGAGTCAGAAACAGTTGAATTAGTTGTGATCGAGTCAGATAACTCTCTAGTAGGCGAGGGATCGACATTGTTATCGTCATTTATTCTCACAACATTTTCTATACCATCATTAAAATTTATTTGACAATCAGTAGTAGTGTTATTCTGATTTATTTTTAAGTCTTTATACATCATTCCTTCTAAGAAGCACACATCTCTAGATTTAATGCATTTGGAGCGATTTTGAGGATCAAGTAGTCTGTACTCTTTTGACTCATTACAATCTCCTACAAAAATGTATTGTTTACTCTATGCATCTAGTTTTTTACGCCTCTCACCAGGGATCATTGTATAAGCAACACAGCCAAATATTCTCAAAATTGATAAATCAACTTTACAACCAGACCATTTCTCTTCTGGTGTGGTTCCTCTTGCTGCTTTACTTGGTGATTTATTCTTGTAAAGATTGGTGAATTCAAAGCCTCAGCCCAGAATCTTTGGTCCATACCTGCATCTTGCAGCATACATCGTCCGGCCTCCATAATCATGCGATTTGACCTTTCCGCAACTCCGTTCTGTTGTGGAGAGTAGGGTACAGTTGTCTGGTGCACGATGCCATACTATTGAAGGAATGTCTGGAAATGTTTATTCACATATTCACGACCATTCTCTGTTCTTATCATCTTTATTTTCAAATTAGTTTGTTTTTCTATAAAACTTTTAAAGATCTTGAATGCAGACAGAACTTCATCTTTACTTTTAATAAAATAACCAAATGTCATCCTAGTATAGTCATCTATAAATGCTAATAGATACTTGGCACCACTTAATGAGGAAACTGACAAAGGCCCACATAAATCAGAATGTATGAGACCTAATTTCCCAGTGGCTCGACTATAGGATTGTTTTGGGAATGGTCTTCTGCTCTGCTTCCCTTCAATACATGCCGCACAGGGATTATTTTTACTATAAGTGTAATTAATTCCACTTGCCATTCCTTGTTTCAGTAAATCCATACTTTGCTTGTTCAGGTGTCCGAGTCTCCGATGCCAAATCTCCTGTGATTGATTCGCTTCACACAAATTCACAGCTTCTGCGCGTTTCCTATCCATGGACTGGATCTGTGGCTCCACCAAAGCTGCTGTTTGACATGTCGCAGACAGCTCATGACCATTTGTTGATTGTTGACTCACTGTGTCCAGTTCATAGACACCATTCACCTTTGTCGCACTTGCAACTGGCATTTTTCCGCAATAAACATTACACTTTTCAATGTCAAAATGAACTTCAAGTCCCTTAGATGCCATTTTGCCTACGGAAATAAGGTTTGTTGACAGTCCTGGTACAAAAATAACCTCATTTAATTTTTTAACTTGAGATTGTCCTTTCAACGATAATTCCACTTCACCATGACCTTCACTATGCATTTTCTGATTATTAGCAACTGTGACTAACCAAGGAGTGTCCACAACATAATTTTTCAATAGATTTTTGTTGTTTGTTATGTGACAAGCCGCGCCGGAGTCGACATGCCAGGCATTCGTGTCAATGTTCACAGCTAGTGCTGTCAATAATGTTCCATTCCACGCTTTCTCACACTTTTCACTTTCACCCCTGTTCAAACAATCAAATTTCGTCATTAAATATTGTTCCTTACATTAAAATCATTCCGATGATATTCAATTCCTATGTCTGCAATTGTTCCCGCATGCGCAATCGTAAATTCATTTTTTACCTATCTCATAGAATAACTCTAAATGTAATTGGAACATTGATTTCCTGTTTTTGCATATTTTCTTTACATGCGCGAATCACTTACCGAAATTCGCGGATCATTTTTGCTGACCACATAGCGCGTGCAGTAAAAGTTCATAAGAAATATATGACAAATAATTTGCTTTGTAAAGCAAAAATATTGTACTTAAAAATCATGAAAATTGTCATTTTATTATTATTAAAGTTGTTATCAGAAGAAGCAGTTGTTCTTATTAGAAAGGTTACATTTTTTGGTGACCCCAGACTAAACTTTTGATCATCTAGAAATGGGGAAGCTGCTGTTGGACCAATCATCTGCGGGAAAACATAATTTTTCAATAGATTTTTGTTGTTTGTCATGTGACAAGTAGCGCCGGAGTCGACATACCAGGCATTCAAGTCAATTTTCACACCTAGTTCTTTCAATAATGTTCCGTTCACGCTTTCTCACACTTTTCACTTTCACCCCGTTTGTTAATATTTTTATTGTTCGTTTTAGTTGGACAGTTTCTAGCAAAGTGATTTGGTTTTTTGCACATGAAGCACTTTGGATGTTTGTTGACACTTTTTGTGGAAGACTTGTTAGTAAACATCACACCTTCACTCTTGTCGAAGTTTCTACGTAAATTTTCTTGTAATAATTTACTTTTCACTGTTTCACTGCACAACTTAATGTTCGAATTTTCTAAAGCCATGATAAGTGGATCATAGTCTGGGCGTAAACCGCTTAGCATTAACACTGGCAGAAAATCATCTTCTAATGGGGCGTTTATGTCTCGTAATTGTTGATCCAATTCAGAGATTCTCAAGATATACGGTTCCATGTCACTAAATTGTTCCAATTTTAATCCAAATTACGTGCGTAAGAGCCCAAGACGACGACACAGCCCCCTGTCTTCACAGGCTGTCTTAAGGTTGTTCCATGCCTCGTAACCAGTGGCAGAATTTCTAACGTGAGAAAAACACGAAGGTTGAACCATCAAACATATCTTTGCGACTACCCCTAGTTGTTTGCGGTTGTCATTGACCCTGGGAACACCCGGTGCAGATTCTTCGATGCAATACCATAAATCTTCATGGACTAAATACATCCGCATCATAAACTTCTAGTTTGCATAGTTAGACATTCCACTAAGCTTTTCGAAATTGACTGTCATTCCGGAACTTGTTGCTGTTGAAAATAATGGCGCCGGCACTGGCACCTCGTCCCCACGTGACATCGCGTCTTCCTTGAATGTTGCGACTTTTAGAAAATAAATTTTTACGCACACTTATTTATCGCGTATCCTGGGCCCATAACGTGATGGAATTGGGCGAAAATAATAATAGATTGAATTGGTATACTGAGATTTATTTATAATCTAGTTAGCTCAGAAAAACAGTTGACACAAGAGTGAGTATTATTCGACCGAACAGAATGATATAATCAAGGCATTGACAGTAGCTCCAACTGGTGAGCTATTTAGATAACTATGAGAATATACATTGTTTGGTTTATACTAGTTCTAACAAAAACACCAACGCCTCTACCCGTTTTCGAAACGCATTTTGCTATGCCCACAAGAAGACGAGATTTAGGCAATTCGATAAGCATTAATTTTGGTAAGAGTCAATATTGACCCACGATAAATCATTTTTGAGATTTTTACCAAAAACCGGTAATGACTCATAAAATTGACGTTTGTGCCTCCCCCTCATCTCTTCGGCACCGACAATTGCGAGGATGGTTCAAAGGACTTTTCCCCATATGCTTTTAAGGCTTCTGAAACTATCACTAAATGATGGCTTAGATCAGACGAGTTTCTCCAAAAGCTCGTCAAGCTTAAAGTTGACATTTTAAAAACATGCACAAGATTTCTGTTGCTTATAACCGAACGAAGCATTCATTACTGACATGTTTAATTTCATCTGGTACACTTGATAGACATCCACAAGACACCCTTAGACTCAATTGAGATGACTTTTCCAATATTTTTTTGTTTGGTGTGTTTTCTGGATTGGTTACACATGTTAATGTGCAGTTTTATCCATTTTACATCTGAATAAGAATAATGTGTTTAGATGTGTCACAAATTTCAACTAATTAGTAACTAATCCTTATTTCCACATAACCAACAAAGCAGAAAGGAGAATCACCAAACGTTAAGGTTAAATTTCAAAATCGTTCCTGACAAGATAAATCCATATCATCCAGCTTTATTCCACACACGTGCCAAATTTTCAGCCTTTAAATATTGTCTCCAACAAAGCAAGTGGAATAAAATTTATAATGCGTAATGGAATTGCATTGGGCGCCGTTTATGTACCCTCCCCTCTTTTAATCCCAACATCTTGGATGCTTCCCGAATATGTTTATCGCCATGTTGATGATAAAAATTTACCATCTTCTTCTTGTAATGAGCAAGAAACGAAGCGATAACGGAGATTCAAGGCTCATTAACTCCGGAACGGTGAAGCTTCTTCCGCTCTCATTTGGCAAGAGGAAACCTTTTTGCCTAATAGCGCCATACGGAAGAGAATAGAGATAGAATTTTTGAGAATACAAATTAATTTAATAGCATCACACCATCAAATCAGAATCCTGACACAAGAACGGAGAATACTTTTGAAGGCTGTGTTTAAGGTCTTTTCATTCATGGTTACAGTACTATAGTGGTAGCTTACCCTTCACATATTGTTGATGGCGATTCGATTAGAGAGAAAATGCATGGCGTTCCATTTTGAGTGGACGTGACATGAATTTGAAATATCCGTGCCGTAACGTTTTTCAGCGTTGCTACTATTTTCAGTTTAAGCCACGAAAGGATTAAGGATGCAGAAAGGCATGATCCTAGAGCCGTTCAAGTCAAATTGATTGACTGCCGCCTGAGTGCGCCCGATTAACTTCTAAATGGACATTCAGGATACCGCCGAAAACATGTTGTCTGGGTTTCAATTAGATCCTTTTTACAGCCTTTTGAAAATTTGGAGGAGAAAATTTGAAGATGTTTGTGAAACGTGTATTGTGTTTGAAAACGTATTATTTAGGAAGTTCATATGCCCAATGAGCGAAATAATATATACTTGTATTTAAGTTCAAAAAAATTGATGCATTGACTTTCCTTATTTTTCGGGCAACCAATTATTATTTTACTTGCATGTTCTTACTGTTTTTCATTAGAGTAATTTGCTCTTGAACAATGCTTTCCAGCTCAACGGAAGTGTATTTCCGATACCATATGCATCTTTTCCTGCTTCCTATGACCCAAGTGCATCCAAGTAACTTAGCCGCTCAAAGCACGTCGCGAATTCAAAGCCTGTAAGTTTCCGTGCCACAACGCTCGCAGCTCTACGTTGGAGAATTAATCCTTTATTTCGGCTGGCGAAATGAGAGTCGTTGCTCTAAGGACTCACCCCATTGAGCAGAGCCTATAAAGTGCTGCATATGCATTACATATGTAAACATGTCCTTGCTCTAAAAAAATCCTGAAATATTTTCGTTACTGTCATCAGTGTGATCTGCTATACTTTTTTATCGGTGTTTTTGTATGCCCACGGGATATGGAACCAAAAAAAAACACAAACGGAAAAACAGAAAACGCCCGGTACTAATTTAACAGTGCTTTTATCTTAATGGATGTCACGAAATGTTTCGGCCGATTCCAGGATGGAGTCCCAAAACCAGGACTAGCAGCGATAGCAGAGCTATGGCACGTAGAATGACATATCCATTAAAATGCATTCATTTCATTGCCGTTTGAGTAAATTACGGTCAGCTGTGAGTAATGGTAATTTGCTTTGTCAACGGTTTTTATGTGATTTATTTTGAAAAGGACGACGAATGTGGGTCAAATTTAATGCGATTTAAAATTTAAGTAAATTTGACTTGATTACATTCTATTTAATTAAATGTGGCATTATGCCTGGAGTATTATTAATAACAATGGTGCATTACTTCTTTATGAATTAATTTTAATGTGCAATGAACTGAAAAGCAGTGCGAGGTGCAGAGATGCTACGGGATTATTGGGCATATGCAATAATGTGAGTGTAAATGCCTCAATGAATGCTTTTGGACTTATTGGTATTCGAATCGATTCTGATAATTTAAACCAATAATAATAGCCTTGGGAGGAATGGTTCAAAAATTGGTTGGGAACATTTCTGGTAATGGCTTCGGTTACCTTTGACTAAATTTGAGGGTTTTATTATATTTTCTTTAGTTACAAAACTGAACAAAAAATGCAATCAAAGATTTTAGTGTGATTGGTTTACAGTTTTGAGTATATATGCTACATTTTAAAACTTTATCTCTTCAACTGAAAAACTATCACCAGATAAACGTTTGTCAAATAAAGTCGCCTTCATGTACACAACATAATATAATCATTCACCAAACACTTTTTATGCATTTCCTTTTTTTTGTGGTTGGGAGGTGAATGCTCATTTACGCAGACAGTGTGCGACTTCCATGTTTGCAAGAAGGCGACTGGACTACCCACTAAACACCTCCCCTATCAACCTGAGAACCTAGCCTAGAACCGTGTGACAGATTCCTTTGGGCCAGGTTGCGTTATGTTATTCCGTGAGGCGCCTTCGAGCTGGGGGATCCCTCTTCTTGCGGGAAAGGAGAGGGAAAGAGGCAAAACTGACAATTGTGGGACCGTGACTTACCAAACTTGTGCAGGTAAGACTGAAAACACCCATGCCCGCCCAAAAGCTAGGTCAGATAGAAGTTAGTCTCACCATGCCTTCGATTTAGCCACGGTCTCTCATCCGGGATGAGGCGCGCAGTCCACCTTCCCTTCGTGTAATTCACCCAAGACTGCTACCAATCGTTGAGCGAGCACTGTATCTCCTCGCGGACAACCATCTCCCTTGCATCCTCGTTTCGATGCAGATAAATAGAGCAGCACTCTCTAGCAACGAGACCAAGAGGTATCACGCCTGCAATGACTTTCACCGCCAAATCAGAGACTGCCGGATACGAAGATGCAATCGTCACAGCTCCTTTCCTCTGTACCTGTGCCAGGCGTTTTCAGTATTTCTCCTTACTGAGATCGTTGGGCAAAACCTCTGCTCCGTACAGTAGCACTGAGCCTACAGCACATCAAGAGGCGTCTCCTTGATGGGCTGGGTCCCCCTATGTTGGCGATAAGTCGACTCAGAGCCGATACTCCTGAAGCAGCCTTCTGAGCTATTGCTCTGATTTGCTCAGGAAAATTCATCTTCGAGCCGATCAGTAGCCCCAGGTACTTCACCGCTGCCTTTAGTTCGATTACAATGTTTCTAATACTAAACATCCTTACTATAGGGATACTTTCCAGTCTCAAAAGCCCATCGTAATACACATTCAATAGGTCCGAACCAAGAATAGATCCCTGGGCAACACCCGATGTATCTTCCATCCTTCGTGGGCCCTGTGTTGTGTCGTAGAGCAGGCTTCGGTCCTTTAAGCAGTTCCTCAAGAGCCATATTAGATATTCTGGAACTTGAAGATGGTTTTCCAGCGTATCCAGAACGTTCACCCATCTAGCGGAGTTGAAGGCGTTCCTAACGTCATGTGTCACAAACAGGACGATCCGTCGCTTCGTGCGACGATATTCCTCTGCCCTTTGGACTGCACTGACCACTTCTGCAATCGCATCAATGGTGGAGCGTCCTGCTCTGTGGCCGTACTACCGAAAAGTTAGGTCCTCAGCAGCACGAATCACGTCAGTGAGTCTTCCCTTGATGAGTTTCTCTTGCACTTTTTCAGCCGTGTCTAGCATGCATATTGGGCGGTGTGCAGACGGTGATCCGGGATTTCCCTTCGCCTTGCTGATCAGCACAAGCCTTGCCTGTCGTACCCTTGGTTGCGAGAATTATGAATATCTAATCCATTTTCACCTAATTTTTCACGTATTGCATTACTTAGGTAGTCCCCAGTTGACTCAGCGACAACAAGAAAACCAATAAAATGTGCTTCTATTTTACCGGTTATTATTTTCCAAAGTTCTAATATAACAGACATTTGTTCAACTCAACTATAGTCTCTTGTGCAGTCAAGCAAAATAGAATAATATATCGCCTCTTTTACCCTTCGAATCACTTCTCCGGTCATTCTTTTCGCCATTAGCCTTATCAACTCATTTTGAATATCGTGGCTTAGATAATGTATTACAAATTATTGTCATTCATACGTTTCGTGTGTTCTCGAAGCGTGGGATTATATTTAGAAAGCAATTTGAATAAGTCTATGGATTTGCCAGAATTTTCACTACTGTTTATTTTAAGAGATTCTCTTAATGATGTCAATTAATATTTCAAATAAATTGTACCAATGTTTTCATAAATTAGCCTTCTGTTTTCTTTATCTATTGTTTTCCCATGCTTAATTTGCTTCTCAAATATTAGCCAGTGAAACATAAATGACAATGTTTTCTGGTATTCTCGTGTCTTTGTAAGATATTTATTAAGTGTTTCGAGTCACAGCGTCCTCCTTGAACCATCTGAGTTTGAGAATTACTTAAAAGACTAGACGGAAAACAGTAAACTTTGTTTTGATAACTAGAATAACCAGGCCGCGCCGATGTTGAGTTTCACCGTTGCTGAGTCTTCTTACAAAATGAATACTGCTGCATTAAACCACTTTGAACAATATCATGACGATGAGAATCGGTTAGGGAAAGCGCCCACATTCCTAGATCAGAACTCATAAACGTTTCTTTGACAATGTCGCTTTCATCACCTTTAATTGACCGAGAACTTATTTGTTGTTCAGGAGTTCCACTCTCCACCTCAGGTTATGATTGGGTAGAGTTTGCTGCTATTTCTACTTCCAACTGTAGCTTACTACTCAATACATCTGAAGTGCTTTCCAAATTGAAAGAAGTATTGACTATAACAATATCTGACGTCAAAAAAGTCAATTCACCTAATTTTGTTATCCTATGAGATGCATTTTTGAGCTAATATATCAAATTCGAACCTAAAGCCCAATCTGATAAGACCCTCTCAGCTTTCTTTTGTCTTTTTGCCGACCCAGATCTCCATTTTCTCCCGATATCTCTATCTCTCTTGGGAACTAAGCGTGAAATGACGAAGGTCGTTTAACGTATATTGAACTTATTAACAACGATAATAATTTGGTTTTTGCGTACATACTTACAGTCACTCCACATGTCTACAGTTAGTTTATGTAAAGTTACTTTAAGTAGCTCAATGAAATTCTATTTGAATTAATCGAGGTGATCAACAATCACTATGCATTAATTTAATAGTTACTACAATATTTGCAAACGTTCAACATAATATTACTTATTCTCACTCACAATAAAATAATAGAAATTGCTTACGGTACACTGCTTTGTCTCGCGAGCCATGGAAAATAGTGAAGGTAGACACAAATCAACCAAAATCAGAATCTTTTGCACGTATGGAGCTCCCTTGATAGCCGTTGTCATATTCATCAACGCATGTAACAGTTGGCTTCGCACATGAATAAAAACGATTCTTTCTCAGATGTAGCAGGGGGATGGAAATAACCTTATAGCCTATTCAAACCTGTTTTGGGACATTTACCATGGTCCTTGGACCAAATTAGATGGTGCATCACGTATGTCCGTTGTTTAGTGTTGACTAGGATACACTGCGACTTATGATGGCGAGTTCATTATGTGTATAACATAAAACTTTGTGCATGATGAGTTGCATAAAAATTGCATATCCTGTCAGTATAAAAAGTTGCTCCTACGGTAAAGAAAACTCATTCTTTATATCGTTTCAAGGTTGATATTGGTTATTGCTTGCCCATTATGCATATTTCCTAGCCCAAACATAGAGTGAGATATGCATATGTTAGTAAATGCCATCGGATACCCCTTACGAGCTTCACGGAAGTGTGCTGGTATTCTACAAAAGGATCAAGAAACCAAATAAGCACAATTTAATTATAAGTTTCACTGGAATTGTAGATATCACACCGAAGAAAGGAGTGCAATTGTGATGTGGGAGATAACATTGAGGGTGGTTGCGAAAAAAACTGTAAGCCAAGATAATTGCCGCCAACGGTCTCATCCATCCTAAATGCCTCACTGTAGTTGACTTGATCGTGGTCACTATTTCAGTATACTATACTATGGACTGGACAATTGATTCGTAACGCCAAATGCTAGGAGTACGAATGGTTTTGTTGTTTTGTTTCGAGTAAAATCATTCACAGCCTTCATGGTATCAATACTTACCAAATTTTTATTGAGTTAGAAAAGGCTCTCAAGCTCGAGACCGTAGACGGTCACCCACGTCGCCCACGCTTTGTACCACCACTGCGTTATAGATTGTTTTTTCAACTCAAAATATAATTTTTACTATAGAATTCAATTTTATGCCTTTAATTTGAGATTGAAAACCAAACTTCAGAATAAATATATATTTCGGGAGAGAGTTGCATCCTTTTTCCGTGTTAATTATAAATCAAATGTAAATTGTGCCAGGTCATTCATATATAAGGAGTGGGAGAACCAGTTTAGTTTGCGACCATGCTCGGTTTTGCCCTCAGTACAGCCATGATTGAACAAGAGGTACATTCATCTGTCACACACTGCGTCATCGTAAACATTTTAACCAATGAAGGCGTTAAAGTGTCGGAAATTTTTACTCGTTTAAAGGATGCAGTTTGGGGACACAACATTGTGTCATGCTGGATCCACCCGCTTCGCATGTGCTGCAAACCTTAAACCGCCATCCACTCGCTTGCGAGTGCGTTAGTGTATTCTGAAGAGGCAGACATGACGGACGTTGAGGTTTAATTGACCATAACATTTGGTTTAAGTTATTTTCATTATAGGAAAAAGACAAGGAGCGAAAAACGTCAAATACAGTAAAGTAGATGGTGGATGTTAAAACTCCATAAAAACCGTACCAGGTAATTTTGATTAATTTTATTATTGGTGCTTATTTTATTTGAAATTGATTAGAAATAATAAATTTCACATGTGTATTTAATTCAATTTTAACTTAGAACAATATTGGGTGAAGCGTCGACTTTATAAAGGTCACTATAGAAAGTGGAACAGACATTTAATTTTTATTCGGTTGAAAGATAACCTTGGCTATTATGACTAATAGGGTGGGATGAAATATTCCAATTGCTCGAAAATCGTCTAGTCAATTTATTAATCTCTTTAAACAAAGCCGTATTTTGCAAGTCAAGTCTCAGTTCTATACGGATTTGGTCTCTTATTATTGTCAGAGACGGTACCGAAAACAGTAAAATTAAAGTCAACACCGAAATTGCTTATTCAATTTTATTTATTAAGTATGAGGCATCCCCATTGAGCGATTACAATCAACTAACTACTTCTTGCATCTTGTTGCTCGTGTCTAACGCTATAGTGTTACTAGGTGACATAATTTTACTAAAACAGTTAATTTGTGATCTAAAGGAAATATAAGCAGGATTGACCCTTTTATAATTTTTATCAAAAAGTCTTTATAATTTTTGTTGCCATAAATTTCTAATGCGAATGACGTGAAGAGTTAATTAAGGAATATAGTGATATTTAGAATTAAAGAATTTTTTAGCAGGAGCGAAAATAGCCAAACATTCAAAAACACTACTAGAAAGAAATTGAATAGAGTCATCAATTTGCTTATTATTTAGTATCTGGTTATCAGAAAAATGTGTCCAGTCAACAATTTGGAAAGAATGTGTTAGAGAGTGGCTAGGGGTTATTGGATAATGATCTAAAACAGGCAAAAATAAAAACAGAGTATGATGATCAGAAGGAGCCGAAAACGAGAAGCAATGATGCGTTTCATGGCTAACGCTCAAAAAGATGGTGAAACTAAAAAGATATCTAAAACGGAGTTACCGTTAGGAAAATTGAGGACGCCTAAATTAATAATAGATAAAGAAGAACTATTACTCGATGCAAGACAATTATGAATAATTATACTATTAGAGAATGCTGCAGTCACCCCAGCTATGATGCCTTGCATTTAAATCTCCACCCCATAAAAAACCGTCAAATCCATCAGAGATATTCAGCAAGAAATCAAGATGAAGGATCTAGAGAGAGCCTAAATCCGAGGGAAA
The DNA here is from genome assembly GCA_963969285.1 of Odontomyia ornata. Lineage (NCBI taxonomy): Eukaryota > Metazoa > Arthropoda > Insecta > Diptera > Stratiomyidae > Odontomyia > Odontomyia ornata. The sequence continues at coordinate 374,188,787 of OZ017739.1, read as the reverse complement.
ATATAAATAACCCACAAGTCTGTAGCCGCCTTGAATCCCGTGGACTAAGACGTGCACAATGCAATCGTTAAATTCACTTAATGTGGTAAATAACAATTTATTGCAAAAATTTAAATATATAAAAGTTCGTTAACTAAAACTAAACTTGTCTGCTTCGCGACCAAAAGCCAAAGAAAACAGCTGAGGAAAAGTCTTCTTGTTGCTAGCTGGTAAAGTCGAACTTGCTCGAGATGATGTCAGCGCCACTCAGTGGTGGAAATAGTTTTTATGATCGCCACAGTACCCCGTTTCCAGAATTGACGTCAAGTTGATGTTGGCTTTGACGTCCGACTGTACGTTCTGAGGGGAATGTCATGATGTTGTTCGTTGTCATCTTTTGTAGTATACGCTGGTTTGAGTCGTTCGGTTGAGACGGTCGCATCTTGTCCCTTTACCTTGATAATGAAGACGTGATCGTTGATTCGTTTAACCAGCTCATGTGGTTCTGTGTAGGGTTGCTCCAACGGCTGTCTTGCTGCATCGACTCGCAGGAAGACATGAGTGCAAGTGTAGAGATCCTTGTGTTGAAAAAGGCTTCTTTTTTGTGGTGAGCTGTTGGTGTCGGTCGAAGGAGTTGCATGTACTCATGAAGTTTCGACAAAAAAGGTGGGATTGGCTGGCATATCCTCGTTTGTAAAAAAATCGCCCGGAACACGTAGCTGTTCACCGTAAAGCAATTCGGCGGGTGGAGCTCCCAAGTCCTCATTGAGTGACGTTCGCTACCCTAGTAGAACAGTTGGAAGTAGTTCTATCCAGGATGTTGGTTGACTGCACATAAGAGCTGATTTGAACGTTCGGTGCAATCGCTCAATCGCACCATTGGACGCAGGATGATAGGGTGTTGTTCTAATTCGTTTCATTCCGGTCAGATTGGTAAGGGCTCGAAAAAGTGCACTTTCAAATTGAGCGTCTTGGTCGGTTGTCAACGTTTTGGGAGTTCCAAAACCCAGGTGTTATAAAAAGTATTGGCGACTGTGTCTGCAGTCATGTCTTGCATGGGGACTGCTTCTGGCCCCCGTGAAAGCCTTTCTACCATGGTAAGACAGTATCGATACCCGCTCACCAATGGCACTATGACGAATCTTTTGTTCGGTACGTTTATTGAGATGGGCTGGTTCGTGTTGTGTCGTTGGATTTTCGAGCGTTGACAGGAGATGCAGTTGCGGGTCCATCGTAGCGTGTTCTTCTGAATGCTGGGCCATACGTACTTTGAGCGCAGCTGGTGAAGGGCGGCCTTGCCGCTCGGGTGAGCAAGTCCATGAACTGTAGCAAAAGCCTGTTGACGAAGTTCCGGTGGGACGTCAGGACGAATGTGTCCGATAAGCCATTAGAGTTTCTGGATAAGGCAGAAAATGGTAAATCGTTATTCTTAGAAATGAGAGCAGGGAAATCACTTTTATCAATAGACGGGACAAATCTGGTAGAGCTCGGTTTATGTGCACGTTTTTCGGCAATTTTCGCTTTAAGCTTAATTTGCTCTGGACAGCCGAAATAATTTGCAAGATATTCATTGAATGAGCACAGCATGCAAAATACAGAAGGTATAGAATGGTCTGATAAATTTTTGTCAATATTTTTCCACGGAAATATAATATCAATATGTTCCAAACTACATGCCGCATACCTGCCATCATACCCACAGTTCATGGTCACATGAAAGAAATGCTGACATCGGTAGCACCAGGTCAAGTCTCCTCGTTTGGGGTTTTCCCTAGTAATTTTGTGATTCAAAATCAATCTCATCCTTAAAATTTTTGAAATATTGGTTTCAGAACGTGAAACAACACTAAACATGTTCGATGTAAGTCCATTACTACAAGACCAGGCAATAGACAGATTTGAGACTTCAAAATCTCCAATATCTGGAGCTTGCATAGTTATATCAATCCTGATTTGTTCTATTGAGAAAAGTGCACTCCGGCCTTTAATTTTTAAAGTGGGCCTACAACTTTCAGGACGGGTAAAAGAATGTTTTCCAAGTTTTTTCTCTTTCATAAGGTTCATATGCATTAGAATTATTAGTTCAAACTTTATGAAAAGAGTTTGAAAAAAATTCACTTGATATTTCGTTTCTAGGAATGTTTTAAAAACTGACTGTGAATTTATTACTGATATATTATTTTTGGAAATTGGGGGTAACCACGATTATTTAGTCAGCATAGAATTAGTTTGCTCGGGATAATTATTGGCTAATGGTGAAAATCTATTAACATTAATTAAATTTAAATTATTTGAATTCACTGGGTTGTTAAAATTAATGTTTCTTTTTGTGGTTGATTTTCCCCTAGCTAATTTGAAATTGATCAAGTTCTGATCCATAGCATCGCTGACGGAAAAATATGCGCCAGAACCATCGGCAACTTCCATTGTGGTTTCGTCCTATTGATATTATTTTTATCTAAAGCCACTTTAACTGACCTCAGTTCATTACCCACAAACTTCTTAAAAAAAGGAGCTGTTCAGAACTTTTGAGTTTGTTTGTGGTCTTGTTTTAATTTTCCCGACATCAGATAGAATATTAGAAAAATATTTATACCCCTTCCCTTGTTTCCCTTGATCTTACGAAAAATTTCATGCTCCAACAGGAAGGGCTCTATTCTAGAATGATTCTAGGCCTCCCTTCTTGAATCTTCTTGTTGCGCTTTCCAAAGGGAAAGTCTCATTGCTTGGAAGCTCCTTTGCCGTTTGAAATTCCATTTGTTCAATAATCGTTGAAAAATTGAAATAAAAACAAAGGAATAATTAAACAGAAATGTTAAATTATTAAAATTTAAAAATTTTAAAATTTGACTTTAAGACAATACGTGTCTATTCGCTACGACAGTTGCAAAGTTCGAACAGGAAAACAATAGGTAATAGTTCATCAAACGAAGAAACAATCACGTCTGCTGCTGTTACATTTCCCGACATAAATTGATTAAAATGTCATCTAGATTTCCCGTCTAGTATTTATAAACAAGGTATGCATTTTGATGTCATAACAAAATCCCACTAAGTCGCTACAAATTTGAACAATTATTTCATTTAACAATTTTCTAAACAAGTAAAGCCAATGGGATTGGTTCAATCGGATCAAACAAGGACAGTGACATTTGAAAACGAAGCTGATTCTGGGCTGACAATCCTTGTATCAGAAGATGTCAGGAAACGTATTTTCGATAATTTAGATAAAAGTTGAGTATTGATTGATTATTAGTTGCAAAGCAATAAAGTGAATTGTACATTTCAGAAGAGAATGCAGGAAGCAGCAAGAAGCAAGTTCCAAGCAAAGACCCGCCTCAAGCTGCCCCATATAGACAAAACCAACAAACATATGAAACTCCTGGAGAATATTACTATGAAAATCACCACCGCCATGGAAACACGCAAGAGTTACTGAAGGAAAATGATAAATACTGGCAAAGTACTTTACAAAATATGGAAAATGTTCTTCGAAAGTCCAATACAATAATGGAGAATGAGTTCCAAACTGCTTATGCACATGTTCAGGATACTTTTATCAAAGCACCTGCTTCATATCAATTGCCTCCGTGCCAAGACATAAAAGAAGAACTTCTGAAATGCTACAATAATAACCCAGGATCTACGCTTGAATGTTTTTCTGAAGTTGCAGCTTTCTCAAATTGCGTCAACAAGAACCGTGTTAAACGTTTGGACCAGAAAGATCTAGGATATGAATTGGGTGATGAAATCAAATTTTAAGATGTTATTGTGATTTCTAAGTTGTGACTGAAAGTAAATTTTGAGTTGAACGTAAGAATGCTTTCTTTAATAACATGAAGTTAGGCTAAACTTGTTCCTATTTATAAAGGTGATCGAGCGGTTAGAGGGCTTGGTTATGAACTATCTTACGGTTTTAGTTCAACATCAATAGATATGCATCTGTAACTAAAATATCTCCAACTCTTGATTCTGTGAAGCTGGAGAGGGTTTGGGTGAAGTTACACTGACTGGTTTACGTCCTATGATTAGTTCGAAAGCATGGTACACAAAAAAGCCCAACTGATAAAAGTGCAAAAGTTCCAATACCTTAAAAGTACTCTTTTCGGGAAAGCTGTGCAGCTCATCAGTCACCTTAGCATTACCAAAGGTAACTAAGCTCTGTATGGAACCTTCTATGAAAGCAATACAATAACCACCGCATCATAGCTCAAGAAATAATGCAACGCCTTTTCAACATAGGGCATTTCACATGCAATGAGCAATCAGGCCTTCGACGTATGTTGGATACAATGAACCAGCTACTTACAGGCATCCATACCTTGAAAGCAGATTCATGCACTTTAGCAACTGTATTCATCCCCAACCAAAAGCTTGACGAAGACTCAAGGAAGCGATGGCAGCGAACAATTCTGAATTGAGTGAAATTCTTTCATTGCAACAGTTTTTTAATTTTCTGAAAAAAAAGATTTTCAATGCTGGAAGCCTTGTCAACTGGGAAGGTAACACCAAAGACTGTGAAACTAAACCCTGTTCAAGTTAGCATGAAAGGTTCCTGCTCAATATGGAACCCTCAACACAAGCTTTTTGAATGCAACAGTTTAAGCGAGACGAGAAGTGATCAACGCTTCTAACCTCTGGTCAACACAGAGCCAACAAATGCACTTTGGCATATGTGTGTAAGCTCTGTAGAAAAATACACTATACGCTGCTGCACACATTGAGCCCAGCAATTCCACTGCAGAAACGACCAGCAGCTGGATCAATTATGCAAAACCACGGTGCGTACACAAAACAAAATTACGTATTGCTTTTAACCGCATACATACAAATATGCCATCCAGATGGAGATTGTGTAGCGTTCCGAACATCGCTGGACTCTGGAGCTCAACAATCCTTGATAAGTGAAGCAGCAATGCAATTTCAAAAAGCTTAACACATTGGGGCAAAATTAAGAATTAGTGGCATAGGAGCTGTTGAAAATATAACGTCAAGGAGAGAGACGAAACAATGCGCTGTCATAAAACCTGAATATGGACATAACGAAGAGATTAACTTTACGCCACTAATTTTTACAACAATAACTGTGCCATTATCATGTACCGAAATCCCTTCAATAATTTCACAGGAACTAACAGTTGACGACCTGGCAGACCCACGATTCAACGTACCATCAACCGCAGACATCCTCGTAGTAGCGGAACTTTATGACCAACTATTGCCGTCACGACTTCCACCTGGGAAGCCATGTGCCCAAAAGATCAAACTTGGATAGTTTTTATTCCGAACAGCACCATGCAAGTCATCTTCATCATTACGTGTGTTTGTTGGCTATCAAGGTCTTGAGGAAATCTGCGGCAATTTCGGGAAGCAATGCAACTTCTAGTAATTAAATATCTTACATCCGAAAGAAAGAGAATAAGGTTCACTACATACAGACTGTTTACCGGCACCTAATAGGAAGATATTCTGTTGGCCTTCCATTTATAATTTATCTGGATCCTCAGTCTGACATTGATGACGCGAAAAAGACTGCACACATAAGATTCAGAAAACTGGTACAAAATCCAGCACTTTATGAACAATATCAGAGCTTTATGCAGGAAAACATGAATTTATGCCACATATCCAGAGTATCAGTAGACCAAATAAAGATAACTACGGCATATTACCTTCCGCATCATGCTGTAGTGAAAAAAAGCAGTAGTACTATAACATTAAGGGTAGTATTTAATGCATCCCAAAGGAGTTCCTACGGAAGATCCTTGAATGATCTTTGCATTCTACCCACACTTTCCATGGAAACTTATTACATCTTCTAATGCAATAGAGGCAATATAAGCACGTGATTGCAGCCAACATTGAGAAGATATATCAGCAGATATCTGTTCCCAGGAAAGACCAACATTTTCAACGAATGTTGTGGTGGTTTAACCAAAGTAAACCAATCCAACACTGTCAGTTAAGCATAGTTACTTATGGAACGGCATGTTCACTAGATCTCGCGATACGTACACTTTATCAGCTAGCTGCAGATGAGCATGATTAATTTCTTCAAACTCCATACACATTTACAAGCGTTTTCTACGTTGATGATGTACTCACTGGTTTGATTAACTTAGAAGTTTTTCAACTAAAGACTGATGTTATCTACTAAAGGCTCATGTTATCCTTCCCTCGAGGGTGGTTCAATTGAGGGTTTACTGGGCCTCGGTTTGACGCACCAGAGACGGGCGCGGGTGCCACTTGCTTAAATCCTAAGCCCCCACATTAACCGCCAAGTGAGCGGCCGGTTTCCCATTCCTACTCTTTCCATCACTCTTTCTTCGTCGCACAACGCTCGTGCGATCTGCATTCACATTACGTCGCTTCGTCCTTTGTGCCATCCAGACAATGTTTACTACATCGGTATAAGGGGGCACAATAAATAATGTGAATTAATCCTTTTCATGAACATCTAGTCCAATGATCAGTTCTCAGAGATAAAAAAAAAAAATCGATATAATACGACGCATTCAAAAAAAAAAAAAACTCTGAGTAACTGTCACCTCAGTATCTCGCCAGTAGCGCTAAGAATCCCCTAAGATACTGAGCTCATAAAAGCAGAACTACAGGTCTACGCTTCAATCAGTGCTTATTAAATGCTCCCTTAGCCTTTTCTTAAATACCAAAAGTGAGTTTACTTTCTTAACCATTTCTGGTAGATTGTTATATACTCGTATACGAAGAGCATCATTCGTTGCATCGTTCTTCAGACGATCCGTTCTGGCAAAAGGTACTACGAATTTGTCTATATTCCTCGCATTATATGGGTTGATATGTGATACCTTAATTAATGGTGTTCGTTCCAATCCATTAGTTTTTAAATTTTTGTAGATAAACTTAGCTTTCTGCATTATAATGATTTGACTAAAGGTTAATGATTTTGCTAATCAAACCAAACTAGTTTGAGTACTCAATAATGTAATTTCATCAGGACAAACTCATTTAGAACAAGTTTCTCGATGTGCATTGGAAAATCCTCATATCTTCTTAACAATCCTATTATTGGGGCTAATTGCCTCCTTAAGCTATTTATATGTGGCAACCAGATCATAGGGTGTTCTATGATAAGACCAAGATATTTCATTTCTAGCACTCTTTCCGATTTTTCGCCGTTAATATTTAGTTCGACATATATGTCTCCTTTGTTCTTTTTCTTAAAAACAATATACTTAGTCTTTGTAGTGTTCAATACTAGTTTGTTTTTTACGATTAACCACTATGGAATTTTCATAGATCTTCGTTGATAGTGTTCTCAATGGCAGTTTATTCTCATCCTGAATAAAGTCGAACTGTGTCATCAGCATATAATGTGCGATTTCCCATCAGCCCACATGTATTTAGATTATTTGTGCATAGCAAGAACAAAGTTGGGCCAAGTATTGAACCTCGGAGAACTCCTGTTTTCGTAGGTGCTTGATCGCTCAGGACATTGTTGATTAAAGTTCTCTGTGATCTTCCCTCCAAGCAACTTTTAACAACTACTTAAGACTACCCTGAATACCATACAATTCAAGTTTACGAAGCAAGAGGTCATGATCAATTGTATCAAATACTTTTTTCAAATTCACAAAAATTGCGATGACATAATCACCTCTGTCAAGTCCTAGATCGATGAAACGTGCGAGAGATTGTAGGGCATCCAAAGTACTCTTGTTTTTTGAAAACCAAACTGATGCTGGCTTAAGATAGAGTTTTCAACTGGGAATGATTTCAATCGATTGTTTAGTTTTTTTTTTCAAATATCTAACTAAATTCCGTCTACAGCGCAATCGGGCGGTAGTTATTCGGGTCAAGATGATCACCACCCTTAACCCTTACATGCACATAATCTTTAGAAAAGCACAACAGAGTTTTAAGCCTGGTAAAACTTTTTATTTGGGTCCACTCAAACAAAAAATTATGAAATATTCAATTTAATTTTTTATGTTTTATGTTTTTTAACACGGGGCAAATGTGTCCCAGTGTGCATCAAAGTTGTACCGCAAAGTATACCCTCATCGTCATCAAGTAACGCAACGCTTATGGTTAGTGGTGCTGTAGACGCTTTGCCTGCCTCTCAACCTTCTTCGTCTATCACTACAAGAAGTATGGCGCAGAGATCTTCATCTCAACGGGGAGCCATTCCAAAAAATTTCGAAATGTGGCATATTCCTGAGGGATTGCCATCTCTCCAAGTTGTAGCGCCACTGAAACAAATCTTCATATCAAGGCTCGCGTATAGCACATCCACTGAAGACATCTTGGATTATGGAAATAAGAAATTTGGCTCATCTCTGAAAATAATTAGCTGCCAGAAGCTGACGAAGGACAACTTGATCAACAGAGTTATAGCTTCTTTCAAACTGACTGTTTTGGCATCATGTGACTACATCTTGAAACCTGATTGCTGGCCGCCTGGGGTGCTTGTTAAATTTTTCATAACTTCAAGGAAAACAATTTTTGTTCTGCACCGAGTTCCCTAACAAAGCTGTAACATCCGTTCTTCCTAATAACTTTCAGAATAGCACTCTTAATAGTCAATTTTCTAACAGTAAATTTTCTATTTATTATCAAAATGTTCGGGGTTTAAGACCCAAGCTGAAGGATCTAGCTTTATCCTATTCTCTCTCTAACGATGATATAATCTGTTTTTTTGAATCCTGGTTTACTGATAATATATTTGACTCAGACAGGTCAATCTGCAACAAGTTAGACGGAGGGGGTGTCCTAGTCGCCTACAAGAATACCTTTACTGGCGTCCCTGTAACAAATTTACTTTTCACTGCTCCTGCATAATGTGTGAGGGCAGAAATAGTTTTTCGTCTTCCTTTCCTCTTTTTGTCTTTTGCACTTATATACCTTGTAAGTCTCCTTTTACGGTTTACAATTCTTTCTTCACCGAAATATCTAGTATTTTCTTATCGCGCTTTTCAAATTGTCACCTTATTTTATGTGAAGACTTCAACCTTCCTAAACTCTCATGGAATGACCATCAGGTTGATTCTGACTCAACTCAAATTCGGTCTTTAATTTGTTTTTTTATGTCCATGTGTTCCCTGGCTCAATTCAATAATTTTCATGAAGTTTATAATCATATTCTTGACTTATTCTTTTGTAGTATGGTTCAATCGTTGTTATGTTCACCTCCAGTTCTTTTTCCTTATCTCTCTCCTGATCCCCATCATTCCCCTTTACGCTTTGAAAGTTCCTATACTGCTTCTGTCCGTTATCGTCGAAAAGAGCGTCAGCGCTATAACTTTTATAAAACTAATTATGGTCAACTTTCCGAAACGAATCGCTCTGTTGATTGGTCTTCCTTCTTTCGATATCTTGACTCGGATTCTTGTTGTAACAATTTCTGTGATTTGTTAAACGCTGCTATTTCTAACACGACTCCACTCAACAGCATAAAGAACTCTTCTGACTGTCTCTGGTTAACTCTCGATGTGAAACGAGCCTTGCAAGCTAAAGATCGAGCTTGTCAACGTTTTTCACGTGACAGATTCCCTGAGTCACGTACAGCTTTTTGTCATCTTAGTTTGGTAGCTAAGAAAAAGATGCAGATCGCTTTAAACTCAAATCATTCTAAACCATTTTGGAAATATATAAGCTCTCTTAAATTCATTTGAACGGCTGCTTAGCTACTTCACCTCTTGAGATTTCCGAACTTTTTAGATCTCAGTTTTCTTCTTCTTTTAATGCTACTCCTAGCAATAGCCCTTTGTTCCCAATCGTACACACGTCACCTTCATTCCCTATTACTTGCTATCGTGAAGATATTATGAAGCTTATTTTAGAACTTGATGACTCTGTTAGTTCAGGTCCCGATGGTATTGCTTATCATTTTGTGAAATCATTGGTTACCTCTATTTGTATCCCCCTTTCCTATCTCTTCAATTCTAGCTTATCTTCAGGCTCTTTTCCTTCATGTTGGAAAAGATCCTATGTTACTCCTATTTTTAAAAAAGGTAGTTCCTCAGACGTTGCCAATTATCGGCCTATCTCTTTATTACCCTGTTGCTCCAAACTACTGGAGAAAATTGTATACTTACACCTTTCTTCAGTTACTCATGAGTTATACGTTCCTGAACAACATAGTTTTATCAAAGGGTAATCAACCTGAACAAATTTGTTAGAATTCATTACCGTTGCTTCAAAAGCCATGGAGGACCGTTTACAAGTCGAAACCTTGTATTTGGATTTCTCTTAAGCCTCCGACTCAGTAAGTCATAATATTTTGTCCAGCAAACTTAAATTTCTTAACGTTCCTGATTATTTGCTCCCCTGGTTATCCTCTGACCTGACTGACACGGTTGGATAAGTAATCGTGTCAGTCAGGTATCTTTTCAATTGCATAAATAACTTACCATCCACTGTTATCAACTCCTCCTGCCTCCTTTATGCAGATGACGTCAAAGTTTTCAAAGTAGTGTCGTCAATCGTTGACTGTGCTTCGCTTCAAGATGATTTGAATGCCATTTTATCTTGGAGTTCTTATAACCAACTTACACTAAATGTTTCTAAGTGCATCCAGCTTTCATTTTCTGATAATACTTGCCCTATTAGCTTTCAATTTACGTTAAATAATTCGTACCTATGTACGCCGACACACTTCAGGGACTTGACTGTCACTTTCGACTCTAAAGTTCGATGTTCATATTTCTGAAATTACTTCTCAAGCCTCCCGCATTACTGGCTTGATCTTAAGAAATTCCTTTTTTTTTCCCGATCCTTTGTCGTGTGTTAAATTATATCAGTAATCAGATAACGACTCTTAGCCTGGTGCAATTTCAAGCTGGAAAGCCGCGCTCCTTTGATTTGTTTTCCCTCGTGCATTTGACTGTATACTATGTAAGCATTGTTCATAGCAATATCAAGTAGATCAAAGAATAATCGCAAGTAGTATTTGATTTTTGCTTAGGTATCTTTTCTTTGGTCCATCTAACCGACGCCTCCCATGTTTTTACTATATTTTACAATGACTTTGGGACATGCTACATTGATCTTCTCTCCACTTCCTTGCAGCCTCCTCTTCACGGTAGCAGAAGGTATTGGGTACAAGAAGTTTGTCAACATAAAAACGGCTTTATTGTCCATCCATTTAATAAAAGAAATTCCTGGGGAATTGGTGGCAAACGTTTGCCCTCTTTGCATCCTTTTATTGGCAGGCACATTTTCGGGTGTATTCTTCCTATTGGGATGAACTATTCCCCAAACTCTAATGTTCTAATGTTCATTCCCGCAGGGAGAAAGCCGGTCGACAAGAGCACTCTTGGAGGCTAGCATTCTTTGGGAAGTTCCGCCCCCACGTAGCCGAGGAAATTCCCGCAGGGAGAAAGCCGGTCGACAAGAACATACTTGGAGGCTAGCATTCTTTGGGGAGTGCCGCCCCCACGGACCCGAGGATATGGGGGGCGCCGTGAGGTTCCCTCCTGGGATGACAGGTAACGACTCTGATTGGATCTGGACTACGCTTTGGACAACGAACTGGAATTGACGCTTTGGGCTGGCGGATGTGATGGTTTGGACCTAGTTGCTTTGCATAGTAGCGCCGAGGTTAAACTCGTGTGTGAACGGTTCCAATTCAACTATCATACCATCTCCGTCCCGGTAAAACCTTGGCAGGCCTCGGAGTACGTTCGAAGTTCGCACCATTGGGTTGGTGGTGTAGGTTCGGTTGAGACGGACTCCCGATTAGCGCTGGTCTGGCTCTGAGCACTTGTCCCCATAAGGGCTTGTGCCAACCCTCGTATGGCCTCCCTGCTCTGCAAAGATAACCATGGGACCAAAAAGGCGACTACACACACGAACGGAGATAGCAACTCCGAGGTGGGACCCAACAAGACTGGAGCAACCAAAAACAAAAGACCAAAAAAATCCAAAAAAAGAAATAAAAAATAATAACAACAACGACGACCCGACCAGCGGTTGCAGCCACGATGTCAACAGTACATCGAGAGCTGTACTAGCCACGAAAAAAACGAAGATTAACACGACGACAGTGATGGTAGACGAAAAACGGAGAACAGCAGACAGTCTGGTTCAGACTGAGATTCTTGCGGCATTCAGGCGCAGCAAAAAAATTATGTGAACGCCCGAGCGTCCTATTAAGGAGAAGCGGGAAACTCTGTAGGATGCTTCAGGTGTCCGAGCAATGGAAGATAACATAAAGAGCACCGAAAATTCGATTGTCACCGCTGCGATCGTTACTGAAGCGACTGATGCAAGGGTCACAAATCCCGACATTGCAACAAAAAATCCAGAAGCAAACGAGAAGATTACGGCACTAAAAATAAAGAGTGACCAGACACCGCGTGATTGTAACGCCAACGTTGAAAACGCAGTGGAAGTACTGCACTCGGAAACAGAACGCGATAACCTCTCTCAAGGATGGTTGCAAGGTACAAGGATATGAGGAAGAGAGGCTACTCCGAAAAGCGGGAGATGTTCTGAAAAGAATACAAGCTGCATTCGACTCCCCAAAAATCAGTAAAACAGCAAAGGCAGGGCTCTTTGAACTATAGGAGCTCCTGGATCGCAAAGGGCAATATCGGAGGAGCTAGTTAAGGGCCGAAGATGAACAGAAAGCTAAAGAGGCGCTTGGGGCGAAATCTAAAAGTGACATGAGGATAGCTCCATCATTATAAGTCAATAAAAGAATGGCGTCTAGCCCAATCGAAGGAGATCGGGATAAAAGAAGGAAGGAAGAGGCACTTGATGGGCGTGGAGCACCAGATCAGGGGTTCCAGACAGTGCTTACAAAAGGAGCGAAGAAAGCCGCAAAGAAACTCCTTTTAAAAAAAAGCCAGAAAGTAAAGTTCGCACGGACGCCCAATTAGAAAAAGGACCTGATGCAAAATAGGAGAGGCAGAAGCCCCGAAAAAGATCCCGGCAGCAGGCACTGCTTGTAAAGCCCCAAGATGGCCCATCCTACGCGGAGGTACTGCGGGACATCAGGGGAAACGTAAGGCCTGAAGACACCAATACTACCATTAAAGTAGTACGACCAACGCGGTCGGGACACATACTCGTCGAATTTGGAGCAGAGGCCGGCAATAAAGAAGCATTCTGTGATGCAGTAAAGAAAGTCCTCGGCAAAAGCGCAACTATAGCCCCGCTCGAGCCGATGACAACGATCGAGATACGGGACATTGACTGCGTGACGGATCTGGCCGAGGTCGAAGAGGCCATCAAAAGGGAGTTCCCTAGCGTGGGAAGGATCAAAGGGAGACTGACACCAGAAAACAACAGGGGAAACGCATAGTCATAGTTGACTTTATCGAAAAGGACGCCGAACAATTCCTGAACAAGCGCAAAGTAAGAATAGGGTGGGTTGTCTGTAAGATACGGCGAAGAGCAACGCCTCTTCAATGTTCCAAATGCCTTGGTTATGGTCACACCACACAAGTATGCAAAGGACCCGATAGGAGTTCCCTATGTTACAAATGCGGTGAAACGGGGCATAAAAGGAAAGAGTGTACGGAGAAGGCACACTGTATTCTTTGCAAGGATGCTGATCCAAAACCTGATTTTGAACACGCCTTGGGATCAGGAAAATGCCGGGTGTTCCGGGAAGCCCTAGCCAAGGCAAAATCAGAGCTAAACGATCCGCATCCTGCAGCTAAGCCTACACCGCAGTTCAACCGCCTAAAATCTGCTTGAGCAGTTTGCGAGGGACACGAAAGCCGACTTCTTGCTGCTGAGTGAGCAACACCATAATAAAAGTCCTGCATTATGGTATTCTGATGAAACTGGTACTGCCGCCATCTGGGTTCGGAGCAGTGACTTTCAAGCGGAGAGTTGTGGACGGGGGGATGGTTTCGTGTGGGTTCGGTGCTCAGGGGTCACCTTCTATAGTGTATACTTGACGCCTAACGAGTCGATATCATCTTTCCAAGCCAAGCTTAATGCTCTGGAGGCAACTGTCTCGAACGCAGAGGGCAAAGTGCTCGTTGGGGGTGACTTCAACGCTAAAGCAATCGAATGGGGCATGCCTCAGATGAATCTGCGGGGAAAATGAATCCTGAAAATGGCGGCCAGGACGGCCCTCGTCATACTAAACTCCGGAAATACGCTGACTATCCGCTGTATTGGCTGTGAGGGAACCATACCGGACGTAACATTTGCCTCGGAGTCCTTAGTACGAAGGATACACAACTCGAAAGTATTAGAGGACTACTCAGCCAGTGATCATCAGTGCATTCTGCTTGAGATAAGTGATGCTGTCTCCCGACGTCCGTGCTCTCGGCCTTCTACAACTGGATGGAACATTGGAAGGGTGGACGTCGAGGGGTTCGTCAAGGTTCTCACAGCAGGTGAGCCGCTGCAGGGAGCTTCGGAGGGGACGGAAGAACTGGCAGCTGAAGACGTGGTGAACACTACTATGAGCATCATTACGACTGCTTGCTGCGCTTCTATGCCCCGTCGAAAATCCCGGCACGGCAAGCCCCCAGTGTTCTGGTGGTCTACTGAAATCGCTGAAAAGTGAAGGGAGTGTCACAAGCTTCGACGTGAGGCTCAACGGGCGCGGAAGCGTGACGAGGCATGCAAGCAGGTAGCAGCATATAAGTCGGCAAGGAAATACCTTCGCATATTGATCAATAATAGCAAGGCTCGCTGCTGGCAAGACCTAGTGGACAATGTGAACAAGGATTCGTGGGGCCTTGGCTACAAGCTAGTCATGGGGAAACTTGGTGCCCTACGGAAGCCTTGTATACATGACGCGGAAAAGATGGACGCGATACTGCGGGGACGCTTCTCCGCCCATCCCGTCCGTATTGACGTTGTCCATGGTGAAACAGCAGTCGAGTGCCCACTCTTAACACAGCTGGAGCTGGAGGAGGCAGTCCTCTCATTGAAAACGAGGAAGGCTCCAGGTCCAGATGGTGTTCCAGCTGAGGTGTTGTGGCTCGTCTATCACCATTGTCCTGACTTGCTGCTCAGCACATTTAACGCTTACCTACGGGACGGGATTTTCCCGATACGATGGAAGGTGGCGAGGCTCGTGCTGATCAGCAAGGGGAAGGGAAATCCCGAACTGCCGTCTGCATACATCCTGTTACGCATGCTAAACGGCTGGGAAAGTGCTAGAGAAACTCATCAAGGGAAGACTCACTGACGCGATTCGTGGTGCTGGGGACCTATCTCCCCGGCAGTACGGCTTTAGGGCAGGACGTTCTACCATTGATGCGATTGCAGAGGTGGTGAGCGTGGTCCAAAAGGCAGAGGCATATAGTCACACCAAGCGACAGATCGTCCTGTTGGTGACACTCGACGTCAGGAATGCCTTCAACTCCGCTAGATGGGTGGATATTCTGGATACGCTGGAAAACTCTTTTCAAGTTCCAGAATATCTTATGCGGCTTTTGAGGAACTACCTTAAGGACCGAAGCCTGCTCTACGACACGACACAGGGCCAACGAAGGATGGAAATTACATCGGGTGTTGCCCAGGGATCTATCCTTGGTCCAGACCTGTGGAACGTGTCTTACGACGGACTACTGAGACTTGAGATGCCAGATTAGTCGCGCTTGGTCGGCTATGTGGATGATTTTGCGGCTCTGGTCACCGCACCCCGTTGAACAAGCAAAACTTAGGCTAGGTATGCTAATGCACCGAGTGAGGGACTGGATGGCTGCTCGTGGGCTGAGTTTAGCACTGGAGAAAACCGAAGTGGTCATCTTGACAAAAAAGAAAATCCCTAGAGTAAGGATGATCAGTATTGGAGAAACACAAATCGAATCGAAGCCAGCGGTGAAGTACCTGGGGCTACTGATCGACTCGAAGATGAGTTTCTCTGAGCAAATCAGGGCAACGGCTGAGAAGGCTGCTTCGGGAATATCGGCTCTGAGTCGACTTATGGCCAACGTAGGGGGGCCCAGTCCATCAAGAAGACGCCTCTTGATGAGTGCTGTAGAGTCAGTGCTACTGTATGGAGCAGAGGTGTGGGGCGACGCTCTCAGCAAGGAGGTATATCGGAAACGTTTGGCACAGGTACAGAGAAGAGGAGCACTGAGAATTGCATCTTCGTATCCAACAGTCTCCGACTCGGTGGTGAGAGTGATTGCAGGCGTGATACCTGTCGCCCTCCTTGCTAGAGAGCGCCGCCCTATTTACCTGCGCCAAAACGAGGATGCGAGGGAGATAGTTGTCCGCGAGGAAAGACAGCACTCGCTCAACGATTGGCAGCATCCTTGGGTGAATTGCACGAAGGAAAGGTAGACTGCGCGCCTCATCCCGGATGTGAGACCGTGGCTAAATCGAAGGCATGGTGAGTCTGACTTCTATCTGATCCAGCTTTTGAGCGGGCACGGGTGTTTTCAGTCTTACCTGCACAAGATTGGTATGTCACGGTCTCCCGATTGTCGGTTTTGCACAGTAGAGGAGGACAATGCCTGTCACACATTTTTTGCATTTACAAAATGGGTCAGGCTGCAAAGGGAGCTCTACAGGAAGACGGAGGAGCTCACCCCGGATAATAGTTGCGGTGATGCTCGAATCGGTTGACAAATGGAACCAGGTGGCACATTATGCTCGGGCAGTCCTAAAATATAAAAGGGACTCACAGCAGTCGGGGGCGCTCGGGCCGGGGGATCGCTCTACTGGCAATTCCTCTTCCCCTCTCACCTCCCGCTAGGAAAGGATTCCCCAGCTCGAAGGCGCCCCACGGCGTAACAAAACGAGACCTGGCCCGAGGAAATGTGTCAAACGGTTCCAGGCTGGGTGCTCAGGTTGACAGGGGAGGTGTTTAGTGGGTAGTCCAGTCGCGCATGGTAGTCCCGCACTCTGTGCATAAATAGCATTCACCTCCCTACCACAAAAAAAACAAGAAACATATCAAAGACGATTTTATTGGAGAAAATGTGGAATTCGAGGATCATACTATTATTAACAAAGTTGAAAGAATTGTGTATTCTGAGGTATTTGTTTCAGTTATACCCATAGATATCTCGCTTGATAATTTTTCCAGATTTTTTAGAAACACATTTTTCATGTATTTCCCCCCGCCCCCTGTGCCCCAACTGAAGCAAAAACTGTCAGTTTAAGAACTGTTTTGAAAAGCTCTCAGAGAGAACTTTCAGTTGATATTCATATCGGCTACCTTTCATGAAATTTTTTTCAGGGCCCACTCCTCTGTACTGTAATCATCGATTCATGGCCTATTTTTTCGAATCCTAGAATGGTTACAAAGCCCTTTTGCTAGGAGCTTGTTTCAATTGTATGTATTCATTTTCATGATACCTATCATTCCTGAAATTTTCATGCAAATCCTAGCAAAGCTGTAGTGTCTAAATCGATAAAAAACGCATATGGCTCCGTAGCCATATGTTTCCATAGAAATACAGGGCATTTTGTTCCATAGTAATACGGGAAAATTCAAACCGCTATAACTTCGTTAAATATCTTTATGAAACTTTCAGAAAAGATCAATCTTATAGAAAGACATCTGTGTACTGAATTTCATTGAATTTAAGGGTACCGTTTAGATTTTATCCAAGAAAACTTAAAATCGATAAATCATACTATTACTAACAAAGTTGAGTGAATTTCGACTTCTCATGTATTTGTTGTTGTTGTACTCATTAAGGCCTATATTCGTGATTTTTTTCAGATTTTTCGGATGGAAGGTTTCGAATCGCGAGGGGGGGGTACGCGAAAAGTTCGTACACTTCCCCTTCCCCTGCCCCCCTTGGTACTTATAAGGCAATTTGAAGACTTGTTTTGAAAAGATCTCATTAAGACCTTTCCAATGACACCCTACTCGACTACCAATGGTGAAAATTTTTTTTTGAGGGGTCACCTCCCTTTATGAGCAGACCCCCCTTAAACCCCTTTGAAAAATTTTTCCACCCTTTAATTTGCAAGAGGTCACCACTTCTGACCTTTTCACAAAGTTTCATGGCTGTAGCCTCTATAGTTTCGGAGAAAAAGTGCTGTGACATACAGACGGACGGACGGACGGACGGACGGACGGACAGACGGACAGACGGACACAGGTCGTGATTGCAATAGGGTTTTGTATTTTAGTACAAAACCCTAAAAAATGTTCATGCTGGCCAATTTATGTTGTAGGTTCGGTAAGTTGAAAAAGTTATCGAAGTAAAGCTCACAACCTAGACCTTGTAATCTGTTTTATTCACCACCTGGGTTTCAGTACCATGCTGGGTTCAATCACAACAGTGGAGACATCTCCATCAATGTCTTATTTCAAAGACTGTTGATCTTTCTCGTCTAATGTTAATCAATCCTCGTCATCACTGTTGTCAGCCACTAAAAGCTCGGAAATCTCACTATCCGTTAATGCAAACTTTATGTTTCTTCTTGTTGACATATTCCGAAATAAATGAATCAAACTTTGAACTATATTGCAGAAAAAGTATTTATATAAACACAGAAAACATCACAAAAACAGGTATTTAGTCATGTTATGAAGTATCACCAAAAGACTGCGTTCGTGCATAGTAGGGCAGCCGCATCCCTTCACAATTATTCTCAAGAATTATCATATTTAGTTACCAAGTCTTTCGAGATATACATGTAACATACAGAAAACTTACCAAAGAATATATTCACTAAACACTTCTCGATATGAAATTCGCCAATTATTTTAAAAATCAGAATATCGATCAAACTTATAGTCGACTAAAAACTGACAGATGCGCGCCGATACTTTTTCTATCTAATCAGTTTCTTTTTGGTGCTGTCAATGTGAATATAGTAGAGTATTCTATTGAGTTTGTGAAAAACAGCTAACAAATTGATTTGATTGAATAAGCTCAGTATAAAATTGAAAATAATACAGGGGACAAATGTGTTCCATATGCATGAAAGGGTTGAATATAGGAAATATTTTTTTAAGTTTTTCTTCGTCCGGAAATGGCCCATTCCTAATATGCACGTTAATAAAATTTGCCATAAGCTTAACTATGTCTCCTTTATTATACTAATCTCATTCATCGTGATGCTATCGATACCTGGCACCGCATTCTTTTTCAATCCATTGATTACATTTAAGATTTCCCTTTTATTTGTTTGATGAATGTAAAGGATGGAATTTATTGAGATATTTGTAGTATTTAAATTGCTTTCTGAACTGGCAACGATTTCTTTAGTGCTTCTCCCATCAATCGCTGAAAAAGTTATTTAATGAGTACGCCGCGTCACGTGGACACGATGTATTAGGGGCCCATCAGGATTCAGTTGAAAGTTTTGTGATATGCCCCGAGGTGAAGATTTATCCTTTACCTCATTTATTATTTTCCATATTGCATGAGAGTTGACAGCCACTGTTTCCATTCTTCTTGAAAAATATGAGAATTTAACCTCTTTCACCAGTCGTTTCGATTCTTTTTTTCACTTGCATGTATACAAACTTGAAAGCCTGGTTTCCATTGTTCTTCCTGTAGTCCATGTATGCCTTCCTTTCTTTAATAGTTGCATCAATTACTTTTTCCGTTATCCAAGTCCATCGTCGACACCTGATTTTTTTCTCAATTGTAGAGCTTTGCTTAGCAGCTATGATGATATTTTTGAGTTCAATAATACCATTTGGTTTCCGCTTCTTCAGTTATTTTCGTATGTTTGATTTAAAGAGCTCCTTGTCTAGCTATCTGAACGTTTTGTAAGTCGGCTTCTGTTTGTTCAGAGTTTGGTCTTGAATATCTATTTTTAACACACGGCGATCAAGCTCCAGCCAGTCCTCTAATGTTTATGTCATGTTTTCAGCCCTTTTTAGATCATTGGTTATAATATGATCCAGTCGGGTACTTGAAACTGGGCGAGTAATTTTGTTGTTTTTTATGATTACCACTGCATTTGTTTCTAGCGTATCTTTATAAATCTTTGATTGTGGTGATTCCATTTGCACATCAATGTTTGTGTCCACTACTGTGATTAAATTTTTTTCAGTTGAGAATAATGTATCTAGTACTGTGCAAAAATCTTGCGCATTCATACGATTGGGGTTGTAGTACGTCCCTAATTTTATTTTTTGCCGGCATAGCGTACTTCAATTATTATAACGTTTTATTTATCAGGCGTCACTCTCTTGGTAACGAAATTGATTGTATTTTTTACGTACATTGCTGTACCTCCACCTCTTTCAAGTCAGCAGGAGAATGCCGCATGATATCCTTTAATATTGTAAAATCGTGCTTCTTCAGATTTAATTGAGAATAATCTAAGTCAGGATCTTGCTGCAGGTAAATCTGAATGAATTTTGGCTTATATCTTAAGCTTCTTATATTAGCATACATGAGTTTTAAATTTGTTCCACTTGATTGATTTGAAAGATTAGCAATTATCGCTCCTCCTGGCGATCAATTTTCTGCGTTGAAACTCCGGACACTCTACCGAGTCAGCTCTGTGAGAATGATCAGCATTATTATTGTTACCAATACAGTTGGAGCACCTTTTAATCGTGCTTTTGCAGTCCTTTAGGCCATGCTTTCCTCCACTTTTCACACATATTTGCTTTCCTTCACACTTCTGTATTTTGTGATTGAATTTTTGACATTCATAATACCTCGTTACGTTAAAATCTTCCTTCACAAAATATGATCCATAATCTATATTAACGTATCTATTTGCAAGCCTCTTATACACTCGCTCCTCTATACTGGGATGTAATGATTGGATCTCATTTCTTAATTCCTCATTTGAATATTGATTTTCTAGATCATTAATGACAAGTCTAGGCTTGCGCAATCTGGTGTTAGCAATATTTAACGAATATATTACAAAAAAATTACGACGATCGATGAACTGACGCGCGCTTCTCTCCTCTTTTCTCGCGGCGTCCGCGCTGTATGGGAAGCTGGCTTTCCCACTGCGTTTTTTCAATTACCGAAAGGCAAGAGCAACTACGAACGCGGATTTGAACCGTTGAAATATTCACATGTGTTGAGACCAGATCTCTTTATAACAAAATCTGCCCCCGTAGGTCTTAACGATGATTAAGTACCCGGAAATATTTGCACTAATTTTTAAATTTTTAAATAAGAATAAAAATTTTGATGGCTTCCTTTTTCGACTATATTTGTTTTTATTGTGTGGGTATGTGCATTTTGACCGCAACATACGGTGATCCTCAGTACACTTCTTCCTACCTATCTTGACTAACCTTTATATACTAGAGGGTTTTAAGAAAACTAATTACATTCTTCACACAATAAGATTTTTACGTTCTAATCTTCATAACGTAATCCTTATTACCTAATTAGATTTATGAGTTTTGAATTATTATTACCTAGGTCGGTGTTCATTCTTAAATTTGCCGGTATTTTCTAATCTGTATGCTTTCGCTGCAATCAAGTTTTTGCCATTTATGGATATTTTGGACTACTTCGAGTCATTCATTGCTATTTCGTTACCATTTTTAACTATATGCTCTGCCACTGATGATTCAAAATTTGTTATACTTATATTATTCGCTATCACAGCTTTTTTGAAGTGTTCCTCGCACCGAACTACCACTAAACGTTTCATTTGACCAATATAAATCATACCACATTCTGGACACGTCACCTTGTACACTTCGCATTTTTCTTCCTCAGTTTTTCTATCCTTTATGTTGGTCAGCTGCACTCCTGGTTTATTCATTCTGCTTGTACCTATTGCCTCTAGTTGGTGTTTCTTCAGAACAGGTGCCAATGTCTTAAACATTCTTGATTACGGGATGCTAATTCTTCGTTTTTCGTTGGCTTTGGTCGTTGCATTCTGCTTGAATAAAGTTGATAGTTCGTTTTGCTATGCCTGTTTCTTCTTTTTGTTGATGATGTTCATAATAATTCGGCGATTGAATCCGTTCAGTTCCGCTGTTTCCATAATGTAAAGCTTTTCCCTCCTATACCGCTCATCCGATTTTAAATCATCAGTGGCAGAGCATATAGTTTAAAATGGCCACGAAATAGCAATGAACGACGTCGAAGTAGTCGAAGGTATCAATAAATGGCAAAAACTTGATTGCAGCGAAAGCATACAGATTAGGAAAGTACCGGCAAATTTAAGAATGAACACTGACCTAACATAGCTAATAATAATTCAAAACCCATAAATCTAATTAGGTAATAAGGATTAAGTTATGAAGGTTAGAACGTAAAAATCATATTGTGTGAGGAATGTAATTAGTTTTCTTAAAACCCTCTAGTATATAAAGGTAAATTAAGATAGGTAGGAAGTAGTGTACTGAAGATGATCGTATGTTGCGGTCAAAATGTGCATATACACACAATAAAAACAAATATAGTCGAAAAAGGAAGCCATCGAAATTTTTATTCTTTTTTAAAAATTAATCAACGACTTTATAGCTCGGAAGAACAAATATTGAATTGTATTTGCACTACGACAATAAATAATCGAATGGAAATTCAATCACCAATACGAATTTTTGTTAATATGCAAATCACGGTTAAGAATGATTTATTTGCTCAGCTTCAAGGCTAATTTGTAATGTGACGCCTACGCCCGGGAATCGAAGTGATTCCGATCCCGAACCCTGGCAACCGGCCAGATATGTATGACTTCGAGGTGTAAGCGGACTTCATCTTTCGTGCGGATATCATTGCGCAGAAAATATTTTTTTCAAATATTTATATCTGTGGATATAAATATTTGAAAAATAAAATTAATTAAACCCCGACACATTTCGAAGCATTTCTATCTGGCAATGCCTCCCACAGTTGCCATCCAAAACATCGAATAGAGGGAAAAATGGAAACTGGTTGGAAGTGTCATTCGTCATATAACCTTCAAAGTGGCGACTAACCCTCACGGGCAAAGTGGATTCGATAGTTGCACAGTTCTGGTGTTTACTGGAGCAGTCTGGCGAATATTTCATAGGCCCGACGATTGAGGTCGAGAAACAAAAAAAAAAAGAAAAAAAGGATTGAAGAGCTACACAGTCTGCATTTCCTACTTCAACGGTGACTGTATCAAGTGGAGAATTGCTGGAAATCTTACCGGAGGAGAATGCTGTGCTGGTCTTGTTCATGGTCTTAACCTTCTTCTGTATTTATAAAGTGGAACGTAAGTGTCGGGAAAATTGCTTGTTGCAATCAGAAAACGGAAAGGGTGATCCAGATAATGACGGAGAATCATCAGCAGTCTTGATTGAAAAAGGCGAAGACTGCGACGAAAGTGATTATGTTGGCAATCGGCAGAGTAACAACTGTGTAGTATGCCAAGCGACCACATTACGCTTTGATCATCACAGTTTTATATTGGATTGCTGTATTTCAAAAGCAAATCACAGGTACTATCTCTTTGGCTTAATTTTTGCTATTCTTGCTCTGTTGTTGGCTGCCAATTTAACCTTGACCGCGGTGTGCCATCCATTTTTGCTATTCCACATTTTCGGAGTGCATATCCTGCTACCAGACGATTGCAGCGAGGTGTTCGATCAATATGAATTGAGGTTATCATTCATCTTATCGGTCTACTCCCTGATAATAGCAATTTTGGCAACAGCAGAGCTAGTCATCCAAATTTATTCTATATCGAAAGGAGTTACACTCAACGAATGCAAGAGAAATCGGCGAGTAGGAAATAGGAAATCATTATGCACAAATTGGCGAAATTTTTTATGTTAGTTGTAATATGTTAGTTGTAATAGAAACGGCCTAACGAGAATCTAGTAGGTAGTTTTCGATAAGACGTGAAGGTAGAAATAATTTCACGGAAATAAATTTAATGTAGGACAAGTAAAAAGTTGCTTTAGTTAAAAAGCATTACACTGCAATTACTATGAGATAATACGATTTCCAAAGTACTTTCATATTTATATTAATAATTCTAACGTCTATTATCTATAGAGTATTAACCTAAAGTTGATATAAATTACAGGACATGTAAAAAATTTAATGTTGCAAAAAAGGAAGGTGGTGAACATTTTTTTTTTAAATTTCTTGTCCACGATAAATGCCACTCGATATTCATAAATACCTGAAGACTTTCCACTTTTGAAGATCGTTTACAATAAGATACCTTGGATATAATATGTTTAGGTCATTTAGAGTAGTCTTTGCGAACATTATTGCTAATTGACTACCTTGAGGTCGGTAACAATTTGCTTGAACTTCTTGTCCACGATAAATGCCACTCCATATTCATGAATGTCTGACGACTTGCCATTTGTGAGGATAGTTTACAGTAAGATATACCGGATATAATATTTTCGGGTACTCAGGCTAGCCTTTCCGAACATTGTTGTTGGACATCTTTGACAATCACTTTTAATTTGGGTTTCAATAATGCCTCCACCGTTTGATTTAGGTGTTTCATCATCTTTCTACAGTCCAAATAGTTAGTGGAGGACTCGTCTGGTGCATTGGTTCGCGAGTCACAGCTCAAATTTCGTATATTGGTTTTTCTGTCCGAGTAATGAGCGGTGAGGGGCTCTGATTGAAAATTCAGGCAATAAATTAGAAGCAAAATTAAGAAACTCGATGTAAAAATTCAATTTAGATTAGTATAGGAGTCTATTATATGATTATCTATAGTAAACGTTAACTCGTTAACTCAAGGAGTTGTCACCACCTACCTTTCGGACTAGCAAGAATCTGCTACCAGCTTCTATTGAGTGGCTCCGTTATTTCCTCGGTTCCTCTTTATATGCTTTTCTTTGACTCTAGTCTTCAACGCTTTCATTGGTGAGAAGCAATTTGACCATTGCGTTACAAGTTGCGCGATTTTATGCTTTGGAGTCCAATACTTTGTTATTTGTGATCCAGTGGATTAAAGTTGCGTTCAAGTCACCGATGTATGCTCTCAAATGATCATGTTTCTTCTGATCCAGTTTTGGAGCCCTTGTTCAGTTCCCTGTTGCATTAAAAAGTAGCTTTGTACTTCTCTGGAAACCGAAATCTTTTTTTAGTCCTTGTTTTCCGTTAAGAGTCCTGCTACATCTTCGGTGGCGCTAAAGTCTAAATCTGGGATAGTCTTCTCGATCCATAGATCACGTCCGCCAGTTTAATTTCTTAGCCATATTTTTCTATCAGCGTCAACTGAGTCCTCCTATCATTTGCGTGGCCTTTCTTGTGCCCGGTGAATTTCATGCGTCCCTTCATCACTTTTCTAGGTATCCTAGCTTCCAGCATACGCTCGACATGACCGGCCTGTTGTAATTTTTTCAATATTGCGATGCTAGAAGCTCGTGGTTCGTTTAATATATTAAATGCATAACTCTCCTTGCTTAAATGAGCACGAATATTCGACATAATTACAAAATCCAGGGAGTTTAAACAATATAGATAGAGCGATGGTTGTTTTCATTTCTTAATCAATTCCTTACAATATGCGTCCATATTTGTTTTAGACTGTACTGAGCCTACAAATGCCTTTCAATCTTTACATTAACTTAAACAAGTCATTTCTGATTTCCTACCTGCCGTATAAATATGATAAATATATTGTCAAATACTATGAAGTCATTCTTTAGATGTTAAGTTAAAATATTAAAAATTTATTAAGAATTATTTGTTATTTGTTCAATTATCTTATTATCTTAATTATTATTATTAGTATTATTATTCTAATTACTTTGCAAGAGTCTAACGTAGCTTTGACATGTTTTTTTTTCTTTAAACAAATCCGATTTATAGTGAATGGCAAAGAAATTATTGAAATTATTGTTTTTAAGTTTGTTTATGCATATATATATACCTACATTTTGATGAATAACAACATGAATTGCTAAACAGAACCACGACTTTCCTTTTCAGCGGTTCTTCTTTTTCAGTGGGAAGAGAGAGTGCAGGGTAGGTATGTCGTCGCGAGGGTAGGTTTTCGCCAAATCCGCTGAGGTCGCTTTCGCGTCGCGCGCGGTACGCGGTACCTTTGTTGTTTTGTTAGTTTATTTAGAGTAGTTTTCGTCGGGTTGAGTTAGAGTAGCATACTTTTCGGTACCGCGTCGAGACTTCGGAAACGTGAAATGAAAATTAGATTTTGTATTCTTAACTGGATGAATGAAGAAATACGGAGTAACGTAAAGTAGGTTTCTTCTCCGTATGGTTTGGTTTTGATAGCGCATTTTGAAAACGGGCATGTTCCGCGTTCGAACCTAAAAGGTGGACAATCATTACAAATTTCTTTAAGTTTCTTTCGTGTAACGTCTTAACACCTGTCCAAATATTTCATGGAACTTAATTTCAATCCCCAACTGAACTACCGCAAATTTTTCCATCAAAATCAATCTCAAGAATGAAGTGAAGAAACTGTGAGAACGACTCCCCGTAGTTGCTCCCGGTGGTTGTTTTCACAAGTAGTCGGAAAGTCGGAGGCGACTTGGGCGTCGCGACATGTTCGCGATGACGATTCGTAGCGGACTCCTTGTCTTTTCTGTCCGTCGTCCACTTCTCAGCGTCGCAACAGTAAATTGCCGAGCTTCTAGCTCAGCCACGTTAAAACATGAAAATATTTTTAAAATAATAATAAAAAGATAAATATCATAAAGAATATAATTAGAAGGAAAAGTTTAAATTTAATATAGAAGAAGAATGATATAAAATTTACAATTTAATAAAAATAAAAAAAAATATTTTATGATTTATAACTATGAATGGAAATAATTAAATTTTCTCTCAAATTTACAATTAAAATTTCGGATAAGTGTGATGAATGTTTTCGAGCAGTTTGCTTAGGCGACTGCTCGATTACTACTATTGTAATAGTGTTTGGCATGGTAAGACAGAAAAGAATACACTTAAGTTAAGTTCCCATAGCACTGTCTTAATTGAAACTAGTTGAATATCCTGGTTGTGACAATACTTTGTCTTTTCATTCTACTATTAATTTTATTTGAATGATCGTATGCAAAATTTTGTCAAAATGTGTAACCAGAATTAAACCATGTCGAATAGTCAAACATGTTAGGTAGATACGAGTATTTTCAAGGATTTTTGTTGCCAAGATAACACGTTCTTTCATATTTTTCAATTTTCATAACTAGTTGAATAAGCTTTCCGCAAAACTTTACATTTGATTTCTATTTGCCCGTTTTTAATGATCAACCTATTATTTGAACTTCACAGTTTATTTAAGGGAAGCATGAATTTTCTTTCAACAGAAAAAACTTTTCACCTTCTTAGAAACGTGGTAATTGTTGCCTCTGTAATTACTGGAAAATATATACGATAGAAGAAGCAGAGTGCCTTAATCAATTGCAATAGCTGTACAAAACTTTCAAGCAGTTTTCTTTTTCTGATCTATACTACTTTCTTGGAGGATTCTTCATGCACCAACAGGAGAGAACTCATTTGGACAAAAGAATCATAGAAATATTGTATTTTTATTACTTTATTCACAGAACCAACCCTACCCAGATCCAGTTTCATCTCAAAAATGCACTTGTAAGAGTCATAAAACCCAACACAGTAAATATTCCCTAATAATTTCATCTTCGGCAGCTATAACATACTCTCATTCACCCAGTTATATTTCTAGAGCGACATTCACTCCGACTATCGCTCGTTCATTATTCATTCACGCAATCACTTCGAAACATTATTGTTGTCACCCTTGCGGTCGTAAAATCTAATGAAGCGTTCACGAATTTAATGTTTTATCTAATTAGTGACGAGAATAATTGTCAGACCGCACATCGCCAATTAATTTTGTTGGTTTTGGTTTCAATCTTTACTACAGAAACAACTCTAGCCGCGATGGGACATTGTTATTACCATGGCACATTTATTCTTGGCTTTCTACGAATACTCTCATTTGTAACGGTTCCAATGCGTGTTCCCATTAGTGAAAAGGGACGAAAATTAAAAATGATGAAAGATTTCCTCTTTTAATAACTGAACTTATTTATGGAGTGCTTTATGTGGATGTTATGCATAAGAACAATTTGTCAGAGTGCAATTCATTTGTATGGATGGGTTGGTCCCTAGAATGAAAATTCACTACTTGGCTGTCGGCTTACGCTCAAATTTTATTGTTTTAGAATAAACAAGTGTTTGAATTGTTTTCGCAATTGAATATGGTCATCTATGTTATCTTTGCTGATTAATTGAGGATATATGTAGTATATTGTAAACAGAAAATTTATTACCATTTATGGGCTATGCAAAATTAGTTCCTATAAAACCAGCAGAGCGATTACATCGTAGATGAGCAACATTTATCTTTTGAAGGATTTGGTGTTACAACACTTAAATATCACCATGTTTATACTAAAATGTCCAGGTTATCTCCTGCTAATGAGACTAAGACTAAGCTGTTCTTCGTCTTAAAAGAAAAAATATTACATTTTAAGTTGTTGCTATTTTGTTGTAATCTTACAAACAACTTTTCATCTCTTAAACGTTTTTGAAATTAATTTTATTTAAAAATTTCCAATCAAAAGTGTATTTTCATGTTCGAAATGCTGTCACAGTATATACGCAATATCAACAGTGGTCACTCTTCAAACCAACATTACCTGAATCACAAAGGCAATTAAGAGTTGCATTCAGAATCCTTCAACCAATTGTGTACCAACCAAGCCAATCGAAATTACTGATAACTTTGTAGCGAATTTAAATTTAACCTTATTAAATAGCATTTTTAACTATGGCTGTAAAATTAATTTGAAGAAGATTTTAACAAATACTCAGGAAAAATTACATTCTAACCGCCAAAGGTTATTAAATAAACGAAGATCAAGGAGCTCAATCTTCGACAGCAGCAAGCACCACTCAATAGTTGGCGCTAAGCATCATTGGTAAAATATCTTACAACAACAGACAGACAATAGATCATCCATAGTTTCTGCAATCTCTTCTATAGCAGCAAAGCGCAGTAAACGAATAATGCAATGAATAATAGTATCGAATTCACCATTGGTCCCCGTCTAGTTTCGCTTCAATTATTCTCCTCAGGACCCATCGCTCAAAGGCGTTGAATATATTGTTACATGTACAATTAATTCTGCGAGCTACTGTCGCAATTTTTTTCACAACAATTAAGAACATCAGCAAAATGAATTTACTCGAATCCACGAGAACCCACCAAGCATCAACATCTGAAAGTGACTCACTGCTCCATTCATTCACGAAAGTTCCCGCTAATTCACCAATGTACGAGAACTGGGTTGAATGACTACATACCCTATATAAAGGCGAGCTGAATGAATGGGGGGAATCATTCATTCGACCGCGATAAGAACTGCGATAGTGTGTGGAAAGCGATATTGATCGAGTAATAGAAAAGTGATTTTCGTGATTGTGGAGTAATTTCGGAAGACAATTGCGATAGAAATTTATGGACAAGTGAAAGTTAGATTCTAGTTAAAATTGTGAAAAAGTAAAATAAGTGATTGTGCATTTGTAATTTAATCAAATAAACTCTTTTAATTTAACTTAAAAGACGTTGCGTTTTCAATTTTCCGGAACATTAAAATTATTAGCCGCGAACCAAACCAAGCGACAGTGGTGTCAAGAAGTAAGAAAGAAAATTTTGGAAGTGAACAGGATTAAACATTTTTGAAGTGCACAATAGTGAGAATTAAAGTGGAAACTGGTGGAATAAAAAAATAAAAGCCGAAATAAGAAAATTTAATTGCTTAGTTGACAGTTGGTATGTCTGAATTAAATTGATGCTTTAAAAATCCAAAATGACGTCGGGGGGCATACAACCTCCCGGTCAGCAGTCCGATAAAGTTTACAAATGCCATCCGAAACATAAAGTTTTAGCTGTAGTATGTTTAGTGTGTGAATCAGTGTATCACCGAAGTGACTTTGAAAAATTAAACAATACTAAAAAAATCAGTGAAACTTTAGTTATATGTCCTGATTGCCGGCTAACCTCTGAATATGATGACATGTCAATGAGTAACTTTGCGAAAAGTGTAATAATAAAAATAAAGATGCAGACAGAAGAGGAAATTAAGAATAATTTATTGAGGGAAATTCAAGAGGAGTCTCGTGTGATGCTTAACACTTCAATAGTTGACTCTGACGCAGATTATGAGATGTTGAAGAGAGAAAACGTTTTATTAAGACAGCTCAACAAAGAATTGACTGAAAAGAATTTACTTTTAATGGAAATGAGGAATATGAATGGAAATTATCAACAGAAAATTGTAAGTACAACTTATGCAGATATAATTACTCAAACAAAGCCACAACCAAAAAGAATTCCAAGATTAAGTGTAAAAAAAGTAAACAAGAATGATAAAACTAATATAAGTCAACGAGCTGCACATTACATTTTGCAGGACAAAACGTGTCAAATTAAAAAAATTAATGTCAAGAATGAAAATGAAATCATTATAAGCTGCATGAATGAAAAGAGTGTAAATTCAGTTGGAAAAATATTAAAAAATAAGTTAGCGGATGCTTATGATGTTAATTTTGAGCAATTATTGAAGCCTACAATAAAAATTGTTGGAATAAATAATTATGAAAAAATGAATAGCACACAAATTGAACAAGACATAAACTCCAGGAATTTCACAAGCTTTAACACCAAAGCACAAGTAATGCATATGTACACAAACAAAAATACAGGTATGGATACAGTCATCCTAGAAGTAACATCAGAAATATATAAGAATATAAGGGAGAATAAAAATCATGTATTTGTGGGATTTCAAAACTGCAAAGTATATGACTTTATAAATGTCAAACCCTGTTTCAAGTGTGGAAGCTATGGGCATAGCGGAACTAAGTGTAGGAATGAATCAATATGTTTAGAATGTGCAGGAAAACATGAAACTAACTCTTGCATTGAACGAGGAAAAAAATGCCCGAATTGCATTTAAAGTAACAATAGATTTAAAACTAAATATGACATAAATCATTCAGTATTCGATATGAACCTATGTCAAGTATATAAGAACAAAATCACCAAACGTATCAAAATGACGGACTACCCAGTGCAACCTGAATTACCGACATCAAAAAATACAATTACACAAGATAGACGTCAAGTGTCAGCTCGTCATGTGTCGCCAACTACATCAGATGATTTGGTATCAGTCCAATAAAGTTTACAAATGCCGGTATCAGTACAATGAAGCTTGCAAATGTCATCCGAAACAAAAAGTTTCAGCTTTTGTGTGTTTATTGTGTGAATCAGAATATCGCCGAAGTGACTTTGAAAAACTAGCCTCTGAATATGATGGCAGGTCACTGAGTGACTTTGCGAGAAGTGAATTTCAAGAGGAGTCGCATGTGATTCTTAACACTGGAATGATTGACTCTGACGCAGATGATGAGATGTTGCAGAGAAGAAGTGTTTTGTTGGGACAGCTCAGTCAGGAATTAACTGAGAAGAGTTTACTATCTATGGACCTGAAAAATATGAATAAAAATAATATACAGAAAACTAGTAAAGTCAACAAACGTAGCAAGAGGACGGACTATCTAGTGCAACCTGAATTGCCGACATCAAGAAATACAATAACACATGATAGACGTCAAGTGCCAGCTCGTCATGTGTCGTCAACTACATCAGCTGATTTAGTGTCACCAGCATCATTTAAAAGTTCTTTGCACAAGAGTGAATTTAGTATTATAATAGGTAATTTAAGTAAGAATGGAATTAATTGGAGATATACAAAATGTTTTATATTTAAATGAGACTGAATGTGCTGATCTTGAAGCTTTCAATAATGAATTCAATATTATTGATAAAACAATAATGTATATTAACATTAGAAGCTTAAATGCTAATTATAATAAACTACAAATACTTGTTGAGAGCTTGAAGATCAAACCGTATGTAATAGTATGTAGTGAGACCTGGAATTTACCGTGCTATCATTACTTTGATCTGCATGATTATAAGGTATATTACAACGAAAGTCTTATAAATAAGTCTGATGGAGTAGTGGTGTATGTTATGAAACATTTGAATCATGAGGCATGTATTGTAGAAATTGGTAAACTTAGAGTTTTAAATATTCAGATGAAACTAGGGATTAACAATATCAATTTCGTAATATCAGCCACTTATCGATGTCACGATTATCCAATTTTAGAATTCATTATGAACATGAATGAATACTTAAACGACAAAAAGAACAACAAAAATCATTTGTTAATAGGAGACTTCAATATAAACATTTTGAAAGAAGATGAGATAAGTCATGAATTTATGAATAATCTGCTAGAGAAAGGTTACATTCCGGAGTTCACGGGTGTTACTAAACCATCAGACAAAAATACAGAGAATGCAAATAGTGGATCATGCATTGATAATATATTTATCAAAGCTAACTCACTTACTACAAAAGCTATCAAATTAACTAATCCAATTACAGACCATTATACATTATTTGTTACACTAAACAATATAACGACTGTAAATAAAAAACAAATCAATTACTCTTATAATTATAATAAAATCAGGAAAATAGCCAATACAAAAAATGGAATTACGTCGGTTCAATGAATGACCCGAATGAGGCAACTAACTTTATAATTAATGAAATTCAAGATTGCTTAGAAAAATCCAAATTTATTCCTAGACAAAATAACACTAAAAATAGACCTAGAAGTGAATGGATTACCAAAGCTATTATTGTATCTTGTAAAAAGAAAGAGCAATTATACATCAGAATGAAGAAAAATCCAAATATTGAAGAATACAAACATGAATATAAAGATTATAGTAAATATTTGAGTAAACTCATTATAATAGCAAAAAACAAATACAACAAAGAAAAAATAGAAAAAAGTATCACTAATGTAAAATCACTTTGGAAATTCATAAATAACAAACTTGGCAAAAATAATAAAAAAGACAATAGTATTAAACAAATTATTAATAAACAAGGAGAAAATATTGAGAACCCGAAAGAGATAGCAGAAATAGTGAACGATTTATTCTGTAATATTGGTTCCGAATTGAATAAGAGGATTTTTAAACCAAAAGATAAAAAAATTGTAATGCCACAAACGAATAAAAATTCAATATTCTTAGCACCAACGGATGTTGCAGAAATTTTAGAAATAATAGACAGAATGAAAGTAAAAAATGGAGGCGTAGACAAAATTAATACAATTACTTTAAAAACTTTAGCCAACTACATTGCAGAACCATTGAAATACATTTTCAACCTCTGCATTCTTAACTCAATATGGCCAAAAGCACTAAAAATAGCAGAAGTAGTACCCATTTACAAAGCAGGAGGTTCAAAAGAGACTGGTAATTATAGGCCCATATCTTTAATTTCCAATATAGCAAAAATATTTGAAAAAATACCATACAAAAGAATACATAATTTTATGATTACCAACAATATATTACAGAAAAATCAATATGGCTTTGTCAAGCACGTTGGTACAAAAGATGCGCTAAATTACTTGAGTGAGAAAATTTATGATAAAATAGATAAAAGTAAGCCAATAGCAATTACTTTTCTGGATTTGGCAAAAGCTTTTGATACGGTGGATCATGATATACTTCTTGATAAATTGTATCATTATGGAATCAGAGGAAACCCACATATGCTTGTGTCAGATTATTTGAGAAATAGAGAACAATACGTTCGAATTGGTCAATCTAATAGTAATTTAAAACCCATTAATATAGGAGTTCCGCAAGGAACAATATTAGGACCACTAATTTTTATCATATATATAAATGATTTACTTTCAAAAATGCCTGAAAATATTGTGTCATATGCAGATGACACTGCTGTCATAGTAAGTGAAGACACATGGTATAAGGTTGAGGGAAATATGAATATTCATTTAAGCGAAATAGCTGATTGGCTGGCTTTGAACAAACTATCATTAAATGTTAGTAAAACTACATATATGCCATTTGGAAGCTACTGTGATAGTATTCCTAATGAGATTGTAATTGAAATAAATAAAGCCAAAATACAAAGAGTGCAATACTGCAAATATCTGGGTATAATTTTTGATTGTCATATGAAATGGGATGGCCATATAAAACATATACTAAAGAAAACCAAATATCTACTCTATATATTCTACAAAATGTGTAGATATATGCAAGCTGAAACATTAAAACTCTTATATTATGCATTCTTTCATAGTATAATTAGTTATGGTAATATTGCATGGGGTGGTGCTTACAAAACACAACTTAATTTATTACAGAGATTTCAAAACAGACTTATCAAAATAGTCAATAAGAACCAATTTATAAAAGATAAACCACTGTCGTTAAATCAAATATTTACACTTGATTCTTTGACTTTCCACTACCAAGACTCTTTGAAATATATGCCAATTCAACCAATAAAACAAGATATAAGTGTATTTCATTACCAAAAGTTAATAAAACAACCAGTAACAAAAAAAGTTACTACAATGCTTTAAAAACATTTAATAGTCTTGATAATGATCTCAAAGTACTGGCTGTATCTAAAAAATCAATTAAAATTAAACTAAAAAAATGGATCAAAGAAAACATCTTAGGATGAATTTGAATAATTTTAAACTGGTGATGGTATTTTATTTTATTTTATAGTATTTATTTTAAGTGATAGTATATCATATGTTTTTGATTGAAAATTTAATTCTTAGTTAGTAAGTTACCGGAAAGCGTACAGATGTCTATGTATATCTCTGCTGAATTACTTAAATTGATTTTGTAATTGTATTCTGGTGAAATAAATAAATAAATAAATAATAAAAATACCGCGAAGCTAACATCAATGAATTTACCATGGTGAGTGAGCCCTCAGATGCGGAAAAAGGCGCAGAAGGTGAAGAAGCAGAAACACCGAAAGCAAAGGAACCAGAAAATGCGCTGGTGCAAATGCTGATGCTGATGCAGCAAGAGCAGCGACAACAGTCTTCCAATTTAACTGCAAAGCTCAATGAACAGTCATTCAATTTAACTGCGAAGCTAAGTAGACAGTCATCCAGTTTAGATAAACAATCAACGAAGTTAAATGAACAATCAGCGAAGTTAAATGAACAATCAGCGAAGTTAAATGAACAATCAGCGAATCTGGACCAACAAGCGAACGAAATCAAGGGAGTGCAAAAACAGTCAACCGAGATAAAAGCGGAGTTCGATAGTCTGAACAAACAAATTAAATGCGTCGAGGAAAAGATTTACCAGGTCGAGGAGAAGGTCAGCCAGGTTAGGGAGAGAATCAACTATGAGATCAGCCAGGCCGAAGAGAGAATGAGCCATGAGGTGGAAAAAGTGAATAAGGAATTGGAAGCAGCAAAGGCAGTAGTAACCAACTCACCAACCCCTCTTATAACCGCAGCGCAAAGCACATCCAGAAATGTGCAAGCACCAATATTCGATGGGCAAATGGTCTGGAGTATTTAAAAAATCCAGTTTGAAGCCGCCGCTAGGATTGATCAGTGGAATGAGCAGGAACGAGCAACTGCAGTAATTTTTGCTCTAAGAGGCCCAGCTGCCGAGCTTTTGCAGACTATCCCCGTTGATTTACACTCAAACCCGGCTGCTATATTGAATGCGCTCGACATTTGTTATGGAGGCGCCCATCTGAAGCAAATTTATCGGGCACAGCTACGGAATCGGATGCAAAAGTCTGGCGAAACCATACAGCAACTAGCCCAAGACATTGAGCGACTGGTACTTTTGGCCTACCCAGCGTACGACCCAGAACATCGAGATGACGCAGCAACAGAAGCATTCATCAGCGCCTTAGAAGACCCGGCATTGCAACAAGCTGTGCGTTTAGCTCAAAAGCAAACGGTCAAGGATGCATTGGCTTATAGCCTGAACTTTGAGGCAGTGAAAAATGTGACTCATACCACTGCCCAGGTTTGCAAGGTAGTGGCAGACGAGTGCAGGTGTGAGCGCGTGGAAATAGAGTGAGAGCCGCAAGTAAATGGTTCGCCTAGATGCTGGGATTGTGGTGAGAAGGGGCACCTGCAAAGAGACTGCAAGAAGTGAAGAAAACGGAGCTTTTGTCCAGAATGGTGGAGATCCAGTCCGTGTCATGAGGCTAGAATAGAACTCCATCAAACTGAAAGGGCCAACTTCATGCGACAGACGTCGGCTAGGAGGATCGACATCCCCAGCACCCCCATCACCGTGTCAAGGCAACATCGTGGAGAAGCAGGCTTATGCCTTCCTGGTCAAGTTGATGAAGAACATTGCACCATAACAAACGACACTGGTGTAACCCGATCGACGATCCGACCAGACCTAGTGAGGCCCCAACTACTTCACAAGGACAGAGTTCATGGCAATGCTGGCACCCTATCTCGTCATCCATGCCCAGCTACCTGCAAGCATTGCCAACGGGTTAAGGAAATGCAGCCGACCGTTGATCTGCGATTGATAACGGCCGAATCCGATGAAGGTTGGTCATTAGAGGAGATTTGAAATGCCCAGTTAGCCGATGAAGACATCGGACCATTGCTCGTATGGAAGGAGACGACTGGCGACCTGAGTGGAAAGACGTTTTAATGCATAGCGCAACCCTGAAAAGCTATTGGGCACAATGGAACTCCCTTCAGGTAGAGGATGGCATACTCCAGCGGAAATGGGAAACGGCGGATGGCAGCTCTTATAGGATGCAAACCATACTTCCCAAAAGCCGAATCCACGACGTGGTTAAGGAGATGCACGAAGGATCCTCAGGAGGCTACCTTGGCGTTAACAAGACCTTAGCGAAATTGCGGGAAAGGTTTTACTGGCTCCATGCTCGAGAGGACGTAGAGGACTGGTGCCGTAGATGCACAATCTGCACTTCCGTCAAAGGTACAAAGCGACGACTGAGGGGACAAATGCAAACCTACAACGTGGGTGTACCATTTGAAAGGATTGCTGTTGACATCGCAGGACCCTTCCCTGAATCCGAATGGGGAAATTGAGACACGCTGGTTGTAGCCGATTATTTCAGTGAGTGGCCCGAGGTCTACCCCATTCCCAACCAGGAAGCAACTACTGTAGCCAAACAGCTAGTGTTAAATTGGGTCAATAGGTACGGTGTACCTTGCGAACTACATTCAGATTAAGGCTGAAACTTTGAGTCATTAGTTTTTAGCGGAATGTGCGAGCTGCTGAGAATACGAAAAACAACGACAACACCGCTGCGTCCCCAATCCGATGGAATGGTCGAACGTTTCAACGGCACTCTCAATAAACACTTGGCTAAGATGGTTCACGAAAACCAAAGGGACTGGGACCGACACATCCCACTATTTTAGATGGCGTACAGAGCTGCCGAACGTGCATCGACGGGCCAAGTGCCAGCCAAAGTCATTTTTGGAAAGACTATTCGTCTGCCAGCTGATATAAAGTTCGGAACACCTCCCGAGAAACCCCAAACCTCTCGGAAAATGCGAGTGAGCTAAGGCAACGGTTGAACCAGAGACATCGGACCGTGCGAAAACACCTCGAGTCGGTGACTGACCGCATGAAGACCAGGTATGATCTCAAGGCAAATTCTACTGGCTTCCAGCAAGATGACTTGGTGTGGCTATATAACCCGCAACGGCGAGAGGGTAGGTCTCCAAATTTGCAACATAATTGGGAGGGACCATACCGAGTCACAAAGCGAATCAACGACGTCGTATATCGAATACAGGATCATCGTAAGCCAAGAGCTAAAATGAAAATCATGCACCTGGACCGTCTTGCCCCATATTACATCCAGGGAGAATAGACTACAACTGGCGACACATCTTTTCGGGGCGAAAATAACTGAGGTGGGTGCAGTGTTACATGTACAAATAATTCTGCGAGCTACTGTCGCAATTGTTTTCACAACCATTAAGAACATCAGCAAAATGAATTTACTCGAATCCACGAGAACCCACCAAGCATCGACATCTGAAAGTGAGTCACTGCTCCATTCATTCACGAAAGTTTCCGCTAATTCACCAATGTACGAGAACTGGGTTGAATGACTACAGACCCGATATAAAGGCAAGCTGAATGAATGGGGGGAATCATTCATTCGACCGCGATAAGAACTGCGATAGTGTGTGGAAAGCGATATTGATCGAGTAATAGTAAAGTGATTTTCGTGATTGTGAAGTAATTTCGGAAGACAATTGCGATAGAAATTTATGGGCAAGTGAAAGTTAGATTCTAGTTAAAATTGTGAAATAGTAAAATAAGTGATTGGGCATTTGTAATTTAATCAAATAAACTCTTTTAATTTAACTTATAAGACATTGCGTTTTCACGTTCCCGGAACATTAAAATTATTAGCCCCGAACCATAACACGCGACAATATTTATGGATGCTTGGGTTAGGCTCCATGTTTCACACCCATAGTACAATTTTATCCCTTTCATTACTGTGTCTCGTTATTTTTGCACCTAAATACACAAAGTTGCTCACATATTCGATACTGTATTCGCCAAGTGCGGGATTTTGTGTGTTTAAGGTATTTTTCCTAGATCGTGTCATGAGCTTTGTTTTATTTTTATTTATTTGAAGCCCTGCTAGTTTTGCTTCACTATCAAATATCAGGAAGAGTTATTTGGCAGTTGTTAATGACCATGACAAAATGTTGATGCCATCCGCGTAGGCTGCTACTTGGCTCAACTTATATAGTAAAGCACTTCGTGTATCGATAGGTAGCCTCCTTATGACGTATTCCAGAGCAAAATTGAATAGCAATGGGGCCAGCCCATCTCCTTGTTTCAGTCCGAAATTTGTGTCAAAGGCATCGGTGAGTTGGGTATTGATGCGGACTTTGGAGGTCGTCGACTTCATTGTCATTTTGGGAAGATGGACTAGTCTGGCTGGGATGCTGAAGCTAAGCATTATTTGGTACAGTACGTGACGATCAATACTGTCGTATGCTTGCTTAAAGTCAACGAAAATATGTGCACGTTTATGTTGACTCCTAGCATTTTTCAAGTAACTGCTTGACTGTGAAAAATTGTTCTATTGTCGATATACTTGCTGTAAAACTATCTTGATACTCCCCAATAATACTGTTGGTGTATGATCCGATTTTATTTTCCAAGATCTTTGAAAATATTTTGTATGCCGTACAAAGCAGTGATATGACTCTATAATTTTCGCACTGTAGCTTGCCGACTTTTTTTGTGGATAGGGAATATGCGTAATTGATTAGCTCTACTCTTCCGGCATATGTTCTTGTTGCCATATGTGTTGGATTAATTTATGAATGGCTTTCTGAACACTGTTGCCACCGTATTTGATGGGCTCCACTGGTATTTAATCGATGCTTGGCGCTTTATTATTCTTTTGGGCTTTGATGGTGGAACAAACTTCATCCAGGATTAATGGGATCAATGGAAGCTCTCCGGGAATATCAATAGGCTTTGATGTTCTTAAGCTGTGAGGAGGGTTAAGGAGGTTCTTGAAATATGATGCCCATGTTTTATTATTATTTTTATAGCTCTTTCATTTAAGCTATAAACCCTTTTTCTTCACTCCAACATACTTAACTTTATATTATCTATTCCCTACTCAGGCTCTTCTTCAAACTGCAATTTAAATTAGGTATTTGTTACTTTAATCATTTTTAATCAAATGTTATTTGTATTAAGTTGACAAGTTATTTCTCTACATTTCAATTTAATTCTCATTTGAACGCTAAATAACTATTGACACCAATCTGCCGCAGATCTTCGAATTGGGCCGCGATGTTGTAGGGGTCTGTTGCCTCGTTAATCGGGGGGCCACCTGTCCGGCGTGTCATGGTTGGGACCTATTGACCTTCCTGGTCAGTTGCTGTAGCACCTTTTGATGCCGGCACTCCTGCCGCAGCTCGTGGACCAGGCGCCGCAACTTCTTGCGCTCCACTG
Source organism: Odontomyia ornata (assembly GCA_963969285.1). Lineage (NCBI taxonomy): Eukaryota > Metazoa > Arthropoda > Insecta > Diptera > Stratiomyidae > Odontomyia > Odontomyia ornata. The sequence continues at coordinate 374,149,100 of OZ017739.1, read as the reverse complement.
TAGTTAATGTGACCTTGGCAAGTCATTTTGCTTTTGTAACTGCACCTGCCATCTACCGCGCAATGCCGGTGGCTTGCCCTCTACCACATTGGTGTCGAGCGGCTTCTTCTGCCAGGCCCATTATTCAGCAATGCTGATTGGTTTGGGGCTCTAAGCAAATAGCCAACCAGAGCACCTAGATATACAGTTGATGTTCTGGGCCTAAATGCCTACCAGAAAAGTTCAATGCTTCCTAAGCCAACAAACTAGTCAGGAAGAAGACAGCTGAATGGATCTAGGCACTTAAGCCAACTAGACCTACCTAGGCACAAGGCCAACTGGTTCCCTCCAGGTGATCCTGCTGGGCAAAACCAGCCTACAGAAAGGTTCAAATGCTTTTCAAATAATCTGCTAGGCAACGCCAACTACCAGCTGGTTTTCAAAAAAGCTGTGTGGATGAAGACAACCACATGAAGTAAGTAATGATAGTCGCTTGAATTTGCCTTGCCTACTTTGCTGTTCATTTAAAAAATAAGCTAGTAGTATTGGAACAGTTGGTACGAGGTTGTTGTTTCCACTGTTATATTTTCTATTAAAATCTGTACGAGGTTGATGTTTCCACTGTGACATTTCCTATGAAAACTTGTACGAAGTTGTTGTTTCCACTGTTATATTTTCTTTTCTACTCGAAGGGTTTAGTTGTAGTGGATCAATAGTGTTTTCTATTCGTTAGAGAAATTTCTATCGTTACGTGATTTTGCCGATGTCATCAGGGTAAAGTATAGTTTTTGGCTAATAACCACGTTTCAGGCTTTTCACTACTTTGAATGCTTGTCTTGTGTTGTTGCTATTAATGCTTCTTAGTTGGTCGTCATACTGTTTTCTTTTCTCAATTCTGATTATCTTATTCGCTAATCTTCTCTGATTTTCATAGTGTTCTTTTTTCGTCCTGGTTTTCCTACACACCTATTTTTTGTACACCTGATTCTTTTTGTCTAACGCATTCTGGCAGTCATCATCAAACCAATCACTTCTCTTGGGCCGGGGGGCTTGATGTCCAATTGTGTGTTCTGCCGCTTTTTTGAACGCAAAGTGCTCCGAAAAATCTACGGCCTAAAGAAAGAAGAAACAGAGTGAAGACTACGTTACAAAGATGAGTTGCATGAACTATTTGACGAGCCACCTGTCTCCTCTTGCGTGAAGTTATGCAAATAGCAATGGGCAATGTGGTAAGAATGGAAGGAAACTAGCTATCCAAAAGAACATTAATTGGTAGAGCACAAGATAGAAGTCCAGCGGGCTCAATGTAGATCTATATTGAGCTCCAAACATTTTTCAAATACCTGCTTGACTGTAAACAATTGGTCTATCGTCGATCTGCCTGCTATAAAGCTACCTTGATACTCCCCAATAATGCTGTTGACATATGATCTCATTTTATTTTCTAGGGTCTTTGGAAATACATTTGTAACGCGTATAATGATATGACTCAATAGCGATATGCCTCCATAGTTTTCCAGTTGTAGCTTGTCACCTTTTTACGGATGGAGAATGGCTCAACTTACTCGGCATATGTTCTTGAAATCAAATATGCTGTAAGATTTTATGGATGGTTTTCTGAACACCGTTGTCACCATATTTCATGAGCTCCACTGGAGTCTCCTCGCTGCCTGGCACTTTATTATTCTTTTGGGCTTTGACAACGGAACAAACTTCATCCAGAGCTGGTGGAGTTAACGGAGGTTCTCTGGAAATATCCATAGTTTTCGATGTTCTGGAGCTGTATGGAGGATGGTTTCATCAGCGATTATATTTACAATGTCATCACGACAGAGCGTGATTTTGTACTGATAACCAAGTTTCAGGCTTTTTACTACTTTCTATGCTTATCTTGTATTTTTGCTCGCTAAATTACATAGATACTTCTTAATTGGTCATCATAGCATTTTCTTTTCTTTATTTGAATTATCCTATTTGCTACTCTGCTGAGGTTTTCACAGTGTTCTCTCGTTGTCCCGATGTTCCTATCTACATATTCTTTGTACGCCTGATTCTTTTTATCTAACACATTCTGGCACTCATTGTCGACCTAATTATTTCTCTTGCGCTGGGCTTGATGCCCGATTGTGGTTCTGCTACGGTCTTAATTGCCACCTCACTTTCATCCAGAGCTTGTCGTTTGTCTTTCAACTGCAGGGTTCGGCGTAAATGTCTTGGGGCGTGAATATTTGGGTGGACACCTTGTGTATGTGGTTGAACGTATCATTTTTCGTATATCTCAGGCTAAGAGCCTTGGGATAAAACAGGCTCAGACGCATGCCTTGAGCCAGCTAACGGACAAATACTTCTCGGTTTTTCTGTTTGTCTAATTTTCTTTTATACATTACGTTGCTGACTGAATTGCTTACCAACCAAAATAATGAAGACAATTTAAATTAGTCCATGATTGAAGCTCATTTTTTTTAACACCATCTCTCTATTACTGGCACAACCACAAAGCTCAAGCTTTTTTTCAATTTGCTTTATTGCGCATACGCGTTGTGCGTATTTGTTTTAATACTTTATATGAGTATCAATACATAGCCACTTCTGCTAATGTATGACATGGCCAACGCGCCCACAGATGGTATGATTACAATTTGCAGCCTTTCTCATATGTTGCCATTCACTGTACACAGAGAGGAACGACGAGACGTGGGCCAATTCGTAATTGCACTGCGGCTACCATAACAGGAGTATCCTTGATATGATGGTGACCGTATAAGCTACAGTTGACAAAGTATAATTTTTCTTTAGGCCCCGTACGAACAAACTTGCTATGACCGAGGAAAAGATTTTTTTGTGCATTTTACGCCCCGATAGTGCATGTGCAGTTGACAGCCGAATGGCCAAATCGTTGACACCAATAGTACTGGTTGACTTTTTTCATCTTGAGGTGTTCCTGTACTGCTCTGAAATACAAGCACCTTACCTATAAAAGGGTACTTGAATTCCTTTCATAAACAAATTGTACTAAATACAACGGTAAATATTTTTTGTTAGTCAATCTCCTGGCTTTATTCGAGGAAACAGCAGAGCCGCGAGTTGGTTTTTTTCCCTTGTATTTATTTTTTAAATACTTCCTTCAATTTTTAATTCTTCTATCAGTGCTGTAAAATAGTTTTGGCTGTCGTTAGTGCCGCCAGTACCTAAAATTTCTTCCAGATCTAACATTTTTCATCTTAATTTTGTGTTGAACTAGTTTTTGCTGCTGCGGTTTTTGAATCTTGGTCCTTTTCTTGACTAGCTCTTCGATAGACTGTATCCGTAGCCTCAATTCATCGTTTTCTTTTCGTAGTATTGTTATTTCTTCATTGTTTGCGATTATTTGTAATTCATGAGTACATCCACCATTTGTAGAGTTTATTTATCGTGTTTGATTTTCATGATCATTCTTGCCAGCTTACTGTTTAACGTTTCCTTGGTTTCCCACAGTATTGGCAAGCCATCAAGCTCCTCCATACCAGTGGTCCCAAATTTTATTCAATATAAAGGGTGGTCCAACCAAAACGCACGATGATAATTGTTAACAAAACAATAAGTTTTCAGAGAATTATGTTAATATTTTTTATTATAATAGAAAGATCTATGACAATTATGTGTTTAACAAAATATTGTCCAAATCCTCGCCACGATAACGGTGGCATACTTCTATCCAATGGTCCATATTTTCAATGACTCTGAGACAATTGAATTGTTCTTGGCTTATTGACCTACACTTTTTCTTTTAAATATTCCCAGAGAAAGAAGTCTAACGGTGTCAAATCACAAGATTGAGGCTTCCAATCAGCATCGCCATAACGTGGGATAACAAGGCCATTGAATTTCTCGCGCAAAAGAGCCATTGTTTCGTTGGCTGTGCGGCAAGTTGCACCATACTGTTGAAACCAAATATGGTCCAGGCCCGGATCCTCAATTCCTGGTTCATTATCATCTTGCAATAGTGAACACAATTCACGATAATTGATTGGCAGTCCACAATTTCGAAGAAGTACGGCCCGATGACACCGCCAGCCCATAAACCGGCTCAAACAGTCACTCTTTGTGGATGCATCGCCTTTTCAATAATCATGTGGATTCTCATTTGCCCAAATGCGGCAGTTCTGCTTGTTAGCGAGTCCACTGAGGTGAAAGTCTGCCTCGTCGCTGAAGATGATTTCATTTGTAAAGTCACCATTCCCGTCTGTCTGTCCAACCAACCATTCGGCGTATCGCCGACGCTTGATATGGTCAGTAGGCTTCAGCTCTTTAGTCGATTGAACCTTTTAAGCGTGTAAATTCAAATCATTATTCAAAATTCACATCAGTGATCTTTGTGAGATGTTCAATTGTTGGGCACGACGATGAGTCCACGTTGACGGCTCTTCTGCCACACTATCGTGAACAATAGCAATATTTTCCGCAGAACGAACTGAGCGACTATGCACAGGTGATTTCACATTTCCTTCAAACTCGGTTTGCTGGAAATTGCGCACGATTCTCCCAATTGTGGACACATTTGGTCGATTATGCTGACCAAAAAAATCATGAAGTGCATGAAATGCGTTTTGATTCGAACGCCCATTTTCGTAGAAAGCTTCAACAACCTTAACGTGTTGCTCAATTGTGTACCTCTCCATGGTTGAATTCGTCAACCACTGAAGCAAAGAAATGTCAAATTAAGTTTGGCGAAAAACTTGTCGTTAAGGTGTGACGCTCAATTAACATCGGGCATTATGGTTGAAACACCCTTTATTTGTTGTGCATGTCGTTAAAATTTTTCTTGAGTTAAATCATTCTATACTCGGTATATCTGCAAATAGTATTTTAAGTACAAAACTCTTCTGACACGAGCGTGGTTCTGTCTACCCAGCTTGTTTCTTTATGTATCCATGTCAAATTATGATATAAATTGCTTTGATGATATGAAAATTTTCTCTTTCCAATAAATCTAATTTCCAACTGACTATTTAAAAAACTATTGAATATTTGAAAACAAGTGACAGCGTTGAGTACATTACACATGATAACTGTCGAGTCAAACGTAACATAAAGCTCTAATAACAATACAGAGTTTACTACATACAGTCTTCATTTTAAGCTAATAATAAATCTTGGCTAAAATGTACATTTCACCACAACTTATAAGCAATTTCAAATCCCATAACGAATTTTCGTATTTTCAACCATTTTTCATAAAAGTCGTCAAAACATTCATACGGAACAATCGCCTAAAACATCGCCATCAGGGGATGAGTTCAGTCCAGGACCAAAATGTCCTTATGACCATATTGCAGTCAGTATAATTTACTATGCAGTAATATGGCTTCTGCATCTAATACACAGTCCCCCACAACCGATTTCTTCGCAATGGGGTGTACTCGTATGAACTTATATCCTTGAAATTTACTATTCTCGGTCTCAACGGTCCATGTGTGCTACTCCGTGTTAGATTGTTCAGTTGTAGAGGAATATGTGGTTATCTCGTTCATAGTATCGTTTTGATAGCAAGCAGTTTACGCGAAAGTATTAGCGGATTGTTTGAATTATATATTTTGTATCAACGTCCTTTTATAGCATTATGCATACACTGAAAACATATTGGAACGTTAAAATTAGAAATTAAATATTAAAACGAAATTCTTTCTTCAGAGCATCCTCTACCACTTTTTATGCATATGTTTGCCAAACCCACCGCAAAATCCACACCAAACAATTTCGTCAAATTTATTTGACTAAACATGTGCAGAGTAGAATCATATTTAGTTTTGGTTATATGCAATTTTAGAAAGTCATGCAAACGTAATGTCTCTTAGCCACAACTCGAGTATTGTCCTCATCCTTGGCTACACACTAGGACCAACGATGCTTGAACCGTCAAGGGCAGTGGCGACAGCCGCAGCAGCACTACCGAAAGTAACATCCCTTGTCGGTGTAACGCAGGAGCACGTTGTTTTTATAGCTGTCCTGTTTAATATCAGTTTCGCCATGGATATTGGACGACAGATAACAATTTTTAAATATGTGAACTCGTTTAGATGTCTGTAGAATGGTCGACGATGCTGTAAGGGAAACAGTAAACATGAATGCGCTTCAAAGTTATCTTAAGGGTGCGCTGTGCCAGTCGAAGAGTGGATTTTTCGATATATGTCTAATGATGGAGAAAGCAGTGAAATTTTATAGAAAGCAATATCATTATTTTTCAAATGTATTCTGACTAGATGCGATATCCTAGAACAGCTTTTGAAGTATTCATTTTTGACTACCTACCATAATTTCCGTTTTTCACATTTAATTGCACCAGAATGATATCCTTGGAACAATAAACTTTGTCCACCAACCAACTCAAACCTCTCCTTGTACTAAAACATTATATTTCGCTCATTTACCCGCAATAATTAACCCACTTTGTCACAGTATCAACACCTGTTCGAGTCTGTAATTAACTGTTGGCTGGCGCGCTAATAAATCAACTGGGTCCATGAAAATTATTCCAGGAGTCAATTATTCTGCTCGCCGTTCATAATATCCGAGAGCAAACCCATTAAATTCTCAATTGATTCGATTGGCCATCCTGGAAAAGTCACTTCCCACGGAAGCACTTACGCGGACCTTTAACGCCGACAACTCAATCAGGAAAACAATACGCACTAAATGAAATGGTTCTTGCAATCAATGATGACTTATTTATGGAATGAGTTGTGTCGGACTATAAAATAAAACCCATTATTGCAACGGAATGAGAATGAGAAATGTTCAGATCGTTTTATGACCATTTTCCCATTTTCAATTTCCCCGCGGAATAATTGGTGAGGCAGTGAGTTCTTGCGGCGGGTGCGGTGCGTGGACATCCGCAACTTCTTAGTCGTCCATGGTAAAAAGGCGTTAGAGTCATTTAACTATTTTCCTATTGCTACCAACCGACGATGACTATTCACTGTGACCGTCAGCCATCAATTATGTTATGAATAGCTTAACAAACTGAAAAAGTCATTTTCGGGCATTTTAAGACAAAAAATTTTGACTTTTATGACGGACAGTTTCCGGGAATTGTTCTAATGTAAGATGGATATGCATGTTGTATGGAGAGAGTTCCTACGTATGTATCGCGACCATAATTCCAGGTCACATGATAGTAAATTTAGTGCGCTGGCTAGTTATCAAAATAAACACTAAAATTATCGTTGAATGAAATTACCACCGTTTTAGCATAGACATGACTATCTGTGCCTCTGAATTTAAGTGTGCATACGTGAATAAGTTGGGAAAGAATTTCAGATGTGGTATTGCGGTAGATTCAATTAAATTTTTACAACTTAATTGAGAACGTACGGAGAAGTTTGCTAGAGCAGAGGCTCAACAACTTGACTAAATGTCATGTAAGTGACATGTTACATGGTTTTTGGCGACTATGCGAAAGAATGAACAGGATTGATAAAGTGGCTTGCAGTGGCGGATTTAAGGAAAAAGGCCCGGTCGGCAAAATTTCATAAGGCCACCCCCCCCCCCCCTAATTGTGTACACAAGAATTTATTTTGGCTCAAGTGTTTCATTGGAAGTGATAGGTACGAGTATGTGATAGATATAAAATAATTTCGGTTTACTCATCGAGTATTTTGAATGTTGGATTTGTTTTTACATTGGGAACATTTACATATTTTTGAATCCTCTTCTCGCTTTCTTCTCCGCGAAAACTTCGATAGTAGCATCCAAATCAACTTGATTTGCGACATGCTGTTCGATGAAAAGTATGCTGAAATCGTGTAATGCTTCTGCACTCATTGTGGAATGTTGACGATCTTTGACTTTCTTCAATGAGCTCATTGTTCGTTCGGCGCTGGCTGTGCTGACGGGAAGTGTCAATAATTAACGCAATAAACTGCAACACTCCGCCATCAAATTTTTTTCAACGATGAAGTTCAAATATTGCAATGGACTATGCCCAGTAGAATCTTTTTCTTGTGAGAAGTACAAATCCGCAAAACTGATTAACTCATACTTCAGGGCAATTGTGAAAAAAGTTGGATATTTCTCTATCAAGTTGCAAACATTTTTTTCAACTTTTTTCTCATCCATGTTTTTGAAGAATTCAGGTTTAAGAAATCCGAAAAGTGAGTTTATCTCATGAAAACCTTCGGCTCTTTCTTGTAATTCGCTGCATATCCTGTCGAGAACTTCGTAGTATGCAATGCGATGTTTCGTTGCCATATCCAGAGGACTGTCGTCAGCTTTTTCACCGGGCATTTTTTTCGTTCGTCGTCGTCTGGTGCTCGGAAAATCCGGATTCTTCCATCCCATGTTCTCCCATTGAGACTTTGCTTTCGACACAAAAAAATCGTAATTGCTTTCTGCGCGCAAGTTTTTCAAATTCTCCATTACATTCTCAAGACAATTTTGGGCCATCAAAAGATCCACTTTTTTTTCTGTAATTCAACTTCAGCAACGTCGATGAATGATAAGACTGAATGCCACCACGTCAGGTTGAGTAAGAAGAGCCAATCGATCGCCGAAAGTAGAGAATTTGCGTCCATTATATCTTCTCCAGTAGCCTTTTCTCTTGATGTTTCTCATTCTAAACAGTTGACAATACAGTCAAGATTTTGGATAAACGCTTCTACTGCTTTCAGTCGTGCAGACCAACGAGTCCCGCTCAATCCTTTGATGTGGAGTCTTCGTTTTTGTGACAGCGCCTCACTCTCGAAATCTTCTAATGGCACATGAAACTGCCCACCCTGTGTCTCTCTTCCACAGTCAGAATTTGTCTCGAAAATTTCTTTTTTCAATTCTTCCAGAAGTTGAATGCCGAAAGATTTTTTATTTTGGGTCAGATTTTTGCTTTCTTCCAAAAGGTTTTCCCATCGCCGATGAGACTGCGAGAAGTAGTTGAAAATTCTCTGCAATGTTGCAAAAAATACTTTGATTGAAGGGCTGGCAAATTTTTCAGCTGCATGAGATAAAACCAGGTTGAGTTAATGCGCTGTACAGTGAACGTATGGAGCGTCGGCCTTCTCTCCAACATATTTTCTGATGAGAGCTTGCAATCCATTCAGCTCTCCTGACATGACGGGTGCACCATCAAATGCTTGACCACATAGATGAATCTTTTCGAATAGATATTTTTCAAACAAGACTCCAATAATTTCATGAGAAATTGACACAGAATCCCCTTTTTTGATTCGGATGAAACATAAAAAACTCGCTTTGATGCATAGTATCTTGGCTCCTGTCTCATTTTTTTGAATCGTGACGTACCGCAATAATATAGTCATTTGGTCCAAGTGAGCAACATCCGTTGTTGAGTCAGCGATCAGTGTGAAAAACTTTGCTGCTTTGCATTCATTGATGATAACATTTCGTGTTTGATCGGCCAAGATATTTACTTTATCCGATTCGAAGATTCGATGTGATCACGTAAAGTCGAGTTGTGTCGAGAGATAAGTTTGATGATAGACAAATATATACCAGGATTTTCTTCATCTATTTTTTCACGATGACCTCGAAACGCGACACCCAAGCCAGACAAAGTTCTTATAGCATCAAAAGAAATGTTGAGAACGTAACGCCATTTTTCGCTTCTTCGCTGATTTGTTGATTTAGTCGGTGACTTACATCAGCTTTCTTGAGAAAATTCGCTGCCGCAACTGCATTCTGGAGATGGCTCTTGCTCAAATTGTGTATCGAAACGGATTTCTGGAAATATTTCCAGTCCGTGTAACAGTGCACCATTTGCCTTTTTTGTATACTCGTTTCCAAATAGCCAGCAATAATGGCAATAAGCATAATGTTGAGTCGGTGAGTATGATAACCAAGGGCAAAGATCATTTTCTTCAAAAGGCTTCTGCGTACGTTTGTGATAATACTGTGAGTTGAAATGGCGCCCATTATCTGTATGTTTGAATTTGCCATTGGGCATATCAGCTTCTGTAGGTTGACAAGGGCCAGCGAGCAAAAGCATCCTTATCTGATCTTCGTTTAAAATTTGATTGCCATAAATTCCTTTGTCATCATTGAATTTAGAAAGTATCAGCGGTGCATTCGCGAAAAATGATGATTCAGGTTCGGAAACTTCATCAAATGAATCAGTCGATGCGGAATTATCTTTTTCTCCATCATCGAAAAAATAAATCAGTCGATGCGGAATTATCTTTTTCTCCATCATCGAAAAACGGTTGATTATCAGCACTTCTGTAGACGGAAGATTTTTCTTTTCCACCACTAGTCTCAAGTTCAGTTCTGGTCAGTTCATTGTATCCACTCTCTATTTTCTTGTTTTCCATGTTTTCTGTAACAATGCAAATATAAAATTATAAAACAATTCTCTGAAGTAGTACAAAATCCCTAGTCATATTGAATCGCACAGGCTGTATGACTCTCTTGGAATCATTTTTGTAGAAATTGAGTAATAATACATATGTAAATTCATATATTTACCATACCTTCGTCATTATTGATTTTCGGGTGAATCAGCGGTAATTCTGTAGATTGATTCGATGGGGATTCTTTTGCTGCTGCACGAAATACGATATCCGTAGAGTTCCTATCGTCATCGTTTTGAACTTCAACTGATGTTGACTTTGGTATTGGAGTTGAAAAGAATTTGCTGACTTTGGTCTGTTTAGGGTTGATCCCAGCATTTTCCAATTTTCTTTTTTCTCTAATTTTTCGCTTTTCGTATCCACTTTTTTCTTTCGTATTTTCCATGACTTTTAGAACCATGAAAAGATAATTAAAATACGGAGGAACAACTTTTTGCAGTGACAAAATATTCAATACATTATATTGCTGTAAAATGTAGTGATTTTTGAACGGTGAATGATCACAAACATTCATGAATTTTGAATTGGATGTAAGCTAATATATTTGTTTTTGGAAAATAAATTTTGGAGTTGCTGTGCTTAGATTCGACTATCTACGTGGTAAAAAAAAACGAGATAGAATGATCCCACAGTGACCTTAATATTTTTCTTGATAATAATTTTTTACAATACAAAAACTCTAATTTACGAATTTTCAAATCTTTAAACAATATTTCGCATGGTTTCAATTTTTAGGTATTTTTAAAAAAAATTTTTACAAAGACCTACTAGTTTCGCGACCTGTCTGTCCGTCTGTCCGTCCGTCCGTCTGTCCGTCTGTCCGTCTGTCCGTCTGTCCGTCTGTCCGTCTGTCCGTCTGTCCGTCTGTCCGTCTGTCCGTGCGTCACAGCTGATTTCCTCAGAAACTATAGAAGCTAGAATGCTCAAACTTTGTGAAAAGGTCAGAAGTGATGATCTCTCAAAAGTTAAGGCCTTGACAAAAATTTAAAAAATGTTTAAGGGGGGTCCCCCCTAATAACGAATTGGCCCTTAAAATTTTTTTTATCAAAGGTAGTCGAGTGGGGTATCAAATGAAAGGTCTTGATTAGAACTCTTAGAATCTGAAATAAAAAAATCATTTCATGAATTAGGGGGTCCACGGGAAGGCAAAATGTACCCAAAATGTGTGTCCCCCCCCCTCGCGATTGGACACCTTTCAGCCGAAAAATCTGAAAATTATCACGAATGTGGATCTTTATGAGTACAAGGGCAACAAATACCTTAGAAATCGAAATTCGCTCAACTTTGTTAATAATAGTATGATTTATAGATTTTACATTTTTGCCCATAAAATCAAAACGGTAACTTTAAACTTCTTGAAATTTTGCAATTATATAGACTAACATAAGATATATATGTTCACAAAATTTAATTGAGATCGAATCATAATCAAGTGAGTTATATCCATTTCAATTATATGGAATTACAACAACGACAACACGTGTTCATGGTTCATATAGGGTTTTCCAATAAGAGGTGTTATTTTAATATTAAAAGAAAAATGCCATTTTTTAAAATAAATGATCAGATGTTTAGTTCATTATAAAGAAGAAGATGTGCCGTTAATAGCAATAACTAACATTGGGCAAATAACCACCACGACACGCTTACAGGACCATATCCTCTTCATGAAATTTTCCATTACCAAATCGCAAAGTGGTTGCCCTATGTCCTCGATAGCCTCACGAATTTCATCTTTGAGATCTTGAATTGATGCTGGGCTATTGGCAAAGGCCTTCTCTATCACGTGGCTCCAAAGGAAGAAGTCGCAAGGTGTTAAATCAGAAGATCTATTCAAAATAACACCTCTTATTGGAAAACCCTATATATATTTAAAATTGACTTAGGTACTTTTATTTTCTTTCAATTTTCATGAAAATTTAAGGAATAGTGTTTAACTTGAACATGTTCAATCGGCCGAACATTCAGAAAAATCATTTAAGCTAGATTAAAATGGCGGCTGCACTGTGCTTATGAAAGAAACTGTGCATCTTTTGTATAAATTTGAACAATTTCATATCTAAGTATTGGATGAATAATTCAAGTTATCGATTCACGCCATTAGAAAACTTGCTTCTAACCCTTGGATGTTTACAAAGACCTTCTGATAGGAGCACTCTCCTACTTACTCAACTTGTTTATTCTAAAATGTATGATCAAATGATAGAAGCACTGATTTTTGTGACACTGGCGACAGAAAATAACAAAGCAAAGAATAAATTATTAGGCTATGTTATGGTAAATAAACTTTTCACACGGAGCAATATTCAATGAACATACCTTGAAATATCTGGAGCCAGGTTTTTTTTTCTTGGATATATGCTCAGACATTGAACATGGCAAACAACTGCGGCACTTGTCCGTAAACACTGCAGAAATGATTGACGAAGTAGTACGAACTCAATTGACACGAAACTCGGAGAAGAAGTTTTGTTACGAAGGGTACATATACTGATTCAGTATCGTGATGATTCCCGCGCATGCGCGGTGAATCCTCATTATTGGGCGCGGCAATTTCAACTTTCGGAACTGAGTGTCAGTTGACAGTCAACTGAATTTTGATACCCGGGGCCCCCGGGGACCCCTCAGAACGTTTTTGACGAGTCAAAAATATTTGCCGAACGTGATTAAATCGTAGACGTTTTTATTAACTGATTAATTACACAACTTTTTCAATTTTATATTCAATTTATGATTATTACGAAGCATTGCAAGTGTTTTGATAACAGAGGCCCCTGAAGAGAAATTTGTCTCGTGCTGTCTAAAAAAGACTCACTGAAACATTGAAAAAAAAAAGGAAGTGTAACTTTTAGCAAGAGGGGCCCTTAATGCCTCCTGTCGGGGGGGCCCAGTCGGCAAGCGCGCTTTTGCTGACCTGTTAAATCCGCCACTGGTGGCTTGAGAATTTGAAGAAACCGGTTAAATTTGCCCATGGTAGCTCCTGATTTCAGATATTAGAATCAGGTATTTTTAGAACTCATGAAATTAATGGCATTTTAGGTTTTCTCTAGCATTAACGGGTTTTCGAAGGTTTTGATGTATTATTCAAAGACAGTTAGTAGCAAATCATTACAGTAAAGATTGAGGTCTCATCTTCTCCTTTGTCTTTTTAAACCATGAACGTGCAATAAACATAAGCAGATTCTCAAGCCAACTGCTCGAAAACATTCCTATCCTCTACTTGTAATTTTATGTGGCAAATCTAGAAAAGTAATTAATTAATGCCGCTCATAATCGTCATTTGTAAAACAGTTTTCCTTCTCATTATTATTGTTAAATGCAATTTTTTATTGATTCCCCTTTATATTAAATGTAATTTTACATCAATTTTCCTATTTATTAAATTTAAACGTTTTCCTTTAATTTTATTTATCATGAAATTTAATTTTATTAACATTGTAATGATTTTCCGTCTAAATTCGTGCGAACGAATTTGGAATCGACCTCTCATCAGTTTTAGACGTGAAGTCTGAGTCGTGCCAACGAATGGTACCAACTGGTCAACCAGTCCGTGCAGCCGTAATCTATTTCGCGATGGCTGCTTGCATTGGCGTAGCAAAGGGGGGGGGGGGGGGCCAGATGGGCCTGGCCCACCTTAGAATCTTCTTGGCCCACCCTAGAATATTAGCTGTTAATGCACAATGAGAAAATTGGTTTACGATAATCTACATCAACATAGGAAGTTGTTAAAATTTTTCAAAAAGTCGCGTCGATCAGTTTTGCTATGAACAGTACTCAAATTATTCTGCCGCCCGATGGAATGCAACACACATACCATTATTGACTAGGTGCATGGATTGTGCAGCCGTGGCGCTGGCGGTGCATTGGAATCAGTCATTCCAAAGCAAACACAAAACGCAACGGTGTATATTTTTTGTGCATTGCATAAGGTAATCCGTTGAATTTTGTATCGTGTTGTGAGTTTATGTGGTACAGTGTTGACAATCTGATCTGAGGCGCTGTTGTTTATCGGAAAAGTAGTTTGATAAGGTATATCTAGTTTATTAAGAATTAATAATAATAAACAAATGAAATGTGAATGGTTTTTCTTTCTCCGCTATATGTAGTTATAATAAATCAATATAATGAAGAAATTCAAGGACATACGATGTTTTTTCAAAAATAATACAATTCAGCCGCAATCAGATGACAGCGGCGAGGGTCAGGAAATTGTTTCTGGTATTAGTTCTAAGGAAGAAAATCGTTGTTCCAATGAACCTTCTACATCTACAGCATGTACTAAAAGTACTGAAAATGACCTTGGAAGTCGGGAAACTGAACCATCAAGGCCAGTCATAGATTTCCCTAGAAGAAAAATCGGTGACCGATTCAAATGTTTTTCGTCGAGATATTATGATGAAGATCCCTGGATTGAGTACAGCATTAAAGAAGATAAAGTTTACTGTTTTGTCTGCAGAAACTTTCGTACAAAGATTTTACGCACTCAACACGATAAATTTATTTCTAGTGGTTTTGATAATTGGAAAAAGCTAGGGGAAGCGGTGCAAAAACATTGCGATTCATTTGTTCATAAACAATCGACTGAATTTCATATCACTTTTAAACAATCACTAATTTCGGGAAGCGTACAAGATAAAATAAATACACAACATAATGCTGAAATAGCTCAAAGAAGGGAATATTTGACTAAAATAATTGAGATAATTATGTATTTGTTTCGTCAAGGACTTGCACTAAGGGGACATAGGGAAGATGTGCTTTCCCACAATAGAGGAAATTTTTTGGAACTGTGTGACATATTTGGCAAAAATGATGCCACATTTAGAAAACACTTCGAAAAAAATACGAATTATTGTTCCCCTCAAGTTCAAAATGAGATTATTACTACTGCTGCCCAAATTACGCTGCGTAAGATAGCAATGGAAGTAAGAAGTTGTGGATTTTTTTCTTTGATGGCTGATGAAGCACGATCGTTCAAAAAGGAGCAGTTGTCGATTGCAATTAGATACGCAAATAATCTAGATGTTGAGGAGCGTTTTCTAACTTTTATCGATTGCTCTACGGCACGAAATGCGCAGGTTTCGGCAGCGTTTATTTTAGAAGCATTAAAAAAATGTGATCTAAATTATTTACCCGTGGTAGCGCAATCATATGACGGGGCAAGCGTTATGTCTGGTTACAACCGTGGCGTCCAAGCAATTATTAAAGAAACGTACCCAGAGGCGATATACATTCATTGCTTAGCGCATAGGTAAGTATAATTTTAGATTTCCTATGATCATGATTAATTAAAATTACGTTAGAACAGTAATATTTCATGCGCGAAAAAATTATCACAATTTTTTTCGGCTGTTTCCCATTTGGTTTGTAAAAAATAAGTAAGCATGCATATTATATTCTATTGTTCTTCGAAAAAAATAGATATGTTTGGAATTCGTCGTCCATTGTCTTTCACAGACTTAACTTAGTAGTAGTAGATTCTTGCAACAATATTTCAACAGTCAGTGGATTCTTTAATGTCATTGAAGCGCTACATACTCATTTTGCGCACCCACGTCTAAATGCACAACTGAAGAATATTCAGGAATCTCTTGGTATTAGTACGAAATCAAGTCGAGAAATACATAGCCTAAGTGAAACGCGCTGGGCTTGCCGGTTCGAAAATTGCAAAGCTGTTTTAACAAACTACGATGCCATCAAAACTGCTTTAGAAGAGGAAGTGAATAACCCTCAAAACAACTATTCAGTAGAAGCGATAGGCCTTTTAAATTGTATTTCGAAAGCCGATTTTGTAGTTCCCTTGTTTATATGTAAATATGTTTTATCAATCATAAACATTTTGAGCAAATATTTCCAAAACAATCACGCTACATTAGGCCAAGCAGTTGATATTATAAGAAGCACCATTACTGCATTGGAGGAGGACAGAAATAATTTGGAACATTTCCAAGATATCTGGAATGAGATTCAAAAATTTTCGACCGATAACGAAATTTCTTTGGAGCCTATCAGAATCTCAAAAAAAAGAAGGCAACCAAAAAGGTTAGAAAATTTAATCGTTGACACCAGTTTGGGAAAGAGACACAACATAGACAATCTTCAATCATCAGAATCAGATGTACATGCATCTGAGTATTGGAGAACAAGCGTTTATCTACAAGTTTTAGATAATGTTGTTCGTCAATTCAAATGTAGATTTGAGAACTTACCATTTGCAGAGTCACTAGATTTTTTCATAAAGCTTGATTTCAAAAAGTCTGAAAGTTTCATTAATGCTTATAAAGACAGAATAAAAATTGATACGGATACATTGCAAGCAGAAATGACTATTATTGCGAGTATACTTAAGAATAAAAACTTGGACTTCATTTTAAAAAATTTGAAACAAGAAATTAACAAAGATTATTGTCCTAATTACTACAAATTACTCCCGGTAAGCTACCTAATTAGAACATTGGTAATTATTAATGCGCCATTTTTCCTTTCATTTCAGGTTGCTATAACAATACCTGTTTGCTCGGCCGAGTGTGAGCGCAGTTTTTCAGCCATGCGTAGAATAAAAAACTGGCTTAGATCATCAATGGATCATGAGCGATTTTCAAATTTGGCCATAATAAACATAGAAAATTCTGTAGTGAAAAATATTAGTGCAGTTGATGTGATGAATGAATTTCCAAAAAAAAAAATCGAAGAATTGCTCTTGATTAAAATTAATGTGTGATATGAGACGTTAATTTTGATATTTTGATTTTTTTTTATTGAGGCGATAAAATATCATTTTCTCACATCATTGATATGACTCCTGATTGAAAATACCAAACAAGTCGGGTAGACAGACCTACGCTCGTGTCAGAAGGGTTTTGTACGCAAACTATGATATGTATTGCAATGATGAACATCCTGAAGATATACTTCGATGACTTGCACATGAATACTTGTTCAAAAAAAAAACCAACGTTACTTAATTTTAAGCGGCCGCCATTTTGTTGTGGCACTACTAATATTACTGATTGATGAAATCTCAAAGATATTTATAGTATTCATATAATCTGAAGTTTTCGAGAAGATCCAATCAAAACTGTAGTTTCTGGTTCGATAGAAAGCCCATATAGTAGAAAAATCATGTACAGTAGTTGTTGTAATTGGAATAATTTAAAGTGGCTATAACTTCTGCAAATATCAATCGATTTTAATGAAACTCACAGGTTATGAGGACCTTATATAGGGCTAGCAAAATATTGAAATTTGTTGAATTTAAGGGTACCCTTGCGATTTTATGGAGGAAAACGAAAAACTCATAAATCATGCTATTTTTACCAAAGTTGAGTCGATTTTGACTACAATGGTATTTGTTGTTTTTGTACATATAAAGGTTCACCTCCACAATTTTTTTCAGATTTTTTGGATCAAAGGTATCCAATCGCGAGGGGGGTCAAATTTGTCGTACATCTGCCCTTCTCCTGCACCCCACAAAGTTGGTAAGACTGTTTTGAGACCTGTTTTGGAAAGCTCTCATTAAGACCTTTCTTTTGACACCCCACATGCCTACCTTTGGTAAAAAAAAAATTTTAAGGGTCCCCTTCCGCTATGAGGGACCCCTCCCCCTGAAGAACCCTTTCAATTTATTTTGATACCTGAACTTTTGAGGAACCGTAACTTCTGATATGCCTACTAAGTTTCGTGTTTGTTGCCGCTATAGTTTCTGAGAAGAACTGCTGTGACGCACGGACGGACAGACGGACAGACGTACGGACAGACGTACGGATAGACGGACAGTACCGATTTTAAAAGGTTTTGTAAAAAAAATTTTTTTCCAAAACCCAAAAAGATATTTTCCTACACGTGAAATTTTTCAAATATTATTTTATCCATGTTATATACATATATATATATATATATATATATATATATATATATATATATATATATATATATATATATATATATATATATATATTATATATTATATATTTTATCTTTGTATATATATATATATATATATATATATATATATATATATATATAAATATATATATACAAAGATAAAATATTAGCAATTCATAAAGCCTTAAAATTTAATGTGATTTAATAATAAAAATAATTGTTGAATATTATCAAGTAAATCTAAATAGTTAGTTCTTGTTCTCTTTTCTTTTGTAATAATTATATTAAAAACTTCTTATTCTTAAATTGCAGTTTTGGTTAACGTGTTCTTTTTGCTGTGTTTTTGAAACAAAAGGAAGTTGATTTTTTTTCTCTATATCAAAATTATCGGTTAACAATAAAGAAATATACAATTTTTGAAAAGCACGCCCTTGATTTTATTACTGATGGGGATATTCATGTTGATTTGAAATATTAAGTTAATTCCGAAATGAAAACAAATCATTGAAATGAGTGCATTCCGCTATTAAATTGATCCAACGTTTACTGATAGAGAGAGGAATAGAGAGATAATAGTTTCCAAAACATATATTTATACAGCAGAAATGTTAGGGATTTGTTTTTGTTGAATAAAATGAAAGATTTGGTCGAAAATTTTCTAGGGTATTAAAATTTTATCGAAAGAGATCTTTTCAAGACTAATTCCTCGCATTCAAACATGATGATATTACACTTGAGCAGGGCTAATACAGTTCTCATTCTCAGACGTAGAGTTCATAGTTTTCCAACCTACTTTATGAATAGGCAATACAAAATAATATTTACAAATTACCTAAGCAAATACATGAACAGAATTTTGTGAAATATTTAAAGGTGCCGATTGGTAGGATACAACGCAGGTTGTATTCTAAAACATTTACGATTATTCAAAACAGTGCATTTCTTATATTAAATAGTTTTTCATTACGTATTTACATTACAATGAATTCTCTAGAACTTCGCTTTAAAAAACTTCAACAGACACAAAAAACAAGTTGGGTAAACAGATCTAAGCTCATGCCAGAAGAGTTTTGTATTCAATTTACAAAATGCAGTCACCAGATCGAATCAAATCAAGAAACATGTCAAAGACGATTTTATTGGAGAAAATATGAAATACGAAGATCATACTATTATTAACAAAGTTGAACAAATTTCGACTTCTGAGGTTTTTGGTATTGTTATACTCATAAATATCTCCCTTGATAATTATTTCAGATGTCCAGCCGCGACGGAGGAAACACATTTTTCATGTATTTCCCCCCTGTGCCCCCACTGAAGCTAACACTGACAGTTTAACAACTGTTTTGAAAAGCTCCCATGCAAACTTTCATTACATACTCATATCGGCTACGTTTGATGAATTTTTGTTTCAGGGGCCACTCTCCTGTACTGTTATCATCGATTAATGGCCAATTTTTTCGAATCCTAGAATGGTTACAAAGCCCTTTTGCTAGGAGCTCTCTCCCACCTCCTTGACTTGTTTCACTTATGAGCATTGATTGTAGGTACTCATCTTCAGTCATTCATTAAATTGAATCAAGTGTTCAAAGCATGCACCTTAAACGTTGAAGTTGGGAAAAAATAACTCAAAATTATTCAATCTTCGCATTGAAAACACCCACTTTTTTGTTTTACGGAGAATGGATCGTAGTAGCCTTTGCGTATGGACGTCTTTTAAATCGCTCCTGTCAAAAGTTTTCAAAAATTCAATTAATTTTTCAAAAACGTTAGTCCGAAGTTAATTTTTATCGGAAAAAATCTTATATTGTCGAAGTAATCGACTCAGGAAATTTCTATCGAATATTTTTTACTTCGATTGGTAACGAAAAACAAATTCACAAAGAAAATTTCGCCGCTGGTATGGAGGAGCCCGACGGCTTCACACCGTTGGGGCAACCTGGGGAAACGACGAATACGAAACTGGCGACAATCACCAAAAGAAAACATAACGAAGAAAACTCCGTAGATGGAGGGTGCAAGCTGCAAATAATAGCGGACTACAACAAATGGCCAAATTGCAGAAAGAAAATGATGAACTAAGGCAAGAGATACAATCTTTCAAGGATCTTTTCAAGAAAGGGATGAAGCCTCAAAAGACGCAGCCACAAAATCAATGGCAACAGGTAACAAAGCTGAAGAAAAGTACAAAGCAAGTAAATCCAGAGGAAACTCTAAGTGCTAAGGGATTAGCCAAAGATATAGAAATGGAAGAAAACATCGGAGGTAATTTTAATCAAGATAATGACGTTAATTTTATTCAATATTTAAAGAACAAAAATAAGGAGAAAAAACCAGCCCGCAGTTCTGCTGGTTCCTCTGAAAAAGTTTCCAACAAGACAGAAAAAGTTCCGCCAATCAACGTGTTCGGACAGACCGGGAAAGATATGGTTCGGCTATTGGCAGCCGAAAATAAACTGGCCAATTTCGAAATCAAAAGAGTTAATGCCGAAAAATTAACTATAAGGACGAAATCACTGGTTGATTTCAAGTCAGCCAAAGATGCGCTGATTTCTGGGGAGGTTCAACACTTCACCTATACCCCAAAAAGTGAAAAAAATCCGACCTTCTTGTTGAAGGGTTTGGACAGCGGAGAGGATATGGTCGATCTTCTTCAGGTGCTCAAGGAGGCTGCACCAGATATTGATTTTGTTTCAGTCAAAGCCTTTGCGACAAGAAGGTCGACCATAGAGAGGAAGAATTTACCACTTTACCGGGTGCAAATTGCAAATAAGAGCAGTCCAAGTGCCCTTCAACAAATAAGGTACTTGATTTTCAGAGTGGTGAGGTGGGAACGCCTCCAGAAAAGAGAAGTCAACCAGTGTTACCGGTGTCAAAGATTTGGACATTCGGCTGCCAATTGTGCCATGCACTATCGTTGCGTTAAAAGCAAAGACGTTCATGCTCCCGGTGAGTGCAAATTGGCTCAGACGGAGCCTAAAGAAAAATTATACTGTGTTAACTGCGGTGTTTTTGGTCACATAGCATCATATCGAGGATGCTCCCGATATCAAGATGCAAAAGTTAAATTTGCTCCAAAGCAAACACAAGTACACTGTCATATCATACCTTCCAACTTCGTTAAGCCCGGAGGAACATTTGCACTCGCCGCTAGAGGACCAGCAGAAAACGCTGGAAATAATGTAAATAATGTAAGTGGCAATAATGAGCTGCTTCTCAAAATTTACCAGCAACTTAATTCTTTATCGGAGAGAATCGACAAACAAGATTCAAAAATTAACTTTGCTTTTC
The DNA here is from genome assembly GCA_963969285.1 of Odontomyia ornata. Lineage (NCBI taxonomy): Eukaryota > Metazoa > Arthropoda > Insecta > Diptera > Stratiomyidae > Odontomyia > Odontomyia ornata. The sequence goes on along the minus strand of OZ017739.1, from coordinate 374,127,612 downwards.
AGCGTTTAGGTCTTTCAAATGCCTAATAATAACTTGTCACCCAGTCATATTCCCATAGATAGGCTTCGCCTCATCTCGATCAACAACAACTCTATAGTTGCTATACATCGACGTGATTATCTCCTTGAATTTGTTGTTAAGCAAAAGCCTGACATCATACTTCTCACTGAAACCCACCTCAATTCATGGCATTCCATGGAATTCAAAGATTTTGCATTCCTAAGAAACGATAGGGTAATAGGTGATGGGGGAGGTGGCACCGGGATATTGGTTCGAAGACCCTATTGTTTCCAAAATATTGAAAAAGTCGAATTCAGAAACTTTGAGTTTCTTGAAGTGTCCGTCATCAAAATTTCACTGCCAGGTGGGGATAACCTCTTCGTTATCTCTGTCTATGCAACTGGTCAAAATGTTCTCAAGCTCAAGGAGGAACTCAATTCCTTTTTGAAATACTCGAATTGAATAGGCTGCATAGTTATTATATTTTTGCCGGTGACCTGAATGCCAAGCATACATCATGGCTAAGCGCCACCAATAATCCAAGAGGTGTATTCCTGAAATCATGGATAACAGAGAACCAAATTGAATACAGGTGCAATCTATATGGGTCGGAGTTTCCAACATACCTTAGGACGAATTCATATTTGGACCTCTGCATTGCTGACGCAAGACTTGAATTCAGCTTTAATAGTCCTCAACGGAAACTGCGGGTACTTCCTTACGATAGCGACCATAACGCAATCGTAATGGAAATCAATCATCAAAGGGATGATTTCTTCCTCATTCCAGTTCAACATGAAAACCATCGGTTGAATTTCAAAAAAACAGACTGGGGAAAGTTTCAAAAGAAGTTTAATCGGGAGTACCAGAAGCAATGTCCCCCTTCTGATGGTGGCAACTCTTGCTCAATGGTTCCTTATGACAGGAATCTAACTAACGATGAAATAGATATCTATTTGTCGAAGTTAGAGAAGCTGACATTGGAAACGATTGAGAAAGTTGTTCCCAAGATTAAACATCGAAACAATATGGAAGGATATGAAACACCAACCATCGCAAGGTTGAAGAGATTGAAAAGCCTTCTTCTCACCCACGTCAACAATATTTATCGACGATTTTTGGACTACAACCATCCCTCGTTGTCTTTGTTGAAATTACACCTGAAGAATGTCCGGAACTCAATTCGTTCATACTTCAGGAGTGAGGTCAGCAATCAATGGGCGGAAAAACTGAGGGGTATTAGCCCACAGGACCCAGATGGCGTTTTCGTGAAAGTGAATAGTTTATTCCGCAGGAAATCTCGAGTGAAGGTATCGAATCTTGAAGTCGCTAGTGATGAGATAAATCTGCTCGATAGAGCTAGTATCAAAATTGATAGTACGACTCCGGATAGAAATGGAAACAGGATTATTTGTGATGGATTGCAGAAACTTGCCCTGATTGGAACACATTTTGAATTGGTTCATCTGCCAACCCAGAGAGAAGGAATGAAATATTTTCGGAGGTCATTGAAGCAAAAGTTTCCGACTTCAAATCAAGCCTGAACGGCCAATCAATTCTTCATTTCGATGAAACATTAACATCTGACCTCATACCGAGCTTGAATCTTGTTGATTATTTTGTCAGCTATGAAGACTTGTGTTTCATATTTCGCAGAATAAACAAAAAAAAAATCATGTGGTACTGATGGTATTCCAAATATAGCTCTCCGACATTAGCCTGAGGTTGCTATTAGGAATTATTGCATATTGTTCAACAACATGTTGAACAATTCATATTTCCCAAATGAGTGGAAAAAGGCTAAGGTATTTCCAATCTTGAAGAAAGGAAAAGAATCTTCATGCCCGAAAAGCTATCGCCCAATCAGCTTGCTGCCTAACATCAGGAAGGTGTTTGGAGTGATTCTCAACAGAGCATTAATCGCCCACATTGAGGAAAATGAGTTGATGCCGAATTGCCAATTTGGTTTTCGTGCCAGGCATTCGACCACACATGCAATAACGAAAGTAACCTCAGACATCTGTTGGAAACTAAACAACAAAGAATGTGTTGGAGCATGTCTCATTGATATGGAGAAAGCCTTCGATACGGTGTGGTTAGATGGACTAGTTTTCAAACTTCTTCAGGACAGGTTTCCCAGACACCTTGTCGCCATGATGTGCGATATGTTATACGGGAAATCGTTTGTTGTAACTGATGGAAATTTGACAACAAAGCGCCAATTCAAGGTCTTGAATGGTCTACAGCAGGGAACAGTTACTGCGCCCCTGCTATTCTCAAGCTATTGAACGGCTTTGATTTTAATGTCTCGCCAACGCGATCATTGGTAGCGTTTGCTGATGATCTGATCATCTATACGGCAGACCGAAAAGCTACAATAGTTCAGAGCAATCTTCAAAAAATGTTTAATGATGTGCAGCTCTACACCGACAATTGGCGAATGAAAATCAATGCACAGAAGTGCGAAACAATTTTGTTTCGGACAACGCTGCAGGGGGCCAGTCAAGACCTGAAACGTAATTGGAAGGATTTCCACATTATGGCTGATGAGGGTAGTTCAGAACGGGTTCCACATAAATCCTGTGTTCGATACCTCGGCGTTCATCTCGATCAGTATCTGTACTATACTGAACATGTGAAAATCATGCTCAGTAAAGCAGTCGCCGAAGGTCCATGACTACTTTCATGGACCTTCGGCGACTCTTTCATTCCAGATACATTGATCAAGAAGTCAAAGTTATCTGTTACAAGACCCTGGTTAGGCCAGTTTTGACATACGGATGCCAGATCTGGTACAACCAGAGTGCTAGTACAATGGAAAGATTAAGAGTTTTCGAAAGGAAATGTCTTCGTGCATGTACTGGTTTGTACAGAAAGCCTGAGATGGATTGGAAGCACTAACTAACTGCTCAAGTGACAAGAGTCGATATCTTCATATTGAAACTTTTTCTGAATCATATCGCAAGATCTGTCACTGTGAGTGAAAACCCTTGGATTTCACAGCCGTTCCACCCTACAGACGGGTATATTGTGACTTGCCTCGCTACTGGCTTCGTTCCTCCAGAAGCGTTCGTGTATTTGGACATGAATCGATATGTTTTTGATTCTGACGGCGTCCCAATCATATATCACATATACCGACGGGCCACCGATAAGAAGATAAAATATCCTCCGAATCTGAGTTCACGAGACCAACAGTTCCAATGGAGGTACTTATTTGCTTGATTCGTTGAGGCTGGTCGAGCTGAGATGGAGCAATCTAGGTATTGGTGGCTGAATGACAATGTCTAAATTATTCGTGTTTATTTTCTGTTTTTGTGCTTTTTCTCGTTACTTATTTTTTTAGATTCTTCTCATTATTGCTACATCTAGTATTGTTGTTTATTTGTATAATAAATTAGGTATAGGTTTCCACATAAGGTAACGTTTTTTTTCTTTTTTTTCTTTGATTGAACTTATTTAGAACTACGGTGTAACATATTTTTTTTTGTTACTTATTTTTTTAGATTCTTCTCATTATTGCTACATCTGGTATTGTTGTTTATTTGTATAGTAAATTAGGTATAGGTTTCCACATAAGGTAACGTTTTTTTTCTTTTTTTTCTTTGATTGAACTTATTTAGAACTACGGTGTAACATATTTTTTTTTTTTGTGGTAGGGAGGTGAAGGCATTTATGCCCGCCGAGTCTGGCAGTGTGCGACTCCCATGAAGGATACCTTTGGACTACCCACTTAACACCTCCCCTGTCAATCTGAGAACCTAGCCTGGAACCGTTTGACACATTACTTCGGGCCAGGTCTCGTTTTGTTACGCCGTGGGGCGCCTTCAAGCTGGGGAGTCCCTTTCCTAGTGGGAGGGAAGGGGGGAAGAGGAATTGCCAGAAGAGCGATCCCCCAGCCCCAGTGCCTCCGGCTGCTGTGAGTCCCTTTTATATTTTAGGACTGCCCGAGCATAATGTGCCACCTGGTTCCATTTGTCAACCGATTCGAGCATCATCGCAACTATATTATCCGGGGTGAGCTCTCCCGTCTCCCTGCAGATTTCCCTTCGCAGCCTGACCCATTTGGTTTACGCAAAAAATGTGTGACAGGCATTGTCCTCCTTTCCTGGGCAAAACCGACAATCGGGAGACCGTGACTTGCCGATCTTGTGCAGGTAAGACTGAAAACACCCGTGCCCGCTCAAAAGCTGGGTCAGATAGAAGTCAGTCTCACCATGCCCTCGATTTAGCCACGGTCTCACATCCGGGATGAGGCGGGCAGTCCACCTTCCCTTCGTGCAATTCCTCCAAGACTGCTGCCAATCGTTGACCGAGCGTTGTCTCTCCTCGCGGACAACCATCTCCCTCGCATCCTCGTTTCGGCGCAGGTAGATAGCGCGGCGCTCTCTAGCAAGGAGGGCGACAGGTATCACGCCTGCAATCACTCTCACCGCCGAGTCGGAGACTGTCGGATACGAAGATGCAATTCTCAGTGCTCCTCTTCTCTGTACCTGTGCAAATCGTTTTCGGTATACCTCCTTGCTGAGAGCGTCGCCCCATACCTCTGCTCCGTACATTAACACTGACCCTACAGCACTCATCAAGAGGCGTCTTCTTGATGGGCTGGGTCCCTCTACGTTGGCCATAAGTCGACTCAGGGCCGATATTCCCGAAGCAGCCTTCTCAGCCATCGCCCTGATTTGCTCAGAGAAACTCATCTTCGAGTCGATCAGTAGCCCCAGGTACTTCACCGCTGGCTTCGATTCGATCTGCATATCTCCAATACTGATCATCCTTACTCTAGGGATTCTCTTTTTTGTCAAGATGACCACTTCGGTTTTCTCCAGTGCTAAACTGAGCCCGCAAGCAGTCATCCAGTCCCTCACTCGGCGCATTAGCATACCTAGCCTAAGTTGCGCTTATTCAACGGTGCGTCCGGCGACCAGAGCCCCAACATCACCCGCATAGCCGACCAAGCGCGACTCATCTGGCATCTCAAGTCTCAGTAGCCCGTCGTAAGACACGTTCCACAGGTCCGGACCAAGGATAGATCCCTGGGCAACACCCGATGTAATTTCCACACTTCGTTGGCCCTGTGTCGTGTCGTAGAGCAGGCTTCGGTCCTTTAGGTAGTTCCTCAAAAGCCGCATAAGATATTCTGGAACTTGAAAAGAGTTTTCCAGCGTATCCAGAATATCCACCCATCTAGCGGAGTTGACGGCATTCCTGACGTCGAGTGTCACCAACAGGACGATCCGTCGCTTGGTGCGACTATATGCCTCTGCCTTTTGGACCGCGTTCACCACCTCTGCAATCGCATCAATGGTAGAACGTCCTGCTCTAAAGCCGTACTGCCGAGGAGATAGGTCCCCAGCAGCACGAATCGCGTCAGTGAGTCTTCCCTTGATGAGTTTCTCTAGCACTTTCCCAGCCGTGTCTAGCATGCATAACGGGCGGTATGCAGGCGGCGATTCGGGATTTCCCTTCCCCTTGCTGATCAGCACGAGCCTCGCCACCTTCCATCGTACCGGGAAAACCCCATCCCGTAGGCAAGCGTTGAATGTGCTGAGCAGCAAGTCAGGACAATGGTGATAGACGAGCTGCAAAACCTCAGCTGGAACACCATCTGGACCTGGAGCCTTCCTCGCTTTCAGGGAGAGGACTGCCTCCTCCAGTTCCAGCTGTGTGAAGAGTGGGCGCTCGACTGCTGTTTCACCATGGACAGCGTCAACACGGACGGGATGGGTGGGGAAGAGTCCCCGCACTATCGCGTCCATCTTTTCCGCGTCATGTATACAAGGCTTCCGTAGGGCACCAAGTTTCCCCATGACCAGCTTGTAGCCAAGGCCCCACGGTTCCCTATTTACATCGTCCACGAGGTCTTGCCAGCATCGGGCCTTGCTCTTGTTAATAAGCCTGCGAAGATATTTCCTGCCGGACCTGTATGCTGCTAGCCTAGTGTCTGCCTCCTCCCATGTTCGCGCTCGCTGGGCCTCTCGCCGAAGTTTGTGACACTCGCTTCTTTGTTCGGCGATCTCGTTTGACCACCAGTATACTGGAGGCTTACCATGTCGGGGTCTCCGGCGGGGCATGGAAGACTCGCAAGCAGCTATGATGGTACTCATAGTTGAGTTCACCAAGTCCTTGGCTGTAGGCCCTCCACTCCCTGGCGGAGCTCCCAGCGCCTGCCGTAAGCGCGTCAGTGAACTTCTCGACGTCCATCCTCTCAGTCCTCCATCCGACGGTGTAACATATTAGGTACAGGATATAAGTTCATTGTTGTGGTAGTAGTATAAGTAATTTTTGAATAATGCTGGTTGGTTTTTTCTCCTTTTTCCAATTGAATCAATAAATATCTAATAAACTTAATTAATTTAAATTTGCAAGTGCATTTTTTTCATTAAATGTGTTTAACTGATAACGTATAAATTTAGAGAGCCATTCGGGCCATTAAGTTTTTTATAGTTTTATTGTTTGGAATTCGCTTTATGTTCTCTTAAAAATTTATAACGATTGGTATTAAATAAAGCGCTTTTGACTTTTGCCTTTTTTGTTTTACGATTACTGATACCACTAGCTTAACCGATTCTCAAAGATATACATGACACCTATCATTCATGCAAAATCCTAGCAAAACTGTAGTGTCTGAGTCGGTAAAAAGCGCATATTGTTCCATAGCCATATGTTGCCATAGTAATAAATGCAGCGCATATTGTTCCATAGTAATACAGGAAAATTCAAACCGCTATAACTTCGCTAAAAATGATTCAATTTTTATTAAACTTTCAGGATAGATCAATCTTATAAATAGACATCAACGTACTGAATTTCATTGAATTTAATGGTACCGTTAAAATTTTATTCAAGAAAACATAAAATCGATAAATCATACTATTATTAACAAAGTTGAGTGAATTTTTACTTCTAACGTATTTGTTGTTGTTGTACTCACCAAGGCCTACATTCCTGATCGCGAGTGAAAAATTCTCATCAAGACCTTTCATTTGATACCCATATTGGCTACCTTCAATGAAATTTTTTTTTCGGGGGGTCACTCTCGTATATGGGGAGACCCCCCTTAAATACCTTATAAAATTTTTTTTTGTTGAACTTTGAATAGATCACCACTTTACACCTACGCACTAAATTTGATGTTTCTAGCTTAAGTAGTTTCCGAGAAAAACTGCTATGACACACGGACGGACGGACAGACAGGACGCGATTTTAATAGGGTTTTGTAAAATTATTTTACAAAACCCTAAAAACTGTGACTAATCATAACACAATCAAATCTAAATTTTCTTGCCATTTAGTCCAGTCAAATTAGTCCTTAAAATAGAAGTAAGGTTACAAAAATTCCCTTAGAGCTAAAAATTGGTATGAATGTTCAGAATAATATTATAAATGAATTGTGAAAAGTCCCCATCGATCCCCTTGTGCAAAAAATTTTATTGATGGTGAAAGTTTGCAACAATACGTTTTTCGCGTTTTCCAGCCAAACGGTGAGTTTTACAGCAAAAATAGTTGACAAAAATTGTAGATCATCCGGTTCTCTACAAAAAATGTTTCCACACTTTTTTTTCATAAGTATTGCCATTTCCGTGATACAGCGGTTTAAAGAATTGAAAAAAATATTTTTTTCGTAATATGCACACGTTTCCACACCACCTATGAGGTAGTGTGCTTGGCGCTTTTTAGGGTTTTGTAAAATAATTTTACAAAACCCTACTAAAATCGCGTCCTGTCTGTCCGTCTGTCTGTCCGTCCGTCCGTCCGTCCGTCCGTGTGTCACAGCAGTTTTTCTCGGAAACTACTTAAGCTAGAAACATCAAATTTTGTATGTAGGTGCAAAGTGGTGTTCTCTTCAAAGTTCAACTACAAAAAAAATTTTATAAGGTATTTAAGGGGGGTCTCCCCGTATAGAGGACTGACCCCCCGAAAAAAAAATTTCATTGAAAGTAGCCGATATGGGTATCAAATGAGTTAGTTTGGCAAAGTTTGCTTCAAGGGGCGCACAGGGAGGTGAAATGCACGAAAAATTTGTGTCCCCCCCCCCCTCGCGATTGGACACCTGTGATCCGAAAAATCTAAAAAAAATCAAGAATATAGACATTGGTGAGTACAACAACAGCAAATACGTTAGAAGTCGCAATTCACTCAACTTTGTTAATAATAGTATGATTTATCGATTTTATGTTTTCTTCAATAAAATCTTCTATCTTCTATGAAATTCAGTACACAGATGACTATTTATAAGACTGATCTACGAGTATCCTGAAAGTTTCATAAAGATTGAATCATATTTAGCGAAGTTATAGCGGTTTGAATTTTCCTGTATTACTATGGCTATGGAACAACATGCGCTTTTTACCGACTCAGACACTTCAGTCTTGCTAGGATTTGCATTAAAAAACTTCGGGAATGATAGGTGCCATGTAGATCTTTGAGAATCGGTTCAGCTAGTGGTGTCAGTAATCGTAAAAAAAAATAGTGGCTGTTTTAAATGCGAAGATTGGATAATTTTGAGTTATTTTTTCCCAACTTCAACGTTTAATGTGCATGCTTTGAACACTTGATTCAATTTAATGAATGACTGAAGGTGAGTACCTACAATTAATGCTCATAAGTGAAACAAGTCAAGGAGGTGAGAGAGAGCTCCTAGCAAAAGGGCTTGGTAACCATTCTAGGATTCGAAAAAATTGGCCATGAATCGATGGTAACAGTACAGGAGAATAGCCCCTGAAAAAAAAATTTTCAAACGTAGCCGGTATGAGTATGAAATGAACGTTTTCATGGGAGCATTTCAAAACAGTTGTTAAACTGTCAATTTTTGCTTCAGTGGGGGCACAGGGGGGAAATACATGAAAAATGTGTTTCCTCCCTCTCGAATGGACATCTGAAATAATTATCGAGGGAGATATTTATGAGTATAACAATAACAAAAGCCTCAGAAGTCGAAATTCGTTCAACTTTGTTAATAATAGTATGATCTTCGTATTTCATATTTTCTCCAATAAAATCGTCTTTGACATGTTTCTTGATTTGATTCGATCTGGTGACTGCATTTTGTAAATTGAATACAAAACCCTTCTGACATGAGCGTAGGTCTGTTTACCCAACTTGTTTTAACGTGGTTTCCTCGGTAGGCCTATCACACGTTCTATTGTGATCCTATTGAATTCAAATTGAGTATTGAAAATGATGAAAGCTGTGTAAATTATGTGATATATAAATGAAAAAATAATTTGGAAAAATTATTCGTCGGATTCATAATAATCCAATGGAACTTCTAGTGTACTGTCGTTGTTTTCTTCCCCTTCTTTTTCTTCATCTTCTTTTTCTTCACCTTCCTGCCGGATACAAATATGTTTAAAAGTGATGCATCATATGTCTCAACACTAATATCGTAAGTATTCTCATCTAGTATCGATTCAACATTGGAGCACGACTGTCCTTGACAATTGGTACATGCTAAAGAACAAAACAGTCCAACCTTTTTACAGCCGCATTTACCATTGCAACATTTTTTGCAATTGCAAAAGATGGTGTTAAGGAGTTTTTCTGGTGCAGGTGGGAGTAACGTATGAATTGGTTCCAATGCATTATCAACTAACTTCCTACCCCTGTCTTTTGGATCCATTTTATTTCCAAGCCCCCTGTGGTCGATTTCAAAAAAAAATTGTAGCAATCGTTATGATACTTAGCCTCGCCGTCTTTTCACGGCATCAATGCTCCTTTTTCGTGTATAATTTCTTCGACACTGCACATAAATTTTTAAATATGTCTGGTCTTTCAGGTACTCCGAAAACTCATCACCTTTGAAACGGAGCAGGTGTGCGAGCAGCGCCACGCTGACAATTAAATAGAAGACAGATGTTACTCAAGGCCAATGCGACTAAATGAAAATAGGGGCGGAGTTTTTGACGTTCATTTATATTCTAAGAATTTTATAATTTGTATGCATAAGACATAGGGACTCATATGTTTACTCGTATAACGGTTCAAAAATGTGTATAAAAGTACATTAACGGACGTATTATGGATAAAATATTTTTTTGAATTCTTTCAACCGCTATATCACGGAAATGGCAATACTTATGAAAAAAAGTGTGGAAACATTTTTTGTAGAGAATAGGATGATCTACAATTTTAGTCTGAACTATTTTTGCTGTAAAACTCACCGCTTAGCTGAAAAACGCGAAAAACCTATTTTTGCAGACTTTGACAAGGGGGATTGATGGGGATTTTTCACAATTCATTTATAATAGTATTCTGAATTGAAGGGGTATTTGGAAAAACAACCAATGTCAAAAAAGGAAAAAAACTATGTTTTGATGTTGATTATGTTTCTATGTAATCATAGCAATCAAACCTAAAACACAGTTTTTCGTAAAAGTGCATTAGTCAAACGATATTCTAGGTAAAAGTTTGTTTGATATTTGGAAAAACAACCAAAGTCAAGGCAATTTCAGAGAAACCGCCTAAGTCAATGAGTCAACTCATGACAATGGTTGTTTTTCCAACAAAAATGGAAAAACTGCTTGTTTGACGTATTTCATATGTCTGTTCATTCTGTTCGTGGCTTATAGACGATCTAGTTTTCTTTCTCGGTGGGATTGTAGCATAGATATAGAGAGTACTGGATCCGCAATCGGTCGTGAGAGCCGAAGCAATTGGCAACCTTCGCTAAAGTTGTGTGAAGTTGAGGTTTGAAGTGATATGCTCTTGTTTTAGCATTCTATTCACGGCGAAACACGTTCACATTTAAAAAGTTTTTAATTATAAAGATCGCGCGTACGTAATCGGAACTTTAATTCACTGTTTTAATTAAAAATTTACGAAATTTTCATCCGCTTTGACACATGAGTTTTCCCGCGCGTTTCGCGCTCTTTTCGATTCTCTTTTTCTTTGACGTTCGAGTTTTCCGTGAGAGTCGTTTGTTGTTTGTATTCAAACTGTTTTCCGAATGAAAACGAAGGCGCAATCGTGTGCACGTGAAATGAAATTTCGTTGATGTGCGCGGGTGTCAGTGGGGGAAGCGATTCTTCTGAAGAGAGAAAAGAAAAACCTGTCTGGAAAAAAAGGGGAAGGAGAAGCAGAGGGAATCATATAGTTTCGAGAGCGTAAGTTATTTATAACTTATTTATGTGGCAAATTTGCTTCTCACATGGCTGAGTACACAGATTCTCGTTCCTCGTCCATTTGTTTATATGTCTTCGAATTGTAAGTTGTTGTACTGTTGTGTATTTTTTTCTTAAAAAATGGATAAAATACCACGACATGAATTTAGCAGTGTACATTAGAAGGCCAAAAGAAGGAAAATAATTTCTAAACGCGAAAAAATAAAAAGATGCTGGGTTGGCGGAGAGCCCCACATTAATCACGTTGGTCGTCTAAGAAGTGGTGTTGTGACGCGCCCTGACTGCAGGTAGGTACTGTGTTTTAATATTTTATTGATAACAATATTATGTTGATAACTTTTGGCTATCGCCTTTGCTACGTACGATGACCTATAAAGATCTTCATTGTTTTTAGGTGAAAAAGGTTGCAATGTTTCACAAAATTAACGACTGAACAAAAAAAGAAATACTAAGAATCCTTTACAACTATGAAAGTAAAAATGACCAAGACGCGCATCTTACAGGACTAGTATCGTACAGAAGTGTTCAACAAAGAAGTCCTAGACATAACCGTGATGAAGAGGATGATTCGTTCAGCCATGATTCAGCATAGCATATATAATGATGAAGAGTTTCCAGTGTGCTCCACAGCGTTTATGAATTTGCATTGAATTACCAGAGGAAGGCTGCGTACAATTCAGGCCAAAATATCTTCAGGTCAGTTACCCAAAGACGGTAGAGGTAAGCATACCACAAGACCTCATGCAGTCCCAGATCCAATACTGAAGTTAATAAAGTTACACATCAAGAGCTTCAAGGGAAGGCAGTCTCACTACCCTTTACGTAATAACCCAAACACAACATATTTGCCAGAAGAGTTAAGTGTAAAGAAAATGCATGAGTTGTTTTTGAACGAAGTACAGATCAGGATTTCTTATATTTCATATTACACAGTATTTACAAAACATTTTAATACTAAATTTAGCCTTCCAAGATCTGACACCTGCAGCATTTGTGACGAGCTGAATTTAAAAATAATGAGTGAAAATTTTGCTGCTGAAAAAAGTGAACTAAATATTCAAAAAACGTTACAATTAAAGAAAGCTAAAAAATTCCGTGAATTGAAAACTATATATAAAGAAAAGGCAAGGCAAGGAAAATGCATGTTGCTATCATTTGATTTTATGTAGAATCTTCCCCTACCACACATTAAAACAGGCGACGTGTTTTACTCCCGACAGATGTGGTATTATGTGTTCGGAGTGCATAACTTGTCAAACGATGAGGCAACAATTTACTGTTACACGGAAATGACAGGAAAAAAGGGTGCATCTGAGGTCACTTCACTGTTACTTCACCATTTAAATAATAATGACATAACATCAGACAATCTTATTTTACTCAGTGATGGGTGCAGTGGGCAAAACAAGAACCACGTAATGGTATATTTTCAATACTTTTTAGTACCTGTACTAAAGGTATTTAAAACTGTAAAGCATGTACTTCCTGTAAGAGGTCACACATACCTGCCAAATGATGCAGATTTTGCATTGATTGGAAAGAAAAAAGGAGTGTATTCTCCGGAAGTACCAGCAGACTGGGATGAAATCATAAAAACAGCTAGAACACACCCTCCTCCATTCAAAGTGATTCGTGTCACACAAGACCTACTTTATGAAAGATGCATTGACTCCTTACTTCCTTAAGGTTCCGAGACCTCCTCTAAGACTGCGTCAAGCACGTATTATCATGACTAATGAAAAATACCAGCAAATAAAAGTAAAAGAAACATTTTCAGGACCTTCTACTTGTAATCAAGTTCGTAGAAAAGTAACTTTGCCTTCTGAACTTGTACTGAACCCTCTTTATAGTGAACCAATAAAACTGACTGCTGGACAAATTGAGAATTTATTAAGTCTTAGTAAATATTTAACTAAGCCTGAAAATCGCGATTACTACCGTCAAATCGGTGGTGAAGGTGTCATTGATGATCACAACGAAGTTGATGAAGAGGATAATAGCGATGGTTGTGAATTATAATGAATAAATATTTGATATAATAATAAGCCATTGAATTTGTTTTATTTGATTTTAATATTCAATTATTTGGAAAAAAATGCCTATGTCAACATTTTATTTACCTTTTTCGGAAAAAGTGCCTATGTAAAAGTTATTTGTAACATTTTTTATTGCTTAAAAAGAAATTTTTTCGTAACTACACTCATTTAGTACATGTTGATATATGAACTTCCTATCGAGTACCTGTACTTAATTCCATAAGAAGCTATTCTTCTTAAAAACGTTTTTTAACTTCGAGTTCAAAATTTAATAACATTCAAAGTCAAAGTCAAAGTCAAAAGCGCTTTATTTAATACTAATCATTATAAATTTTAAAAGAATATAAAGCTAAGTCCAGACAATAACAATAAAAAACTTAATGGCCCAAATGGCTCTCTAAATTTGTACGTTATCATTCATCACATTTAAAAAAAAACTATAGCAAATTCAAATCAATGGATTATTACATATTTTTAAAATTCAATTGGAAAAAGGAGAAAAAACCAACCAGCACTATTCTAAAATTATTTATAATCTTAACACAACAGTGAACTTTGATCCTACACCTAATATGTTTTAACTTAATTCTAATAAATGCAATCAAAAACTTTATCTTATACTTAAAAAAATCTATAACAATGTTCTTAACTTAAGCGTTTTACCTTATTTCTAACCTAATATAATAAACATAATATAAACCTAACGTATACCTAATTTTTAACAAAATAAACAACACTAAATGTAGCAATAATGAGCTGAAACTCAAAAACTAAATAACGAAAAACACCAAAACTGAAAAATAAGCACGAATAATTTAGACATTGTCATTCAGCCACCAATACCTAGATTGCCCCGTCTCAACTCGATCAGCCTCAACGAATCTAGCAAATGAGTATCTCCATTGGAATTGTTGGTCTCGTGAACTCAAATTCGGAGGATATTTTATCTTCTTATCGGTGGTCCGTCGATATATGTGATATATGACTGGGATGCCGTCAGTATCAAAAACATATCGATTCATGTCCAAATACACGAATGCTTCTGGAGGAATGAAGCCAGTAGCGAAGCAAGTCGCTATATACCCGTCTGTAGGGTAGGACGGCTGTGAAATCCAAGGGTTTTCACTCACAGTCACAGATCTTGCGATATGATTCCGAAGAAGCTTCAATATGAAGATATCGACTCTAGTCACTTCTGCAGTTTGATAAATTCTTCTATTCGATATATAATGTTTCCAATCCGTCTCAGGCTTTCTGTACAAACCAGTACATGCACGAAGACATTTCCTTTCGAAAACTCTTAATTTTTCCATAGTACTAGCACTCTGGTTGTACCAGATCTGACATCCATATGTCAAAACTGGTCTAACCAGTGTCTTGTAACAGATAATTTTGACCTTTTGATCAATGTATCTGGAATGAAAGAGTTTTCGAAGGGCCATGACTACTTTAAGTGCCTTACTGAGCATGATTTTCACATGTTCAGTATAGTACAGATACTGATCGAGATAAAAACCGAGGTATCGAACACAGGATTTATGTGGAATCCGTTCTGAACTACCCTCACCAGCCATGATGTGGAAATCTTTCCAATTACGTTTCAGGTCTTGACTGACCCCCTGTAGAGTTGTTCGAAACAAGATTGTTTCACACTTTTGCGCATTGATTTTCATTCTCCAATTGTCAGTGTACAGCTGTACATGATTGAACATTTTTTGGAGATTGCTCTGAACTATTGTAGCTTTTCGGTCTGCCGTATAGATGATCAGATCATCAGCAAACGCTACCAATGATCGCGTTGGCGAGACGTTAAAATCAAAGCCGTTCAATAGCTTGCGAATAAAGATTGAGAAGAGCAGAGGCGCAGTAACTGTTCCCTGCTGTAGACCATTCAAGACCTTGAACTCGCGCATTGTTGTCAGATTTCCATCAGTTACAACAAACGATTTCCCGTATAACATATTACACATCATGGCGACAAGGTGTCTGGGGAACTTGTCCTGAAGGAGCTTAAAAACTAGTCCATCTAACCACACTCCATATCAATGAGACATGCTCCAACACATTGTCTATCATTTAGTTTCCAACAGATGTCTGAGGTTACTTTCGTTATTGCATGTGTGGTCGAATGCCTGGCCCAAAAAACAAATTGGCAATTCGGCATCAACTCATTTTTCTCAATGTGGGCGTTTAATGCTCTGTTGAGTATCACTTCAAACACCTTGCTGATGTTAGGCAGCAAGCTGATTGGGCGATAGCTTTTGGGGCACGAAGATTCTTTTCCTTTCTTCAAGATCGGAAATACCTTAGCTTTTTCCCACTCATTTGGGAAATATGAATTGCTCAACATGTTGTTGAACAATATGCAATAGTTCCTAATAGCAACCTCAGGCAAATGTCGGAGAACTACATTTGGAATACCATCAGTACCACATGATTTCTCGTTGTTTATCCTGCGAAATATGAAACACAAGTCTTCATAGCTGACAAAATAATCAATAAGATTCAAGCTTGGTATGAGGTCAGATGTTAATGTTTCATTGAAATGAAGAATTGATTGGCCGTTCAGGCTTGATTTGAAGTCGGAAACGATCAACGATCTCTGAAACTATTTCATTCCTTCCCTCAGGGCTTGACAGATGAACCAATTCAAAATGTGTTCCAATCAGGGCAAGTTTATCCAATCCTTCACAAACAATCCTGTTTCCATTTCTTTCCGGAGTCGTACTATCAATTTCGATACCAGCCCTATCGAGAAGATTTATCTCATCACTAGTGACTTCAAGATTCGGTACCTTCACTCGAGGCTTCTTGTGGAATATGCTATTCACTTTCGCGAAAACGCCGTCTGGGCCCTGTCGGCTAATACCCCCCAATTTTTCCACCCATTGATTGCTGACCTCACTCCTGAAGTATGATCGGATTAAGTTCCGGACATTCTTCAGATGTAATTTCAACAAAGACAACGAGGGATGGTTGTAGTCCAAAAATCGTCGATAAATATTGTTGACGCGTGTGAGAAGAAGGCTTTTCAATCTTTTCAACCTAGCGATGGTTGGCGTTTCATATCCTTCCATATTGTTTCGAAGTTTAATCTTGGGAACGACTTTCTCAATCGTTTCCAACGTCAGCTTCTCTAACTTCGACAAATAGACATCTATTTCATCGTTAGTTAGATTCCTGTCATTAGGAACCATTGAGCAAGAGTTGCCACCATCAGAAGGGGGACATTGCTTCTGGTACTCCCGACTAAACTTCTTTTGAAACTTTCCCCAGTCTGTTTTTTTGAAGTTCAACCGATGATTTTCATGTTGGACTGGAATGAGGAAGAAATCATCCCTGTGATGATTGATTTCCATTACGATTGCGTTATGGTCGCTATCATAAGGAAGCACCTGCAGTTTCCGTTGAGGACTATTAAAGTTGAATTCAAGTCTTGCGTCGGCAATGCAAAGGTCCAAATATGAATTTGTCCTAGGGTATGTTGGGAACTCCGACCCATATAGATTGCACCTGTATTCAATTTGGTTCTCTGTTATCCACGATTTCAGGAATATACCTCTTGGATTATTGGTGGCGTTTAGCCATGATGTATGCTTGGCGTTCAGGTCACCAGCAAGAATATAATAGTTCTGCAGCCTGTTCAATTCGAGTATTTCAAACAAGGAATTGAGTTCCTCCTTGAGCCTGAGGACAGTTCCACCAGTTGCATAGGCAGAGATAACGAAGAGGTTATCCCATCCTGGCAGTGAGATTTTGATAACGAATTCGAATTTTTCAATATTTTGGAAATGAAAGGGTCTTCTAACCAATATCCCGGTGCCACCTCCCCCATCACCTATTACCCTATCGTTTCTTATGAATTCAAAATCCTTGAATGTCATAGATTGCCATGAATTGAAGTGGGTTTCGGTGAGAAGCATGATGTCAGGCTTTTGCTTAACAATGAATTCAAGGAGATAATCACGCCGATGTATAGTAACAATAGAGTTGACGTTGATCGAGATGAGACGAATCCTATCCATGGGAATGTGACTGGTTGACAAACTATTTTGGAGCATGTTGGCCCAAACGTTGAAAAACGGAATTGATTTTTTGGTCTTGCTTATTAATTCTGTCTGAAAGCGATTCAAGTTGCTGGTAGATTTTAAGAAGCAGCTCATTATTGTCACTTACATTATTTGTTTTATTTATATTGTTGTCTGCTGGTCCTCTGGCAGCAAGTGCAAATGGTACCCCGGGTTTGATGAAGTTGGGAGGTAACAGATTGTGATTAACTTTGGTTTGCTTTGGGGAAAATTTAGCTCTTGCATCTGAATACCGAGGGCATCCTCGGTATCATGCTGGATGACCAAATATACCGCAATTAACACAATACAATTTTTCTTTTGGCTCCATCTGAGCCAATTTGCATTCACCGGGGGCGTGGACATCTTTGCACTTAACACAGCGATAGTGCATTGCACAATTGGCAGCCGAATGACCGAATCTTCGACACCTGTAACACTGGTTGACCTCAGTGTTTTGGAGGCGTTCCCACCTCACAACTCTAAAGTTTAAGTACCTTACCTGTTGGAGGGCACTCGGACTGCTGTCGTTGGAAATTTGGACTAAATAAAATGGTAACATTTTACCTTCTACAGTTGATCTCCTTGTAGCAAAATTTTTCACACACATGAACTTAACAGCTGGTGCTGCTTCCTGCAACATTTCAAGGAGATCAACTATATTCTCCCAACAGTCGAAGCCCTTCAACAGGAAGGTCTGATTTTTTTCCGCCTTTGGCGTATATGTGAAGTGGGGAGCTTGGACACTATTAAGAGCATCTTTCGCCAGTTTGAAGTCAGCCAGTGTCTATGTCTTAATCGAGAGCTTATCAGCGGTCACTCTTTTAACATCGAAGTTCTCGATTTTATGTTTGGCTGCCAATAACCGAACCATATCTCCTCCTCGCTGCCCAAGAACGTTTACTGGAGGAACTTTTTCATTTACCTTATTAATAGGAGGACCAGCAGACACACCGGTTGGCTTCTTCTCCTTTTGCTTATTTTTTAATTTTAAATATTTAATGAAATTATTACTGCTATCAATATTACCTATGTTATCGTTGCTCTCCATCTCGATGTCCATTTCTTCGTTCATTGCAGACAGCACCGCATAATAATTTGCGCTGTCGTTCGCCCAGGATATTTTCCGCATCATGGATTGTCTTGCTCATATCTTGCGATTTCGTTTTATATGTTGGCACTGCTTTCTCGTTAGTCTTGCTTGTTGTTGTTGTTTCCTGTTTTTCATTCTTCTTAGTTAATATCGGCTCTTCTTTGCCGGACGTATTCTGTGGCTTCACTTTTGGTTTGCTCCCAATTGACAACGTCCGGACCATATCTGCCAAACTCTGCCTCCGGAGTTTTAATTCGTCATTTTGTTTCTTAACCCTTGCATTCTCTCTGGTTACTTTTTCATAATCTTCGCTGGAAAGCGTAATACGCTTTCCATGCTCACAATTGTCTTGTTCATTTTTCCGCTTGTTTATTTTATCATTTGTAATTTTCGAAATGCCTGGCTCTGGGTCCCCCAGCGGTGGGAAGCCGCCGGGCTCCTCCAACCCCCCGGTGAAAAAAACTTTTCTTCTTTCTTGAAACTTTCTCGCAGGTAAAGTCCAGATACTCGATAAATTGTTCGAATAGCTCGACGATGTAATAAGTTTCTTTATAAAATTACTTTCTAATTGAAGTTTTTAAAAATTATTTTAATTTATAAAAATTCTTAACAGGAGCGAATTAAAAACACGTCTCGTATTACCTTCGTCTACACGCAACGAGTTTCAAAATTTAATAAAACAGACAGTGGCGGTTTTCCAAAAAGCCCTTCAATTTTTAGCTCTATGGGAATTTTTGTAACTTTCAAAGTCTTATTTGACTGGACTGAATTGCCAGATATGAATTTAAGGTAAATTTTACACATTCTTCTGATATACCTATATTCCCATTTTTCTCGAGTTTTTTAAGGCTAGGAGGGATTTTACTGGGAAACGTTCCACGTGGGAGGATAATCATACTTAGACATATTTTTCTAATTGACTTGCCTGTGAGTTATACGATTAAGGCACATGTTTGTTAATAATTCAGTGTCTATCAATTGCTTACTAACCCGACTCATTGGAGGCACTCGCGGATTGGATTGGATGTTTATATCAAAATCGCAACGATTTCCTCTTAGAATTGAAATATCTCAATATCAGTCCGCCAGCATCCAAATTCTAACATCACTGTCTCCATACCCTCCACCTTGCCATTCACATACGGGCAAATGCTGGAATTTTTATGAGCTCACATAATCCAGAAGATACCCATAGGTAAGCATATGAGCCCGAGTACATCGCTCGGTGTGTGTTTTCTTTTCTGTGTCATAAAAAATGTAAAAAAGTAGCGAAAAGGGATTCCACCAACATTGGCTGGGCATCACACACATAATGGGGTTAATGGTCTAGTATGTGGCCGCCCGGTTTTAATAGAGTTGAGTGCCAATTAAAAGAGAAAATGGACAGGTCGGTCGAACCATTGACGAAAAATCTCCAAGGCAATCATCCAATTAGATCTTATCGGGCAAATTGGTTGGTTCGTAACGAGATGATTCTTGGCGGACACGGAATGGATTTTCGCTACTTTGATGCGGGCTGTCCATCTTCTTGTTTCGGGCCATGGATTTGAGTTTTTCTGAACCGAATGAAATGGCATGAGTTGAACTGTCCATTACTCACAGGTTAACAGGTGTCGGTTTCTGTTTGTTTCGTCTAATTATCATGGCCCATTTGCATGCCTGCAACCAGCAGAATCTTCAATCTGCGTGAATCGCCAACTAACGGAGTGTGCATCGCAATGTTTCGCGTTAACGACTTATCAAAAGTCCTAAATCATGTGAGAGGTATTATCACATGTTTGGCTTTTGTTTTATGACCTTCTAACAGTACCATTAACAGGAATAGTGGAGCCATCATTCATCTTCGACTGGAGCGCGATTGCATTAAATTGAATGTGAGATGAATAATAAACTAACGTGATTTTCACTTGGAGATTCAAATAAAGATGTTTTAAGATGAAATCGAAAAAGCCATTACGCCGCCTTAGACCTTCGCTTGTTTACGGTACCACCGTCGAATTAAATTTTTCCCAATTGATATCTAATGCGAGGGAAATCCATAAAATTGTCTATTGATCACCACCATATGTTCTGTTCGGGAGTTTATTATATAAAGACATTTTTCCGTGGAACACGAACCCGTTACGGCGTTTCCGTATTTTCATAACCCACATTATCCATTTACACATTCGCTGCGTCATGTCATGTGTGAGCGCATGTAGGCGTCAGATTCTATGCGAATGGCTTGCTCGCATCCGTAAAAACGCATAAAAATTTGTAGCACTTTGAGCTATTGGATTTATGTCGGTGGAGCGACATTGCAGCAGACCAAGACTGAACAGACAGGGAAATGCTCCATAAAAACGCATTCATGAGGGGTCACAAAAATTGCGATTGCTGTTCATAAAACTTGCAACCATCATTGAACAATAATATCGAATCGTTGGCATAAAATTTCATTAAAAACTCTCTTCCTCCATCCTGTCACATCCTTAGATTGTTGCCAGTCCGTTTATTTGACAAATTTACACCTCGGGTATATTGTTTCAGGGGTTTGTAAAAGGAATTTTATAAAGACCTACCAGTTTCGCATCCTGTCCGTCTGTTTGTCCGTCACAGTAAGTTTCCTCAGGAACTATTGAATCTACAAAGCTCAGACTTTGTAAATAGGTCAGAAGTGGTGGTCTCTCAAAAATTTAAGCCTTATTAAACATTTCAAAATTTTTTAAGGGGGAAACCCCCTAATAGCGAAGTGAAATTAAGGTAGTCGAGTGGGGTATCAATAGGAAGGTCTTGATTAGAAATCTTAGAAACTGAAACAACGAAGTCATTTGATGTATCAGGCGGCCCAGGCAGAGGTAAGATGTATGGAAATTCGTGACGCCCCCTCTCCTCGCGATTGGACATCTTTGAGGCAGAAAATCTCAAAAAAATCACGGAGGTACTCGTAGGTGTACATAGGTAAAACTATGAAACTAATGTACACCTACGAGTACACCCATGATTTTTTTGAGATTTTCTGCCTCAAAGATGTCCAATCGCGAGGAGAGGGGGCGACACGAATTTTCCATACATCTTACCTCCGCCTGGGCCGCCTGATACATCAAATGACTTCGTTGTTCAGTTTCTAAGATTACCACAGGAATCGAAATTCACTTAACTTTGTTCGTAATATTGTAGTATAGTTTGTTGTTTTTCGCTTTGCTAGATAAAATCGCAATGGTATCCGTAAACATCTTAAAATGACATAGTCATGTATATTAACATACGATCCTTGTGCCTACAAAATTTAACAGAAACATTTCAATTATATGGAAATCCAACAACAACATGCGGTAAAGAATGGTTTATACAATATTTTCTATCGACCAAGACACCATAATTTTCTTCGGATTTTCATGAATATTTTGCAAAAAGCGTTTTATTTCAATGTATTCGATTGGTCGAGTATTCAGAAAATCTATTCAATATGGGAAAAAATTGCCGTTGTTTAATGTTCATGACAGAAACTCTTAATTTTTCCTACAGAATCGAGTAATTTCTCATATTCGCATGTTCAATGGATTCATACTTCAAATCATTGATTCATATCATCAGAAATGTTTTTTTCGAACCCTAGGTTGATTACAAAGCCCTTCTGGTAGGAGCAGTCTCCTGCCTACTCGACTTGTTATAGTCTCGTTCGTTCAATGGAAATGAAACTGAATCGTTTTGTCGTTATTATTATCGATACATTTACTTGGAATTGTTTTTTGAGGATGACAGTGAGTCAATAAAGGATACAAGTCGGGGTGTACTATGGATAGAATTTATTTATAGGCAGAATAATGTAGGAAGCGCCAATAGGAAAGATGCACGTGGTTTTATGTCCTGCGATATTGTAAAAAAGTATTATCGGGCCAAAAATAACGCCGGGCAAGGGAGTTCAATTGCAAACGTTATAAGCTAATAACTTTCAAACCAATCTCATTTGAAAACAATTGCCTCAGATGGTATGAGTTGTTTTATGTTAGAAATTTGAATTTATATTGTCACATTGAGTGTTTGCTTGTTTTCAGGGGTTTTTGAGCAAATGTGCAAAATGCATTCTCGGCATAATACAACCTTTTTTTAACCGGGAATACGAGTATATATATATGGAGATGTTAATATATTGTCGCGTGTTATGGTTCGCGGCCAATAATTTAGATGTTCCGGGAAAGTGAAAACGCAATGTCTTTTAAATTAAATTAAAAGAGTTTATTTATTTGCTAAAAATGCACAATTACTCATTTAACTATTTCACAATTTTAATTTACACTTTGTCTATAAATTTCTCTAACAACTGTCTTCACTTAACAATCAACGAAAATCACTTTACTATTACTCGATCGCTTTTCAATTCATACTCCACACACTATCGCAGTTTTTACTCTCGCGGTTGAATGAATGGTCCCCACATTCATTCAGCTCGCCTTTATATAGGGTCTCTACCTATTCAACCCATTTCTCGTACATTGGCGAATGTTCTGCCGAGAGGTACCTGGTATATTCGAACAGTTTAATGAATGGAGTGACTTCACTTTCAGATGTTGATCATGCTTGGTGGGTTCTCGTGGTTTCGAGTAAATTCATTTTGTTTATGTCCTTGATGGTTGTGAAAACAATTGCAACAGTAGCTCGCAGAATTCTTTGTACATGTAACACTGCGCCCACCTCAGTTCCTTTCGCCCCGAAAAAATGTGTCGCCAGTTGTAGTTAATTCTCCCTGGATGTAATATGGGACAAGATGGTCCAGGTGCACGATTTTCATTTTGGCTGTTGGCTTACGATGTTCCTGTATTCGGTATACGACGTCGTTGATTAGCTTTGTAACTCGGTATGGTCCCTTCCAATAATGTTGCAACTTTGGAGACCTACCCTTTCGCCGCTCCGGGCTATATAGCCACACCAAGTCATCTTGCTGGGGGCCAGAAGAATTTGCCTTTAGATCATACCTGGTCTTCATGCGGTCAGTAGCCGATTCGAGGTGTTTTCGCACTGTCCGATGTATCTCGTTCAACCGTTGTCTTAGCTCACTTGCGTACTCCGAGACGGTTTGGGGTTTCTCGGGGTGTGTTCCGAACTTTATATCAGCAGGCAGACGAATAGTTTTTCCAAACATGACTTTAGCTGGAGCTTGGCCTGCCGATGCATGTGCGGCAGCTCTTTGCGCCATCAAAAATAGTGGGATGTGTCGGTCCCAGTCCCTTTGGTTCTCGTCAACCATCTTGGCCACGTGTTTATTAAGAGTGCCGTTGAAACGTTCGACCATTCCATCGGATTGAGGATGCAGCGGTGTTGTCCTCGTTTTCCGTATCCCCAGCAGCTCGCACATTTCGCCAAAAACTAGTGACTCAAAGTTTCGACCTTGATCCGAATGTAGTTCGCAAGGTACGCCGTACCTACTGACCCAATTTAACACTAGCTGTTCGGCTACGGTAGTTGCTTCCTGGTTGGGAATGAGGTAGACCTCTGGCCACTTGCTGAAATAATCGGCTACAACCAGCGTGTATCGATTTCCCCATTCGGATTCAAGGATAGGTCCTGCGATGTCAACAGCAACCTTTCAAACGGTACACCCACGTTGAAGGTTTGCATTTGTCCTCTCAGTTGTCGCTTTGGACCTTTGACGGAAGCACAAATCGTGCATCTGCGGCACCAATCCTCTACGTCTTCTCGAGCATGGAGTAGAACCTTTCCCGCAATTTCGCTAAGGTCTTGTTAACGCCAAGGTGGCCTTCCGAGGAGCCTTCATGCATCTCCTTAACCACATCGTGGATTCAGCTTTTGGGAAGTAAAGTTTGCATCCTTTAGGAGCTGCCATCCACCATTTCCCATTTCCGGTTGAGTGTGCCACCCTCTGCCTGAAGGGAGTTCCATTGTGCCCAATAGCTTTTCAGGGTTGCACCTTGCATTGAAACGTCTTTCCGCTCAGGTCGCCCAGTCGTCTCCTTCCATACAAGCAATGGTCCGATGTCTCCATCGGCTAACTGAGCATTTCGAATCTCCTCCGATGACCAACCTTCATCGAATTCGGCCGTTATCAATCGCAGATCAACGGGCGGTTCCTTTTCCTCAATCCGTCAGCAATGCTTGCAGTTAGCTGGACATGGACGGCTGGATAGGGCGTCAGTATTTCCATGAGCTTCGCCCTTCCGATGAACAATTTCGTAGTCGTATGACTGCAATCTTTCGATCCATCTCGCAACTTGTCCCTCGGGGTTTCTGAAATTGAGCAGCTATCTCAGTGATGCACGGTCCGTTCGAAGAACAAATTTCTGGCCATATAGATACTTGTGGAACTACTTGGTGGCCTCTATTATAGCCAATAGCTCCTTCCTGGTCACGCAGTAGTTCCTCTCACTTTTTGAGATAACTCGACTGTAATACGAGAGGCCTCTTTCTTCGCCATCGATCTGCTGGGAGAACATAGCTCCAATACCGCAGTTGCTTGCATCGGTGTCAACTACAAACATTTTTCCGGGCTTCGGATATGCCAGCACGGGTGATTCACACAGCTTCTCCTTCAAGGTCTCAAAGGCTACCTGGCATTGTTCATTCCAGACATACGGACGATTTTTCTCGATTAACTGATGAAGACACTTAGCTATTTTGGCAAAGTCTTTGACGAATTTTCGATAGTAGGTCGCCAGACTTAGAAAACTTCGTAGTTGGCGCTTGTTGTTTGGTGTTGGCCAGCTTTTCACGGTTTCAATTTTCTCAGGATCTGTTTTGACCCCTTCTGCTGATACGACGTGTCCCAGGTATTTTACTTCAGCTGCGAAAAGGGTACACTTGTCGGGACTATGTTTCAAATTTGCCAGTTGCAATCGGGAGAAAAACTCTTTTAAGTTCCGCACATGCTCTTCGAACGTTCTCTCGATGATGATGATGTCATCTAGGTACACCAAGCTGGTTTTCCGGGTTAGGCCACATAGCACGTAGTCCATCAGGCGTTCAAAGGTGGCTGGAGCATTGCAAAGCCCAAATGGCATCACCGCAAATCGCTACAATCTGGTCCCACATGAAAATGCGGTTTTCTCTCGGTCCTTCTTGTTGATTTCTACCTGCCAGTAGCCACTCTTGAGATCGCGTGTAGAAAACCATTTTGCGTCGGCCAAAGTTTCCATGATGTCATCGATGCATGGGAGCGGGTAACTATCTTTCTTAGTGACATCGTTAAGCTGCCTATAGTCGACACAAAAACGAGTGCTACCATCCTTTTTCTTTACTAGAACTACTGGCGCGGCCCATGGACTGACAGAAGGTTCAATAACGCCTTGTTTTTCCATGTCCGAGATCAGCGCGCTGACTTCTCCTTGTTTGGCCATAGGAAGACGTCTTGGTGCTTGTCGAATCAGCTTGGTTCCCTGTGTATCTATGATGTGAGTTACCATAATCGTTCGGCCTTGGTCATCCGGGCTTGTTGAGAAGATGTCACTGTACTTGGTGACCACATCAGAGGCTCGCTTGAATAGCTGCACTGGCAATTTGACCTGCTTCAATATTGCAAACGTGGATTCCCGGGCTTTGTCTGTGTCTTGCCTCCTTTTCCAATGATAGTCGTGAGTAGCTTCCAAAGTGGTGATGGTGGAAACAAGTTGGCTGCTGCCGATGACTTCTCCCGCTTTGATGATCGTGGTTGAGTCTGCAATGTTAAGGACTCTAACTGGTACATATCCATTCCTTATAGATCTTACAGGGCTTCGACCAACAATCAAACTGCGCAATGCGGACGTCTTCGTTGGCTCTATCAGATAAGATCGGTGGTCTCAAGAATCACCATCAAGCTTGGCCCATACAATGCTCTCGGAAGATTTCGGTACATCAGTGTCGGTACATACTACCACATTAGTCTTGGAAATTTGGACGCTGGGACCCTCCATCAATACTTCAATATTCTGCCATTTCAATACACGTTTGCCCAAGTCCAACGTGATTCCATGTGGTCGCAGAAAATCCATTCCGAGAATGCAGTCATCCATAATGTTCGCGACCAGAAAATTATGTCGGAACGCAAGGTCTCCCAACTGTATCTCGAGGTTGACCTCTCCATGGACAGGTGCAGTTTCTCCCGTAGCAGTGAGGAAATCCTGCCCTTTTGAAGTAGTTATTGCCTCACATGGTCTGGTCGGATGATCGATCGGGTTGCGCCAGTGTCGATGATTATGGTGCAATGTTCTCCGTCAACTTGACACGGAAGGCATAAGTCCGCTTCTCCACGATGTAGTCTTGATACGGTGATGGTGGTGCTGGGGACGTTGATCCTCCTAGCCAACTTCTGCCCCACAAAGTTGGCTCTTACATGTTTCCCGACCCCACAGTTTGAAGGGTTTCCATTCTGGGCTCCGGACTCGGTCAAGATCTTCTCCTAGCTGCACACCCTGGACAAAAGCTCGGTTTTCTTTGCTTCTTGCAGTCTCTTCGCCGGTGCCCCTTCTCTCCGCAATTCCAGCATCTAGGTGCACCATTTACCTGCGGCTCTCACTCAATTTTGACGCGCTCACACCTGCATTCGTCTGCCACTACCTCGCGAATCCGAGCAGTGGTACGAGTCACATTTTTCGCTGCCTCAAAGTTCAGACTGTAGGCCAATGCGTCCTTAACCGTTTGCTTTTGAGCTAAACGCACGGCTTGTTGCAATTCCGGCTCCTTTAGTGCGCTGATGAATGCTTCTGTTGCTGCATCATCTCGATGTTCTGGGTCGTAGGCGGGGTAAGCCAAAAGTGCCAGTCGCTCAATGTCTTGTGCTAGCTGCTGTAGGGTTTCACCAGACTTCTGCATCCGATGCCGTAGGTTTGAACGATAAATCTGCTTCAGATGATCGTCTCCATAACGCATGTCAAGCGCATTCATTATAGCAACCGAGTTTGAGTGCAACTCAATGGGGATAGTCTGTAAAAGCTCGGCAGCTGGGCCTCTTAGAGCAAGAATTAATGCAGTTGCTCGTTCCTGCTCATTCCAGTGGTTTGTCCTAGCGGCAGCTTCAAACTGTGTTTTGTAAATACTCCAGACCGTTTGCCCGTCGAATATTGGTGCATTCACATTTCTGGATATGCTATGCGCTGCGGTTACAAGTGGGGCTGGTGAGGTGGTTACTACTGCCTTCGCTGCTTCCAATTCTTTTTTCATGTTTTCCATCTCATGGTTGATTCTATTCCTCGACCTGGCTGATCTCATTGTTGATTCTCTCCTCGACCTGGTATGCCTTTTCCTCGACGCATTTAATTTGGTTGTTGAGACTACTGAGCTCTGCTTTAATTTCGGTAGACTGTTTTTCCAAATCTGTCTTCAAATCAGTTGACTGCTTCTCCAGCTTCTGTGCGATGTCTGCCTTGATTTCGAACGCTTGTTGGTCTAGCTTCGCTGATTGTTCATTTAACTTCGCTGATTGTTCATTTAGCTTCGCTGATTGTTCATCTAGCTTCGTAGTTAAACTGGATGTTAAGTTGAAAGACTGTTGTCGCTGCTCTTGCTGCATCAGCATCAACATTTGCATCAGCGAATTTTCTGGTTCTTTGATTTACGCGTTTCTGCTTCTCCACCTTCTGCACCATTTTCTGCATCTGAGGGTTCACCTGAACCCAGATTTATGCCTTCCGATTCGATCGCGTCGCGCAAGCGTGCAATCAGTGTGGCCTTTGTACCTTGCGTAGCCAGATTTCGCTGTTCCAACTCTTCCTTACGCTCCGACATGGTCAATTCATTAATTCTTAGATGCAAGTTTCGTGGCATTTTTATAGTTTCGGCTTTTCGTGTTTTTTTTTCTTCCAACAGTTTTCACGTTAAACTTCACTATTGTGCACTTTAAAAATGTTTAAATGTTTTCACTTTCGAAATTTTCTTTCTCACGTCTCGACACCACTGTCGCGTATTATGGTTTGCGGCCAATAATTTAAATGTTCCGGGTAAGTGAAAACGCAATGTCTTTTAAATTAAATTAAAAAAGTTTATTTTTTTACTAAAAATGCACAATCACTCATTTAACTATTACACAATTTTAATTTTCACTTTGTCTATAAATTTCTCTAACAACTGTCTTCACTTAATAATCAACGAAAAACACTTTACTATTACACGATCGCTTTTCATTTCACACTCCACACACTATCGCAGTTTTTACTCTCGTTGTTGAATGAATGGTCCCCCCATTCATTCAGCTCGCCTTTATATAGGGTCTCTACCTATTCAACCCATTTCTCGTATATTGGCGAATGTTCTGCCGAGAGGTACCTGGTATATTCGAGTAGCTTAGTGAATGGAGTGACGTCACTTTCAGATGTTGATCATGCTTGGTGGGTTCTCGTGGTTTCGAGTAAATTAATTTTGTTGATGTTCTTGATGGTTGTGAAAACAATTGCGACAGTAGCTCGCAGAATTCTTTGGACATGTAACAATATTGAAAATATTTTTTACAAAAGTCAGTTGGAAATTAATTTTTTGATTGAAAAGCATCACCGTCGAATTTGAGCAATTATCTAATACATGCAGTTTTACTTCTGTAGAAGTTTCGAGAGGCGGAAAGAAGACACTCAAAGCCCACCCCAGGTTGATTAATATTATTGCTTCGAATCGAGCAGCGCGATGGCTTTAGCCATCAAATAGAACGATCATGTCTATCGCCAACAATAACGGACGAGAAAAAGTTAAAGCAAAGATTCGAAAAAGAGAACACTAAAGAAAAAGAAAAATTCGAAATTTCATCAGTCGACAGAAGCGAATAACTAGTTACAGCTAATCACAAAGCTAATGACATATTGAAGGAGTATGAGTAGTCTCTTTCAGGTGCTTCAAGAAGTTGCACCAGAAAAAAAAATTGATTGTAAATCACAACTTTGTAACAATGAGATCGATTGTCGAACGTACTTAGTGCAAATTTTGAACAAAAGCAGTCCAAGTGCCCTTCGAAAAATATGGTACTTAAACTTCCGAATGGTGAGCTGGGAACGCCTCCAGAAAAGCGAGGTCAACCAGTGCTATAGGTGCCAAAGGTTTGCTCATTAGGCTGCCAATTCTGCCATGAAATACAGATTTGTAAAGTGTAAAGATGTCCATGCCCCCGACGAGTTTAAATTAGCTCAGACTGAGCCTAAAGAAAAACAATATTGTGTGAACGGCGGTGTCTTTGGTCATCCAGCATCATATAAAGATGCAAAAGCAAAAGTTATTTCAAAACAAACACAAGTATACCGCAGTGTGACTGAGTCAAGCCTGGAAGCACTTGCTACTAGAGGGCCAGTTGATAACAATGTGAATAATGTAAATGGCAATAATGAGCTGCTTATCAAAATCTATCAATAGCTTGAATCATTTTCGACAAGAATTAACGAACAAGTGTGTAATAAACATAAGTAGTCGAGCAGCCCTGTGGTGATCAGGAAACTGCTTAGTTTGTTGTTTTACAAGTGTAAAGTAAACTACATCCGTCAAGTTTCAATCCTTTAGGCAGAGATGAGTGGTTCACTTCAGCCACTTTAACATCTTTAGGTTTGACATTCCCCTTGTAATGCAACGACCTTCTTCGGAGAAAGTAACGGTTGCTTTTTGTGTAATGTTTGCGTTTGTCTCAAGCCTCCGTGTCCGCTAACTCAAACGAGGCAAAAAATATTGCATTACTGTAGAGTAGCTTAATTGACACCTAATAGAACATTTCTGAAGATAACAAAAAGTGATCGGTACGTCTTGTAGAGTAGAGTACGCGTGATAAGTATTTTGTAGTGTAGCTTCGTGGCTCGACAAGAACCCGCCTCATATGATCCCGCGAATGCTTGTCGTCAACCACGCGTACGCGGTTGTTAAGCGAAGCTAGTTAGCTGAGCTCGGTGATGTTTTAGCTCGCTAACACTTGAGCCAGACCATCGGCACCCGTGTCCTACACGGACATTAAGAAAATCATTACAAGTGCAGTAATTGAACAGTCACACAAGCAAACTGCTCGAAAACCTTCCTATCTCCTATTCAACATTTTAATGGCAGATTTAGGAAAATATTTAATTACTTCCATTCAAGTCGTAATTTATAAAATAGTTTTCTTTCTTCTTATTATTGTTATTAAATGTAATTTTATATCAATTTTCCTTTATATTAAATTTAAACGTTTCCCTGTAATTATATTCTTCATGGGATTTATCTTTTATTACTATTTAGAATCTTTTTCGTTTTGCTTTAATTCAATTAATATTTCTTAAAATTTTTTTTTTAAATCTGTCAATTAAAATGTTGAACACGGAAACACTGATTTAGTGCACCCCAATGATGTATTACATGACGAAAGGCAATTGCACGCGGCCGAGTGAGCAGCTGATGCGATTTTACCGTGTACACGGTAATGGAAAGAAAAAGGTCGGGAATTTCAGGGACGGAGCGGGCGAGTCTACTTACGACCTTCACTTGGCAATCACACGGAGAACGGCGATAAAAAAAAGTCATCTGAAGAAAAAATAAATATTAGGTAGCTCGTTCCCCGAAGTGAAATTTAATTTGAAGAAGTACGAAGAGCAAGAAATGAATAGTGCAGTTTAAATTGTTCCATTAGATGTGGTGCTCGGGCGATTTGTATTGTATTGTGTATTGTATTTGTTTCTTCTTTCCGGTGCTTCTGTATGAATCCGAGTATATACTCGTACATCTCGATGATGATGATGATTGTAAAGGGTTTTCCAATAAGAGGTAATATTCTTAATAGCCCGCTATCTCGGTAGATGTCACTTTTGAAGCTCGTACGTTTTCGTGTCGTCGTGAAGCACCTTGTCGGACCGCAAAACAGTAATCGGTGGAAAAATTTGAGCTGTTGGGATAACTTAGTGATGTGAAGAAAAAAACCCGTGCACGTCACTCAAGAACAACCGAGAATACTGCTGGTGTAGCCCAAAGTGTTGAAGAAAACCCAGATTTGTCCACTCCTCGTCGTTCTTTGGAACTAGGCACTCCACAAACGTCATTACACCGTATTTTGCATAAAGGTTTGGGTCTTAAGGCTTATAAACTGCAGTTAATATAAGAATTGAAGCCGGTCAATCATCAACAACGTCGTGTCTTTGCTGATTGGGTCCTTGAAATGCAGGAAAATGATGCGGAATTCCATCGAAAAATCATCTTGAGTGATGAGGCCCGTTTCCATCTCGATGGCTTCGTCAGCAAGCAAAATTGTCACGTCTGGGGCACGGAAAACCCAAGAGTTATTGTTGAAAAGCCCCTCTATCTTCAACGTGTTATTGTTGGTGCGGTTTATGGTCCGGCGGAGTCATTGGACCTTACTTTTTCGAAAATGAGACTGGAGCAACAGTTACGGTGAATGCATTGCGCTATCGAGAGACGATTAATGATTTTTCATGACCGGAATTGGATGGTATTGATCAGGACAGCGTTTACTTTCAACAAGACGGTGGTACGTGCCATACAAGCAACGAAACCATTGATCTTTTACGGGAAAAGTTTCCGGACCGTGTTATCTCTCGAAGAGGTGATCACAATTGGCCACCGCGATCTTGTGATTTAACACCTTGCGACTTCTTCCTTTGGGGTCACGTCAAAGAGAAGTTCTACGCCAACAGCCCAGTGTCGATTTATGACCTCAAAGATGGTTTTCGTGAGGCAATCGAGGACAAAGGGCAGCCAATCTGCGATTTGGTTATGAAAAATTTCATGAATCGGATATGGTCCTGTAAGCGTGGTCATGGTGGTCATTTGCCTGATGTTATCATCCACTACTAACATACCTTCTTCTTTATAATGAAATAAACAGTCGATCATTTATATTAAAAAATGGCATTTTTATTTTAATATCAAAATAACACCTCTTAGTGGAAAACCCTCTAGCTTTCTTAACTTATGTTTAACCGCAGACTAATTGGTTTGTGACGTGGAGTAGCGGTACCTTTGCTGTCTCGAAAGGTGGGAGTGGGCTCAGCTGGCGCGAACCATTGTGTGGAGTACTCAAGTAATTCGCAAGGCGTTCGGTTCGTTGTTGTTTGTGCGAAAATCATTCCGTTGCGCCTAATAATTTGAAGAGCAAACGCCGAGTGGTGGTTACATGTGCCCATGCACCGAGCTTAGATTATTTCACGCTTACCCAAATCTATATATGCCGATAAGGTCAATTATTTATTTAAATGTGGATTGTACATTTGTCTTTTAAAAAGTGAAGTGCATAAATCGTTGAGAATATTTCCAACTCTATTGTTAAAGTAGAAAGAAATCAATTGCGAAAAGTGAATAACGGAAAACATTCTTTTGTTTTATTGTTCTCCGTAGTTGCTGCTATAAATATTGGAGAAACAGTGTAGACGGATGTGGGGAAAAATAACGGCTCGAATATCCATGTAATGTTGCTAGGAAATTGATTTTGTAACTAATATTTCTAAACGATTGAAATATATTGCGGGCGAGATTCATTGCAAATATTTTGGTTTTGTGTGAAAGACTCGTCTTAGAAGACGTGTCAAAAGTAAACAGTGAGATTGAAGAAGTATTTGAATCGCAATTAATACAAGGACATACGCTCTGAGTGAAATGGCTATATTCTTTCAAATGGACAATATTAATCAATTCGAAATTATAATAACACCTAAAGAGCTGTGACATGGCAGTGCGTGTTTGATTGTAAATTTTCAAAGATTTGATGGGTTGTCCCGGCGAGATTAGCTTGAAATCCAAGTATTTGTTCCGAATCAACGAGAAGTGTTGAGTGATTGCTTTTAATTCGATTTTGCGTTGGATATCATTAAAAGAAGTTCTTGGACGAAAACGTTCATAGTCGAAATCGCCAATCCGGAAGCCGAACTGCATTTCATTAATATCAACGTAATTGGATTGACACGCTTGACCAAGGAAATAACTCGATATCAACGTCTCGTGGACTTTCACGTCTGTAGCCTAAACTCGCTTCAGTTTCTTGCATTGCGATGAATGGTTCGTAAGCTTTTACTATAGGTTGCTTAAATGCATAAAAAATTGGTTATGTTGGGATTAAAATTCAAGCAATCTAAGCGATACGTATAATTCGACCAAGTTATTATTTCATCCAATTTTTTTTTTTTGCTGAACTACGTCTTATTCTATGTTCTATTCTAATTATCTTGTCTGTAATACATTGAGTCCTGTGAAAAGTCATATAACAAATGAAAACATTAATGAAAACTCAACTGTGCCCATCAGGTCAGGTGTCCGGTTATTTGTCATAGCAGTTTTCTCTTTTCAGTGTTATAAAATTATCTAAGTGTCAGATAGGGTGAAGTCTCGAAAGATTCTTTTCATTTATTTGTCAGTAGTATTCAATTTTTGTCTCAGATAAAGGGCCTTCATGAGAATTTTCGAAACAGAGACTAGAATTATGCAATATTTATTCTTTTGGACCATATACGATTGACGTGAAAATCTTAAAAGAGGATCACTTTGTAAGTGTAAAAGGAACTATAACCACCGAAATCTGAAATGAGTTGTGATGCTGCGGTTTCCGATGAAGTGTGTAATAGTAGTTTCGAATACATTATGCTTTCGGGCTTGTCATGAAATAACAAAATTTGCTTGAATCTTTGTATTGATTTAATTATTATAAATAGACGTAAAGGAATTAATACTGAAGTAGTATACATAAAATGAATTGTTAAACTCTACACCTTTCGGTCTTCCCATTTTTATTTACCTGACCGGGTATAGGACCCACAACGATGGCAGGCACCTTCTATAACATGGGCTAGCCATCGGGTGTGCTCCTCTGTTTCTTTGTTTAACAGGGTCTCGTGCCGGGCAGAGTGGCCTTCCGCTCGCATGCCCATTTATGATATAGGGTTATGTGATTTCATTACATAACGCTATAGCATAAATCGGTTACGTTTGTATTTCTCAGTTGAGGGAAAGAGTCATACAAAATGCTTTTGTATGAGTTTTGCACCGAAATGGAAAATATATGGCCACGTCTACGTTTGGATTTTGATCCGGTTGGGAGTCGCGGAGGGGCACCACTTCCATTTGGATGCCCTACTCTCCTAAGTCCGTCTGTCTTCCCCAGGTCCAGTTTGTCCTTTGCGTTAGCAATTTCGGACCCTTAGATGATTACTTACTTTTCGACTTCGGTCGACATTTATTTAACCCCAGAAATTCGTGGATACGAAAATCTTTTCTAGTGGGTCCATGTACTGGAGAAAAAACCCGCCCCCCAACACCACAATGCTAGCTTGCCAGCGCATTTACGCGTGCCCAAGCAAGGCAAATCTCAGCGGATCCCAACATCCACTTCTGCTGAGGCAGCAGACCATCACTGCAGTCCTTCACGGACATTGTACTCTACTCAATTCACTACACAAGGTAAAAACATTAATTTTGTTTTTCAACGTTTAGGCCAACATGTCCCCAAACAACTTGTCATCCAGTCACATCCCCACGATCAACGTTAACTTCAATGTGAGTTTACTACGGCGTGACTGTCTCTTGAAATTCCTCGTCAAGCAGAAGCATGACATAATGGTCCCCACTGAAACAAACCTGAATTCATGGAACTCCAAAACATTTAAGGATGTTGAATTCATTAGAAAAGATAGGATAATAGATGGTGGGGGAGGTGGCACCGGGATATTGGTTGGAAAACCCTATTGTTTCCAAAATATTGAAAAAGTCGTATTCAAAAGCTTTGAATTTTTTGAAGTGTCCGCTATCAAAATTTCAGTGCCAAGTGGGGATAATCTCTTTCTTTTCTCTACCAATGGAACTGGTCGAAACGTTCTCAAGTTCAAGGAGGAGCTCAATTCCTTGTTTGGAATACTTGAATCGCAGGCTGCATGGTTATCAACCGGGGTTATCAGAAGCAATGTCCTCCTTCTGATGATGGCAACGCTTGCTGAATGGTTCCTTATGACAGGAATCTAAATAACGATGAAATAGACGTCTATTTGTCGAAGATAGATAAGCTGACGTCTGAAACAATTGGGAAAGTTGTTCCCAAGATTAAATATCGGAACAATATCGAAGGTTTGAAACAACAACTATTGCCAAGTCAAAAAAATTGGAAAAGCTTCTTCTTACACGCGTCAACAATACTATCGGCGATTTTTGGACTACAACTATCCCTCGTTGGCTTTGTTGAAATTACACCTGAAGAATGTCCAGAACTTAATCCGTTCATACTTCAGGGGTGAGGTCAGCGATCAATGGGAGGGAAATTGGACCCGGATGGTGTTTTTGCGAAAGTCAAAAGCATATTCCGTAAGAAGTCTCGAGTGAAGGTATCGAATCTTGAGGTCACTAGTGATGAGATAAATCTTCTCGATAGGGCTGGTATCGAAATCGATAGTACGACTCCGGGTAGAAATGGGAACAGGATTACATGTGCTGGATCGCATAAGCTTGCCCTGATTGGAACTCATTTTGAATTGGTTCATCTACGAAACCCTGAGAGAGAGAACCAAATATATTCCGAGCTTGTTGAAGCAAACGTTTTCGACGTCAAATCAAGGTTGAACAGCGAATCAAGTCTCCACTTCAATGAAATTTTATTATCAGAGCCCAAACCGAGCTTGAATCTTATCGATTATCTTCTTAATTCCGAAGACTTGTGTTTCATATTTCGCAGGATAAACAACAAAACCCATATGGTATCAACGGTGTTCCAAATATAGTTCTCCATAATTCACCTGAGGCTGCTATTAGGAATTATTGCATATTGTTCAACATTATGTTGAGCAACTCCTTTTTCCCAAATGAGTGGAAAAAGGCCAATATATTTCCAATCTTTAAGAAACGAAAAACCTTCGAGTCCTAAAAGCAATCACCCAATCAGCTTGCTGCAAAACGTCAGCAAGGTGTTTGAAGTGATACTCTACAGAGCATTAAACGCCCACATTGAGAAATATGAGTTGATGGCAAATTCTTCATATTCTTCTCAGCACTACAGCCCCTCTCGGGTTTTTGCTTCCTGTAAATAGCGCCTCCAACTGTCTCGGTCCATTGAGAACGTCCACCAATTTTGAAATCCGAGCAGCAATGAACTGTCTTCGTCGACCGAGTCAAACCAGCGTTTCCTCAGTTTCCGCACTGGTCTCCGGCCTTCAGTTCTCCCAACAAATACCCTTTTGGTAATCCGTTGTTCATACATGCGATTCATGTGGTCAGCTCATTGCAGCTTCCGCAGTCTTACAATCTTTGAGACCTCCGGTTTGTCGAAAATTTCATACAGCTCATGGTTGTATCGAATTCACCATTGTTCCCCGTTTAGCCTCGCTTCAATTATTTGCCTCAGGACCCGTCGCTCAAAGGCGTTCAATATATTTGCGGCTGCTTGAGTTAGGGTCCATGTTTCACACCCATAGCATAATACAGGTCTTATCACAGATTTGTATACGTGAAGCTTTGTTTTCCTGTGTATGCAGCTGGTTCCCAAGATCGTCAATACTGAATAAAATATTTTATTTCGGCGTATTTCGTCTCTTTCATTACCCATCTTGGA
Organism: Odontomyia ornata; assembly: GCA_963969285.1. Lineage (NCBI taxonomy): Eukaryota > Metazoa > Arthropoda > Insecta > Diptera > Stratiomyidae > Odontomyia > Odontomyia ornata. The sequence continues at coordinate 374,090,854 of OZ017739.1, read as the reverse complement.
TATTTTGGCACCCAAACACACAAATTTGCTCACATTTTTGATACTGTATTCACCAAGTGTGATATTTTGCGAATTTGAGGTATTTTTCCTCGACTGCGTCACGAGCTTTGTTTTATTTTCATTCATTTGTAGCCCCACAGGTGCTTCACTGTCGATTTTCAGGTAGATTTCTTTGGCAGTTGTTAATGACCGTGACAAAGTGTTGATATTGTCTGCATAGACTACTACTTGGGTCGACTTGAATAGTAATGTATCTCGCGTATCGACAGGTAGCTTCCGTATGACGTACTCCAGAGCCAAATTGAATAACAATGGGGCCAGCCCATCTCCCTGCTTTAGTCCAATATTTGTGTGAAAGGCATCGGTGAGTTGGTTATTGATGTGGTCGTTGAAATCATTGTCATTTTGGTAAGGCGGACTAATTTGGGTGGGATGCCAAAGGAAAGCATTATTTGGTACAGTACGTTACGATCTATACTGTCGTATGCTTGCTTAAAGTCAACGCGAATTCGGTGTACGTCTATGTTAAACTCCCAACATTTTTTGGGTACCTGCTCCGCTGTGAATAATTGGTCTATTGTCGATCATCCTGCTCTAAAACCACCTTGATACTACCTAATGATACTGTTGACGTATGATCCGATTTTATTCTCTCAGATTCTTGAAAATATTTTGTACGCCGTACAAAGTAGTGATATGCTTTTGTAATTTTCGCACTTTAGCTTGTCGTTTTTTTTGTAGATAGGGAATATTGATTGACTGACTCCACTCTTTCGGCATATGTTCTTGTTGCCAAATGCGCTGGATGACTTTGTGAATAGCTTGAAGGACATTATTGCCACCATATTTGATGAGCTTCACTGGAATCTCATCGCTATCCGGCGCTTTATCATTTGTTTGGGCTTTGATGATGGAACAAACTTCATCCAGATTTGGTGGGGCCAATGGAAGCTCTCTGCAGACATCTATAGGCTTCGATGATCTGGAACTGTGCGAAGGATTAAGGAGGTTCTTGAAATATGATGCCCATCTTTCCTTAATCTTGATTTCATCAGCGATGATAAGGCCGATGTTATCACGATAGAGCGTGATTTTGGGCTGATAACCACGTTTCACGGTTTTCACTACTTTGTATGCTGGTCTTGTGTTGTTGCTCGCTAAACTAATATTCATACTTTTCAATTGGTCATCATAGTATTTTCTTGTCCTAGTTCTAATTATCTTATTTGCTACTGTTCTGAGATTTTCAAAGTGTTCTCTCTTCGTCCTGGTTTTCCTACCTACGTATTCTATTCACGCTTCATTCTTTTTATCTAGCGCACTCTGGCGCTCATCATCGAACCAATCATTCCTCCTGCGCTGGATTTCCGGTCGTTTTTTCTGCCACGGTCTTAATAGCCGTTTTCACTTCCATCCAGAGCTCATTACTCGTCTTCAACGATGCGTCTGATAAGATGGGAGCCAGCTGGTTGTCGGGGGTCTCCATGAAATGTTTGGCCACAGACGCCGTTTGGAACATTTCGATGTCAAATTTTTATAGTGGGCTGGTCTTCGCCGAATATTTCTTTGACATACGACATCGATAGTTTAATTTGAAATGATCTGAGCTACAGTTGTCTCCTCGGTATGTACGGACGTCAAGTATGCTCGAGGCGAGGTTTTGTGTGTTGCCATCCGGTGATACCCAGGTCATTTTATGAATGGGTCGATATGGGAAGCAAGTTGAAAGTATGACTAGATTTTTGCTACATGAAAAGTCAATCAGGTGCTGACCGTTATCATTTGTTTCATCGCGAAGGCTATATCCTCCATTCGTTTCCTGATGAGATATTTCATTGCCAACCTTAGCGTTGAAATCACGCAGAATAATTTTCATGTCGTTTGTAGGCAATGAGTTGACTAGTCTTTCCAGGTGATTGTAGAACGTTTCCTTCGTTTCTTTGTCCGTTTCTTCGGTCAGGGCGTGAACATTTATTTGCTAGACATTGAAGAATTTCAGTTTTATACGGTTTGCACATAGCCGTTTATTGATTGCCTTGAAATTAAAACGTGCGATTCGAGCTCCCTATCCACAATGAAGGCCACTCTGGATTCTCGTTTTCTAGTAGGCTTCCCACTTTTGAATATCGTATGTGATCTCATGTTTTAAATACCATTTCAGTTCAGTTTGTTTCCTGGGTGGCCGGTATTTTTAATTTATATTAATTGGCCTTTTGTAAAAGGCCCTTAACAGCGCCAGGGCAATTGAGTGACCTTACATTCCAGGGTCAAGTACCATAGTCCTTTTTTCGATTTCGAGGTTGATGCCATGAGTCCAATCCATTTCAAGGCCCTTCTGAAGGTTTCGACACATTTTAGGGCTTTCCAGGGACGGGGAGTGAGCCCGTCACCCTGCCTCCATCCCGGTGACATGGTTTTTACTTCGATTCCGTGGTCGGGCGTGGAAGATTTGCCTTCCCCCTCTTGCATCCCCACAAAGGAGGTGTAATTAGGATTTAGTAGCAGAGCAGCAGATGTATGTATTCACAGCTATTAGCATATCTCGGCATTTAATGTCCCATTATTGGGGAACTAGCAAACCCAATGTTCGACACCGAGAATATTTGCTACCATTTAATCGGGGGACTAGAGATGAGGAATCTAAGAAGATATGGGTTGGGGAAGCAAGGGGTTCCCTCTTCTTTTCTCAAACGACGGCGGAGTTTTCATATTTGGTTACTTTCCCCTATATATTGATTAAAATACCTCAGAGTCTTCATTTGCTTCTTAGGGCTTCCATTAGGTGTTCCAATGAAGCAACGAATTTTTTATGCGCTTTACTTCTACAAGCTGTGTTTATTTAATCTCTCACAATTTTAGTATTTCCACTGTTCACTGGAAAGCTTAACAGTCAAAGATTTCAATTCCGACATGATTTTTATAATATTCTCCTTTAAAAGTAATTTGCAACAGTTTTAATACTCACAAATTCTTCATTTCTTACGCCAAGCCCTGCAATGCACATCGTGTTTGGACCACTCCTCCATGTGTTCGCAAAACTGCCCATCCACTCTTGTCTTTTTAAGAATGTATCAAAGAAATTTTCTTTACGTCTTTTGCAGCAAGTTTTTATATAAACTACTCAGGCTATGTTATAATCATCGAAAATTGCGAAAAGTTCAGAGGTAGTAGTCAAAATCGTTTACAAAAGCTTTAAAGGGAGCTCTCGGTTACCTATCTAACTATCTGTGATCTGTATTATCCTTATTCTGAAGAAACTGAACATCTTAATTCACTTACAGGCTATCAAAAACATTAACCTCATTGTTAGTATCAACGGTACCCATAATTATCCTTGAAAGGAATTCATTTTAGCAACATCTTCCGTTCATTGAGTAATTAGGCTATTGAAAACTACTTTTTATTCTTGTGCAACTACGAATAGCTATTTCCAATCATTGATTTGCTATCTCCAATGACTCACAATGCCGACATCCTAGTAGACTTGGTTGCACTAAAACCTCTTCAATCGCTTAGCCACAAAAGTTCCTTTGAAATTGCGGAAATTCGATATGCATCCATTCTCGATACTCATCTACTTCTTCCTTTTCACGTAATTCCCCCGTCACATGTGCAGGCATATACACTTAATGCTCACCAGGTTAATTAGGCGAATTCGACTCCAATATCACATAAGGCTCGGCTTCCTTTGATAGTGAGTAGTAAGTAGAGTAGAATAGAATGACGGTGGCGTCGAAGACTACGGCAAATTCAACGACATCGAATGAAGCCATAAATGGTGGTCGTAAAAGGACATGCAGGAAGAAGTTTTTCAATTGCCATACAGCAAAACCCTTCCTTCTTTTGTGCTTAGCGAAAATTCGATACCTGTTCATTTCAGAGACATAACCGATTCATTCTTCTCACAGTACGGATTTGAAGTTTTTGAAAAAACGAGGCGTCTGCAATCTGTCCTTTTGGAAACTGTATTTCAAAATTCTCTTGAAGCACCACCTTAGATGTCATGGCGACTTAATTAATAAACGATGCAACTGCAACATGGCTGAAAAAAGTGCGTCAGACCAGAATGAGAACAAAATATTTGAAATTTTTATGAAGTCCTTATCACACAAATAAATACTGTGCAGATTTAAAAATTTCACCCTTGACTGTAATTTCGTCCATCATCCTGTTCAACAGCCAGCCATACAATGGTTATTTCAATCGACACTGCACCAGACGCCATATTGTCGCACGGGATTCAAAGGATATCAATTGTAATTAACCCTTTCTTCGTTTACATTTGTTCTACCTTTTGTTTTTAACGCATACCCTTCAAAGAGGGAGAAGCGCAAGATATTGAAATGGAAAACCTTCGGTAAGGATAAATGGAGAAGGATCGTATTATGTATCTTACATTACTTTGTCTTTTACATCGCGTTTTGTTTTAAACGTTGCGAAATATTTTTTTGCTCATTGCGTATAACTCGTTGTAAGCCCGGCCCATGACGTAAATGATGCCAGGATTGCACTTAGCCTTTGAGCCTTCTCTTTGGCGTGATTATGATTGGTCGACACGAAATGCAACTCAACGCTGTAATATGGCCGCTTTTTAAAATGCTTTTTCTCAAGAGGATGCTGCATTGTTTTGAAAAATCTTCATATTTTTCAACATGGAGTTATATTTCCTCCATTGTCCTGTTGCAAGCTTATCATGTCAATTAAGACTAAGTGGTAAGGATGTAACATTGTATCGTTGAAACATATTTTTACCCTAGAGGCAAATGTTAACATAACATCCATGCAAATTAGGAGAGAGTAAGTGAAGTTTTGCTCAAGTGATTGTTGATGGCTGTAGGGGAAAAGCGGCATGAAAGAGCTAGTTTTACTAAAAGGGGAAAACAAACCAAAAGGGAATGAGTAAATAATAAAACGTGTAGCATGAAAAAATGTCTATTGCTTTATGTGCGTAATGTCTTGAAATGTTTCCCAAAATTTACAATATTGTAGGTCTCCTATCCATTTATATAAAGAATAAATTTCGGCTCTTTCATGACACAGGGATTGGAAGAGCCGGCCAAAGCTATACAAGAGTCAAGGTCTTTTAGAGAGGCATTGAAGAATAAATTAACGAGGATTTTATTAAAAAATGCAAACTCTGGATAACAGTCGCGCAAGCTCGGGATAAAGTTTTTACCTAAACCTAAGTAATTCACAAAATTAGCCGTTTGAGATTGGTCATTTTTTTGTGGTAGGGAGGTGAATGCTATTTATGCACAGAGTGTGGGACTCCCATCTGCTGGTTCCTCTGAAAAAAATTCCAACAAGACAGAAAAGGTTCCGCCAATCAACGTGTTCGGACAGACCGGGAAAGATATGGTTCGGCTATTGGCAGCCGAAAATAAACTGGCTTATTTCGAAATCAAAAGAGTTAATGCCGAAAAATTAACTATAAGGACAAAATCACTGGTTGATTTCAAGTCAGCCAAAGATGCGCTGATTTCTGGGGAGGTTCCACACTTCACCTATACCCCAAAAAGTGAAAAGAATCAGACCTTCTTGTTGAAGGGTTTGGACAGCGGAGAGGATACGGTCGATCTTCTTCAGGTGCTCAATGAGGCTGCACCAGATATTGATTTTGGTCCAGTCAAAGCTTTTGCGAAGAGAAGGTCGACCATAGAAAGGGAGAATTTACCACTTTAGCTGGTACAAATTGCAAATAAGAGCAGTCCAAGTGCCCTTCAACAAATAAGGTACTTGAGTTTCAGAGTGGTGAGGTGGGCACGCCTCCAGAAAAGAGAAGTCAACCTGTGTTACCGGTGTCAAAGATTTGGACATTCGGCTACCAATTGTGCCATGCACTATCGTTGCGTTAAATGCAAAGACGTTCATGCTCCCGGTGAGTGCAAATTGGCTCAGACGGAGCCTAAAGAAAAATTATATTGCGTTAACTGCGGTGTTTTCGGTCACCCAGCATCTTATCGAGGATGCTCCCGATATCAAGATGCAAAAGTTAAATTTGCTCCAAAGCAAACACAAGTACACCGTACTATCATACCTTCCAACTTCGTCAAGCTCGGAGTATCATTTGCACTCGCCGCTAGAGGACCAGCAAAAAACGCTGGAAATAATATAAATAATGTAAGTGGCAATAATGAGCTGCTTCTCAAAATCTACCAGTAACTTAATTCTTTATCGGAGAGAATCGACAAACAAGATTCAAAAATTAACTTTGCTTTTCAGCGTTTAGGTCTTTCAAATGCCTAATAATAACTTGTCATCCAGTCATATTCTCATGGATAGGCTTCGCCTCATATCGATCAATGTCAACTCTATCGTTGCCATACATCGACGTGATTATCTCCTTGAATTTATTGTTAAGCAAAAGCCTGACATCATACTTCTCACTGAAACCCTCCTCAATTCATGGCTTTCCATGAAATTCAAAGATTTTCCTTTCGTAAGAAACGATAGGGTAATAGGTGATGGGGGAGGTGGCACTGGGATATTGGTTCGAAGACCCTATCGTTTCCAAAATATTGAAAAAATCGAATTCAAAAACTTTGAATTTCTTGAAGTGTCCGTCATCAAAATTTCACTGCCAGGTGGGGATAACCTCTTCGTTATCCCTGCCTATGCAACTGTAGGAACTGTTCTCAAGTTCAAGGAGGAGCTCAATTCCTTGTTCGAAATACTCGAATTGAACAGGCTGCATAACTATTATATTCTTGCTGGTGACCTGAACGCCAAGCATACATCATGGCTAAACGCCACCAATAATCCAAGAGGTGTACTCCTGAAATCATGGATAACAGAGAACCAAATTGAATACAGGTGCAACCAATATGGGTCGGAGTTCCCAACATACCCTAGGACAAATTCATATTTGGACCTCTGCATTGCTGACGCAAGACTCGAATTCAGCTTTAATAGTCCTCAACGGAAACTGCAGGTGCTTCCTTACGATAGTGAATGTCCCAATGTCCCTTTTCTGATGATGGCAACGCTTGCTCAATGGTTCCTACTAACAGAAATCTAATTGACGGTGAAATAGATCTCTATTTGTCGAAGTTAGAGAAGCTGACGTTGGAAACGATTGAGAAAGTTGTTCCCAAGATTAAACTTCGAAACAATATGGAAGGATATGAAACACCAACCATTGCAAGGTTGAAAAGATTGAAAAGCCTTCTTCTCACACGCGTCAACAATATTGTCGCGTGTTATTGGTTCGCGGCCTATAATTTTAACGTTCCGGGAAAGTGAAAACGCAATGTCTTTTAATTTAAGTTAAAAGAGTTTATTTAATTAAATAAAATGCACAATAATCAGTTAACACTTTCACTAATTTTAATTTTCACTATTAAAAAAAATCTAAAACTTGTCCATAAATTTATTATCGCAATTGTCTTCTAAATCACTTCACTATTAGAAAATCACTTCCCACACACAATCGCAGTTCTTATCGCGGTCGAATGAATGATTTTTCCCCATTCATTCAGCTCGCCTTTATATAGGGTCTCTACCTATTCACCCATTTCTCGCACATTGGCGAATGTTCTACCGAGAGGTACCTGGTAGGTTCGAGCAAATTAATGAATGGAGTGACGTCACTTGCAGATGTTGATCATGCTTGTTGGGTTCTCGTGGGTTCGAGTAAATTCATCTGTTGACGTGCTTAATGATGATGAAAACAATTGCGACAGTAGCTCGCAGAATTATTTGTACATGTAATTATTTGTACATGTAACACTGCCCCCACCTCAGTTCTTTTCGCCCCGAAAAGATGTGTCGCTATTTGTAGTCAATTCTCCCTGGGCGTAATATGGGGCAAGACGGTCCACATGCACGATTTTCATTTTAGCTCTCGGCTTACGATGTTCCTGTATTCGGTATACGACGTCATTGATTCGCTTTGTAACTCGGTATGGTCCCTCCCAATTATGTTGCAACTTTGGAGTCCTACCCTTTCGCCGTTGCGGGTTATAAAGCCACACCAAGTCATCTTGCTAGAAGCCAGTAGAATTAGCCTTTAGATCATACCTGGTCTTCATGCGGTCAGTAGCCGATTCGAGGTGTTTTCGCACTGTCCGATGTATCTGGTTCAACCGTTGTCTTAGATCACTTGCGTACTCCGAGATCGTTTGGGGTTTCTCAGGGGGTGTTCCGAACTTTATATCGGCTGGCAAACGAAAAGTCTTTCCAAAAATGACTTTGGCTGGGCTTGGCCCGTCGATGCATGTTCAGCGGCTCTATACGCCATTAAAAATAGTGGGATATGTCGGTCCCAGTCCCTTTGGTTCTCGTCAACCATTTTGGCCAGGTGTTTATTGAGCGTGCCGTTGAAACGTTCGAGCATTCCATCGGATTGGGGATGCAGCGGTGTTGTCCTCGTTCTCCGTATTCCGAGCAGCTCGCACATTTCGCCAAAAACTAGTGACTCAAAGTTTCGGCCTTGATCCGAATGTAGTTCGCCAGGTACGCCGTACCTACTGACCCAATTTAACACTAGCTGTTCAGCTACAGTAGTTGCTTCCTGGTTGGGAATGAGGTAGACCTCGGGCCACTTGCTGAAATAATCAGCTACAACCAGCGTGTATCGATTTCCCCATTCAGATTCAGGAAAGGGTCCTGCGATGTCAACAGCAATCCTTTCAAACGGTACCCCTACGTTATAGGTTTGCATTTGTCCTCTCAAGCGTCGCTTTGGGCCTTTGACGGAAGCGCAAATTGTGCATCTGCGACACCAGTCCTCTACGTCTTCTCGAGCGTGGAGCCAGTAGAACCTTTCCCGCAATTTCGCTAAGGTCTTGTTAACACCAAGGTGGCCTCCCGAGGATCCTTCATGCATTTCCTTAACCACATCGTGGATTCGGCTTTTGGGTAGTATAGTTTGCATCCTATAGGAGCTGCTATCCACCGTTTCCCATTTCCGCTTGAGTATGCCACTCTCTACTTGAAGGGAGTTCCACTGTGCCCAATAGCTTTTCAGGGTTGCGCCATGCATTGAAACGTCTTTCCACTCAGGTCGCCCAGTCGTCTCCTTCCATACGAGCAATGGTCCGATGTCTTCATCGGCTAGCTGGGCATTTCGAATCTCCTCCGATGACCAACCTTCATCGAATTCGGCCGTTATCAGTCGCAGATCAACGGGCGGTTCCTTTTCCTCAATCCGTCGGCAATGCTTGCAGTTAGCTGGACATGGGCCACGAGATAGGGCGTCAGCATTTCCATAAACTCCGCCCTTTCGATGAACAATTTCGTAGTCGTATGACTGCAATCTTTCGATCCATCTCGCAACTTGTCCCTCGGGGTTTTTGAAGTTAAGTAGCCATCTCAGCGATGCATGGTCCGTTCGAAGAACAAATTTCTGGCCATATAGGTACTTGTGGAACTGCTTGGTGGCCTCTTTTATAGCCAATAGCTCCTTCCTGGTCACACAGTAGTTCCTCTCACTTTTTGAAAGAACTCGACTGTAATACGAGAGGACTCTTTCTTTGCCATTGATCTGCTGGGAGAGTACAGCTCCAATACCGCCGTTGCTTGCATCGGTGTCAACTACAAACATTTTTCCGGGTTTCGGATACGCCAGTACGGGTGATTCACACAGCTTTTCCTTCAGGGTCTCAAAGGCTGTCTGGCATTGTTCATTCCAGACATACGGACGATTTTTCTCGGTTAGCTGATGGAGACACTTAGCTATTTTGGCAAAGTCTTTGACGGATCTTCGATAGTAAGATGCCAGACCCAGGAAACTGCGTAGTTGGTGCTTGTTATTTGGTGTTGGCCAGCTTTTCACGGCTTCAATTTTCTCAGGGTCTGTTTCGACCCCTTCTGCTGATACGACATGTCCCAGGTATTTTACTTCTGCTGCAAAAAGGGTACACTTGTCGGGACTAAGTTTCAAATTTGCCAGTCGCAGTCGGGAGAAAACCTCTTCTAAGTTCCGCACATGCTCTTCGAACGTTCTCCCGATGACGATGATGTCATCTAGGTACACCATGCAGGTTTTCCAGGTTAGACCACGTAGCACGTATTCCATCAAGCGTTCGAAAGTGGCTGGAGCATTGCAAAGCCCAAACGGCATCACCACAAATTGCCACAATCCAGTCCCAACTGAAAATGCGGTCTTCTCTCGGTCCTTCTTGTCAATTTCTACCTGCCAGTAGCCACTCTTGAGATCGAGTGTAGAAAACCATTTTGCGTCGGCTAAAGTGTCCATGATGTCATCGATGCGTGGGAGCGGGTAACTATCTTTCTTAGTGACGTCGTTAAGCTACCTATAGTCGACACAAAAGCGAGTGCTACCATCCTTTTTCTTTACTAGAACTACAGGCGCGGCCCATGGACTTACAGAAGGTTCAATAACGCCTTGTTTTTCCATGTCCGAGATCAGCGCGCTCACTTCTCCTTGTTTGGCTATAGGGAGACGTCTTGGTGCTTGTCGAATCGGCTTGGCTCCCTATGTATCTATGACGTGAGTTACCAAACTCGTTCGGCCTTGGTCATCCGGGCTTTTTGAGAAGATGTCACTGTACTTGGTGACCAGATCAGAGGCTCGTTTGAATAGCTGCACCGGCAATTTGACTTGCTTCAATATTGCAGACGTGGGTTCCCGGGCTACGTCTTGCCTCCTTTTCCAATGATGGTTGTGAGTAGCTTCCAAAGAGGTGATGGTGGAAACAGGCTGGCAGCTGCCGATGACTTCTCCCGCTTTGATGCTCGTGGTTGAGTCTGTGGTGTTAAGGACTCTAACTGGCACATATCCGTTCCTTAAAGATCTTACAAGGCTTCGTCCTACAATCAAACTGCGCAATGCGGATGTCTTCGTTGGCTCTATCAGATAAGATCGGTGGTCTCCAGAATCACCATCAAGCTTGGCCCATACAATGCTTTCGGAAGAATTCGGTACATCAGTGTCAGTACATACCACTACATTCATCTTGGGGATTTGGACGCTGGGATCCTCCATCAGTACTTCGACATTCTGCCATTTCAATACACGTTGGCCCAAGTCCAACGTGATTCCATGTGGTCGCAGAAAATCCATTCCGAGAATGCAGTCATCCATAATGTTCGCGACCAGAAAATTGTGTCGGAACACAAGGTCTCCCAACTGTATCTGGAGGTTGACCTCTCCATGAACAGGTGCAGTTTCTCCCGTAGCTGTCCGTAGTGAGAAAATTCTGCCCTTGTGGAGTTGTTGCTGTCTAACTAGGTCTGGTCGGATAATCGATCAGGTTGCACCAGTGTCGATTGTTATGGTGCAGTGTTCTCCGTCAATTTGACCCGGAAGGCATAAGTCCGCTTCTCCACGATGTAGTCTTGACACGATGATGGTGGTGCTGGGGACATTGATCCTCCTAGCCAACCTCTGCCCCACAAAGTTGGCTCTTACATGTTTCCCGACCCCTCTGTTTAAGGGCTTCCATTCTGGGCTCCTGACTCGGTCTGGATCTTCTCCTAGCTGCACACCCTGGACAATAGCTCGGTTTTCTTCGCTTCTTGCAGTCTCTTTGCAAGTGCCCCTTCTCTCCGCAATTCCAGCATCTAGGCGCACCATTCACATGCGGGTCTCGCTCAATTTCCACGCGTTCACACCTGCACTCGTCTGTCACTACTTCACGAACCCGGGCAGTGGTACGAGTCACATTTTTCGCTGCCTCAAAGTTCAGACTGTAAGCCAATGCGTCCTTAACCGTTTGCTTTTGAGCTAAACGCACGACTTGTTGCAATTCCGGGTCCTTTAGTGCGCTGATGAATGCTTCTGTCGCTGCATCATCTCGATGTTCTGGGTCGTAGGCTGGGTAAGCCAAAAGTGCCAGTCGCTCAATGTCTTGGGCTAGCTGCTGTAGGGTTTCACCAGATTTCTGCACCCGATGCCTTAGCTGTGACCGATAAATCTGCTTTAGATGATCATCTCCATAACGCATGTCGAGCGCATTCATTATAGCATTCGAGTTTGAGTGCAATTCAACGGGGATCGTCTGCAACAGCTCGGCAGCTGGGCCTCTTAGAGCAAGAATTAATGCAGTTGCTCGTTCCTGCTCATTCCAGTGATTTATGCGAGCGGCTGCTTCAAACTGGGTTTTGTAAATAGTCCAGACCGTTTGCCCATCGAATATTGGTGCTTGTACATTTCTAGATGAGCTTTGCGCTGCGGTTATAATTGGGGCTGGTGGGGCGGCTATTACTGCCTTTGCTGCTTCCAATTCCTTTTTCATGTTTTCCATCTCATTGTTGATTCTCTCTTCGACCTGGCTGACCTTTTCCTCGACCTGGTAAACCTTTTCCTCGACCTGGTCAACCTTTTCCTCGACGCCTTTAATTTGCTTGTTGAGACTACCGAGCTCCGCTTTTATTTCGGTTGACTGTTTCTCCAGCTTCTGTGTGATGTCTGCCTTGATGTCTGCTTTGATTTCGATTGCTTGTTGGTCCAGCTTCGTTGATTGTTCATTTAACTTCGCTGTTAAATTGGATGACTGTTCATTGAGCTTCGCAGTTAAATTGGATGACTGTTCATTGAGCTTCGCAGTTAAATTGGATGACTGTTGTCGCTGCTCTTGCTGCATCAGCATCAACATTTGCATCAGTGCATTTTCTGGGTCCTTTGGTTTTAGTGTTTCTGCTTCTCCACCTTCTGCACCATTTCCGGCATCTGAGAGCTCACCCGAATCCAGATTCATGCCTTCCGATTCGATCGCGTCGCGCAAGCGTGCAACCAATGTGGCCTTTGTACCTTGCGTAGCCAGATTTCGCTGTTCTAACTCTTCCTTGAGCTCCGACATGGTCAATTCATTGATTCTTAGATGCAAGTTTCGTGGCATTTTTATTGTATTAGCTTTTTGTTTTTTTTTCAACAGTTTTTACGTTAGATTTCACAACTTTGCAGTTTAAAAATGTTTAAATGTTTTCACTTTTCGAAATTTTCTATCTCACTTCTCGACACCACTGTCGCGTGTTATTGGTTCGCGGCCTATAATTTTAACGTTCCGGGAAAGTGAAAACGCAATGTCTTTTAATTTAAGTTAAAAGAGTTTATTTAATTAAATAAAATGCACAATAATCAGTTAACACTTTCACTAATTTTAATTTTCACTATTAAAAAAAATCTAAAACTTGTCCATAAATTTATTATCGCAATTGTCTTCTAAATCACTTCACTATTAGAAAATCACTTCCCACACACAATCGCAGTTCTTATCGCGGTCGAATGAATGATTTTTCCCCATTCATTCAGCTCGCCTTTATATAGGGTCTCTACCTATTCACCCATTTCTCGCACATTGGCGAATGTTCTACCGAGAGGTACCTGGTAAGTTCGAGCAAATTAATGAATGGAGTGACGTCACTTGCAGATGTTGATCATGCTTGTTGGGTTCTCGTGGGTTCGAGTAAATTCATTTGTTGACGTGCTTAATGATGATGAAAACAATTGCGACAGTAGCTCGCAGAATTATTTGTACATGTAATTATTTGTACATGTAACAATATTTATCGACGATTTTTGGACAACAACCATCCCTTGTTGTCTTTGTTGAAATTACACCTGAAGAATGTCCGGAACTTAATCCGTTCATACTTCAGGAGTGAGGTCAGCAATCAATGGGCGGAAAAACTGAGGGGTATTAGCCCACTGGACCCAGATGGCGTTTTCGCGAAAGTGAATAGTTTATTCCGCAAGAAGTCTCGAGTGAAGGTATCGAATCTTGAAGTCACTAGTGATGAGATAAATCTTCTCGATAGGGCTGGTATCGAAATTGATAGTACGACTCCGGATAGAAATGGAAACAGGATTATATGTGATGGATTGCAGAAACTTACCCTGATTGGAACACATTTTGAATTGGTTCATCTACCAAACCCAGAGAGAAGAAATGAAATATTTCCGGAGGTCGTTGAAGCAAAAGATTCCGACTTCAAATCAAGCCTGCACCGCCAATCAATTCTTCATTTCGATGAAACATTAACATCTGACCTCATACCGAGCTTGAATCTTATTGATTATTTTGTCAGCTATGAAGACTTGTGTTTCATATTTCGCAGAATAAACAACAAAAAATCATGTGGTGCTGACGGTATTCCAAACATAGTTCTCCGACATTTGCCTGAGGTTGCTATTAGGAACTATTGCATATTGTTCAACAACATGTTGAACAATTCATATTTCTCAAATGAATGGAAAAAGGCTAAGGTATTTCCGATCTTGAAGAAAGGAAAAGAATCTTTGTGCCCTAAAAGCTATCGCCCAATCGGCTTGCTGCCTAACATCAGCAAGGTGTTTGAAGTGATACTCAACAGAGCATTAAACGCCCACATTGAGAAATATGAGTTGATGCCGAATTGCCAATTTGATTTTCGTGCCAGGCATTCGACCATACATGCAACAACGAAAGTAACCTCAGACATCTGTTGGAAACTAAACAACAAAGAATGTGTTGGAGCATGTCTCGTTGGTATGGACAAAGCCTTCGATACGGTGTGGTTAGATGGACTAGTTTTCAAACTTCTTCAGGACAGGTTCCCCAGACACCTTGTCGCCATGATGTGTAATATTTTATACGGGAAATCGTTTGTTGTAACTGATGGAAATCTGACAACAATGCGCGAATTCAAGGTCTTGAATGGTCTACAGCAGGGAACAGTTACTGCGCCCCTGCTTTTCTCAAGCCATTGAACAGCTTTGATTTTAATGTCTCGCCAACGCGATCGTTGGTAGCGTTTGCTGATGATCTGATCATCTATACGGCAGACCAAAAAGCTACAATAGTTCAGAGCAATCTCCAAAAAAATGTTCAATGATGTGCAGCTCTACACCGACAATTGGCGAATGAAAATCAATGCGCAGAAGTGCGAAACAATTTTGTTACGGACAACGCTGCAGGGGGCCAGTCAAGACCTGAAACGTAATTGGAAGGATTTCCACATCATGGCTGGTGAGGGTAGTTCAGAACGGGTTCCACATAAATCCTGTGTTCGATACCTCGGTGTTCATCTCGATCAGTATCTGCACTATACTGAACATGTCAAAATCATGCTCAGTAAGGCACTAAAAGTAGTCATGGGTCTTCGGCAACTCTTTCATTCCAGATACATTGATCAAAAAGTCAAAGTTATCTGTTACAAGACCCTGGTTAGGCCAGTTTTGACATACGGATGCCAGATCTGGTACAACCAGAGTGCTAGTACTATGGAAAAATTAAGAGTTTTCGAAAGGAAATGTCTTCGTGCATGTACTGGTTTGTACAGAAAGCCTGAGACGGATTGGAAACATTATATATCGAATAGAAAAATTTATCAAACCGCTCAAGTGACAAGAGTCGATATCTTCATATTGAAACTTCTTCGGAATCATATCGCAAGATCTGTGACTGTGATTGAAAACCCTTGGATTTCACAGCCGTTCCACCCTACCGACGGGTATATTGTGACTTGCCTCACTACAAGCTTCGTTATTTCAGAAGCATTCGTGTATTTGGACATGAATCGATATGTTTTTGATTCTGACGGCGTCTCAATCATATATCACATATACCGACGGGCCACTCATAAGAAGATAAAATATCCTCCGAATCTGAGTTCACGAGACCAACAATTCCAATGGAGATACTCATTTGCTAGATTCGTTGAGGCTGGTCGAGCTGAGATGGAGCAATCTAGGTATTGGTGGCTGAATGACAATGTCTAAATTATTCGTGTTTATTTTCTGTTTTTGTGTTTTTTTTTTCTCGTTACTTAGTTATTTAGATTCATCTCCTTATTGCTACATTTAGTGTTGTTTATTTGTATTATAAATTAGGTATAGGTTTCAATATAAGGTAACGTTTTTTTTTTGATTGAACTTATTCAGTATTAGGGTGTTACATATTAGGTATTGGATATAAGTTCATTGTTGTGTTAGTAATATAATTTATTTTTGAATAATGCTGATTGGTTTTTTCCTCCTTTTTCCAATTGAGTCAAAAAATATGTAATAATCTTAATTAATTTACATTTGCTAGTGTATTTTTTTTTCATTAAATGTGTTTAACTGATAACGTATAAATTTAGAGAGCCATTCGGGCCATTAAGTTTTTTATAGTTTTATTGTTTGGAATTTGCTTTATGTTCTCTTAAAAATTTATAAGGATTAGTATTAAATAAAGCGCTTTTGACTTTGACTTTGACTTTCTGGGACTCCCATGCGCCACTGGACTACCCACTAAACACCTCCCCTGTCAACCTGAGAACCCAGCCTGGAACCGTTTGACACATTACTTCGGGCCAGGTCTCGTTTTGTTACGCCGTGGGGCGCCTTCAAGCTGGGGAGTCCCTTTCCTAGCGGGAGGGGAGAGGGAAGAGGAAATGCCAGAAGAGCGATCCCCCAGCCCCAGCGCCCCCGGCTGCTGTGAGTCCCTTTTATATTTTTGAGATAGGCCATTACAAACTGAGTTAAGTACAATGGTATTTAAATAAGTAACCAAGTGCTAAAATACGGTTACCCAAAATCCAAAATCAAAAACAAAAATAAATTAGTCATAACGCTTCAAAAATATTTTTTTTCAAAAAAATGTATTGCCCTTTTACGCCCAGTATTCATGTGCCCAAACGCTACAAATTTTGCACTGGTACGATTCTTGATCGTTATTACAATAATGCTTACTGCACACTACACAATAATTGTCATGTTTGTGATTCACTGAAACCTTTCTTTTAGCCCGTGATAGACTACATCATAGTATACTCAACTAGTAACTACACTCCATCAACCCTCCGGAAAAATTTGAACATAAGGCGAACAGCGAGCCATAAAATAGGTAAATGCTGACGCGAAGATTTGCGCGAATATAAACATATGCTTCGATGAGAGATTTCAGGATTACCATATCTCAAAAATCAATAACTTTGCAGAAAAACAAATTCGTTCCATGCAATCTTTTAGTTTTTTATTAGGATCTGGCAGCACTCCTATGTTCTGAAATGCGTAAAAGAACACGTGCGTCGGAAATTTTATTTGCATTTTGCTTTGTTTCTTGAGCGCGCCAAACATGGGATCAGCTGTCATGCCCCGGATCAGCTGACGTGCCCCTGGGAAAATTCAAAAAGTATGCAAACAGGGTAAATGAAAGGTCTGGGTACTAGTTGAGTATACTGTGCTACATTATCCAAAGAATCAGATGAGCTCGAATCTGTACCATTGTTTATTCTAGATTTTTTAGTGAGTGCTTTTGAAGATGTTTTTGTAGTGTTGTAACAATTCTGCGACAGAGTATCGCTTCCGTGCCCTCTGGTGGAGCTCTTGACTGGGGCCCTCGGACCCGGATAGCCCAATGGAGAGGGGCCGTGCGCCACTCGCTTTGCCAATGGGCCCCACAGGAGTCGCCAAGCGAGAATCACGACTCGCGAAAAGGCTCGCACCGAGACCGTTCACAACACGACGCGTAATGCACTCACGCACCGCCTATCCTCCCTAATCACGATTACAGCTAAGGCGGGGAACCTAAGGAAAAGGATGAGCCCTGATGAACCTCGGAGTCACACCACGTGGCAGCGAAGCGCCCTCAAGCCTTCCACACACGGGGTGTCGCTGGTACGGGAATGCCACCTCGCTTCCCGAGCCAACTTCACAAATTTTAATTCACTTCCACCTGAGAAATTATGCACTTTACTCGAATGTTTTTCTTTTCTTGATTCACAAACAATTTAATTTCAAGATTAATAATATTAGAAGCAAATACAAAGGATATTTAAAAAAAAATATATGTAAAATTATACTTATATCGGCCAAGCTTACACCTTTCAACCGGGCTTGTTCGACTCGGGGGCCCCCAATCTTGCTACCGCCAACTTCTGCTGTCGATCCAATTCCTTGATCTACCTCGGTCGTAGAAGACGCTCTCCTCGTTGTTCCCAAAACCTCCTTAATTCCTCCGATCAATCCTCAAATTCGATTTTTTTTCCACCTCGGCTATAACCTCCAAAAAAATCCCGCCAAAAATTCGTGCTCCCTCTTGGGAAAATGCAAAGTGAAAGAGACCTTCCCAAGCTCCGTCTGGGGTAGTGATGGGCGAACTCGAGTTTACGTTGAATCGAGTTAACTCGGGTTACAATTTAGCTAACCCGAGTTTAAACCGAGTTGACTAAATCGAGTTAGATAGAAAGAATGTAGTGATGGGTGAGCTCGGGTTTACACCAAATCGAATTAACCGAGTTAAAATTTGCCTCAACCGAGTTCAAGAAGTTAGCCAAACCGATATAAATAGGAAAAATCTAATGCTTGCGTGGTTGGAAAATCAGTTTAAGTTGAATGGATGTTTGGGTAGTGGGTAGGATGGATAGTGTAATGATGAGTTCAACACTCTCTCTTTCAATTACAAACTATACGGTCAAAGTCTTGAGACACAATGAGATTTATACTTAATCCAGTAATCAGTCTTTTCAAGTTTAAGAAAAAATAAACTATCTATCAATTCATTATTACTCCGCAATAGGTAGGTATTTAACAGTATACATATTCAAAGTAAAATTAAAAAAAAGTAGTTAATTCCAAGTGAGAATAAGTGTTTTACATAAATAAGAATAGCATCAAAAAGTACATTCTTACGAACCTCCAGGATTTAACAATATCTACATCAGTTAGTAGATATTGTTAAATCGTGGATAGTACTCAGAAGTACACTAACCCAAAATAAATTAAAGATATTTCATGTTCTAAATAGGAACGGTATAATTTTGAAATCCTGTAGATATTTTTAAGTACTCTATGGCAATATTCTTGTATAGTATATACATAGGTACGGTTCTGGAGTTCTTAAACATTATATCTAATACAGTGCATTCAGGACAAGTATTTCATTGAGCTTTTTTGGTGAAAGTCGGTTTCTTCGATCATTACATAAAATGCCCGCTTTAGAAAACAGCCTTTCGGACGGCACCAAAGTAGCCGGTATACAGAGGTATTTATGCGCCATTTTAAATAACGACGGAAATAGAGCTTTTTTCTCAGCCCAAAATTGAAGTGGATCTTGCTTCCTATCTACGTACGGCAACTCAATATACAGTTTTATTATCGCAGCTGCTGAAGAAAATGTAGTCGAGTTTGACTGTCCGACGGCTTCCGATACTTTTCAGTCGATAACACCACAAATTTCATCTTCTGTAGAAGAAGAAGCAGCATCCAAAGCAGCAGGCATACAAGGTTGATCAAGCGAGGTCTCCATTGATAAGTAGTCTTGCAGTTCATTAAGTACCCACGTTTGCGCATTGTCAGCATTCGACTCTAAACTAAACGCTCTGTTTTTAAATCGTGGATCAAGAAAAGTCGCTATCGCTGCTACTCTGTTAATTTCATAAACCTTGAGGCGCTTTTCAACTGCGTTAGTAAGAGCTCTTTGCAAGCATTTGCCCGTTTTTGTTATTGGGGTTTTGGTATTGATAGTATTTTGTAGACCAAATACGAGCGGTATAACAGATGATAGTGATGGATATTTTTCACCGCATAAATTTGTGGTTACTTGGATTCAGGAGCATCACTATATCTTCGGTAATAGCCAAGCCTTGAGAATCCAAATTCGATGATGGTGATTCCAGTGTTGTCATGTCGCAGAAAGTGGAATCTTGAGCTTTAGTAAGCGGTCGAGCATATAAAATGTACTATTCCAGGGTGTGCGAACGTCTTGTTTTAGTTTGATTACGTCCAAATTCATTTGCTTCTGCATGGTGGTCAATGCATATGAAGATTTTGTGCTGTGTTTGAAATGTGAAACGATCACACGACATTTACTTATTACTTGCAATAGCTGGCTATTATAAGCGGTGGTGACTCTTGAACCAGTAATATCTTTTTCCATACAATCTTTCACAGCAAGATTGATCGTATGGGCGACACAGAAATGATTGCACTCATTTAAAACTTCACTTACTGCTTTTTTCATTGAAGCAGCATTACCCGTTACAATAGTGACTATTTTTGAGTTTATCTCCCAGTCCTCCAATATTTGACGAATAGCATTTGCTATATTTTCAGCTGGGTGACTACCTTGTATTTCTGAAGCTGAAATAACCACTGATTCTAGTTTGGTGTCGTCTATAAAATGGGCGGTTACACTAATGAAACTTTTATTAGTATCTGACGTCCAAATATCTGACGTCAAAGCACTATTTTCAATTTTCTGCAATTTTTTCTTATCTGCCGCCGTTTCAGTTTCATATTTTTCTTCTAATATCTGAGCTAATTTTTTTTTTTTGGAAGGAAGTTCATAGTCAGGATTTAATGTGTTAGTATACCTTCGGAAACATTCATTTTCAACTATTTGCAGAGGCTGATAATCTTGTACAATCATTTGAATCAGCGCAGCATCGCGAGATTTCTGCAAAACTTTTCGCGGCAAGGCCAAACGAGTCTGCCTGAATCGTTTTGTAGCGGGCTCACCATCTACAGATGATGAAGACGGCGTAGGCATGGTTGCTGATGGCGGTTCTTTTGAAATTTCTTTTTGAATTTCACTCAACGATGATGAGCTTGACGGTCGATTATTAATGGATGTAGCACTATTATTATCCAACTCTACCAGTTCACAGTATTTGCTGGGATGCATTTTTTTAATATGGTTCATAAGTGAACTGGTATTGCCAGAGTATTTATAACTATTAGAACACATTTTGCACTTTACACTTCCTTGTGAAGGTAAGTCAAACACTTTCCAAGCCGGGGAAGATTTTTTGGGCCCGGGCATTGTCCAATCACGAGGAGTAAAATATGCAAGGAATGTAATCTAATAACACTTATCGGTTTAACTTGAAAAAATTACACAAACTTTGTTTGAAAACGATTACAGTTCAGAACAAACCACACAAAATAATGTTCCGCTCTCATATGAAGCTGATATGTGCCTCATATAAAGCTGATATGATCGAATGTAGCTTAAAGTGAAGCGATTGTAAAGCACTTCTCTTTGGATATGGTAACAGAGTGCTTCAAAGGTGATTCTTTAGGAAGCGCTCCAAACTTTTTCGCTGGGTACGAACGCGCATTAAACAAAGCAAAAATTATATGCGACGACTTCTCCCCAAAAACCAGAACGATAACGTAAACACAACTCAAGTTAGAAATAGCCTAACACCGGTTGACTCGATTTAACCGTAACTCGAGCTGTCTTGGTCGTAAGTCATTTGCAACGAATTTGGCCAAAATGCAGAGCGATGACTTAGAAATACAACTCGAGTTGGAAATAGCCTAACACGAGTTGACTCGATTTAACCGCATTTCGAGCTGTCCTGGTCACAAATCATATGCTACGAATTTGCCCAGAGTTAGAGCGATGACTTAGAAACACAACTCGAGTTGGAAGTAGCCTAACTCGAGTTGACTCGATTTAAGTGCAACTCGAGTTAACTCGGTTGTTAAATCGAGTTGACTCATCTCTAGTCTGGGGACTTATATCCCCTCTGGTGGCCACGCTTTCATACAAGGGAGCTTTTCGATGCTCCACCAGTTCAGTGGACTGTTCATCGCATTCACTGCATTACCCGCGTGTCGTGTCAGCTGGCATTTTGCGAACTTTAAATGCCATAATATGGTGATGGAGCTCCGTTTGAATCCGGTGGTGATGGTGGTAAATTTAGATATTCTTGCTTGATCGTAAACTTGTTCAAATTATGATCAATTGATGGACAAGGTGATGGTGGATGGCCAATCGTATTAAAACAATTTTCTTGTGGTGGAATAGGCAGAGGGGAGGGATATAGTTGATAAGGTTTCTGCAGTTGTTGAAGGAGCGTTGATGTTTGTTGCTGCTGCTGTTGTTGCTGGTTATGTTCGCTAACAACATCGGGAACACTTCTTATTGACTCATTTTCATTCCACGGCTTTTCCACTTTCATTGGGACATCGTGATATATTGTGGCGGGAATGTAGTCCAAGGAAATTTGAGGTGATTGGGCGGTTGATTTGGATTGTGGGCTTAACGGTACCTCACCATCACTGGGCAGAAAGGAGAGATCGAACCTATCTTCATAAGCATCTGTTGAGTATTGGGAATTGTTTGCACTGGGGGGCACTGTTTGCGACATCTTCCATGTATTACAGGATCCTCACTATTCGATATTACATGATGTTATCATTGCAGTGCATTACTTTAGTTCTGATTTTCATGTTAGCATTTATCGTTTTGTGTTAGCATCTATGACTCTATGTTAATGTGCAGATGTTGGTTTCTTTTTTTGGTGGTTTCGTGATAGCAGAGATGCATGCGTGTGATGATTTATAGTTCAGATTTAATGAAGCGTTTATCAATATTCTAGGGATTTTTTTGTTAGTTTTTATTTTGCTTGGGGGAACAACATACACATTTCTCTTAAACTAATTCGATGAATTCATTATTTTTGTTTAAGATTCTCGAAAAATATCAATTTTTTTCATTTTTCTTTTCCAAGTATTGCAAATGTTGTCCATGGTTGTTTATATTTTAGAAAATCAGCTGGTATTATTGGTTGAGACACTTCTAGCTGCCCACCGGCTTCTTCCAAGCGTGCTTTAAAATCAGGTAAATCGTCTACAATACAAGAGTGACCGGCCGATGCCCAAAATAGGCAACAACAATAGCGACATAGCGATAAAACTTCGCCATATTGATGATCCTCGCGTATACCATGATTTTTACGTAGTTCATTGTAAATTAGTTTTCAGTCTTTAACATCACGCAGCCGCTTATATTTATGCTTATCTAATATGAAGTTAATTTGATTCAGGCTAAAATGAAAGCGGCACAATTCACGCCAAATGAGTTGTTCAGATATGATAGCTGCCATAAGATTCCAAGCATTTGAAGATGATTCTAAATCTTTATGATCTGCAATACGTGAAATTATTTCTCTAATACAGTCTTCAGGTAAATCGTGTAGTTTTGGACGTATTTCTGGTCCGGGCTCCGTAATTTGTATTTGACTTTTAGTATTCTCCCAAGTTTCTGATTTGAGCTTGGACGTAAACTTGTCCATACGCTTATTTCCCATCACGCTCCAATGTGGCTGAGCTAGATTCATCAGTATTTGCCGGTCCGATTCGGTGAAATTAATTGCACGCTTTCGACATTCAGCACAATGATTGAATGCATTGTCAGCGGAAGTGCTCCTTGATCTGCTTAGAACATACTTAGTTCTAATTTCTAAGTGTGATAAAAAATATAAAGCGTTACATACATCGTTAAACCTCGACTTTAGTTGGCTCGGGAAGTTATCCTCGCGGAGAACTTTTTATATTTTTTTGTTGTTTCTTTTTTTTCCCCCCGTTTGCTTGTTTTCTTGTGTGTGTGGAAGGCTCCCGTGACAGTGTCATTTTCTGTATATTACTTCTCCTTTGGTTGGCATTTGCGTTCTTTTCTGCTATCTTGCTTTTGTCAGGAGAATCAGTAACGATGACAGAAGGCATTTTCCGGTTCTTATGGGACATGTTTTTTCGGGGCCCTACCTTTGAAAATGGCCTAATCATTTGTGGCGATATGATCAGTTTCCCTGATGTGTACGCAACTGGAACTGTAGAAACAGGCAAAGGTCGGCAGTGAATGTGCACAAGTAGAGTCAGGCGGAATTGGCATATTTTCTGCAGTTCCAATCCCATTGCTATTATCATTTTCTTTATCACAATCGACTCCAGCAGATGGATAAGATTTGTCAGTCACAAACAATGATTAAAAACTCTTCTTCTCCAAATATGTTTGAATTTAAGGGGTAAACACCCGTTTTGAGAAAATCTTGTGTAATATTGTGAGGACTGAAAGCTGATACATATACATCTTTCACAAACTGTCCAACGTGGTAAATGGTCTACGTTTTACTGGGATTTGACAGCATCCACTCATACATTGTAATTCTATATATATATATATATATATATATATATTTATATATATATATATATATATATATATATATATATATATATATATATATATATATATATATATATATATATATATATATATATGTATATATATATATATATTTATATATATATATATATATATATATATATATATATATATATATATATATATATATATATATATATATATTTGAAGGGACCTACTACAGTATGGTGGAAAAGTCACATTTACAATAAAGTTTTCGCGAGCGGATTGAATAACTCTGAGGTTGATAGGTGAACTTAGGTTATCCATTAGTATCAATGCCGGATTTTCTTCTTTTGTCCCGAACTTTGATTTTATTACTTTTTATAGGCTTTGAAATTTTAACCATACAGAGATACTGAATAACCAACAATTGAAAAAAGACACATTAGGACAAGAATTTGCAGAATATATAACGACGGAACTAACAATTGAACAAAGAATAAACTTGTAGTGAATTAGAATCTTCAAAAGGTCCGTAAAGGACTGCAGCGATGTTCTGCTGCCTCGGCAGAAGAAGATGGAGGTATCTGCCGAGAATGCCCTCGTCTGGAGACGCGTGAATGCGCTGGCAGGCTAGCATTTCGGTGTCGTGAGGCCGGTTCATTTCCCCAGCACGAGGACCCACTACAAAAAAATTTCGCACTCACGAATTTGGTTGTTGTTCAAGAGGCGACCGAAGTCGCAAAAAGTGTAGATAACTACACTGAGGGAGATAGTACTTGTTCCGAAAACAAGTGGAACCTGAAAAGAAAGGCGGACTTGGGGTAACCTCGTCATTACCCGACGAAGCTCATGGTCCACAAATGAAAGAGGGGCAACCTGGTGGTGATGGAGCCCCTTCGCACCTACCCAACCGGAATAAATCCATATTTTGTTGCAGTGGCCAGGTATTCCTCTTCTGAGTGGAAAACTCATACGAATTGCCTTGTATAAACTTTCCCATCAGAAGGGGAGTACCCCGGTGACCAATTTATGCCATAGAATTATACAACTCGATTGCATAACGATATGCCATAAAGAGGCACTCTGCTTGGGCCACTCAACCCACGATTTCACCTGAAAAAAAGAAGGATTGGTTAAGTACCCGGCGGCTGGCTCATGTTTTCCGTGGGCAGCCTGCCATCGTACCGGGTCCTATACCCGGGCAAAGGGTATCGGAAAGGAAATACCGATTTTCGAAAAATTTAGCACTTCATTTTTTTCCTTATTTTATAATGATATTAAAATTTTTATATTTAAAATTTTAATTTATAAAATCCAAATTATTAATTTATCATTTTAATGTAAAATTTATATATAAAAAGATTTATACAATATAATGTTATATTATCATACAAAAAATTCGATAAAATTATATTAATATTTTTATATTCAAAGTTTTAATTTATAAAATTCAAATAATTAATTTATCATTTTAATGTAAAATTTTCTAAAATTTTTAAAATTTATATATAAAAAAATTTATATAATATAATATTATATCATCATAAAAAAATTTAGATAAAATTATACTATGTAAAAATGTGCAACAGAGGAAAAAAATATATATAAATAACGAAATGTAAGGGTACTCACCCAAACATCCTCGTCGGGCGCCCGCTGACGATGTGGGTGGTCCTGGAATGCAAATTTCTTTTCGTTATGGCTACTTCTGACGTTAAAATGCAACGATGAATACTGAGATTCCAACAAAAATTCCAACAAAAATATCGGAGATTAATGACAAACAGCTGTTCTTTGATAATTGCTGCCCTTGCTAATTTCCATCAATAGGAATAGTTGACGAAGTAGTGACTTTCTTACTCCTTTGAAGACACCGATATTTTGGGCATACATTGGAGCTTCTATGTATAGCGGCAAATCGATAGAAACAATGCAATTGGCTCCTAGTTTTACCAAATGATTTAGGGGCACCGTGTATTAGACTATTTTAATGTCACTACGTCTGCCCCTTTGTATCGTTCTTCCTACAATTGTTGAAATTTACGTACTGTTAATAAGTGCTTGCTTTCGGCAATAGCAATAATTTGAGCAACGCGACGTTCCCAAGCACTTCATACTTGCGACAGCCCTAAGAAGAGAGTTCGGAATGCGAGACTTCACAGTTCTACCCACTAGAATCCAGCCCAAACTATAATTTAAAATTTACAACGAAACGACACGGAACAAATCTATAAATGACACAAACTGCCTTCTATCTAGCCTTTTCGAGGTGTTTTAGTCAAAAACATTGTCTTTCGCTCAGCTGGATGTTATTTTGCTTTTACACGAACCCCGATTAGACATTCAACTGTTTCTTTGGGTCCCACTCCACATCTAATTCCGAACTTAGCTAAAAGGCTTAACCAAAATTCGCGTTCACCATATATTACAATTCCGCTAAATTTCGTCAACCTGCGATGAAAAGACAACAAAACTCCGCCATCTTTGACGTTTCGAAATGCATTCACTAGTTGCTTCAGGGAATTTATCTTTGGGATGGATGAAGATAATGACGAATAAATTGTCTTTACAGTATGTCCAAAAATTTTGTTCGATCATACGCGCCTTCGTCTCGCTAAAAAAAAACCGTGCACCTTGAGTTGATCTGGCTTCGCAAGTCCAGATCTCGTTAGCCACTGGCAAATGTTCTCTCGCTGATCACCTTGAAGCTGTAATACTTCACCGTATTCGGGACGCTCTATTACTGTGCCATTGCACGCAAATTCCCTTTTACATGCTCGCACAATTTTCTTCAGGTTATATTCCGAGGAAAGGCCCGGCACCGTAGTTAGTGTTTTTCGACCATTTCTCTGCTGAATTCTTATGTGCGCAAGTCCGTCCTGTACCGTTTCATCAGCACAATTGATTGCATCAACAAAGGGGTCAAAGTTCTGCAACTTCTGGATGGACATACGATAAACCAATTTAACACCGGCAAGAATTCAAACTGCCAATCGAATATCGGGCACAACTTGTCAAATCCAGTTCGGAAATTAAACTCCTCGCGTGTACGACGACTAGGCTCGAAAGATCTCGTTTCCTCATTCACTTGATTCAATCAGACGGATCCATATCCTATATCGCTGGAATTTCAGTTTTTTTTGCCTTCAAAGGTTGAACCTGATCGGGATCCTTTCGCAGAAGGCAATCACTTTGGACGAGTTATGAGCATCCCAAATAATTATTCACACTATAGAATGAAACTTGACACTTTTCGAATCAGAAGAAGCTGTTTCCTTGCCGAGACTTAACCTCCTCCTCCGCCCTGTCATAAATATTAAATCGTCCCAGATCAATCTTAAATCGTCCCAGATCAATCTTAAATCGTCCCAGTTCAATCTTAAATCGTCCCAGTTTAATCTTAAATCGTCCCAGATCAATCTTAAATCGTCTGTTTAGTTGATCTGGGACATATTATGCCTGAATTTCCTTTAACCCTTTGCCGCGCCGAATAATCGAGCAGTTTTAGTTGAGCGGAAGAAAAGAGAAGAAAAAAAAATAA
Source organism: Odontomyia ornata (assembly GCA_963969285.1). Taxonomy (NCBI): domain Eukaryota; kingdom Metazoa; phylum Arthropoda; class Insecta; order Diptera; family Stratiomyidae; genus Odontomyia; species Odontomyia ornata. The sequence goes on along the minus strand of OZ017739.1, from coordinate 374,063,506 downwards.
TTTAAAGGAAAAAAAGGAAGAGAAAAAAAAAGTAAATTTAACTAAATGCTCGATTACTACAAACTTTTGTTTCAAACTTTTGACAAATTAAAAAATGAATGAAAAATGGGTTACTCGATTGATTAAAATAAAACTGTGGTATTCGAAACAAAGTATTTTCGCTTTGTGGCGAATTGAATTTGAATTTGGTGAATTGAATGAAAATGATCGATTAATTGATAAATCAATCAAATAAATCGTATTAATTACGAATGGGCTAATTATTACAGTGCTAATTAACCTTAAATAACTATGTAAGGTGATTGAAGCGTTGATGTTGCCGTATCTGGCCACAATGGCCGCTCAGGGGTGTCAAGAACTCAATATCCACCTTCCCGTTGAACGGTCCGTTCAATCTCTTCCAAGGTGTGCGGTAGGCTGTAGCGTCAAGGTAATGGCACTGGTGGTTGGAGATGCAGGCTGAATTGTTATTTGCAGGAACGTCAGCGGAGGTAGATCACCAGTATGACTAATCTGAGAATACCCAGGTAGCCGATGGTGTCCTGGTCGGTCACTTGATCGATTCATGAAACATCTTGCGCTTGTAGTTGTCGTCACAGTTCCTCGACTTCAGATACAGACTAAGTGGAATGAGTGGAGTCGTTGAAAGAGTCCACAAGGTTCGTCCCGTTCTGTAGAACAGCCAATTCCAGCCGAAAATACAGACCCGTGTGGGGTCTGGTTGTTGAGCTTTTTGTTGGGGAGGCGTGCGCTATGGGAACCTGCAGGCACATCAAGAGGAGTGCCACAATTGACTTACCGGTTCACCAGTTTGTCCTCGGGATGTCGTCGCCGCTGATCTGGGACCCTTCTTTCGTCAAGTGGGGGGAACTTGCTTGTGATGGTTCTTCGTTAGGCTGTGCGTCGTTGAGTACTGGTAACGGGGCCAGTTTGTGTATTGGCCTTTTCAAAGTTCTGGAGGTGGTTTTGACATCAACGACTCGTATGAAACCATTAGCACCTTCGTACGTTTTGATAATTTGCCCCAGTGGCCACTTCAACGATGGGATGTTATCTTTGCTTATAATGACTATTGCTCCCGGGATCGCATTGTGGTGTGACTGTCTCCACTCAACACGATGCTGCAACTGTGCCAAGTACTCGTGCAACCATCGTCTTCAGAATTCGAGTTTGAGGTGATTGATTAGCTTCCACCGGGCATGGAGACCTCCGGTGACTAGTTTTGTGCGACTATCCACCATGGCTGTAAAGGGTTTCTCCGATGAGGATGTGTGCTGAAGTTAAGGCTGCCAAATCATTGGGATCGTTTGACATCGGAATCAGCGGTCTAGAATTGAAGATAGCCTCCACCTCAACCACCAGGGTATGCAGCTCCTTGTAGGTGAGAGCCACTGACGAAACGCCTCGATGGATCAAATTTTTGGCTGATTTTACCACCGCCTCCCACAAGCCGCCAAAATGAGCCGCGCGTGGAGGATTGAAATGGAAATCGATTCCCCGGCTGAAACACGCCGTCGTTACTTCTTGATATGCTTCGTTGGAATATAATGAGGACAATAATTCTGATAGCTAGTTGTGAGCTCCCACAAAGTTGGTGGCGTTGTCGCGAAATAGGTTTCGGCAGTGTCCTCGTCATCTCATCAAACGTTTGAGAGCACAGAGGAATGCCTCTGTGCTTAGATCGCTGACTAGCTCCAGATGGACGGCTTTTGTAGCGATACAGCAAAACATGGCTAGGTAACCTTTTTGCAGTTGGGTATCTCTACTCCAGTAATAAATCATCATAGGCCCACAGAAATCCACACCAAAGTTGATGAACGGACCGACTGGCTAAACACGTGCACTCGGCAGGTTTCCCATGACTTGTGAAAACAGCTTATGCTTGACTCTGTGCACCACACGCACCGTTGAACGACCGATCTCCTCAAGTTGGCTAGAACCGCTGTCTTGTGGTAGCGAGCAGTGTTTGCGCACCTAGATGGCAGTGGTCGCGATAGATGTCCATCATCAGCAGTCTAGTGAACGGATGTTTGAACGGTAATAAAATGGGATGTTTGGCGTTGAATGTGATCTTGCCAGCCTCCAGCTTCCCACCAACATGGAGTATACCCTCTGGATCCAGGAATGGCGCCAGTCCCGCCAACGGACTGTGCTTGGAGACTTGTTTCCCCGAACTGATGTCCAAAAGTTCACTGTTAAAAGTTTGTGATTTTACATACCTCACGATGATCTCCAGGGTTGTGGATGATTCACCACTCGTGGGCGCTCGATTTGTCAGTTGAGATTGCTTGACTGCCGGTTTGAGACCACAAATAAGCCACATCATGTAGGCCACTATGCGCTGTAGCCTCATTAAGGAGTTGCTGTGTTGGATCCGCTCTCTCTGCCGCTACCATAGTGGTCTTGATCCATTTCGTCTCCAAGTCGCAAGGGCCCCCACTCCGATACTCGGAAGCCCAAACTGACTCTGCCCTGGATAAAAATGGTGGTCCTTGCAACCACATACTACAGTGGCTAAATTCAGCCGGCACCATCCCACGTGACAGGAAGTCAGGTGGGTTGCCTTCAGATGCTGCGTGTCGCCATCAGTCCGGCCTTGAAGGGGTTTGTATGGCTGAGACCCTGTCCGCCACAAAGGTGTTGTACGTGATGCATCAGAGTTGATCCACGCCAAGCCAATCTCGCCATCGGTTCAAAGTACCTGAAAAACCTCCTGCAGGTTGAGGGCTGCCTTAACTCGTCTTGAGAGCTCAGTGCCTAGTTTCACCGCGCATAACTCCAGGCATGGAACAGTAAGTGTCCTGATCGGAGCCACTCTTGACTTGGCGCACAGCAACTTGACGACGACTTGACCGCTCCTCAGGGTTGACCGCATGTTTATTGCTGTGCCATATGCCTTCTCGGAGGCATCACAAAACGTTTCTCGCCTGTACTAATGTGACGAGGAAATCGGGCCTGCTGCAATGATGGCAGACCACTGCAGAAATCGGACCACTGGGTATGGATCCCCATTGGTAATGCTGCATCCGATTCCAATTCCAATCACCATAACTACTGCAGGAATAGCTTGACTGCTACTATCACAGGAGCTAGAATGCAAAATGGATAGAACATTCTGGCTATACCAGATGCCATCGTCCTTTTAGAGAACTTCGCATTGGTTGGATCCAGGTTCATTTGGATTGGGAACTCAACAGTCTTCAGACGCCACATGACTTCTAACGTCTTAATATAGTCCTCGTGTAAACTACTGAAGTCCAGCTATTGATCCTCAGGTTTAATTTTCTTCAACAATAGAGGATGGTTGGCACACCATTTGCGCAAATGCATACCGGCGCTCGAGAGTATTGAGCATAGCTACACCTGTTTGCGAAGTACCTCTTCTAAGCTGTCTGCCCCGGTCATGACGTTATCGATATAGCAATCCTTTGAAAACGCGCTGCTGCCTAGGGGACCTTTCTGCCGGTTTTCTTGTACTAGAACTTGCAGACATTTTGTAGCTAGATACGGGGCACACGTTGTGCCGTAGGTTACAATTTTCAACTGATAGTATCGAACTGGTTGCGTTGAACTATTTCTCCAAATAAAACCATGGTATCGACGGTCTTCAGGATGGAGCATTATCTGCCGATGCATCTTCCCGATGTCGGCTGTGAATACGAAGCAAGGCATACAGAAACGCAGGTGTATCGAAAAAGGTCATCCTTGACAGTAGGACATCATTCAACAAAACGTTTGTGGTCGTCTTACTGGATGCATCGAAAACCACCCGCAGCTTGGTTGTACTATTGTTAGGCCTCAGGACACAATGATGTGGAAGGAAGTTTGGTAATTCCTCCCACTGCTGCAACGTCATCTCCGCCATATGCTAAAGCGGAATATACTCTTCCATGAAGTCCTCGTATGCAAGGCTTAGATCAGGGTTCCTCTCCAGTCAACGCTCCAAGGCAATGAATCTGCGATCGGCCACCGCTTGGAAATCACCTAATGTCTCAGGATCTTTGCTGAATGGGAGTTTTACCCAGAAACGGCCGTAAAGACGTCTTGTCATTGTCTGATAGAAATGTGTACTGCGGATCCTGTACTTCCTTGACCTCCCAAAATCGCTTGATGGGCTGATTAAACTGGTTATCTTCTGCCAAGATGCCGCATGTCACGGAAGACACTTGAGGTGTGATCACTTTTCCAGCTACAATCCATCCTAGGAGCGTATTTTGGAGCACTGGGAGCTGTGGGCCCAACTTTATTCGTCCAATGGTTAGGACCTCGTAAAAGTGTTCGGCACTCAGCAACATGTCGATGCGCTCCGTTCGGTGGAAGTCTGGATCTGCCAGCCATATGTTTTTGGGAAATTCCTATTCCGATGTGTTCAAGTTCTGAGACTGTTGCGGTAATATAGTTTTGTCCATGACGTAGGCTTCCAGCTGCGTAGCATATCTTGATACTAGGTTTATTTGTGGGCCCGGACCTAGCATGGCTCAACAATCCGTCGTCTTCTCATTGCCAGCCTGACGACAGCTGTGTCCAGAAATGCATACATGTTCTTGGGGTCGGGGCTCCATCAGAGTCGTTAAAGCGAGCGATGGCGATTCTGCATTTGTTTGCGGTTTCGAGTCTCCATTCGGCATTGCCGTGCTCGAGGATATCGTCTTGGGCTGTTTGGGTTTGTTATTTCCAGGCAGATGTAGCAGGGTGTTGTGATTCTTGGAATACTGCTTGCAACTCCTGGCCGCACAGCTGGAAGCCTGATGTCCTTCTCGAAGGCAGTTCACGCACAGCTTCTTAGCGCGCACAAAACTTAGTCTCTTTGCAACAGTGATCCTGAGGAAATCCGGGCAGTAGTAAAGTGGATGATCCTGCTCACACACTAAGCACCGAGAAGCTGTCGTGGTGGTCACGGTCGACTTGGTGGCTTTCCTAGGGTTGATCTTCGGTTCCTTTGTTTTATGGCCGAGTGTCTCGAGGGCCTGCAAATACGTTACGAAGTCCAACAAACTCTTCAAGAGGGGTAGCTCGTGCGGGTTGGATAACGATTGTTCGTATGATGTGTAAGTCACTGGATCTAATTTTCAGATTAGCACATGTAGCAGCAATGGATCTCAGTCTCTTGTGGACACTTGCAGATTCTCCGGGCCTCTAAGACACTCTTATAAGGTGTTATGTAGAGCCTTTATTGCTGCCACTGCTGGCCTGTCACTAGCATGAGATGGCTGACTCTACAATTTGTTGATGAGCGTCGCTACTCATAGTCGCCGGTTGTACTACCTTTCCTTCAAGGCTGTCCAAGCCGCCTCGTAGTTGTCATCCGACAATGTGAAATTTCGATTCAAAAGCTCCGCTTCTCCGATGAGACCGGCCTTGAGGTACCATAGCTTTTGGCACTTAGACATCGGGTGGCTATACATAATTCGCATGATCAAGTCGTGGAATTGTCGCCAATGTAAATAGTTCCCATCATCCATTTTCGATTCCAGACGTATGACCCAATCTTGGGTAAGGTCTTCTAAATGAGTGTGTTGTTGCACGATAAAACCATACGCTTCAGGATCGTCATGGAGCTCGACGGTCTGCAGGTGATATTCATCCAGCTGTTGCCAACCTCGTTAGAAGGTCATGAAATTACTCCTGCAGCAGGTCCCAGTGACCTCCTTCTGGTCCAAATGGTCCATGATCATCCTCAACGAGTCTGCCATGACTTTGTAGCGACGCAGCATTCTGACCACACTGGCGTCTTTTGGTGCTGAGGCTTCTGCAGTGTAGTTCTTGTCCTCGCTATCCTTAATTTCGAGCCCTTTTGGTGACTGTTCCCCAGTGTGTGTTTTCACGCGCATTTGATCGCGGAAGTGCTGCTGGTAACGGAGGTAGTTGCCTTAGTTAGTGTCGTATATATGTTGGGTAAAATACTGGTGCGATGGAGCGATCTCCCGTAGAAATCGGATGTGACTATCGCCTAGTTCAGAACCCTTCCACGCGGCCTGCAGTCGCCGCAGTTACTCCGCATACTAACCGGCTTCCCGCTTCTTTGAGGGTGAAACCTTCTTGTAGTTTGAAATGACGCCTTTGGCGATTCGAGCCAATCCTTTTAGGTCCTCGATCAGGTGATCCACATTCGCCATCGCGTAGAAAGTCGGAAAGCAGCCGGAAACAGAAAGCGCGAATACATCATGCCACTACAAAAAACACCACACAGCACTTCACGATCTGTTCACCGGGGAAAAACAATTATTTAGTTATGTACGGCAAAATAAATACCAAGTTTATCTTGCCGGGCCTCCAAATATTTGCGCCGGGACTGTTTTGTCCTGAACTTTGATTTTATTATTTTTTATAGGCTTTAAAATTTAACTTTGTTTTTTTTACTTTGTTTTATTTTACTTTGTTTTTAACCATACAAAGATACTGAATAACCAACAATTGAAACAAGACACATAAGGGCAAGAATATATAACGGCCCAACCAACAATTGAACAAAGAAGAAACTTTTGTTTCAAAGTATTGACAAATTAAGTTGGTTACTGAGCAGATTTCGGTTCTTAAGAATTAACTTGAAATCAAAAGCTTGCACTAAGCTACAAAATCACCCCACTCGCAGTTCTGAAAAGAAAAGTCAAAACTCAATTAGTCTGTTAATTATAAATAAACTAACTTAGCACAACCACTCAGTAAAAGTATTCAAAAACACCAAACTAAAGAATTTTACCACTTCCCTGAAACACAAACGTAAAATTGCATTTCATTCCGAAACTTCTAAAGAATTCCATTCCATCACAAAGTACATAAGTCTTAATAATCTCCTTTGAGCAAGAACATTCCATATCCTGCCTAGCGTCACACAGGCTGCGATGTATCAAACCAAACTTTTGATGCTGTCATAAATCAAAGCTGACTAATGATGAAAAGACCTCACACACTCATTTCCATTTTTCATTGGGAAATTTTCATTTTTTGCATGTCTTGCATATTCCGAATTGCATCGCAAGACATGCACTTGCTCCTGTTCTAAGAACTTACTTTACCCACAAATAAGAAGTTTCTTGCAAATCTTTTCCCCAGATACTTTAGTCAATGTTTCCGCTGTTTGTTTTTGCCCCATCGGCAGCGAGGCATGGAAAATTGTCAACACATCTTAGGACGCATTCGCATGTATGTACATCGTGTGTACACTCTAAGGACGACCAAAGTTTGTGTGGTTACGACGGGGATGCGGATTTTCATGAACTTGTGACTAAAATCATAATTTGGCAGCATTCGGTTGCATTATCAGCTAACGATGCGTGGCTTTGTATGCATGTTGGTTTGTTTGTTAGTTTGTTTGTGCGGCAACGCGAAAGCAAGGAAAGTGAGGCAGCAATGCAAGACATCCAGGCTACGTTGTCGTCTTATCCCTGAAGTTTTAAGATGGCATTATTTTGTCATATCTTGTCTAGACATCTTTGCTGAGTTGATGAATGCAAGAAATGCGAGTTATGTTTGTGTATTTACGCGAAACAGCTTTTTAGCGGAAAGGCAAAACTTCAGCAGCGATTAGAATGCAAAAGGAAAGCAATTGAAGATGCATATTGCTTGTTGCCGTTATTTGTTTGTTTCCCATCAATTTTGCTTTCAAGTCTTCAAAAGTTTTGATGAGCCACTTGATATGATCCTTTATATTTGAATAGAGAGATGAAAGATGCTTGGAAATTGTCTTTTAAGTGGTAATTGCAACTCAAGAAAGGTACTTTCTTGTACAAGTATCAAACCCCAGCAAATACAATAGAGAGCAATCAGCAAATGGTATGAGAACCTGAAGTGACGTGGAGCATGGTGGAAGTCATTCTGAACAATAGTTTTTCCTTTTCTCCTTAACCAATGGAATGAACTTCCTCAACATTTTAACGAAGACCGCACAGAGACACAGACAGTGGCGGATTTAACAGGTCGGCAAAAGCGCGCTTGCCGACTGGGCCCCCCTGACAGGAGGCATTAAGGGCCCCTCTTGCTAAAAGTTACACTTCCTTTTTTTTTTTTTTCAATGTTTCAGTGAGTCTTTTTAGACAGCACGAGACAAATTTCTCTTCAGGGGCCTCTGTTATCAAAACACTTGCACTTCGTAATAATCATAAATTGAATATAAAATTAAAGAAGTTGTGTAATTAATCAGTTAATAAAAAGGTCTACGATTTCATCACGTTCGGCAAATATTTTTGACTGGTCAAAAATGTTCTGAGGGGTCCCCGGGGGCCCCGGGTATCAAAATTTAGTTGACTGTCAACTGACAGTCAGTTCCGAAAGTTGAAATTGCCGCGCTCATTAATGAGGATTCACCGCGCATGCGCGGGAATCATCACGATACTGAATCAGTATATGTACCCTTCGTAACAAAACTACTTCTCCGAGTTTCGTGTCAATCGAGTTCGTACTACTTCGTTCATCATTTCTGCAGTGTTTACGGACAAGTGCCGCAGTTGTTTGCCATGTTCAATGTCTGAGCATATATCCAAGAAAAAAACTCTGGCTCCAGATATTTCAAGGTATGTTCATTGAATATTGCTCCGTGTGAAAAGTTTGTTTACCATAACATAACCTAATAATTTATTCATTGCTTTGTTATTTTCTGTCACCAGTGCCACAAAAATCAGTGCTTCTATCATTTGATCATACATTTTAGAATAAAAAATTGAAACCATGCGAAATATTGTTTAAAGATTTGAAAATTCGTAAATTCGAGTTTTTGTATTGTAAAAAATTATTATCAAGAAAAATATTAAAGTCACTGTGGGATCATTCTATCTCGTTTTTTTTGCCACAGCAACTCCAAAATTTATTTTCCAAGAACAAATATATTAGCTTACATCCAATTCAAAATTCATGAATGTTTGTGATCATTCACCGTTCAAAAATCACTACATTTTACAGCAATATAATGTATTGAATATTTTGTCACTGCAAAAAGTTGTTCCTCCGTATTTTAATTATCTTTTCATGGTTCTAGAAGTCATGGAAAATACGAAAGAAAAAAGTGGATTCGAAAAGCGAAAAATTAGAGAAAAAAGAAAATTGGAAAATGCTGGGGTCAACCCTAAACAGACCAAAGTAAGCAAATTCTTTTCAACTCCAATACCAAAGTCAACATCAGTTGAAGTTCAAAACGATGACGATAGGAACTCTACGGACATCGTATTTCGTGCAGCAGAAAAAGAATCCCCATCGAATCAATCTACAGAATTACCGCTGATTCACCCGAAAATCAATAATGACGACGGTATGGTAAATATATGAATTTACATATATATTATTACTCAAATTCTACAAAAATGATTTCAAGAGAGTCATACAGCCTGTGCAATTCAATATGACTAGGGATTTCGTACTACTTCAGAGAATTGTTTTATAATTTTCTATTTGCATTGTTACAGAAAACATGGAAAACAAGAAAATGGAGAGTGGATACAATGAACTGACCAGAACTGAACTTGAGACTAGTGGTGGAAAAGAAAAATCTTCCGTCGACAGAAGTGCTGATAATCAACCGTTTTTCGATGATGGAGACAAAGATAATTCCGCATCCACTGATTCATTTGATGAAGTTTCCGAACCTGAATCATCATTTTTCGCGAATGCACCGCTGATACTTTCTAAATTCAATAATGACAAAGGAGTTTATGGCAATCAAATTTTAAACGAAGATCAGATAAGGATGCATTGCTCGCTGGCCCTTGTCAATCTACAGAAGCTGATATGCCCAATGGCAAATTCAAACATACAGATAATGGGCGCCTATTCAACTCACAGATTTATCACAAACGATCTTTGCCCTTGGTTATCATACTAACCGACTCAACATTATGCTTATTGCCATTATTGCTGGCTATTTGGAAACGAGGATACAAAAAAAAGGCAAATGGTGCACTGGTTACACGGACTGGAAACATTTCCAGAAATCCGTTTCGATACACGATTTGAGCAAGAACCATCTCCAGAATGCAGTTGCGGCAGCGAATTTTCTCAAGAAAGCTGATGTAAGTCACCGACTAAATCAACAAATCAGTGAAGAAGCGAAAAAATGGCGTTACGTTCTCAACATTTTTTTTGATGCTAGAAGAACTTTGTCTGGCTTGGGTGTCGCGTTTCGAGATCATCGTGAAAAAATAGATGAAGCAAATCTTGGTATATATTTGTCTATCATCAAACTTATCTCTCGACACAACTCGACTTTACGTGATCACATCGAATCTTCGAATCGGATAAAGTATTTGAGCAAAACGATAACATTCGAATTATTAAATATCTTGGCCGATCAAACACGAAATGTTATCATCAATGAATGCAAAGCAGCAAAGTTTTTCACACTGATCGCTGACTCAACAACGGATGTTGCTCACTTGGACCAAATGGCTATATTATTGCGGTACGTCACGATTCAAAAAAATGAGACAGGAGCCAAGATACTATGCATCAAAGAGAGTTTTTTATGTTTCATCCGAATCAAAAAAGGGGATTCTGTGTCAATTTCTCATGAAATTATTGGAGTCTTGTTTGAAAAATATCTATTCGAAAAGATTCATCTATGTGGTCAATCATTTGATGGCGCACCCGTCATGTCAGGAGAGCTGAATGGATTGCAAGCTCTCATCAGAAGATATGTTGGAGAGAAGGCCTTCGTTCCATACGTTCACTGTACAGCGCATCAACTCAACCTGGTTCTATCTCATGCAGCTGAAAAATTTGCCAGCCCTTCAATCAAAGTATTTTTTGCAACATTGCAGAGAATTTTCAACTACTTCTCGCAGTCTCATCGGCGATGGGAAAACCTTTTGAAAGAAAGCAAAAATCTGTCCCAAAATAAAAAATCTTTCGGCATTCAACTTCTGGAAGAATTGAAAAAAGAAATTTTCGAGACAAATTCTGACTGTGGAAGAGAGACACAGGGTGGGCAGTTTCATGTGCCATTAGAAGATTTCGAGAGTGAGGCGCTGTCACAAAAACGAAGACTCCACATCAAAGGATTGAGTGGGACTCGTTGGTCTGCACGACTGAAAGCAGTAGAAGCGGTTATCCAAAATCTTGACTGTATTGTCAACTGTTTAGAACGAGAAACATCAAGAATAAAGGCTACTGGAGAAGATATAATGGACGCAAATTCTCTACTTTCGGCGATCGATTGGCTCTTCTTACTCAACCTGACGTGGTGGCATTCAGTCTTATCATTCATCGACGTTGCTGAAGTTGAATTACAGAAAAAAGAAGTGGATCTTTTGATGGCCCAAAATTGTTTGAGAATGTAATGGAGAATTTGAAAAACTTGCGCGCAGAAAGCAAGTACGATTTTTTTGTGTCGAAAGCAAAGTCTCAATGGGAGAACATTGGATGGAAGAATCCGGATTTTCCGAGCACCAGACGACGACGAACGAAAAAAATGCCCAGTGAAAAAGCTGACGACAGTCCTCTGGATATGGCAACGAAACATCGCATTGCATACTACGAAGTTCTCGACAGGATATGCAGCGAATTACAAGAAAGAGCCGAAGGTTTTCATGAGATAAACTCACTTTTCGGATTTCTTAAACCTGAATTCTTCAAAAACATGGATGAGAAAAAAGTTGAAAAAAATGTTTGCAACTTGATAGAGAAATATCCAACTTTTTTCACAATTGCCCTGAAGTATGAGTTAATCAGTTTTGCGGATTTGTACTTCTCACAAGAAAAAGATTCTACTGGGCATAGTCCATTGCAATATTTGAACTTCATCGTTGAAAAAAATTTGATGAGCAGTTTTCCGGAGTGTTGCAGTTTATTGCGTTTATTATTGACACTTCCCGTCAGCACAGCCAGCGCCGAACGAACAATGAGCTCATTGAAGAAAGTCAAAGATCGTCAACGTTCCACAATGAGTGCAGAAGCATTAGACGATTTCAGCATACTTTTCATCGAACAGCATGTCGCAAATCAAGTTGATTTGGATACTACTATCGAAGTTTTCGCGAAGAAGAAAGCGAGAAGAGTATTCAAAAATATGTAAATGTTCTCAATGTAAAAACAAATCCAACATTCAAAATACTCGATGAGTAAACCGAAATTATTTTATATCTATCACATACTCGTACCTATCACTTCCAATGAAACACTTGAGCCAAAATAAATTCTTGTGTACAAAATTTAATAGGGGGGGGCTAATGAAATTTTGCCGACCGGGCCTTTTTCCTTAAATCCGCCACTGGACACAGAGAATGTTTAATGGAAGTATGAACAGATCTTTCAAGAGAGCTCGACCTTGGAGCTTGAAGAATGTGAGAATGTGCAAGAGTGGGTGAGAAGGGATTGTTATAATTGTGGCACGTGCTCCGATGATACTTAACATCACGCGCAAAAAAATATATCCGTGTCTAGATTGTATCACATACATACATACTTAGGTGGTTCAAAACATAAGAGCAAAGCAGTTGCAACCAAAAATCATTTCCGGAGAAAATTTTTAAGGTAAAGTCTGCAAAACCAGCATCACAGCATAGTCCTTAACAACTGAACCCTGTGCAAGTGTGTAGCAGTTGGCTCTTCGCAAAAATTTTCTTGGATACCGACATGAAAAATGGAAGGGAAGAGCATTGGTGATATCCAACTCATCTCAGGCAAAGGAAGACAATCAGCTCGATTTTTCGATTTCGTTCTTTTACAGTCTTGAATTTGTTGCCATTTAGTATTATATGGATACGGCCAGTAGTTTCAATGAAAGTTAGAGAAACAGTTTATTTTGTTTCCACTCGACTCTGATTAAAAGATGCGAAGTTCTCAAGGGTGGTCCAACCAAAACGCACGATGTTAATTGTAAATAAAACAAAAAGTTTTCAGAGAATTATGTTAGTAATTTTTATTATAATCGAAGGATCGATGCGAATATTGTGTCAAAAAAATATCGCCCAAATGCTCGCCATGGCTACGGCGGCATAGTTCTATCCGATGGTCCATATTTTCAATGACTCTGAGACATAATTGAGATTCAATGTCGTTAATGTGCTGAATTATCTCATCCTTTAGCTCTTGAATTGTTTTTGGCTTATTGATTTGCACTTTTTCTTTTAAATATCCCCAGAGAAAAAAGCCCAACATCGCCATTGAGGTGAAAGTATGCCTCTTCGCTGAAGATGATTTTCTTTGTAAAGTCACTATTCGCTTCTGTCCGAAGAACCATTCGGCGTATTGCCGACTTGGTCAATAGGCTTCAGCTCTTGAGTCAATTGAACCTTATAAGTGTGTAAATTCAAATCTATTTTCAAAAGTCGCATCAGTGATATTCGTGAGATGTTCAATTGTTGGGCACGAAGACGAGTCGAGGTTGATGGCTCTTCTGCCATACTATCGCAAACGACAGCAATGTTTTCCGCAGAACGAACTGAGCGGCCATGCACAGATGATTTCACATGTCCTACAGACCTAACTGTGGACACATTTGGTCGAATATGCTGTCCAAAAAATCTCCAAGTGCATGAAATGCATTTTGATTTGAACGCCAATTTTTGTAAAAGGCTTCAATAACCTTATGACGCTGCTCAATTGTGTACTTCTCTATGGTTAAATTTGTCAAACACTGAAACAAAGAATTATCAAATGAAGTTGGGCTAAAAACTTGACGTTAAAGCTTGACTCACAATTAACATCGTGTATTACGTTTGGACCACCTTTTAAATAAAGAGGGTTCTACAAGATCAGTTCAATTGCCCGTTTAACTTCAATTTCAGTTAAATTGTCAGTTTAGTTAACCTTTTGCTTTATTATTCATTTATTTGCAAAGGAAGGCATATTCTTATATAAATATAAAAATTGGAAACCAGGCATTTTCCTTAAATTTAGGTGCAATAAATTAACGTACAATTTTGTTGAGGAATAAAGGGATTCTAGGATATTTGTTTTGTATAAGGATTTGGAAATGCAGGGGGAGTAGTATTTACTAAACTTATTGAATGCCTTACAACATCCGCTTAATGACTCATTGTCTGCATAGGTAGTGTGATGGGGATCTACGATAAGTATTGGTGATTATCTTGTGATTCTAAACGGTTTATTCAAAGTAATTTTTTTGGTATGTACTGAGCCTTAATATTGTCACTCAGAATATCAACTGCTAGACATGCAGATATTATCATTCTCTTAGAATCTAGTGATGGCATATTAAGTACTTGAAGCCGATAGCTATATGACGGTAGGCTGTGGAAATTCCTAGGGTCGTAAAGGGATCAAGAAGAAACTATTTCTGGACCAATTCTAACCTATCAGCAGTGTTCCAAATCAAGATGGCATATTCAAGAATAGGTTGCGCTAATGAAATGCATTGTGATTTAGTAACCCAAATATTCTTGAATTTCTTAGCTATTTTTTTTTATAAAACCTAGCATTTTATTAGCCATAGATATAACGCCATCGCAGTGGCGGATTGAGATAGTTCGCCGCCCTAAGCAAATGCAGAAAAGTGCCGCCCTTTCCAGAAAAAGTTGATTAACTTTTTTTTTTGGTCATCATTTTTTCGAAAAAGTAGCGTTATATCTAGTGTAGGTAGAGTAGTATATAAGTATACGGTATGTGAGATGTGTATATTCCAGAATATAATACATTTCAGGTTAGCTACGATAAATAAGTTCAGGTTCATGAAGATTATGTAATGATTTTAAGTCTACGTCCGTACGCGGAACCGACCTCTCATCGGTTCTAGACGTTAAGTCTGAGTAGTGCCAACGGATGGTATCAACCGGTCAATCAATCCGTGCACCGTAATCCATTCACGCAATGGCTGCTTGTCGGCCAGCTAGATTGGAGAGGATTTCGGTCGCGGGTCTCCGAATGGATTACGCTCATCTACAATCTTCAGCCACCAATACATGCCCGTTTTCAAACGCGTCACAAAACAAAACCATACGGAGAGGAAACCTACTTTACGTTACTCCGTATTTCTTCCTATAACCAGTCAAAGGAGAAAGATCTAATCTTTACTTTGCGTTCCCGAATTTCCGACGCGGTACCAAAAAATATGCTACGCTAACTCAACCCGACGAAAGCTACGCTAATAAAAAAAAAGCAAAACAACGACGCGAAACCGACCTCAGCGGATTTTCTCAAACCCTACCCTCGCGACGGCATACCTACCCTGCACTTTATTTCCCGCTGAAAGGAAGAACCACTGGAAAGGAAAGTCGTGTTTTTATTTAGCAATTCATTTTGTTATTTATTCATTCCATTTCATTCAAATCTTAGACCGACATTTGGTTCAATATATGCAGCGCAAATAGGAAATTTAAATGTTTTCTCGTTAAATTTTCGCTTCATCAAAATAGGCCTTATTCTTATTTTCTCACAAATTTTGCTTATTCTTTAATTTATCAATTTTCTTGTTTAAGATTTCTTATTTGTTTTTCCTGCGATGAAATTTTATAATCTGTTGCGTTCGAATTATAAATAAATAAAAGATTCCGGTTTGAGAACAATTTTGCTAAAAATATCTTGGCTACCAATTAAATGTTTCTATCAACTGCCTCCAGTTCCAATTGGCTTTAAATTCTTACTTGAAAAGAGGGTGTGATATACCCCTGTAAATTATCTCTAGATTTATATGCAGAACCTACCACCTAATGAAGTCTCAACTAGTTATTTATTTAAAATACACGTTGCTCCTATCCTTTGCTTGTATTAATTGGTAGTACATAAATTTTCCAATTTTTATTAATTTTGTTGCTTTGTAAATGTCGCTTCAATTCGCTGGTTGGTTTAAGGTTCATATTTTTTCCTTCTTATTAACAGCGAAATTTAAACTTTACTATCCCCTCAAAACAATACTATATGAGAAAATAATATCTTATTCAAAATACGAGTAGATAGTTGCATGCTAATAATTCATTTGAAGTTGTTAGATACAACAAGCCCAGTATCCCGTTTTCATTACTATGGGTTTCTTTAGTTTTGATTCGCTATATTCGAGGAATCATCCTTCATTATATTTATCGTATTTATTTCCTTTTTTTGTTCAATTAATTTACCAGAGGGTGGTTACATGCAGAAACTGAAACATAAAGGAATACTAAAACATGCTTTAGTAAAAAGTGATTAGAGTGCACCCAATCAATTTCAGCATTTCTAAACTAATATGTACTGTCTACAATGTATACCAATATATATGTACCCTCACGTATATATTAAGACAGTTAAGACGCAAAAATATTTCTCGAATATTGGAAAAATATTTTAACCTATTGTTATTCGAATTTTATGTAATAATTTCTTATAATTTTTTTTCTCATTCTATCTCTCTATCTAAGGCCAATTTATTCAAGCTACTATATTCTTAGTCTTATCGTATCCATCTTATATGATGGTCATGTAATACACTAAAAATTTAAAGAAATGGTAAATGTGATACGTATGCAAAAACTAAAATTGAAATCTTATTTGGTCAAATCAATGAATAAAATGAACTTATCTAATGTACAATATTTCATCATCGATTCTTCCACTAATGTATCAATATAGATAGGGGTTTAAAATCATCTCTGAAGTGGGAATTGATGTAGTCGTAGGATTTAATATTTTACCGACAGGACTAATCCACAATTCGATAGCCAATTGATAGTTGTGGACATGAGAGTTATTCATTCCAAAATCTACTTAAATGTACTAGTCTCGTAAAATTTTAATAAAAACGCTATTCTAACGTTAATCAACTTATAACTCATCCTCGCCAGTTTAGAAAATATTAGCTACGACGCAACATTTTCTCTATCGTTGCCATTCAAAGTCTGCTTTTACTTTTCACGTCCTATCTTACATTTGATAAGGTCAAGAGGTTTCTTCAAACATACACAATCCTTTCAACATTGTCAACTGCGGCATAGTTTGAAATATGCATGATAACTTTATTCCATTCTCATTTAAATGGACCTAATTTGCCTACAAATGCTGCTGATCAAGTTATCGGTAATGCTTACTCACTCTTCTTTCATCAGCGGGTTATTAGTGATGGCAAGTTGATCATTCGTCGGTCCTCAATCCTAGCCTGAGGTGGTCTGATTAATCACACGCAAAAATCATGCTGTGTACAGTATATGCCAAGTTTACATCTACACTTTAATTTGCGGGATTCTCTAGTGGAGTTTGATGTCTGAAGCCGGTTTCCAAATACTACTGCATAGCAATATCTCCTTAACATGCGCTCATGATTGGCGAACGCCGTGTTGGCTTTTCCATAAGGTTTTATTCCTCCCAGCCGACGATGATGAAAGACGAACGATAAAAATGAGTTCACCAGTGAAAATTGGATGATGAGAGTTGAATCTAAAGAGTGATTCTTCGTTGACTCTTCCCTGCTGCTATTTTTCACCCTCTACAAAGTCGGGGTTATGTCCACTTCACTACTAGCAACAACATAGACAGCACGCAACTCGGATGGCAACGATCACGACACCTGACGATCGCAACGTCTCGCGGCGGTCCTTCTCGACGGCACTCACCAATCCCACACTCGCGCCATGTGGCTATCACTTCATGTTCCACTAACGTACTCACGAGTCCGAGGAATTCTTCCAAGTGATCTCCTTTCCAGGGCGCCCCAATTTAACAAACGCGCATTGTGTAGCGTGTTTCTGATGTTCCATCCACAGATCGTCATTCGCTTCCCATCCATCCAGAGTTTTGTCGCAAATAAAACACGCAGCCGTATCAGTTTCACGTTCTCTGCATGGATTGATTGAAGATATCCGCGGTTAGTTTGTAGGAAAGTTCTTCTTCCTGTTAATTTTAAACCTTTTTGATGCTTGTGGGCACCGTTTTGACTGCATATACCGTATTAGAAGCGGCGCTCGGTGATCTGTCTGGATTAGCCTGCCCACGAATATTCTCACCCACATTCAAGTTGTACACTGGGTTCGGGCAATAAATGGGAAGTGTATTACACTGTATGACGTCGGTATACTCCGGGACTTCTTCATGGGTGACGGCCACTACGTCCACACTTTACTTCCATGTGGCTGTCAAATCCTCTTGACATCCCACGACAAAATTGACGTAGGATGTGCGCTGGTCGCAACCAACGTGAAATGACAAGCCACCTAGCAGCAAAGTGTGTTAGTAGTGGTCACCAGCGGCGTCGCATGATTCATTACAATTATTATTACTACTGTACGTAACATCATGTATTCATTTTGATTTTTCCTCATCGTTTTCACAATAGATACTGTAGTTACTCTTTATATCATTAACGTTTTATAAACAAGTCTGTGACGTATAGTTACGAAGATTATTTTTACATGTATTTACGCTGGGCTTTTTGAAGTGCGAATTCATGAATTACCTGATTGCAATCGATTAAACGTACAATTTCGGCCTCTATAGATAATACAGCCAAAGAATTCAAGCGAGTTTGACACATGGAAGACCTCAAATACTTTTGATCCGCTTCAAACAAGAAAACGATCTTTCACCACTGCAATTCGTGACAGCCATGCAAAGAAACATTCTATATGCAATGTCAACATTCGGAAACACTGTATTAAGATCATTTCTTTTGAAAAATTGAAAGGTTTCGATTGGGGTCAGCTGCTTAGGGTTTTTTTTTATTGCAATTGAGATAGGCTTTGAAATGGATAAGTTCATCAGCTATTGAAGTTTCTAAATCTTGACTGAATGCTTCTTGTAAGTTTTTTGCTTTTTCCCGTATATGAACATTATCCAAATTTTCCAAGTCAATAAGGACAGAAAATTTTTTGTTGATTTTCTCATATTTCAGATATCTTTCCTTTAAATCTGACAACAAATTGTCAAATATAACATTGTAAGTGTTAACTTTGAAGTTATCATTACCGAGCAGCGTTACCTCCCCTGTTTTTGTTTCGTCATCATAGATTTTTCTACGTCTCACTCTGCTGACAAGTGTTTTGTACTCTTGATTGATTGAAAAATCAAGTGCTTTTTTTTCGAAATAGTCAAAGTCTTCACGCGCATCACCTACAGTTTTGAGTAGACTATTATACAACTGAACTACTTCACTAAGGTGAGTTTGAGTGGACTGCAATTTTTGCTCACAGAATTGAATCTCGGAAGTAAAAACTCCCACAAACATTGCATAAAAGCTGTCTCCAATGATTCGAAACGTTCTCGGATCCCTTTGGCTTCACTCCGAGTTATAGCTTTTTGTGAAAGATCGTTTTCTATGAGATACAAAGCCTGAAGTATTTCAGGGTAAAACTGATCAAGTGTACACACGGCGTCATTGCGAGCTGACCAACGTGTTATTGAAAGTGATTTGACAGCTATCCTCTGAGAATTTACGCAGCAATTCTGAAGAATTTCCCAGCGACTTGTAGATGCTGTGAAAAATCTATATAAACTCTGAAGATCGTTGAAGTAATCGGCAGCTATTGAACAGCTTTCAACCGCATGAGTGCCAACCAAATTTAGAGAATGTGCAGCACAAGGAACGTTTTCGGCATATTTGTTGCGATTTTTAATCAGCTGTTGAAGCCCCGCATATATCCCTGACATATTCCGTGCCGTATCATATGACTAACCCCGACAATTTTTGATTTCAATTCGCAGAGTTTCGAGCGTTGAACTTACAGCATCATCCATATTAGCAGCCTTGTGGCCTACATTTTGTAAAAATGTCACAAAGCGCTCTATGGGCATACCGTTATTCTTCACGTATCGCAGGATGAAACACAGTTGATCGACATGTGAAATGTCAGGTGTGGAATCGACAATAATTGAGTAGTATTTCGCACAATTGACTTCTCGTATAATTACATCTAATACCTTGTTAGCCAAGATTTGGATGAACTCCTCGCAGATGGTTTTTGTCAGATAACTAGTACTGCCTATGCCTTTATTTCCAAATCTAGAAATATGGTCAGCTAAAAATGGATCAAATTCAGCTATCAACTCAAAAGACATCATGTAATTTCCGTTGTGAAGAGAACCAAATTTTTCGTCGTGCCCTCTAAAAGGCAATCTACGCGAAGCTAAACTCTTAATTACGGTGACAACTCGTTTCAGAACATTTCGCCAGTAGGCTACTTCTTTATCATATTCAGCTGTTAGAGCTTTGTCAATTCTACCCAAAGCAGTCGCCCTATCTTTAAAAGCTTTGAAGCAACTTTGATATTTCTCCGAATTTTCGTGCTTACTAATTCTTACGACTGCGTTTTTCCAATCGCTAAATCCATCTTTGTCAGCAAAAGATGATTCGCCGTCAAAAAGAAAACATGAAGCACAATATACGGATCCTTTGCTTTCAGAATATACTAACCAGACACGTGGAGTTTTTTCGCCATTTAAAAGTGTTCTCTCGAACAATGATGAACTTAAATATCGCACGACATCATTATTTACCCTTTTCGAATGCGCGAAATCGAGATGCTTATTCTGATTGTAATTATGTTTAGCGATATAATTACGAAATGAGTCGTTTATCACCCATTCTGCAGGGTCATTGCTGATTTCAAACTTTTTTCCGTCGAACTCTGTTGGTTTCCTAGGTTCTGTGGACCCTCCTCCGGAAGTTTCTTGATCACGAATCTCATCTTGCAATGCAGAGAAATTAAAACCAAGTTCCTTTTCTGGTTCCTTTACTTCGCCATCGCTACATTGTTTTTTTTTCTCCATCATCAAATTCATTTGATTTTGTCGAAACATCTGTAATAATTTATAATTTTCAGTCAATTCCATAATTTTGAATTTCTTATGTGTTGTATTCAAATAAAGTGAAATTTTCGTCGAGAATAACGAATATAAATATTACTATGACAGCGCAGAAAGTAACAAACAATAAATTAGAGAACCATGTAAACAAAGAATTTACAACTCACCTGCGGAATTTGATGTTTGTAGATCAGAAAGTTCGCTTGTTGCTGCTGTATTCGAAATGTCTGATGCAGCAGTTTGATTAGTGGTAAAATAGGCGGAAAGTTTACGAGTCTTTGCTATAACCCCATCATCTTTGGATTTCCTTTTCGTAGCTTGTTTACGATATTCGGAACCACTTAAGCGATGTCGTCCGTCACTCATTTTATTTGAAGATAAATTCACGCCAGTATTTATATTTTTGTGTGTATATTGGACGCGCGGAAAATGTATGGACACTCTTAGCGCGCAATGACGCAGTGGAAAAAACGACAGAAAACACGCGCGCCGCGCATCGCGCGTCACTCGGCAAACAAAAGAGAGAAAGTATGATAGTTACCCTACACACGTATACTGTATACCAAAACTGACGATAGTACAAGCCATATGGTAGCAATTTGCATATGTATTAGTCGGCCTACTATGGACAAGCTTCCGGTAGCTGTCACCCAACTGCGGCATTAGCAAATGCTTATATTTCGTCATATATACTATTTTCCGAATAAAAAAAGTGCCGAACGCATTCCATTCATGCTATAAATTCACCTTGTATAGCCCATTGTGCTCCTTAACTTTTCAAGACGAGCAAATGAAGCACACGTTTTGCACCTTCGACTGATAGCTCAGAGTTGAGATGTAAACAAACTCCTATAAATTTCACTTTGGAAGGCGATAAAAACTAAACGGGTATAAGCACTGAAATAATTTTCACTTCACTAGGAGCGCTATTGTGTTCTCCGCGGATCATCTGGATTTCACTGTAGAAATCCGTCTCTAAACCGTACAAAACCTCGAATTTTTGTTGGCACCTCCACAATTCTTCATATAACGCCATGTAAGTTAGCCAGCAAAGTCGGCCTACTAATGGTCATGTGTGTGGTAGTAAGCGCTGCTGCCATATGGCTTGTATCTATCGTCAGTTTTGCTGTATACTCATAGCGCTACAATTCGGGCGGCAAATTTGAATATTATGATTCAGGCTCGTTACTTTTGATCTCACATAAAAAGTTGTTTTTTCGACAACCCAAAAAGTAGCGTTATATCTGGTGTAAGCGATAAAAATTCGCCGCCCCTGAAATATGCCGCCCTAGGCAGCTGCCTACCTTGCCTACCCGGTAAATCTGCCACAGCGCCATCGTAATGTAGTTTAAAAGCAAAGCTTTTGGTCCGGAACAACACCAAGTTCCACATTGCTATCGACTCTATAAGTGTTGTGTTGTTGATGTGATAGTCAAATATAAGACGGCCTTTTTTTCTTGAAAAACTTATCATCAGGCATTTTTCTAAGTTTAGGGAAAGTTGATTATTGTTGCACCAATCAGAGAGAGTGTTAAGCTTGGACTGAAGGAACATCATATCCGATAAAGAAAATATAACGTGGTAAACTTTAAGGTTATCTGCATAAAAAAGATGAGGTACACCATGTAATACTGATGAGAGATCTGATATGAAAATATTAAATAAAAGAGGTCCAACATGACTTCCTTAAGAAGCCCCGGAAAGAACATTGTTTGAATAGTCGTACTTGAAATTCGACAACAACAATTTGAGTGCGGTTTTCAAGGTATGAATGGATTCAGCTGAGTAAACGGCTTGTAATACCAGAATTCTGGAGCTTAATTTATCAAAACTTCATGATTTACACGATCAAATGCTCTGCCAAAATATGTATATGCTGCATCAACCTGGTGACTCTTCTCCATCTTACATAGAGTACTTGATACCATAATGAGGAGATTGGTGGTAGTAGATCTATTTTTTCGGAACCCGTGCTGATCTTCATTAAGCCACGGTTCTAAAATAGGAGATATTTTAAAATTTATAATTTTTCCGAAACTTGTAGTTGATCTTAAAATGTTAAAAAACACGTAGCTAATCCTTTCTACAATAACTTTTATTTTTAGTATATGCGCATTTCGGGAGCGACTTACTCCCTTCCTCAGTACAAAAGCTTCAAATTCATTGACAATTTTTTGAATCTTATAAATAGTTTAGGTAGTTAAGCATAACATATGAACTTATTACTATATGCAACAATAAAAAGTAATTAGAGAAGACAATTTACAAGGTAACAATATGAATGAACTTACATACATAAATAAAGGTAATTAGAGAGGATTAGAATGATTGGGGTTTCCTCGCTAGTACTTTAATAATTTTGGACGCACAATTTCCTTGATCCGTATTTAAAAGATTATCGGGATTTTGCCGGATAATGAAGAGGCTTTCCCAAGCGTCTAATGTGTAGGGTCGATTAACGTACCTTAGAAGCTTCAAATTGTCTTCGTCAATGGTATGGCCTTTCTCAATTATATGCATCGCTACCGCTGATCGTACGGTGTTGAGACCTCGCTTGCTTCCGCTAATCACTTCTTTGATGTGCTCTTGGAAACGCGTTTTGATTAATCGTTTTGTCTGGCCGATGTAACAGTCTTCGCAATCATTGCAGCTGATCTTGTAGATCCCGCTCATTTCCGCCATTTTTAGGGGGTCTTTCTCGCTATGTAATCGGTGTTTGAGGGTACTGCTTCTGGTGGATGCTACGACGCGGATATCGAAATGCCTAAGAAGAGATTTAATTTTATAAAACGACTCACTCATTGGAATGCTTGTAAATTTTTTGATTTCTAAGCTATCTTGCGTGAAGAAAGTTGTATGCTGGTTTTTGAACATTTGGTATTGCTTCTTTCTAATCCGTCAATCTATCATATTTGGGTCATATCCATTTTTAATGGCGGTGTCGACGATATACGACTTCTCTTCATTGAAGCCATTTGGTGTTAATGGATAAGTAACGAGGCGATGTACCATACAATTGTATGCAGCCAATTTGAGCGTGGTCAGATGTGCTGACTTGGCCATTATGGTCCTTTGTGTAGCGTTGGGTTTTCGATATATTTCAAACTCGGGATGGCCACAATTGTTGATTACGAGCACGTCAAGAAACGGTAGTGTTCCATTATTTTCCTGTTCCATGGTGAATTTTATCGTAGGACGTACCTGGTTGATTGCGTTGAGAATATCGTGTAGTTTATCTTTCTGCACTATGGCGTAAATGTCATCAATATATCTTAACCAGACTTTCGGCATTAATCACTGATTCTATATATTCCATGAATATTTCCGCTATTAATGGTGATAGAGGATTACCCATCGCAGCTCCTGCTGTCGTTTTATAAAATTTATCGCGGAAGGTAAAGTAAATCTCGTTCATACCGAGAAGAGCTAGATTTTTGTAGGTTTTCAATTTCTTTCTCCATTCTATTGTTGTACCAAATTTATGGAGCCAAACTTCTAGTTGGTAGATCGCATGTTTAATTGGAGTATTTGGGAACAAAGTTTTAATGTCAAACGAGACCAAGGTTTCGTTGTTGTTTATTACTCCAATGTTCTGTAGTTTACTTATTAATTCGGCCGAGTTTTTAACTACAAATTTACTCCTCAAGTCACCTAGAGCCGTCCATTGGTGAATTAGCCACTTAACGATGTTGTAGGCTGTTGAGTTTGAATCAGCGGTGATTTACCTCATTTCATTGCCATCCTTGTGAATTTTGGGCTGGCATCTGATTTTGGGCAGGCATCTGATTTTGGGCAGGGACGGATTTGGCATTTGTAGCTTGTTGATGTCTTTAAAAATGGGCCACACTTGCTGGAGAAATTGCACAGAGCGTACGAATGCGAAGTAATCAAGAAACGACGTATACATAAGAAAAGATGTAACCAACTATTAGGAAAACCAGAAAAAGCACTTGATGAATCTCCAATTCTACCGGCTTTCGTAGTAAACAAATCATCTATTGAATTTATCCCCAAACAGCTCGAAGTATTAAATAACGGCTGTACTTAACGCACCACGAGCAGAAAAAATCGCAGTAAACATCGAAGCAGGCATCAGGGGACTCAGTAGCAAAACCAAGGAAGAAATTCGAAGTGGCCTGACCAAGATTTTACAAAAAAGTGAAAACAGAAACCCAATAACAAACCAACGACTAATATCCACGATACACGAACTTAGAGATACACCTGCTTATTTCCTGAAAGCCGGCAAGGGAAACAATATAGTTGTAATGGATAAAAACGACTGTGATAACGCGGTGTTCAAAAAACTAGATAGCGGCAACTTCCTCGAATTAAGGAAAGATCCATTGCCCGAATCCATTAAACGAGTCCACCGAGCACTGAAGGAAGCGCGCACCGTTTTTAAAGACATCAACAAGCTACGAATACCAAATCCGTCCCTGCCCAGAATCAGATGCCAGCCCAAAATTCACAAGGATCGCAATGAAATGAGGGAAATCATCGCTGATTCAAACTCAAGAACCTACAACATCGCTAAGTGGCTAATTCACTAATGGACGGCTCTAGGTGACTTGAAGAGTAAATTTGCAGTTAAGAACTTGGCCGAATTAATAAGTAAACTACAGAACGTTGGCGTAATAAACAATAACGAAACCTTGGTCTCGTTTGACATTAAAACTTTGTTCTCAAATACTCCAATTAAACATGCGATTTACCAACTAGGAGTTGGGCTCCATAAATTTGGTACAACAATAGAATGGAGAAAGAAATTGAAAACCTACAAAAATCTAGCTCTTCTCGGTATGAACGAGATTTACTTTACCTTCCGCGATAAATTTTATAAAACGACAGCAGGAGTTGCGATGGGTAATCCTCTATCACCAATAATAGCGGAAATATTCATGGAATAAATAGAATCAGTGATCGAGGAAAGAGGATTAATGCCGAAAGTCTGGTTAGGATATGTTGATGACATTTTCGCCATGGTGCAGAAAGATAAACTACACGATATTCTCAACGCAATCAACCAGGTACATCCTACGATAAAATTCACCATGGAACAGGAAAATAATGGAACACTACCGTTTCTTGACCTGCTCGTAATCAACAATTGTGGCCATCTCGAGTTTGAAATATATCGAAAACCCACCGCTACACAAAGGACCATAATAGCCAAGTCAGCACATCCGACCACGCTCAAATTGACTGCATACAATTGCATGGTACATCGCCTCGTTACTTATCCATTAACACCAAATGGCTTCAATGAAGAGAAGTCGTATATCGTCGACACCGCCATTAAAAATGGATATGACCCAAATATGATAGATTGACGGATTAGAAAGAAGCAATATCAAATGTTCAAAAACCAGCATACAACTTTCTTCACGCAAGATAGCTTAGAAATCAAAAACTTTATAAACATTCCGATGAGTGAGTCGTTTTATAAAATTAAATCTCTTCTTAGGCATTTCGGTATCCGCGTCGTAGCATCCACCAGAAGCTGTACCCTCAAACACCGATTACGTAGCGAGAAAGACCCCCTAAAAATGGCGGAAATGAGCGGGATCTACAAGATCAGCTGCAATGATTGCGAAGACTGTTACATCGGCCAGACAAAACGATTAATCAAAACGCGTTTCCAAGAGCACATCAAAGAAGTGATTAGCGGAAGCAAGCGAGGTCTCAACACCGTACGATCAGCGGTAGCGATGCATATAATTGAGAAAGGCCATACCATTGGCGAAGACAATTTGAAGCTCCTAAAGTACGTTAATCGACCCTACACATTAGACGCTTGGGAAAGCCTCTTTATTATCCGGCAAAATCCCGATAATCTTTTAAATACGGATCAAGGAAATTGTGCGTCCAAAATTATTAAAGTCCTAGCGAGGAAACCCCAATCATTCTAATCCTCTCTAATTACCTTTATTTATGTATGTTAGTTAATTCATATTGTTACCTTGTAAATTGTCTTCTCTAATTACCTTTTATTGTTGCATATAGTAATAAGTTCATATGTTATGCTTAAGTAACTAAACTATTTATAAGATTCAAAAAATTGTCAATGAATTAGTTGCTATTGTACTGAGGAAGGGAGTAAGTCGCTCCCGAAATGCGCATATACTAAAAATAAAAGTTATTGTAGAAAGGATTAGCTACGTGTTTTTTATCATTTTAGGAGATATCTTGTTGCAAAGTACCTGTTCAAAAAGCTGTGGATTAGTTGGTAATATAGAAATGCCTTTGCAATTTTAAATACACCGTTTATCATTCTTCTTATGGATTGGTATTAGGTACGAAGATTTCCAGTAAAAAGGAAAGATGCCGCTAGAGAGGAATTTATTGAAAATGATGGAGAAAGGCATGATTAATTGTTTTTTGCACTAGATCAGAAAGCTGGAAGAAAAAAGATCCGGACCAAGTCCCTTATTCAAATCCAAACTCACAATTGCATTAGCAATTTCTTCCTCAGAAAGTTTAGCTTTTGCCTTAATTTTTGGTATATTCTTTTCAACGGGGTCAAGTGTTATCCAATAAAACAAAGATGAAGCTTCTTCTAGATTCAGCGTCAAAAGAGTACAGGTCCAACGAGCAGCACAAATATGTTTTTAATGCTTCCATAATCACCATTGCGAAAGTAAGAAGAATTATTGTATCAAATAAGGTTAGAAGATTTGACATCGAAAGGCTTCAAACGGCGTCTGTGGTCGAAAGTTTCAAGGAAACCCTCGACAACTAGCTGGCTCCCATCTTATTAGCCCCATCGTTAAAGACAAACAACGAGCTCTGGATGGGAGTGAAAGCGGCTATTAAGCCCGTGGCAGACTAGACGATTGGAAATCAAAGCCGGCGCAAGAGAAATGAGTGGTTCGATGATGAGTGCCAGAATGCGTTTGACAAAAAGAATCTGGCATACATAGATTACATCGGTAGGAAAACCAGGACGAAGAGAGAAGACAATGAAAATCTCAGAAGAATAGGGAATAAGACAATAAGAATTGAGAAAATACAATGAGGACCAATTGAGAAGTATAGATGTAACTTTGGCGAGCAACAACATAAGGCAAGCATATACAGTAGCGAAAAGTCTGAAACGTGGTTATCAGCCCAAGACCACGGCAATATAATCGCTGATGAAACTAAGATTAAGGAAAGTTGGGCATAGGTCTTATATAGGTCTTATATATTATGAAACTGATATTGTACTTCCATATGGGAGTCGGTAAATAACTGTAAATTTTAAAGAAATTGAAATAGAAAACAAAAATATACTCTAATAGTCATTGCCTAAGGTTTTTAGTTTATGCTTACCAAAAATATAACGCAGCTAATCATCATAACCTATGGCGCGACAACCCAAACCAGGACCCCAGGATTAATTTCTTTCAATCATTATGGTTCTGCGACCTCATCCGCCAGTTAATCAGAAAGGATTTTTTGTTAGCTTCTATCGTGTCTACCACCAAACTCTCGATCTTTTCACTGGACATCTACTTTATGCTCTGCCCATCAACGTTTATATGTGTCGCCGGTTTCCTTCCAGCCTTGCTGCATGGCCTGCCCATTGTAATTTGCATAACTTTACGCAAGTAGATACAGACGGTTCATCAAATAACTCATACAAATTATTGTTGTAACGTATGTTACGGGTGAACATTGAGATTTCATAGTGTTGTTCACCCCGAACACTACCATACGCGGTTTTGTAAGAGTTTAACCTACGCAATTATTACTTTATTGATTTGTTTGGTAACCCAATGAATTTAAGTAATTTAAATTTTCATTCATAAAAGGGCTACTGGTTACATTACGGAAAGAAAGCCACATAATAATTTTCACTTTGTAACTTTATGTAAGTAAACTCAGGCAGCTAGGTCGCTTCCGATTTATATGCCACATTTATGGACAACGCAACCAGCAACAAGCGCCGAAAGGACCAAGAACCAACGCGAGCTCGAAACGAAATGCAAATTCACACGGTAGCGAAAACGTTTGTCATCCAATCAACATATGCGGCAGCATAAAACATATAAACCCTCGCAAACAAAATAACATGCAACGCTGGGAGGAAATTCGAAGTTGAATCACTGCTTCCGTTACGCGACAAGAGGTGTTTGTGTTATGCACGATAATTTCCGAGCATTTACATAACTTCCTCGAATCAAGGTTTCATACTGCCTGTGGTTTCATTGATTCTACGTTCCGGCATAGACTCCCAATGAATTTCGATGCTGAATATAATTCGACTAATTCAAATTCGAGCCTGAGTGCTGATTGCGCAGCTCCTGAGCAATTCTGAGAAATCTGAGCGCCAGCTCAAGGGAAAGATGAAGAAAACGAGGATTACTGCGAAGTCCTCACATCGCGTCGCGATGTAAATAAACATTACTGACATTTCGAACTGTCAGTCAAATACATTCAGCGCGTAATACACTTAATTCCCACTAGGATCGCCACCGAGTGGAACTCATTACGAGTGAAATCAGGCGAGGGGAATTCCTTGGACCAACGGGAAAAAAGCACTTCAAAACAAGATTTTCCCGATGGGTGCGAGGAAAAAAACGTTAACTTGGAGGTTATTAAGCCCGGGAAGATTGGCACGCTTTCTCTTTTATTCTTTTAGGGAGTTTCTTTTCGAGCAACCGTGCACATACATTCAAACAAGTGATAATCGAACCAGATATAATCCAACAAGTGATATTCGAGCGAGATATAATCCAATAAGTGAGATTTGAACGAGATATAATCCAACAAGTGATAACAGAACGAGATATCATCAAACAAGTGATCAGCGACCGTTTTCTTCTGACGAGGAATTGGAGCCGCACATTGGAAATCGGAACATTAAACTGAGACGACACAACTGCGGCAAAAATCACGCAAACGGAGGCAAGGGGCCACTTACTAGAATAGGGAATAAATGTAAGTGGTTTTCATTTTATCACATATCGGTCGAATTATTTTTAAATGAAGTAACGTATTAAGTCGAATGAGATAATTGTTCATTTTCCTCTTCTCGCTACAGTTCGACAAATAAACTTTCTTTTCCAGTTGTAAAAACTGTCGCTCGGGAGTTCTTTTCCCAGGACGTTGACCAGGCCAGAAGACCTGGAGAATTTAATTCAAGTGGTCATGTTTGTGGGTGCAGTGAAACTTAGTTGCAATTTGGGTAGCTTCGGTTCCCCTGTTGTGGGGGAAATACGAATTTTGTGTAATGGCGGAACACCTTAGCTCATTCCGCGTGGAAGATTGTTTTTGTAGGTGACTCTCGTGGCTTAGTGGTGGCGAGCCGCAAAACTTTCCTATTTGTAATTTCGCTCCGGACGGTCGTCTTCTCATTCGGACGATCCCTTGAGAGGCTCGAAGAATCGAACGAGTGTATTTTAAGCCTGATTCCATTATGAATCCCTCCGTTAGTTTACTGCTTACCTTGACTCGAGGCTCTGCATTCAGCATCATGATTTTGACTATGTAGGCTAGTGTAGTACACTTGTATCACAATTAAACAAAAAATTAAAGAAAGAAACATTATATCTGCATATGATTCAATACATGCTGGTGCAATCCATTGAAAAGTAAATTTATGTCGAACACTTGATCTGACCAAAACAAACTACTGCATACTGCTTAGCGTATGCACAAATATATGCATAAATTGTGTGACCTACATCCACAATGAGTAACTCGCATGGTATCTTGTCGCGTGCCATAAATCAAGTTCACGAGCATTGAATTCTTTTGCTTTGGTTGGACTGGCGCTTACGACATATCAGACCACGTACGAGTATGTGTTTGTGGCTTTGTTTATTGTCACTCACATTAACACTCAGTATGAGTGTTAATAAATGTTTTTAAATTTTGAACAATATTGTTTATGGGTCTAGATTTCATATGAAGTTTATTGGAGGACATTGTGGTAGTTTTTAGAATAGAAAAATTTGTATAAATAGTCGTAAGAAATTGTTAACATTATGATTTGGAAGTAAGACTTAGCGAGAGCATTACACTTTTTTTCGTTAAAGAAAAAGAACTCGAATTTGTTTTCTTTGAGTAGAAATTTGAGCACAGAGCTTTGCTCGATGAGATTACATGTGCTGTCATACCCGACGCACAATGATTAGGTAAATCAAATTTTTTCATTACAAAAAAAATAACATTCATAATTCTAGTTTTGTTGGGGCGCCAATGTCCGGCATTATTTTAAACAGGACATTTCTGTCGACAAGGTCGTATGCTTGCTTGAAGTCTACAAAGAGTTGGTGCACCTTGATGTTATGTTTGCAGCACTTTCCAAGCATCTACTTTACCTAGAATATTCGTTGACCATCAGCTTTAAAAGCCTTCATGATACTCTTCTATAATACTTTCATAGTATGGCTTTAATTTACTTTCTTTGATTTTGGAGAACTATTTCTTTACTAGTCCTCTGGAAACTACTCCGCTCACTGTATTCGGCATATTACTCGATGGAGGAGATTATTTAGATGGAGGCCTCCCTCTTGTTCTGCTGTAGGAATTTTCATAGCTTCAGTAGACGTTAGGGACTCTTTTTTTGTGGTAGGGAGGTGAAGGCATTTACGCCCGCTAAGTCTGGCAGTGTGGAACTCCCATGAAGGATACCCTTGGACGACCCACTAAACACCTCCCCTGTCAATCTGAGAACGTAGCCTGGAACCGTTTGACACATTACTTCGGGCTAAGCCTCATTTCTCTACGCGTTTAGGCGCCACCGGGCTACAGGGATCCCTTTTCCAGCGGAAGGAGGGGAACAAAGAGGGATTTCTAGAAAAGAGACCCCTCCGCCCTGGACGCTTCCAGGCGCTCAAATATGTTCCTTTTTATCTTAAGGACTGCCCGAGCGTAATGTGCTACACAGTTCCATTTGTCAACGGATATGAGCATCTCTCCAGTGAGTTCATCCAGGGAGAGATCTCCCCTTTCTTCAATGAGGTCACCGCGCTGCCTTTCCCCCCTCTTGCATACAAAAAATGTGTGGTAGGCATCACCAACCTCTCCAGCACAGAATATGCAGTCAGGAGACATTGACTTACCAATCTTGTGCAGGTAAGACTGAAAGTATCCATGTCCACTCAGTAGCTGAGTTAGATAGAAGTCAGTCTCACCATGCCTTCGATTGAGCCACGGCCTCAGGTCACCAATAAGGTGTGCGGTCCACCTACCTTTTGTATCGCTCACCCAGGATTGTTGCCAATCACTGAGTGAGCGTTCTCGTTCTTCGTGGGCGACAGCATCTCTGTCGCACTCGTTCCTCCGCAGGTAGATTCTGCGGCGCTCCTTGGCAATCCTCCGCAGGTAGATTCTGCAACGTTAGGGACTCTGTGAATAGCTTCTGCAAATATTGCAGCCACCTTTTATTAGTTTCGACTGAGTTACCCATGATTGATCCTTGTGCACTTTTGCAAACACTTGTTAGTTTATTGGAGACATTTTTTTAGTTGTTTCATAGAGGCATACACCGATCTGACTTCCAGGTGAGTCATGTTTTCGTTAATCTATTGGATCTTGATGTTATTGGTCGGTCAATTTCTTTCTCAGGCACATTTTCTTAGCTTATCGTCGAAGGGTGAAATATTGTTATTTTCAGCCTGGGGTTAGCCACTGGAAGTATTGTTTGTACGCATTGTTCCGTTTTGAATTGTTTTATTGCATCCGTCGTCATACCAGTCGTTGCTTCTTGTTTTAGGTCGTCGCCCCAAGACCTCTTTGGCAACTTCGGTAACCGCATCTCTTACGTTCTTCCACACCACTTCTTTCTCTCACCAGCGGGGACATAGACAATCATTTTCCCAAATGTGACATATGTGTGGACGTTAGTGAGCTATTCTTCAGCTTATGAATCTGGTACCTTAGGAAAGCTGATCTTCTTTCATGATAGCTCGTGGAACTTAACCCTTACAAAGCAGTAGTTTGAATTGTAGATAACACGGTAGAACGAATGCATGCGGAGAGTCTAAGTAGCCGCTCGTTTTTGATGAGAATGTTCAACCATCTGTGGACGCTCACTTTCTGCTGGGGGTGTCTCGAAGCGAGAAGTGTATGGGACTGACTGTGAAACCTCTGCAAGTAGCGAAATCTACAATGTTTGTCCCATGGAAAACGGAACTTTTTAGAAATAAAGACCAAAACTCAACATTCCGGCAAATCTCATTTATTTTATTCAAAATAATCTGCTTCCGCATCAATACAACGTTTTGCACGATCAATTAACATATCGAATGAGTTTTTGAGATCATTTTTATCCATCGACTTTAGTATGTCGATCTTCGCTTTTTGGATGGTCTCTACGTCGGCATAGCGTTTTCCCATCATAGGCAAGTGCAATTTGGAGAACAAGTAGATATCACACGCAGCCAAATTTGGCGAGTACGGTGAATGGTTGATGGTTAAAATGGAATTTTTGATCAAAATATCCGTGATCAAGTTCGATCGAAGAGACGGGGCATTAATATGCAACAAACGCCAGCTCCCTTTTTCACAGTATTGTGGCCGCACACGACAAATACGGCTGAGCAAACGCTTCACAACACCAAGATAAAATACAGCAGTAATTGTTTGACCAGGTGGAATGAATTCACGATGAATAATATCCTCTGAATTGTAGAAACAAATCAACATTGTCTTCACTTTTGACTTTTCAAGACGACTTTTTTTCGGATTGGGCTTGGTTGTGAGCTTCCATTCAGCTTTTTTACGCTTGGTTTCGGGATCATACTGAAAACACCATGTCTCGACACCAGTCACAGTCGAATAATTCAAGTTTGGGTCCTTTTTTGACTCTTTAATCAAATCCATACAATGTTGAATTCGGAGTGATTTTTCGTAGTCGGTCAATTTGTGTGGAAAAACGCGTGCACACACCTTCCGTAGATTCAAATGAGCGGTCAAAATGCGATGAATTGAATTGTAATGAATTTGACTTACGCCACTGGCGGCCAATACATATGCACATTGCTACCATATGGCTTCCAATCTGACGTAATGAGATGTCAAAGGCAAGTGGGACACAGCCGCATGGTGCGTGTAAAAGTTCGGCTGCCGGTGGAAAGAAAAACCTTAAAATTGATTTTTGAGATTGCTGGTCCGTTGCCCTGTGATTTTTGTTCGCAATTAATTTAACAAATAAAACAAAGTTTAAAGTGGTAGACGTGCAGACCGTTAGCAAGCTGTTGGTCATTTTACTATGAACGGATTGTCTGAAATGGATGGAAATGACAATAATTCAGATTGAAGATCAGGCCCTTCAGGTGAAGAACCCATGAATATGGACGCATCGCCAAAGAACAGATCGTGATCGGAATCAGGTAAATAGTTTGACAAAAGTGCTTTGCATTCATTCGCATTGAAAACCTTAAAAAGCACCTGAAAAATTGTGGGATTCACTACCTTACTTACTTGCGCGAAGTGAGCTTGCGAGTGCCGCAAGAAAAATGTGAATTTGGTCACTCAATGTCAAAGAGCTGGAGATGTGTTTTGGTTGCGAGAGGCCTACATGTGAACTCTGAGCAAGTCGAGCTTTTGTTGCAAATCCCTCGACCACCGGGTGTAAATAAAGTATGGCAATTTCTGGAATTATCTTCTGGCACAAACGCTTTATCCCGGATCATAAAACTCGCACAGCACATCCCACGCGGTTGCTTCAGAAGATTCGCAATACCAGGCAAGATGGTCAAGGGCCTCGGTCTTCGATTTTGTACTGTATTGTATATTCAACGTGCAGCCAAAACGAACCTGATGCTGAGCTGGAAGCTGTGTTGAGTCAGAGTCATCTGGATAGGAAGAATGCGGTGTGAGGTCGACTCGAAGTAATCGCTACATTTTCTCATTTGTGGACTATTTTGCAAACCTGTCTTTTTTTTTTCCAATCTGACAGTCTAGAAGCAAGCTCACAGATGAGAGGTAGATAGATTACCCCATAAAATCATTATAGCTTATTTTCATGAAATTTCGTAGTTTGAATAAAGTAAGGTTGTCTATTTTAAGCAATAAGTAAAAAGTGCCACAATAGTCTATTTTAACGAATTGCGCGGTTTTGTTCTGCTTGAGTTATTGCAGACGCTATTTAGGTTTCCTTTAGTTCATTCAATTTTGACAAGCTGTCAGTTAAGAATGGACCTTTCCATTGCTAACATCCACCAATAGGTGCCGCCAATATAAATCGATGTTTTGAAAAAGTTCCGTTTTCCATGGGAAACACTGTGTATTAGACGCTGTCCTTTGGTCATTCCTGTACTGTCCTTCTTGCTTTATGTGAGGATGTTGTAGTGGATTTAAGGAGTTTCAAATTGTCCGTCAAGGATTACAGCGATGTTCTGCTGCCTCGGCAGAAGAAGATGGAGGTATCTGCCGAGAATGCCCTCGTCTGAATGCGCTGGCAGGCTAGCATTGCGGTGTCGTGGGGCGGGTTCATTTCCCCAGCACGAGGACCCACTACAAAAAAATTTTGCATTCACGGATTTCTCCTGGTCGAGCTAAAACGAGGCGACCGAAGTCGCAAAAAGTGTAGGTAACTACACCGAGAGAAAAAGGACTTGTTCCGAGAACCAGTGGAACATGTAAAAGGGGCGGACTTAGGGCAACTTCGTCTTTACCCGTCGAAGCTCATGGCCCACAAATGAGAGAAGGGCAACCGGGTGGTGATGAAGCCCCTTCGCACCCACCCAACCGGATTTACATCCATATTTTGTTGCAGTGGCCAGGTATTCCTCTTCTGAGTGGAAAACTCATACAACTTGACTTGTATAAACTTTCCCATCAGAAGGGGAGCACCCCGGTGACCCATTTATGCCATAGAATTATGCAATTCGATTGCATAACTCTATGCCATAAAGAGGCACTCTGCTTGGGCCACTCAACCCGCGACGTCACCTGAAACAAAAAAAAAGGATTAAATTGTACCCGGCGGCTGGCTCATGTTTTATGAGGGAAGCCTGCCACCGTACCGGGTCCTATACTCGGTCCAAAAGAAGCAAAATAGAAAGACCGAAAGTTTTGAGGTATTAGCACATTTTATTTGTATAAAATAACATTATGTTCAGTACAAAAAAAAAATATTAAAACGAGAGATCAGAGCAATCATATAATAATTTGCATTATGTAATCAACATAAAAGCGACCGAGTACCGATCAAGCAAGGTCTTTCCGAGACTACAGACGTTATCGAAAGAAACTCAGGTGTCCGGGTGCTTTGGTTTAATATTTGTATATATGTAAATTCAATGAAACATGCAAAGAAAAATATAATTTTTGAACAAAAGAAGGGTACTTACCCCCAAACCTCCTCCTACGTGCGCTCGTGTTCGGGGCGGGGAAGCCTGTAAATGTTGTATAACCGAAACCAAAATCCACTCGCACTAACCGGTTTCATTTAATTATAACTTGTTATCAAAAAAAAAATTTAGCAGTAATTATTTACTTTCACCTAATTCAATAAATTTAAACAAAAAAATAACGGGCCCCTAATCGAATACAATCAATGATTGCCTCACGTTTTCCATAAACGGCTGAAGTTTCCGATGTCTATTACTAGAAAATTTTGAAGTCCTATGACTCAATTATTGCCTATGTGAATTCATACGTGACCTAGCTAACTTCCGTCTTATCGGTGGAGACAAATGAGCTCTTCGGAGTACGGGCGCTCCGCTGATTCCGTCAAAAGTCATATAAAATCTCGTTCCCCTCCAGTGTGCAGTAAATTCCAACAGAAAGATGGGATTTGCGACAATTCAATCAGCCAGTCGGCGGAAAACGGCCGCTGTGCAAGCGGGAGCGAATCTTGTACCGCACGCAAACTATCGCGAGTTTCCTTCACTTAACTGTGCAAGCGGGAGCGAATCTTGTACTGCACTTATATTCACCACAAAAGCATCCCGCGAAAATAGTCTAGTTTTCATTTAATCTACAAATTTGCTTATAAACTTCAAGTTCAAGTTTGTCGGATAACTTTTTGAATCGATTTTCGCCATGAAAATGATGTTTTTTTTGGCAACTAAGCGGGCACCAAAACAAGAAAAATTATGCAACACACAACGAGTCGCTCTGCGTTGCTCAATCGCGTACCCTCGAATCCATGTATTCCACTGATCCGTTTCTTGACAACTCGAATATTCTAATGCGCTAGCCGTTCCTTTCCACACTGGGGCGCCAAGTTTCGCACTAGATCACTACTCGCTCGGCGTAGCGGTCACATGAAAAATTCAAAAATTGGCTTGAATACATGCGGCACACAAGAAATCACTGCAGTCAAACGCGAAAATAAACACAATCAGCGAAACAAACGAAGGTGTGCAGTGGCGGTCTGTCTGTCCTTGAGCGGAATCTGCTTTACGCGGCAGCCTCGGATCATTTTTGAAATCCTTCACGCATTAATTAGAAAACGCCTCAGTAAGACCACTTAACGAGCAACAATCGAATAAATGCGCTTAGTAAATGACGGAAATGATCTCAATTTGCCAAACTTATTTCGCGATAGGTTAGATTACGGCTCTTTTTTGGACGTCGTGATGTGTCCTCGTGAAGATTCATAACCGACCGCTCGAATCTCCCCACTACCACCACCGCTATCGATCTTCCCCAAGCATATTCAACATAATTACATAACTAGAAAGGGAATCGGAGAAAATATTTTTTCTTTCATCCACTTTCATTTATCACTTCACCCACTTTAACGTAGGCACGAGCATGTAATAGATGTTTTTGTGGGTCTCTTTTTTCTCAGCTGTATTAGTCACGGTATTGACATAAGTATACTGCATAGAAAAACCAACAACTACTTCATCTTTAGCTTTCAAGTCTTCATTTGGTGTGAAGGCTAATCGAATCCATGCTTTGTTTGATTTGCGCCAAACAATAAAACTGGCTCTTCTTCATTGGATTGCGTGTCTTCATCGAATTCTGCAGAATCATCACGATGATTAAGCGAAAATGCAGTAGCTGGGATTTTCGATTTTTTAGATGATTTCATCAATCGTTCGTAAATTAAAAAGTTCACATTGAATTAATCTAGTGAACTCACTCAACTCACCCATAGAAGTCGACTTACTAAATACGAGGACTCATCATCATCTATTAAACTGTGGCTTTGCTGGTCAATATACAGTAATGTATCTTTGCTACAAGAACTGCTGCCGCCGTATTTCGTAGCATTGACGATAAGGCGTCACATTCTTTCAATTTATAATTGGAGCTTGTCGAGAACGAATGACGCAGATTGGCACAATTGCCACTACTGTCTGTGTCCGAATTGTAGTGATGATGGTGATGTATGCAATTGAATTCATTCTTGCGAAGTTGCGTATTCAGGGAAACTGTTTGCTATAGTCTTGCGTACATTGGACCGTACCAAGTCTTGATGAAGTAAATTGTTTGAGGATTTTGGGACGTCGATAGCATGCAACATCACTGCCTCTTCCTCTAATAGCTTCTTTGGTTTAGTTAGATCTTCCAAAATATCTTCTTTGGGGGTAATTTTTGTCTC
Source organism: Odontomyia ornata (assembly GCA_963969285.1). Taxonomy (NCBI): domain Eukaryota; kingdom Metazoa; phylum Arthropoda; class Insecta; order Diptera; family Stratiomyidae; genus Odontomyia; species Odontomyia ornata. The sequence continues at coordinate 374,025,360 of OZ017739.1, read as the reverse complement.
ATCTTCTACGCTTTCATCTACATATCCAATTTCTTCCACATCAACTATTTCTGTTTCGTTGGTTTTTTCAATCACTACTGTATCCGATACTGGATTGGGTTTTAGTTTATTAGTACTATCCGGTTTTATTTCGATATGGGTTTTCGTTTCAATTTCTCGTTCCTCAGCTGAGTGTTCATTCATTGTTGGAGCCACCGGACTTTCGTCGACACTCGCACTTTTAGTAAGTAATATTGAAGGATTTGGCGCCTAAATAGTAGCAGGAGCTAAGCGGGATACCCAGTGGTCACCTGAAGTCGAACTGGAGCCTGAACATTCTGAATTATCAATTTTACGTCGTTGATAAAACAATATGTACGCTTCGTTATTGATAACTTCTTCTTCAACTTGATCAGCTGGAACCTGGCTCTTGATTTCCCTTCCAAATTGTATAACAGCCGATTCGTTCGCCAGTCCCATATTTTCACGTTTTTTCTAATAGAATAAGCTACCAAAATCATGTATCGGATGGAAGCATATCGAAGGAATGATGTTGCCAAATTTGGTTTGGTTTCCATAGAACTCTCGCACGCTGGCTTTTTGAGCCTTACTTACTCGATTACTACAATGTGACAGTTAATTTGCCAACCAATAAAGAATTTAGTCTTGAAAACAATTGCACAAACTCTAGCGTTAACGGGTTTGAAGTCAGTTACAATTTGTTTATACGTACTATTCACAATGGAAGCCACTTCAAAGTCATGGCTTCCTTCCGATTACCCGCTTTTGAACATGGTTTACATTTGCAAGTCAAATGTATCTTCAGCGTGCCATCTGATTTCTTGTACTACAAGGATGTTAATTTATTTTTCTTTATCTCATCAAGAAGTTGCCGTAGTGTACCTGGTCCATTCAAAGATCTAACGTTCTAAGTTCCAAAATAATAGTTCTTTATGCGTTCCGATAGTCGTTGCCGTTTGTCCAACCCGATCGAAGGCTGTTTTACTGGTTCCATGAGAAATCAATACTAAGTGGAACGTTGTCAGCGTTTTGAACTGGTCGGTTTTGGTCTGCAAATGGTATTTTATTTCCCATCTACCCGCCTGCAAGTGGATTAGGCCACGCCTCCACCACCCTAGCTGACAGCCAACATAGTACGTTTATAGTGGACATTTTTGGCAGATTTCCCCAGCTAAGGGTGGTACTGCTGTTTTTGCAAAAGCACCCCATATAAGGGAAAGTAAAGCTAAAGAAAACACATAAAATATTCAAATGGAAACAATATTTTTTATCCAATATAAAGATTCAACCTTGCCAATATACGTGAAACACAACATCATTCAAATGTCCACCACGGGACTTCTTACAGGCCTCAATCCTTTTGAGGTAATTTTCAATGACTTTTCGGCACATTTCCGGCAATATCTCGGCCATAACTTCACGAATATTGGTTTTTAATTGCTCAAGAGGATTGTTTGCGTAAACACGATCTTTCGCATAGCCCCATAAGAAGAAAACCAAAGGTGTCAGGTCGCAGGATCTTTCGGGAAATTTCTTTTGCAAAAGTGCTCGATTAGCCTGTGTTTTGTGGCTTGTGGCTCCTTCCTGTTGGAACCACATGTTCTCCAGATTATAATCTTCAATTCCTCTCCAAAAATAATCGGCTAACATCCGTCCATAGCGGTCAAATCTGACTGTCATGGCTCTTCCTTGATCGTTTTCAAACAAATACGGGCCAATAACACCACCAGACCATAATGCACACCAAACGGTCATTTTCCCGGATGCAAAGGCCTTTCTGCGATCACTTGAGGATTTTGAGAGCCCCATATGCGGCGATTCTGTTTGTTTACGTAACCACTGAGCGAAAAATGAGCCTCATCACTGAAGAAATTTTGTTCGAAAAATCTTTATCAATGGCTTGTTGTTCAATCACCCAATTCGCATACATTCTGCATTGTGTATGGTCTTGAGTCTTAAGTTCTTGAGTGAGTTGGATTTTGTACGGATGGAGATGCAAATCCAAATGCAAAATCCATCACAATGAGCCGTAAGACAAGCCCAAATGTTGAGCACGTCGCGGAATCGACAAATTCGGGTCTTCCTCCACACTTTGAGTAACGACAGCGATATTTTCAGCAGAACAAATGTTGCGATGATGCACAGGCATTGCAATATCAATAACCTATCCAGTTTCTTCAAATTTTCTCACTGTGTTCGAAATTGTTTGCTGTGTAGGTCGATTGTGTCGACCGTAATCGGCTCGTAAAGCCCTAAATGTTGATACAGCAGAATCGCCATTTTTATAATAAAATTTAATAATTTTAACGCGTTCTTCGACTGTTAAACGATCCATATTTCTAAATGGCAAACCTTTAACTAAAAAAACATGCTTTAGATGAAATTTAATTCTGACAGATGTCAAATGGCAGGGTCATACTTTCCTACCACGAAATAGATAACCCTGTATTATTTTTCTAAAATTTTTGAATGTATCATATAAAATAACGATTGAGCCAAAAAATCTTTCAAATCCTTAATTTTACCTATTTTATTCAACCAACTGAATTTCGTTCTAAAATCAAAGAAGGGAAATCCAACCATTCTGTCAACGGATTCAAGCAAATGACGTGCACAGTGGTAAATTTCTATAATTCAACGTAAATCTTGAAACAAGGAAAATAAGAAAAATAAGATGTAACACTGCCATGACTTAAATCTTAGATTTCAGCGAGCATATTAGGAAATTCGTTATTCAAGTCGCGTGTTGTTGAAATCAAACCGATAAATCGTAAATCTTTCACTTTTCACGTGTCGGAGTGAGGGAGGCTCATAGCGGGGGATAAGATTCCTCAGCCAGAAGGTAACGAAGTTCAAGATGTTTTCCCATAAGACTAGAACAGTTGTTTGCAACCCCCAATCTATCTGCATGCATAGTAAGAAGATAGGAAATTGTTGGATATTTGTGCATATGTGTGGAACGAATACGTCACGGGATGAGAAATCAAGCCTTGAAACAATAGAACAAATATATATGAGGGGCTTACACGAATGCGCTCCCCTTGGTGTCTTTTTTCGGAGCAAGGATACGTGACGGATTTAACATAAGGTTTGTTAGGATGCTTATGTGCTCTGACAAATGAATATCTTTTGCAAATTCCAAATGCATGGAGTAAATAAATGTATGTGAAATTTTTGTAGGTTGAAAGTCTCATGATTGTAAATTTAAAGTTCTGCTAAATAACATACAAAGGCAGAGCAGGGATTTAAATCGGAGCCGAAGATCTTTTGCTGATGCTTTCTGAATTTATTTTCAAGACCCACAGGAGCAGTGAGAGCCAGAAAGAGCTTTAATCTATACGTTAAAATTTGTGATAACTTTAAATGCAGAAAGATTTGAATGTTGATCATTTCCAATGTTAAATTTTTTTGCAGCCAACGTGAGTCAAAAAATTTTGAAATATTCCCCTGCGACGTACACCTACATCCATATAAAGAAAGCCAGTTGAACATTATTCCGCGTTTTAGAAATTAATTCACTAAACATATCAATAACATTCCACCCACTCACGATATCAATTACAAACCACAAACCCTTATCGCGAATTCTCTGTAATTTCTCCGCAGCTTGTTGCCAGAAAATAGCCATTTCGCGATTTATCTATCTCCTATCAGTCCATTTATTATATTGGCGGCTTACTCGACAGCGTTAAAGGTGCTCTCGGTCACTTCCATAAATATCTTTTTTTTAATCAGAAAGAAACCACCAGCACTTATGTTTTCCCAAACGGATCGATTGCCGCGGCAACAACAAACAGCCCATTTGATGGAAAACGACTTCACTATCACCTAACCATATATGCCTCACCTAAAGATACACATTCGTTTCGGTTATAGATACCTGAAGACAACTTTTGTGTGGCACCTGTTATTATTTATCAATTTTCAACAAATGACTACCACGGCGACAACAACAATTCCAACAATAGCCAGGTAAACCTTGCGACCACCAATTAGTGGTGTTTTGGTTGACTGTTTGGATCTTTCGGACAAATTCTATAGAAATTGTGCCGTGTCAAATAGACGATAAAAAGTTGGAAACAACTCACCGTGTCATTTGTGGGTCAGCTAACGTATGACTACGTGTATATATGTATGTACTCGTATGTATTTAGATTCATTAATTGGTACTTTGGATCGCGGGATGCGTGGGAAAGGAGAAACAGGATATAAATGTATCTGAAATTTCTATGAAAAGATAGATATCTGACGAATAAAATCTTCTAAAAAAACTAAGAAAATTTGGGAAAATCAAAGTTTCTTAACAAGACATTTTTAGGGTTCCGTACTAAACTACAAAACCCTATTGCAATCACGACCTGTGTCCGTCTGTCCGTCCGTCGTACGTCTGTATGTCACAGCACTTTTTCTCCGAAACTATAGAGGCTACAGCCATGAAACTTTGTGGAAAGGTCAGAAGTGGTGACCTCTTGAAAGTTCAAGGGTGAAAAATTTTTTCAAAGGGGTTTAAGGGGGTGTCTCCCCATATAGAGAGGTGACCCCTCAAAAAATTTTTTCACCATTGGTAGTCGAGTAGGGTGTCATTGGAAACATCTTAATGAGATCTTTTCAAAACAAGTCTTAAAATTGCCTTCTGAGTACCGAGGGGGGCACGGGAAGGGGAAATGTACGAACTTTTCGCGTACCCCCTCGCGATTGGACACCTTCCATCCGAAAAATCATGAATCTAGGCCTTTATGAGTACAACAGCAACAAATACATGAGAAGTCGAAATTCACTCAACTTTGTTAGTAATAGTATGATTTGTCGATTTTATGTTTTCTTAAATAAAATCTAAACGGTTCCCCTAAATTCAATAAACAGATGACTGTTTATAAGATTGATCTTTTCTGAAAATTTCATAAAGATCGAATAGTATTTAACGAAGTTATAACGATTTGAATTTTCCTGTATTACTATGGAACAATATGCCCTGTATTACTGTGGAAACATGGCTATGGAGCCATATGCGCTTTTTACCGACTTAGACACTACAGCTTTGCTAGGATTTGCATGAAAATTGCAGGAATGATAGGTATCATGAAGATGAGAACATATAATTGAAACAAGTCGAAGAGGCAGGAGAGAGCTCCTAGCAAAAGGGCTTTGTAACCATTCTAGGATTCGAAAAAACAGGCTGTTTCACGATAAAAAACTATAATTCGATTTCAACTTATGTATTTCCAATTTTTGTATTTCAATATAATACTGTCTTATTCGCGACTTGAAAACCTTGCAACTAATTATAAACTATTTCCAGAACGAGTTAACTGGTGAACGAACAATACAAAACTGCAACTAATTATAAACTATTTCGAGAACGAGTTAACTGGTGAACGAACAATACAAGACTGCACAATGGAAAAATCTCTTTCAAAGAATTTACCGTTCGATGAAAATTTCGGTACATTTTTTCCCGCGTAAAATTAATCTTATACTAAATTTATAATATTCTAAACAATTACGTGATTCTGCGATGGTTTTATGATAGTCAGGTACTTCACTTTGAGTGACTGGACGCTTCATTATTTGATCGAGCGACTGTACAGGGCTATGGTGTCTAACTTTAGGAATTCATCCGTGCGACGCACTCGTCGCAAATCATTATTGTTCATGTTCAATTCTTCATTCGACACTGATTTTAGATTTTTGTTCTGATTGCTTTGTCGGCGCTTTTTGGCTAGCGGTACATCATCGTCTTCATCACTGCTTGAAAGGGGGTCTGATTCGATTGTTTTCCGTTTCTTGCCATGTTCCTCAGTCGGCACTGATGAGTTCTGCTGGATGATTTCATTGCGTGTCTTAGCTAACACAACATACTCCCCCGGCTGAGGGATGCAACGCCTCAGCAGTAACAATGCCCTGTAAGTAAACTGGTAATTATTTAGTTTTGCAATTTGGAATACCTTTTGGTGTCGTTTCATTTCCAATCGATTCTTTGCTGCGCTACGCTTTATATTCAGTTGCCTTTGATCGGATTAGTCATGTCTATTGAGTTAGGCGTGGTGAAGTTGTCCCACCTATGCTGGGCGTCCACCTCCACCTGTACTGCAAACCACCTCTAAATTGTCAGGTTAAAGCAAAAAACTGACTTCGATCGTAGTATAATACTAATGTTTGTTCGGCGCAAGGTCTGAGTGAAGGATAGGATAGGGGAATGTAAGGATGGTGCAACAAATATATATACGTTAATGTGTAGATTCCTGCGTTGGCAGCAGCGCAATTTTCGTAAATGGTCTTGTATACCTTTTGCCATTTCTCCACACAGTCACGACACGATCTAAATAACCCCTTCCGGGGTGTACTTGAATGATCCTCGCTAATGGCCACCGATAAGAAGGAAGTTTTTCATCCTTGAGGATACACAAATCTCCCACCTTTTTATTGGTTTTTGGTCTACGTTGCGAACGACTCAAGTATTCTGTCTTTCAACGTCTCCAAAAATTTTGTGCAATCTTTTGAGTCATCTGCCATCTATCAAGGTGGTTAACGTTGACATTTTCCAATTCAGCTTCAGGTAGTGCTATCATTACGTCGCCAATCAGGAAATGAGCTGGTGTGAGTGCAGCGGTATCCATCGGGTCATCGTTGAGAGGGCAGAGAGGACGGGAGTTGAGACAGGCTTCGATTCTAATCAACACTGTGGATAGTTTTTCATATGTTAGAGAAACGTGTCCGGCAACCCGACGTAAATGTGCCTTAATAGATTTCACACTAGCCTCCCAAAGTCCGCCAAAGTGAGGCGATGCTGGTGGATTGAAGTGCCAAGTTACTCCTTCATTTGCAACAATCTCCGCCGCTTCATTACTAATTTTTGTGATCCGCTGCAACTCAGCAGCTGCGCCAACAAAATTGGTACCACAGTCCGAATATATATGACTGCTGAATCCTCGTCTTCCCATGAACCGCCGTAATGCTGCTAGGAATGCAGGTGTGGACAAGTCGCTAACTTTTACAGCTAAACAAATGAAAATAGCCACATAACCCTTTGTTGCCCTGCTGCCTCTTCCTCGTCTATCTTTAATTTCAAACGGGCCACAAAAATCGACGCCGGTATGTGTGAATGGGCGCGACATAGGTACCCGAGCTTCTGGCAAATTGCCCATTAACTGGCTGGCTTCCTTTGCCTTTGCGCAAAAACAACGAATGCATTTGTGGATAGATTGTTTTGCCCGGTTGCGCCCATCGATTACCCAAAATTTCCTTCTTAAGATATTCAACATCAGTTGCGTCTGTCCATGTAAAGTAGCTTGATGGGCTTCTTGTAATAATAAATCGGTGAATACACCATTTCGCGGTAAAATCATCGGGTGTCTTGCATCAAATGTTAAAGACGCGTGCTCGAGCCGTCCACCGACCCGCATTATTCCCTTGTTGTCAATAAACGGGTTCAAATTGACCAACCGGCTTTTCTTTCCGACGGACGTACCCTTTTGAAGCTCACATATTTCTTCCGGAAATGCATCTTGTTGAACATGCCTTATCCAAAACTCCGAAGCGTACTGTAATTCGTCGCTAGTGAGATACTTTGGCAAATTGGGTTGTGTGGACTTCGTTCTAAGAAAACGGAAACAATATGCCGTGGCTCTAATTAATTTCATTAAGCTAGAATATTTTTTCAACAATTCATCCAAGAGATACTCTGTCCTTAATCCCGCATTGACCATCATGAATTTTCGTTTTTCTATGTCAGTTGACTGAATGGTTTTATTTTTAGGCCAATCATTGACACCTTCCGTTAACCAGCTTGGCCCATGCCACCACAGCTGACCATCGATTAAATCACAGGGCTTTATTCCTCTAGACGCTGCATATCTCCACGGTATGCTACCGGTGACGTCTAAGATGTGAGCTGTTCGGTTACTGACAAAGACAGTCCATTGTGTCAGCAATCCTTTCCACCAAGCCAAAACGACCTCGGAATCGGTCCACAACCACGTATGTATTTGATCAAACTTTAATGCTGCCTTTACTTCTTTTAGCAATCGGGCCAACAAAACAGCTCCAGAATGTTACAAACGAGGAATCGCAATTGGCTTCACCGGCGCCACCTTAGTTTTGGCCGCTAACAAATGACTTGCAACTGTGGAACCTGATTGCACCGTCAAATAAATAACTGCCGCATATGCTCGTTGGGATGCATCGCAAAACCCGTGCAGTGATACCTCCGAATCCTTCTGGTATGCTACCCATCGTGGTATTTGTATATTTTCGATTTCAGGTAACTGTTTTAACCAAGCACTCCATTTCCCATTCAAAACATTGGGTATTGGTTCGTCCCAATCTTGACCTGACAACCATAAACCTTGCAGCAATATTTCAGCCCTTATCGTGAAGGGTGCTAACCATCCTAATGGGTCGTACAAACGTGCTATTGTCGATAATACTGATCGTTTTGTATAAGTTTCTAATCTTTCATGGCTTTTGAGTCGAAATGTAAAATAATCACCGATTGGGTACCACAGTATTCCTAATGATTTGTATCCATGGTCCATTTCAAACTTAACGCAGTTATTCATTTCCACATCTTCCGTTGGAAGTCCTACCAAAATTTGATTGTCATTGGCTAACCATTTCCTCAATTGGAATCCGCCAGACTTCAAGGGCTCAATCAACTGATCTCTTTTAATGACGCTTTCTTGCACGCTTTCACCTCCAGATAATAGGTCATCCACATAAAATTCCTCCAAGAGCGATTTACTTGCCTCAGGGTACGTTTCCCTTTCGTCATATGCAAGCTGGTGTAAAGTTCTAATAACCAGAAATGGTGCTGAGCTAGTTCCAAACGTCACAGTATTGAGGGCGTAATCTTTAATTGGGCCATTTGGTTCGGGCCGCCAAACGATGTTTTGGTAATTGGAATCTTCTCGATGCATGTTTACTTGTCGATACATCTTGGCTATGTTGGCCATCATAGCGTACTGCTTTAGCCTCCACCTCATTACAATTGCTGTCATGCTGCACTGAAGAGTTGGTCCGGTCAACAAGGTATCATTCAGGGATACACCAGAACTTGTTTTCCGGGAAGCGTCGAACACCACTCGTACTTTCGTCGATGTGCTTTCCTTGTATACTGCGTGGTGCGGAAGGAAGTTAGATGTAATCACTTGTCGACCGTTTTCCATTGCCTATTCGTTGCAATGAGGCACTTCATACACATGTCCTAAGTCTAAATATTCTTGTAGTACAGCCGCATATTCCTTTCGGAGACCTTCAGTACTGGCAAAATGTTTCTCTAGGTGCAATAAGCTTGCAATTGCACTTGATCTCGAAAGCCCTAAGGAGTTTCGACTTTCCGAGTTTTTAAATGGTAGTCTTACTTGATACTGACCATCTGATTCTCTCTTTACATGGGTAACATAATGATTTTCACAGGCATCCTCATCTTGCGTTCTAGTTTTACCCCCGTCGACTTCCTCAATTTGCCAAAATCGTTTTAATTTTTCGCTTATTTCTACATTTTCGTTCAGTTCAACTTTGAATGAATGAAGGACTTGCTGCTGACCAATGTTCACACTCCCGGATACTATCCAGCCTAGCTTGGTGTGCTGTATCACTGGACCTAAAGTCATTTTTTTAATCTCACTGAGAATTACTTGAGCGTATACATCCGCTCCCAGAATGACGTCAATTTTGCTCGGATGATCGAAGTACGGGTCAGCCAAATCAATGTTTCCTATCTGATCCCTAATCGACGTGGAAACCGATTGCGATGGAACAAAGCTAGTTAGCTTGTTCAAAATGAGTACGTCCACTACTAAGCATTCATTTGTCTTGGTCCGCAGTCTAGGTTACAAAGTCCCATTGGTTTGAATGCCTCTCGTCTTCCCAATTCCAGTTATAGATATGTTTGTGCAACCTCTTTTGATCCCGAGTCCTTGAGCTGCGCTCTCCGTAATGATGGACGCCTGTGATCCTTGATCCATCAAGGCGCGAAGCGTCACGAACCCGATTGGAGATTCAACTGTCACCAGTGCTGTCGCTAACAATACCGCTTTTGGAGCACTGATGGTCGATGAGTTAACTTTGGCGACTGTTGAGCCTGCCGTTGGAAATCGATGATCAGCTGAAGACGAAGTAGACGGTTGTCCATTGTGTGACCCAAATGCCGGCGGTTGTTGTTTTAGCGCAGGTGTCCAAGGTTGATTATTCTGCGCTGTTAGTTGCGGTGACTGACTAACGGGGCGGCAATTGATGGGACTCCTTTCCGATAATTGAGGAGTTTGGTCTATGGGGGAGAATATGGTGGGCCTTCTTACAGTGAAAACACCTCGATTTACTAGGGCATTTCCCGACAAAATGTGTTTAGAGAATTGCGGCACAAACCATTTTTCTTTGCCATTTCGAATCTCTTAGGATATTCTAACTTCAGGAAGCTTGAGCATTGTCTCAAATAATGTGGTCCTTTGCATAGAATACACACGATTTGTTGCGCCTTCTTTGTCACAAATACGTTGTGTCATGTGCGAATGAGTTTATGCCTTTCTACCCCAGCAGCTTCTAACGCTCTGAACGTGCATTGCAGGAACTCTTTCAATTGTTGAAACGATGATATCTCCGAAACTTTAGCTTGCTGTTGCTCCCACATCTGTCGTGTTTCGGATGGTAATCGCTGTGCCGTCAAATGCACTAATATTGGATCCCATATGTTTCCTAACTTTAGATTGTCTATGGCCTGCATGCAACCAACTGTTTTGTCTAACAGCATTTTGGTCGCTGATGCGGTTTCGTTTGCGTTGCTTATATGGAGTCAATGGTTGAACTGCGTTTTCAACAATACATTTTTATCGTCATACCGTTCCACGAGCATTTCCCACGCTGATTGATAATTTGCTTCGGTAATCGAATAGTGCTTCAATAATTGTTCTGCGGTTGTTTTCCGTGCCTTAGGGTCCTTTCGGAAATTCGTGACCATTTTGCTTAGTTGCTCACTTAGTACACTTTGTTGTGACACTAAACCATCCATCGTTCGTGAGGTCGCAGGACGTGATTCCAATACGAAATTAAGAACTATTAAATGTAACTAAATCGAATTTTATCAACTAATGTAATAGACAGTCCAATGTCTTTCGCACGAAAGTCTGATTGTTGCCGGATAACGTTTTATCACGTCAAAGGATTCTGTTTGTTAAAACCCCCGATAAACTTTGGAATCTTCCGCACGAAATCTATTTTTAACTGTTAAGTAAGCGGCACGGCACAGGATTCGAACTTACTCAAGTTTGAATGACGGTTCACAAATTCCGGCCAACGTCCAGTAAGTATCCGTTACCTAAGCACCGCAACAGGGATCCAAATCTAACCCAAGTTTCGAATTATTCAACTTTCTTTCCAAAATCAACAGCAAACAATTAAATTTAGCTGCAACAATGATCCGATGCAGTGCAAACTTGATATGTGGTTTGCACTCTTAAATGCACTAACAATAGCAATTGTGCATAAGAATCTAAACTTGACACCAATTTGAAACCGATCCAATATTTGACCAATAAATTCAACCGTGATACTCATCCAATGTAATGCGTATTTGAGATACGGTTCGCTCTTTCCAAAAAAGATTAACACTTGCAAGTGTGCACCAATTTTTTGCAATTAAAAAATTCAGGATAATGTCGGTTATGGAATTAAATATTGAGGAAAAGGACTAAAATATGGAACTTACCAGACCTTGCCTTGCTCAATTGCTCACTTTTCATTAACCCGCGCGAACCGATCTTTAATTGCTTTTTCACTGCACTTAAATCCACAAAATTGCACAAAATTAAATCGTAATTGACACACAATTCAAATTATCCGGCTCGACGGACCAAAAAATGTTTCACGATAAAAAACTATAATTCGATTTCAACTTATGTATTTCCAATTTTTGTATTTCAATATAATACTGTCTAATTCGCGACTTGAAAACCTTGCAACTAATTATAAACTATTTCGAGAACGAGTTAACTGGTGAATGAACAATAAAAAACTGCAACTAATTATAAACTATTTCGAGAACGAGCTAACTGGTGAACGAACAATACAAGACTGCACAATGGAAAAATCTTTTTCAAAGAATTTACCGTTTGATGAAAATTTCGGTACATTTTTTCCCGCGTAAAATTAATCTTATACTAAATTTATAATATTCTAAACAATCACGTGATTCTGCAATAGTTTTATGATAGTCAGGTACTTCACTTTGAGTGACTGGACGTAAGAACGACCAAGCATCTTCACGCTTCATTATTTGATCGAGCAGACTGTACAGGGCTATGGTGTCTAACTTTAGGAATTCATCCGTGCGATGCACTCGTCGCGAATTATTATTGTTCTTGTTCAATTCTTCATTCGACGCTGATTTTAGATTTTTGTTCTGATTGCTTTGTCGGCGCTTTTTGGCTAGCGGTACATCATCGTCTTCATCACTGCTTGAAAGGGGGTCTGATTCGGTTGTTTTCCGTTTCTTGCCATGTTCCTCAGTCAGCACTGATGAGTTCTGCTGGATGATTTCATTGCGTGTCTTAGCTAACCCAACACAGGCCATGAATCGATGATTACAGTACAGAGGAGTGGCCTCTGAAAAAAAATTTCATGAAAGGTAGCCGATATGAGTATCAACTGAAAGTTCTCTTTGAGAGCTTTTCAAAACAGTTCTTAAACTGACAGTTTTTGCTTCAGTGGGGGCACAGGGCGGGGGGAAATACATGAAAAATGTGTTTCCTCCCTCGCGAATGGACACCCGTATCTAAACAATCTAAAAAGATTATCAAGGGAGATATTTATGGGTATAACTATAACAAATACCTCAGAAGTCAAAATTCTTTCAACCTTGCTAATAATAGTATGATCCTCGAACATGATATGTTTCTTGATTTTATTCGTTACTGGTTACTGCATTTTGTAAGTAGAGTACAAAACCCTTCTGACATGAGCATAAGTCTGTCTACCCAACTTGTTAAAAAGTGCTTAAAGGGGTCTCCCCATATAGGGGAGTGGCTCCTGAAAAAAATCTCATCAGAGGTAGCTGATATAGGTATCAAATGAAAGGTCTTGATGAAAACTTTTCAAACAGGTCAAACTGACGTTATTTGCTTCAAGGGGGCGCACAGGGAAGGGAAATACACGAAAAATTTGTGTTTCCCTCGCGATTGGAGACCTGTAATCCAAAAAATCTGAAAAAATTTTGGAGATAGTACTTCTAAACACAACAACAACAAATACCATACAGGTCGAAATTCGCTCAGCTTTGTTAATAATAGTACAATATGATCTTCGAATTTCACATTTTTCCCAATAAAATCATATTAATATCCTTAAACTCGAAGAAATTCGATATTTAAGTAGTGTTACAGAAGCACCTAATGCTTTTTAAGTTTGATGAAAATTGAATTTTATTCACAGAAGTTATAGCCATTTGAAATTTCTCAAATTACAACTACAATAACACACAATTTTGGTACTTTATGTACTATCCATTGAATCAGACACTGCAGTTTTTACTGAAAATGCTTAACATTTTCAGATAAGATCAATAACATCAATATTTGTGAGAATTCTTTATATGAGTGATTTTTGTTGCTTTGCAACAAAATGGCGACCGTTAAAAATTGAGAAAAAATCGATTTTCTTTTAAACGTGCACATCTCTTTGACGTGTTTCTTGACTTTATTCGTTCTTTGTGACGGCATTTTGTAAGTTGAGTACAAAACCCTTCTGACATGAACAGAGGTCTCAGTGGTGTAACTATACCATCTGGGGTCCGTGGCAAATTGTTTTGATGGGGCCCAATCAGCAAAATTCATCACGTTGTTCTTAGTTTAATTTTAATAAGCCACTTAAGTAGTTATCCAACACTAATAACAATTTTATTTTCAGGAGCATGGGCTTATACATTTACATTCATTCAAATTCACCAGCCTATAAACTGATGGGATTGGGCGAAAATAACGAAAGGTTAAATTGGTGTACTGAGATTTATTTATAATCTAGTTAGCACAGAAAAGCAGTTGACACAAGAGTGAGTATTATTCGACCGAACAGAATGACTTAATCAAGGCATTGATAGTAGCTCCAACTAGTGAACTATTTAAATAACTATGACAATTTACATTGTTTGGTTGAAACCAGTCCTAACACTTGCCCTTAAACTAAACAATCTGTAATCCAAGATTTATTACACAATTAAAAGTTTTATCTTTACTTAAAAATTTAGTTAGGACATCTGCTGGCATATTTTCAGTAGGTAAGTATTTTAACATTATAATTTTATTTTCTACAATTTGTCGTACAAAATGATGTTTAATATCAATGTGTTTACTACGGCTATAATTAACATGACTTTTACAAATGTTTTGTGCTAACTGACTGTCATTGAAAAAAATTATTGATAAATGTTTACCTAAACATCCATAAAGAAAGCTTCTAAGAAATTTAGCCTCCTTTGCTCCTTCACACAATGCCATATATTCAGCTTCGGTGCTTGGTAGGGCCACAGTTCTTTGTTTTCGGCTTTCCCATGACACTGCTGAATTCCCGAATTTTAATACATAACCAGTATATGAGCGACGGTCTAGCTGATTAGAAGCCCAATTCGCATCTACATATCCTGTAACACCTAATGGGGATTTTTCATATACTGTGTTATAATTAATAGTCCCTTTTAAGTATCCCATTAAACGTTTAGCTGCTTTTCAGTGTGTATCAGAATGACAATTATTAAATTGGCTGAGTAGACTTGCTGCATGCATAATATCTGGTCTAGTACAAACGGCTATGTACATAATACATCCCACTAGACTTCTATACTTGGAATCCATATCAGTTTGGTCTCCTTTCTCAAGCTTTATGCCACATTCCAGAGGTGTACTTACAGGCTTACAATCAGTCATATTAAATTGATCTAATGTAATGTAATTGTAATTTGATTTTGTCTTTGATTTAATCTCATTCCTAATACATGTGTAGCTCGGCCAAGATCTTTTGTTTCAAACTTTTTCATCAATTTCTCCTTGAGCGCTTTCTTTTCTGGTGTATCTTTACTTATAACTAAAATTTTATCGACATACAAAGCTAATATAATTATATTACCTGTTTAATATAGTTCGCAGTTCTTTGGTTGTGGCAGTTAAAGATGTGAATGTTGCCTCTTCATCTCCTCTACTTGCTGATTGTATCATATGAGTTATCCTGATAACTCGTGTGTTGAGCCACGTTGGTCCATTCCACCGCAGAGATGATAAGATCATTCGGTTGCATCCCCTTCGATACAATATCAGCTGGATTATTATGAGTGCTGACATGATTCCATCGTTCGACTGTACTGTGCTGCTGAATTACACTCACTCGGTTAGCAACGTAGACCTTCCACTTGGCAGCGGGACTCCGTATCCACGAAAGAACTACAGTCGAGTCTGACCAGTAAAATCTATGAACGCAGTCCCAATTATGCGCCTCAAAATTTAACTAGTAAAACTGCTCCATTAAGCTCCAACCTTGGTGTTGATTGTACCTTTACTGGAGCTACTTTTGATTTCGCTGCTAAGAGTGCAACCTTGACTGGGGTTTCAGTTACAATTTGAGCGCAAACAGCAGTAGCATACGCCGATGACGAAGCCTCACAAAATCCATGAAGCTCAAATGGTTTAGATGGGCTAAACTCTAGCCACCATTTTATTTTGAGATTTTCTAAAACCGGCAGCTGTTGTCGCAGTTGTGTCCACTCCTTAGTTAAATTTGTGTCTAGTAGGTCACCCCAACCCTTTCTTGCAAGCCACAGCTTCTGCATTGTTGTTTTACCGATGATGATACAGGGCTGCAACCATCCTATAGGATCGAACAGCTTTGCCACTTCTGCCAGTAGGGTGCGTTTTGTAATGTTTTCCTCTTTGCTTGGTCTTGCAATGCAAAATGAGAACTCATCGGTGGCTGGGTGCCATTGAATGCCGAGTGTTTTAATCTGTTCGGTTGCCGCTATGTTAAGAGGCAGCTGTGTCTCCCTTTCTGATACTGGAATACGTTCCAATAATTGTGCGTGGTTTGATGACCATTTTCTTAAATAGAATCCTCCTTTCCTTAAAAGATTTCGAAGATCGGTCTGTAACTGTAGGAGATCTTCTAGCTTATCTGATCCCGTTAGTATGTCATCAACGTAAATTTCCCTTGTTAACGTTTGTGCGGCTTGAGGAAATGTATCATGCTCATCTGCAGCTAGTTGGTGTAATGTTCGAATTGCAAGATATGGGGCACATGCTGTCCCATATGTAACTGTCCTTAACTGATAATGTTCAATTGGGCCATTTTGGTTTAACTGCCACAGGATTCGTTGAAAATGCTGATCTTTCTCGTAGACATAAATTTGTCGATACATCTTTTCAACGTCGGCTGCAATCACGTACTTGTGTTGCCTCCACCGCATCAGAAGATGCAATAAGCTTCCCTGGATTATGTAGCCAGAATGGAGGAGGTCATTTAAGGATTTTCCCTTGGAACCGTTTTGCGATGCATTGAACACTACCCTTAATTTTGTTGTGCAACTGCTTTCCTTTACTACAGCATGATGTGGTAGATAATATGCTGTAGTCATCTGTGTTCGATCTGCCGGTACTCTAGACATGTGATCCAAATCGATGTACTCCTGCATAAAGCTTCGATATTTTTCATACAGAGCTGGATTTTGTGCCAGCCGACGTTCCAGTTGTCTGAACCTTATGTACCCAATTTTTCGCGTATTGCCAATGTCTGAGAAGGGATCTTGAGTGCTTTTGAAAGGAAGGCTAACAGAATGTCTTCTTGTTGGCTGCCGATAAACGGTCTGCGTCTAATGGGATTCATTCTCTTTCTCTTCATTGGTAAGATGATTGATAGCTGGAAGTTCTTCTGTTTCCCAAAACTGCCGTAGAGTTTCCTCCAGACCTTGATTAGCAACAAACACGCATCCTGATGTAGCTAATTTAGCAGATACTGTTCCAAATAAGACCCATCCAAGTTTGGTCCTTTGTGCGCATGGTTTCCCGAGGAAAAGTCCTGGCAGCAAAAGCTGGTCGTAAATATCTGCTCCAATAAGAACATCTATAGTTGACGGTACATTAAATCGTGGATCAGCTAAGTCATCCACTGTCAATCCCTGTGGAATGGTTAGAGGGATTTCAGTGCACGGTAATGCTGCAGTTATTGTTGTGAGGATGAGTGGCGAGAAAATGATTTCCTCGTTGTGCCCTGATTCAGATCGAACTATGACACGCAGATTAGCCTCTCCTCTTGATTTCACGTTTTCAACTGCACAAATGCCACTTATCCTGAATTTTGCGCCTGTACGGGAAGCCTGTAAAAGCTGAATTGCTGCTTCACTTATGAATGATCGTTGGGCTCCAGAATCCAACAATGTCCGAAATGTTACACAGTTTCCATCCGGACGGCGTATTTGAATGTATGCCGTCGCAAGCAACACGTAATTTTGTCTTGTGTAAGCTCCGTGACCCTGTACAACTGATGTAATTGATGGCCTTGCTGACATGTTGTTGTTCGCTATAGTCTCTGTGTGTAATAGTGTATTGTGTTTCTTTCCGCAGACCTTACGTCCATGCACCGATGTGCATTTATTTGCTTTGTGTAGAACAAAGCAATTGAAACAAAGGTTAGATGCCTTGATCACTTCTCGTCTCTTTTGAGTATTTGCTTGTCTGAATAAGTTGCACTCAAACAGCTTATGTGACGCTTTGCACATTGGACAGGAAGCCTTCATGTTGACCGGGGTGGTGTTGGCTTTAACGGTTTTTAATTTTGCCTTTCCAGTTGTCAGGGCCTCCAGCATCGAAAACCTTTGCTTCAGGAGCTCCAAAAATTGTTTTAATGTCGGAATTTCATTCGATTCTGAAATTGATCGCTGCCATTCCTTCCTCGAGTCTTCGTCCAGTTTTTGATTGATCATGAAGACAGTTGCAAGAGAAAACGAATCTGCTTTCATATTATTAATGCCTGCAAGAAGCTGGTTCATAGTGTCCAGCATTTGCCTAAGACCCGAAGGCTCGTTACGTGTACAATGCTCTATGCTGAAAAGGCACTGCATCATTTCTTGGGCTATGATGCGGTGGTTGTTGTACCGCTCGCCAAGCAAAGTCCATACAGGATCGTAATTGCCTTCAGTGACGTTCAGATGATTTATAAGCTGCTCGGCTTCTCGACGAAGAGCGCTCCTAAGATACTGGAACTTTTGCACCTTCGTCAGCTGAGCGTTTTTGTGCACCATGCTTTCAAACAAGTCATGGAATGCAAACCAATCGGTGTACCTGCCACTAAGTGATGGTACCCTAACCCTCTCCAGCTTAACAGAATCAGGGGGGGCTGATGTTGTGACTACACCTGAATATCCGTTGATTTTGGACTGAAAAACAGTGAGGTAATCCAAAACCAGTTCCTCTAGCTGTTCGAACTCTCTAGTATGCTGCGTTAATTGATCCGCTTTATCTTTAAGGCGGATAAATTCAGCCTCATGCTGTTCCTCACACTTTTCTCATAGCGTCTTCAATTTCTCAATCCTGGTTTGAAAATATGCCAGGCTGTGCCGCGACTCGCTGTCTTTTTAAAATTGCTAATAAATCTTTGGATTTGCTTCACAATTGCCTCTTGACCACTCATGATGACTTTCCAACCTCACACTGCTATTTGAAACTGATGTGATGACCAAACCTACATGTCCGCTTGTCACTTTCCTTCCGGTTAGCCTGTTCTGACTCGTTTAAGCCAAAATGTCTCGGTGATGCTTCTCCCAAACGCCTACGTCCTTTTTCTCCACTGCTTGGGTGCAGGATTACAGTCTTTCCTACTTTGCGCTCGCTATGCAATCCTTAAATTGCACAAACCTTGTTGCTGTTGTAATTGTCGCACAGATTCTAACGCCACTTTGTTGCCTTGAATTCCCTTGTTATGACCAGATGATTGCAAAAATCTCCTCCGATTGTATCCCGGTATAGCTGAAGAGGTCTTCTAGAAGCTCCGTTGGCTACTAGGCCCAAAAATCCTGATTCCCATGAGATTTGATTCCTTCTGGCTTCCTATCCGGCTCGACGGATCAAATGTTCCTGCGTGAAAAAAGCAATGAAACACGATGATTAATTGATTGACTAGCAAAGGTTTAATGTTGCCGCTCTGTTTTAATATATACCTACATTTGGCTTTAACTGCATAAATTCTTAGCTGGCGCGTGGAAAGAATTATTGCCATTTCAAGCGAATTCAATATTTTTCAATTGAACTTTGATTGACTCAATATTTGCTTGAAGTGGCAGTAATTTCACATTTTAATATTAATTGAACATTATGCTTACATGATACAATTGCAATTACAGGTGTTTGAACTTAAGGTAATTGTACTACTTTCACTGAGAAAAATTTTGGCGCACGGAGCCATAATTTATATGCTTCCCATGCCATATGTATAGTCGATTTCGTGACTGTAACAAATTATAGCATACGATACCATAATTTAAAGTCCAATGAATTGTAGGATATTATGCCATGTAGTATGGGTGTCAAAGTCATAAAAGGCGCATGGTCCTTAGCACTATGTGGTAGTTTTATAGTCCAGTAGCTTACTTAACATATTAATACCAGCTAAATTTTATTGTGAATGTGATCTTATGTCATAGCTTCCTATACTATGTTAGTATGAGTCTGAACTATACGACATAGCACTTTAAGTAATGCAATGTTGGAGGTCCGCCGAAAATTATCACCCAACTTCACATATAACAAAGTATCCATTGACATATTTTATGGGAAGCGATGACGTATATTAAAGGCCTTATTTTCATTTGCATATGAACAGAGACTATATATAATTGCACTTCAAACAATGTAAATTATTAATTCTCCCTAAAATTGTTGCAAAATTTCACAAAGTACAATTTTATGATTACTATATTTTATTGTGAATAAGACCAAAAAGGATGTGTCCACTTTTTATATTCATTTGAATCTGAACCACACATAATCGCACTTGCAACAATGAATTGAACTTAACATACGTTAAGTTTTAGCGCAGTATCCCATGAAGCACAGTTCTAGCCATTGTTTTTTATAGTATAAGTAGAATTTTGTCCACATAAGACTTTTTTAAAGTGACTACTGGGTTCATTATATAGTACAAAGTAATTATTACTTTTTGAATAATTAAATTATATACATACATATTTAGTCAATATTGCAGCTGCTTCACTTTTATATTGTTCATAATATATTTTTTCTACTATCCTCGATATAAGAATTTATTCAATAACATTTCAATGAATGAAGTAAGAAAAAATATATCATAAACAATATAAAAGTGAATCAGCTGCAATATTGACTAAATATGCGTACAATTCAATTGCTTTGTCAACTGCGTTTTGGCTACTACGAGTAATTCAATTAGTTAAAAGTTACATGAAACTTCTTTCTCACTGCGAAAATATACGAGTAAGATATAAGTCATTATAAAAATTCATTTTTATCCTTACTAACTGCTTTTGCTAATTTTGAAGCATCTTAAATTGAAGGAAATTTAAACATCAGATTAAATTCAGTAAATCACGATAGATTTTATTCAAATTTTTATATAACTGATTTTCAATTCAAAAAAATAACATAGTTCATTGAAAATGTTTGCCTTACAATTTTTTCTTTCTAAAATTATTACAGCTTACATTTCAGTCACAGTAAAGGTTTATTTATTAGGTAACAATTTCAAGTCTTTGATGAATTTTTAATGAAAAAATATAATGAACGGTTTTAGGCACAAATTTTAGGGTGTCTATATCCCATATCAAAGAAATTATATTATATTAATATAAGAATATTATACATTTTATAATTTAATTATAAGTTTTCAATTGAAATACGATAATGTAACTGATTTTCAATTAAAAAAATAACATTTTGGACAGAGGTCACACATTATTTTTCTTTGTCAACAAATCTATTATAGCACAGCTTACAATTACATCATACCAAAATTCTTTCATACAAAGTTTTCATATTATTACTGCAATTTTAACAGAAGAATGTAATAATTGCACATTTTTTGTTTATATTCAGGTCACGCCTTAGTCTAGGTAGCAATATAATATAAATATTATACTAATATGAAATATGATTGAGTGGACAAATGATAGAATCTCTGTTGGTCATATCTATGAATTAATCTTATTTCATAATTGATGTATTAAATGGCTTATAGATATTATGATCTCAATAGATCGACGATGGTTACTAGTACGTCCGACTATACGGGGATTTTCTAACATCTGAGTAAATCAAGAGTCACTCCCAGGTATACTTTTTAAGCTACAACTGTAAAAATAGTCCTACAAAAATACCGGACATCCGATACACATTGACATAGTGACATAACATACTTGGCTCCAATTCACATTCAATATCAAAGAATTCTCCTTTAAACAATGAAGAGATCCGAACCTATTCTTACCAATGAATATGATGGACTGAATCTGCCAAATAATTCTTTACTTATGAAAGTATCTGTTTTGACTACAGAGTGTGCGCATTTATGGCGGTCGTAATAATTTGTTTTTAAAACAGCTATAATAATTTGAGATTTATTTTCAGATACCGCAATATATTCAATAATGCCAAAAGTTGGATAGTCTTCCTCACTGCCTATCATCATTACGTCCCCTGTAGCAACTTGAAAATTGTATGTGTTTATCCGCTTCACAAATTTACTGCTTGGAATAGAATTTTTTATTTCTCTTACTAGAACTCTAGCGGTTGTTTTGAAAATTTGCACTGGCTTTCCAGTCTTCATAGCTGTACAGAAAAAGCTATTATTTTTATTTCTATGAGCCCCACTAAGTAAATACCTTTTAACAATAGTATTAGTAATATTTTTACGTGAAGTGGTTGTATTTGCAATTTTTTTAAGCTGTTTGTGTTTAGCTTCAAATCGCATCGACCATAAATGCTTCAAAGGACCAACTTCATTCATAATCATTGCATAATGACACATCAAATGATGTTTAGGTTTAAGGTTAAATTTAAATTTACATTGAAAGAGCTCGTGGTGAAATCGTATGAGATGGTCTAAACGTTGAATCATATTTTTAGAAATTTCATCTTTTAATAAGATATTCAGTATGTCCTGAAGTGTTAAAAAAATTTCCCATATTTCATTTTCTTCTGGAATCCAGTCACCAATTAATAAGCCTAAATATTTTGTTAAAACCAGCACCTCTGATGCCGAATATCGAAGCTTATTTTTTTTTAAGTGGTCTTCTGAAATTTCTGGAGGTTTATTTTTGCCAAAAGTATTACCAAAATCAAAAACACTGATACGATTGTTTAGGTTTGCAAGGTCAAAAAATTTCTCATTATAAATGAAATGTTTTATTATAAGCGCCATTTCATAATTAAGAACTCCTTCAAGTAAGTCATGCATGATATCCACGGAAAAATTTTCCACTGCATGAAAATTTGAAAGCTGATTAAATGGACATATAGATGAGATGCCCGACTTTGAAACGTCGGCCTCCTGACAATCAAGCTCATATGAATGTCTGGTTCGAAGCAAATTTATTGGGATTTCACTGGAAGATTTGGTATTTCGTTTATGCATTTTACAAAAGCGACAAAAAAAATTAGCCGAAAAGCTTTCCGTAAAGCCCAACATTCCATTTAATCCTTTATTATCACCAATGCATAGGCCAAGAACAAAATACACTTTATCGTTTGATATCATAATTCTCTCACTTTCTAGCTCCACAAGCTCTGATACAAGCGGTTGAAAAACTCTATTTCCCACAATTTTCCTGTCCAAACTATTAAACAGCATAACGAGAAAAATACTTTCTAGTTTAGACCTATAACAAGGTGGAAGGCAGGGTAGTGAAACGTAGACACCTCCAAGATTTTGTAAACCTGCTCTTGATCCTAAGGGATTGTTTACCTCAAACTCATCAAAATATACAAACAAAGGTAAAACTATGCAATCGGCATTATATTTTTGGGCTTTCTTCATCCAAAAATTTGTTTGCATAATGTTTGATGTATATGGACATTGTTTTCGTAAAGATTTGACATAGTCAGTTGTTTCTTTAAAAATGTTTGAAGATTCAAAAAATGTTTTCAGTGTTTCTTTAATTGAAATGTAGTCTACCTTGACATCTACTGATTTTAAAAGAACCTCCGCATCTCTCCGAACAGAATCTATTCTCTCACCAATGAGAATGGAAGTGGGAGGAGAAAGCAGTTTTTCAGAGCGAAGAACTGATTTTCTTCTATGTTCTGTTTTCAAGTCCTCAAAGCAACTTTGTATGTCAGCGAAAGTAGCCCTTATGCAGGTTTGAATATTTACAGTGTTAAGTTCAGCGTATTGTAATAGTGTATCTTCGATTTTAGGAAGCAATGAGATAAGAGTATATTTGGAAAAGCTATTAATTAAATTTTGAACATCTTTTCTACAAATGCTCGAGTTACTATAAATTTCGGTGATAAATCCTAACAAGTCATTTTTAAATTGAGTTTTGAAGTTCAAAGGTTTTAATAAGGATGTATGAGAACATAAGTCAGAAATAGATACGCTATATGCATGCTCTTTAGGTTTCGAAATATTTCGTGAACTAATTTCTACATTTGGGCAAGTTTCGTTCAGCGAAAAATGTGAATGAATATGTTTTTTGAACGCATTAGTTGTACGAAAATATCGTGTTATGGGACAGGCATTGCATTCCAAAATTTCTTCGAGCTTATGATAAATTTTTATGTGCAACAAGTATGAATTGAGGTCATTTTGAATTCGGTTACATTTAAAGCACTCCATAATCCAAAAGTATAAAGAAAATTTTCAACAAATTTGAGGGAGTTTACATAGTATCAGCTAACAGAGAACTTACTAAAATTGATGACTTATCGAATGGAGTTCTTATATTGTACACGCGTTGTTGAATAAAGGTCCAGATCGCTTCGCTAGTTTGCGGAAATGCTGCATTCAACGATGTGAAGCTCTTGAAACATATGTCAACGGCTGTTATAACATTCTCCACCTTGTACAAAACATCGTCAATCGCCACATAAGATGATGTAATATTATCTGGAAAGCCAAATATGTTGATTATTGCCTTCATTTTGAGTATTTAATACTCTTACCCAAACTCTCGCCTACAACAACAACAGTTGGCTGGAGTGTAAGTTTGCAATTGCTGAGGTCGCTCCGAATTTTCTGAATCCTTTCACTTAGTAAGTTGCCGTTCTGTCAAATAAAAAATTTAATATTTTGCAAAAGAAATTAAATATATTCACCTTTACATGCAGTATAAATGAATCAAATATTTCTTGCCGCGTGAATTTTATTCTGGACTTTCCATAGTTCCGTTTTCTTCCATATGTTGAACCAGAAAAAAAAAGTGGTAAAAGTAGAAACCCAGCCAAATCATTTTGAGGTATCAAAGAGCATTCCTCAGGAAAACATTTTTTCGCTTTATCCACTAATTTAGCATTTATTTCTGGCCAATAAGAAAATAAATTATTGCTGCATGACAAATATTCAACCTCAAAATCATATGTCAGTAAATAACAGCCTTTGGATCCTTTTAGTGGAGGAAATGCGTTCATGTATGATTGAATAGAAAAATTAGATGTGGGGGACTTCAACAAGTTTACTCTATACTCAAACGTTTCATGCCAATAAATTTTTATTTTATCCCAAGGTTCAAGATTATTTTTAAGAAAAAATATTTTTCCAGTAAGGTCTTCCGTTACAGTGACCTTATTTTCTACTGGAGTAGTTTTACAAATTTTTAATTTCTTTTTGAGTCTGTTGTAGCACTCCCACAGTTTTCCGGATGCCAGTGATTTAGTGTCTGGTTGATATGGAGTATAATAAATGGCTGGGTTCTCCGTAGGAAATACCTCTAAAATTTCATTCAGTAATGATTTGAACCTTTCTGTTGATATTTTGAACCGTTCTGGTCCGGTCGTTTCAAATTCTTTTTGAATAATGATATTTGCGAGAAGATTTCTCTCCCTACGTTCAAGTTTATTGTTTTTCTTAAAATAGTTTTCAACAATAAGACCGTTAGCGCATTTCAAATAATTTTTCACTGTATTTGCAGACACTCCCATAAGAGGAGGTTTTGAAATCTGTTCAATGTTGGAAAAATAAAAAATAAACTATAATAAATGAAATGATTCAATAACGGTTGAATTACCAACCTGATCAAAGTTGCTAGTAAAAGTTGAATCCAAAATTGAATCTGAATTGAACGTGCAATTCGAAGATGCAGGTAATAGATCTAACATATCATCTGCACCTATAGATGAATTAGTCTAAACGAGAAATAAAGTTTATTGAATCGACGTCAAATTTCGCGTTTCTTGCCTCGGAAGAAGGTTTCATTTCCGTTTTATATTTTATCCAGAAGGATTGTCGCGGCCCAGCTTTTGGTATTACATCTTTAAGGATCTCATATTGTAAGTTTGCAAATACTTCGTCATCTATTTCTTCTTCTAAGGAAAGTAAGTTCGAATCAATAAAAATGAAATGGGCACAATTTGAAAAGTTTGAGCTTACCAACGAATTTGGAAATGAGCTCAGGGAAGCCCCACTCTTGGAGTTTTTTCTCCATGACAATATTTCAAAACAGTGTTCAATTTTTCTGGATAAAAAACAATTTTTTTTTTTTTGTCTATAGTATATAGTCAAAGAGACAATATTTGAAATAACAAACACAAAATATATGTTTCATAAGATACATGCATGGATAACAAACACAAAATATATGTTTCATAAGATACATGCATGAATGATAATCAACCTTATACGAGTAGATATGCTTTTGCAGCCGTATAAAATAAATTCTTTAAAATTGCGCAAAAATAAGATAAAATCAGGAAATCGGAAAAACATTATTGTTCATAATATTAATTGTTTCATTAAAAATAATAACATCATAATAGTATAGTATCGTAGTAATATTGGGTGTGTGTGTATATGCGAAATAAAAATTAAATTAATTCCTATGTAATAATCATCAATAATTAAATTAATACAATTACTATATAAAAGTATACCCTTAAACCCAAATTTCATGTTCTAGGCGCTTCTGACAATAGACTGTACAAAGCCAAACATTCAGAACATTGTTTCCTTCTTGTTATCAGTTGAAAAAGATGTATTTCCAATCCTCTTCCTAAATCAGGAATTATCTACTGAATGGCAATAAAATTATTACAATATTTGTCAAAATACCAAATTTAAATGAAAAAATATTCTAACTAAAGTAACAAATGCTAACCACATTTCCCTACGAGTTTAGTTGGGTTAACCTCTTTGATATTTGTACCTTTCCGTATACTATTAGTCAAAAATCACTTAATGATATTATTCTAGTTTTAATCTCTTTTTTATCTTAAATTTACCATATTATGCACTTTTAGGATAAACACTTAATAGAAATCTGTGTATATTTCAGGAATAAACGTTAAAACAGTTTCGTTATAAAGGTGTTATTCGATTCATCTGTATTAAAACTTTAGCCGTTTACATCGATCTGATAGTGTTACCAACAAAACTTGCAATACTTGTGAGGAATTGATGTTAACTTTACACTGAGTATGTTGAAGATTTGGTTGATATATTAGGACTGATTACTTTAACGAGTTGACTACGGATTAGATAAACAGTGATCTAACTGAATGCTGAATATGCACGTGTGTCGTCTCATTCCGT